>CM077669.1:286377577-287014500 GCA_039707655.1 Elymus sibiricus
ATAGATCGGAAAGCAATATGTTGGAAAAGTAGATCCGGGGGCCGTAGGTTTCACTAGTGGCGTCTCTCATGAGTATAGCGCACGGTGGGTGAACAAATTGCTGTTGGGCAATTGATAGAAGATCAAATAATCATGACGATATCCAAGGTGATGATCATTATATAGGCATCACGTCCAAGATAAGTAGACCGACTCCTGCCTGCAACTACCACTATTACTCCACACATCGACCACTATCCAGCATGCATCTAGTGTATTAAGTTCATGGGAAAACGGAGTAATGCAATAAGAACGATGACATGATGTAGACAAGATCTAATCATGTAGGAATAGACCCCATTTTGTTATCCTTAATGGCAACGATACATGCGTGCCTTGGTGCCCCTTCTGTCACTAGGAAAGGACACCGCAAGATCGAACCCATCACAAAGCACCTCTTCCCATGGCAAGAAAAATCGATCTAGTCGGCCGAACTAAACCAAAGATTCGAAGAAGAAATACGAGGCTATAAGTAATCATGCATATAAGAGATCAATAAGTAATCATAAATCTTGGAGATCTATTCATGGATAGAAACTAATCATGAACTCAAAATTCATCGGATCCCAACAAACACACCGCAAAAGTTTACATCAAATAGATCTCCAAGAGACCATTGTATTGAGAATCATAAGAGAGAGAGGAAGCCATCTAGCTACTGCCTATGGACCCGTAGGTCTATGGTGGACTACTCACGCATCATCGGAGAGGCACCTATGAAGAAGATGAACCCCTCCGTGATGGTGTTTAGATTGGATCTCGAGGTTCTGGAACTTGCGGCGGCTGGAATTGTGTTTCGTCGACTCCCCTAGGGTTTTTGAAATATTTGGGAATTTATAGGCATCAGAGGCGGTGGAGAGGGGCCCCGAGGAGGGAACAACCCATCAGGGCGCGCCGGGGGCCCCCTGGCGCGCCCTGGTGGGTTGTGGTATCCACGGCCCACCTCTCTGGCACTTCTTTGGCCCACTGGGTGTCTTCTGGTCCAGAAAAAATCTCCAAAAAGTTTCGTCGCGATTGGACTCCATTTGGTATTGATATTCTGTGAAGTAAAAAACAAGCAAAAACAGCAACTGGCCCTTTGGCACTATGTCAATAGGTTAGTCCCAAAAATGATATAAAGTTGTTATAAAATGATTGTAAAACATCCAAGAATGATAATATAACAGCATGGAACAAGCAAAATTTATAGATACGTTGGAGACGTATCAGCATCCCCAAGCTTAATTCCTAACATGTTCATCTCATATTCTTTTCTTTTGTATAGCATGGGCATTTGGACTTGTAAATGATTCAAAGCAATAGTCTAGTCTTAACATAATGACTTCAATACTCAAGCATGTCAACAAGCAACCATGTCTTTCAAAATATCAACACTAAAGAAAGTTATCCCTAGCCCATCATGCCCAATCATTGATCCATTCATGAAACACACTCAAATATTAGCTATGCCCAATGCTCAAGTACGATCATAGTGCCCCTAGTTGGTGCTTTATAAGAGAAGATGGAGACTCAAAGTAAAAATAAAAATTGCATAAAGTAAATAGATAGGCCCTTCGTAGAGGGAAGTAGGGATTTGTAGAGGTGCCAGAGACCAAGGTTTAAATTGAGAAAGAAAAATATTTTGGGTGGCATGCTTTTCCTGTCAACGAAAACGACAAAGTAGCTCACAATACTTTCCATGCTAGATATAGCATAGGCGGTTCCCAAACAGAAAATAAGGTTTATTCCTTTTTCCACCAAACTTTCACTTTCCATGGCCGGTCGTATCCACGGTTGCCTTCCATACCAACACTTTCCAAGGAATTTATTATTTGACAACATAAAGTAAATATTTTTTTCTTTTTCATTTCGGGAATGGGCATCCCTATTACCGCCGCACTCTCGTGCAATGACAAGTGAATAAACACTCATCTTGAGAATAACACATCTAGCATGGAAAAATATTGGACACTCCCCACCGTTTCATGAGCGGTACGAGCACACAAAAGAGAAAATTTATTTCGAAAATTTAGAGATGGCACATACAAATTTGCTTGGAACGGCATGGAAATACCACATATAGGTCGGTATGGTGGAATCATAAGGCAAAACTTGGTTTAAGGATTTTGGACGCACAAGTAGTATTTCTACTTAGTACAAATGGAGGCTAGCAAATAGATTGAGAAGCAGCCAAACCAAGAAACGAAAATTCACATAAGCGAGCTTTGAGCATAACTAACACCGAATAATGCACCATAAGTAGGATGTAACTTCATTGCATAACTATTGACTTTCGTGCATGCATAGGGAATCACAAACCTTAACACCAATATTCCTACTAAGCATTATTACTCACTAGCATAACTCACATATTACTATCATCATGTTTCAAAATTATTACAAAGAATCAAGTTTAATTTTCCCAATGATCTTCATGAAAGTTTTTATTATATCCTCCTTGGATATCTATCACTTTGGGATTAGTTTCATATATTGCCATTGCTTTTTGGCAAGCTCAAACAAATTTAAGTGAAGCACATGAGCATAAAGATTTCATCTCTCAAAATAGTATAAGTGAAGCATGAGAGGATTTCTTCAAAATTTACTAACTCTCAAATTAATCTAAGTGAAGCATGAGAGTATTTCTACAAAAAAAATCCAAGCACACCGTGCTCAAAAAGATGTAAGTGAAGCACTAGAGCAATTTTATAGCTCAAAAAGTTTAAATGAAGCGCATAGAGCAATTCTAACAAATCATAGCATAATTTTAGCTCTCCGAACTAGGCGTGTCCAGCAAGGATACAAATGACAAACTAACAAACAAATCAAGCAAAGACATAAGACGCTCCAAGCAAAACTCATGATATGTGATGAATAAAAATATAGCTCCAAGTAAAATACCGATGGTTGTTAGAAGAAAGAGGGGATGCCACTCAGGGGCATCCCCAAGCTTAGTTGCTTGTTTCTCTTTGGATATATCTTGGGGGTGCGGTAGCATCCCCAAGCTTAGGCTCTTTTCACTCCTTATTCCTTCATCCATCGTGATCTCACCCAAAACTCGAAAACTTTAATCACACAAAACTCCCGTTAGCAAAATAAAGCAAATCACTACTTTATGTGCTGTTGCAAACCTATTAATATTTTATTATTGCATTATAACTACTGTATTTTAACTTTACCATGGCTCACACCCTTCAATATAACCCATAGATTCACCAAAACAAGCACACAATGCAACGAAAACAGAATCTGTCTTAAACAGAACAGTCCGTAATAACCTGCAATCTAACCATACTTCTCTAACTCTAAAAATTCTGAAAAATTAGGACAACGTAAGGAATTTATATAGCAACACTTTGTTGAAATTGCAGATCAAGATCACGTTCCAGCAAAAAAATTAAATTCATATACTGGACGCAAAGTTTCTGTTTCACATTCAGCATCACTTCTACTCATCCTATAAATCATCCTAAATGCTTTACTTGGCACAAACACTAAATAAACCATAAAAACACAATCATAACAGAGGCATAATTATGTCAACACTCAAAAAAATAAAGGAAAAGCAAAAATAAATTTATTGGTTGCCTCCCAACAAGCGCTATCGTTTTACGCCCCTAGCTAGGCATAACGCATAGATTCAAGTATTGTCATCCTTGGTTTTCAATTCTTCAATCACACAACTAGATTTATTAAAGGATTTGGCATGAATATTCTTAATGACAACACTCCTAGGAAGAAAGCCAAAAAATTCATTCTTGTAAATAGGGTCTCTTATGATTTCAACAAAGTCGGGATGAATACTAATCATTTTAAGATCCCCCTTGTGACTACTAGGTGTGGCAACTTTATTCTTTATGAATTGTGTGGTCTTGCTAATTTTTATGGGAGTTTTTTCAATAGTTTTGATAGAAGAAAAAGCTGAACCCAAGTTACTAAAAATTTCTTCCAACTTATCAATCCGGTACGGGCTCTCTTCTACCCTTTCATTAACTATGGGTTTCTTTTCCTTTAACAATTTAAAAGCATCTCCCGCCTTAGCCCCAATTTTATTAGCAAGATCATGCATTCACTTATCCAAATTTTCAAGATGTTCCTTGGTAATCATCTTTTTTTCAATAGCATCTAATCTCTCCATAACGTGTTCAAGAGTTAAAGTTGTTTCATTGACAATAAGAGGGGATGATCCCACTAAACTTCCCATAGCATTAAAAGCATCCAAAGATGGGCACATCAAGAAATTCCCACCAGTAATCGTATCAACGACGAATCTATACCAAGTGGTGATGCCCACATAAAAACTACGAAGAAGAACAACGGTAGATTGCTTATGGATACATCTATTATGAGCGTTGCAAATCCTATACCAAGCTTCTTTTAGGTTCTCCCCTCCCCTTTCCTTAAAATTAAGAACCTCATTATCGGGAGTACACGCAATAAAGGAAGAACTAGCCATAATGACTAGGCAAGAGATCTGACAAGAAAAAGGCAAAACGAAAAAGAGGGCGAATAAAACGGTAAATTGGTGAAGTGGGGGAGAGGAAAACGAGAGGCAAATGGCAAATAATGTAATTGCAAGGAGATGAGATTTGTGATTAGGAACCTGGTAGATGATGATGAAGTCCCATCGGCGCCTACGATAGGCACGTAGAAGAGACCGCTTCCTCCCCGGCAACGGTGCCAGAAATTCCTTTGATGTGGCTTGAGACTGCGTCGGTATTTCCCCAAAGAGGAAGGGATGATGCAGCACAGCGACAGTAAGTATTTCCCTCAGTTATGAAACCAAGGTTATCGAACCAGTAGGAGGATCACCACCACCCAATAAGCAGCACCTGCACACAAATAACAAATACTTGCAACCCGACGTGAAAGAGAGGTTGTCAGTCTCTCTATGGTAAAAAGATAGATTAGGTAGTGATAGATAGGAGAGATAGATCTCTCAAGAACACAAAATAAGAAGAGCAAATAAAATATGCAGCAATATATTTTTGGGTTTTTGGTTTTGTAGATCTGAAAACAAAGAGGCAAAAAGATAGATCGGAAAGCAATATGTTGGAAAAGTAGACCCGGGGGCCGTAGGTTTCACTAGTGGCTTCTCTCATGAGTATAGCGCACGGTGGGTGAACAAATTATTGTTGGGCAATTGATAGAAGATCAAATAATCATGAAGATATCCAAGACAATGCTCATTATATAGGCATCACGTCCAAGATAAGTAGACCGACTCCTGCCTGCATCTACCACTATTACTCCACACATCAACCGCTATCCAACATGCATCTAGTGTATTAAGTTCATGGAAAAATGGAGTAATGCAATAAGAACGATGACATGATGTAGACAAGATCTATTCATGTAGGAATAGACCCCATCTTGTTATCCTTAATGGCAACGATACATGCGTGCCTTGCTGCCGCTTCTGTCACTGGGAAAGGACACCGCAATATCAAACCCATCACAAAGCACCTCTTCCCATGGCAAGAAAAATCGATCTAGTTGGCCTAACTAAACCAAAGATTCGAAGAAGAAACACGAGGCTATAAGCAATCATGCATATAAGAGATCAAAGAAGACTCAAATAATATTCATGGATAGAAACTGATCATGAACTCAAAATTCATCGGAGCCCAACAAACACACCGCAAAAGTTTACATCAAATAGATCTCCAAGAGACCATTGTATTGAGAATCATAAGAGAGAGAGAGAGAGAGGAAGCCATCTAGCTACTCCCTATGGACCCGTATGTCTATGGTGGACTACTCACTCATCATCGGAGAGGCACCTATGAAGAAGATGAACCCCTCCGTGATGGTGATTAGATTGGATCTCGAGGTTCTGGAACTTGCGGCGGCTGGAATTGTGTTTCGCCGACTCCCCTAGGGTTTTTGGAATATTTGGAAATTTATAGGCATCAGAGGCGGTGGAGAGGGTCCCCGAGCAGGGCACAACCCATCAGGGCGCGCTGGGACCCCCCTGGCGCGCCTTGGCGGGTTGTGATCTCCATGGCCCAGTGGGTGTCTTCTGGTCCAGAAAAAATCTCCAAAAAGTTTCGTCGCGATTGGACTCCGTTTGGTATTGATATTCTGCGAAGTAAAAAACAAGCAAAAACAGCAACTGGCACTTTGGCACTATGTCAATAGGTTAGTCCCAAAAAATGATATAAAGTTGTTATAAAATGATTGTAAAACATCCAAGAATGATAATATAACAGCATGGAACAAGCAAAAATTATAGATACGTTGGAGACGTATCACTCGTCGCCGTCAAGGTCGGCCAACAGCTCGCGCCCCTATTCCTCGGATATGTACCGCAGGGAGACGTCGTTGGGGTGCCTGCGGTACAGCTCGCCGTCCCGCAAACAATAAGCAGTGGCCTTGCGGACCACGCGCTCCGTGTCCTCCTCCTTCTCCGGCAAGGTGCCGTGGAGCAGGTACGCCTTGAAATCCTCGGTCCAGTCGTCGGCCTGAGGTTCCAGCGCCAGGAGCAGTCGGGCTCCTGAGGCCGGACCACAGGACGGGGCGCCTGAAGATGGGGCCGATGGCAGTTCCTCCTGAAGCGACGCTGGGTCTGCGGCCGGGGGTGTCGCTGATGGCTTGAAGAGCCTCTCCTAAAAGACGCCATGCTCCTGGGGCTCGCAGCGTGGTGCCCTCTTGGCGATGTCATCTGCTTCCTTGTTCATGCCGCGCGGGACGTGCTGCAATTCCAAGCCCTGGAAATGCTTTTCAACTTTACGTACCTCTTCCAAGTACGCCTCGATGTGTTCATCCTTCGGCTTGTACTCCTTGTTGGAAAAGTTGACGAGGAGCTGGGAGTCTCCCTTGATGGTGAGGCGCTTGACCCCCAGGGCAGAGGCGGCCATGAGACCAGCGATCAAGCCCTCGTATTTCGCGATGTTGTTGGAGACCTTCTCGCCATGTTGGAAGCAGAGCTGCACGACATAGTAGAGCTTGTCCTGGGTCGGGGAGATGAGCACTACTCCAGCCCCCGCGCCCCACCGTGCAAAGGCTCCGTCAAAGTCCATGACCCAGCCGTCGAGCGCCTCATCGCCTGGTGCGAGGGATTGGCCCTCATCCAGCCCCCGGTCGGGAGCGTCTGTCCACTCCGCCACGAAGTCAGCGAGGGCTGCGCCCTTGATGACCCTGGTTGTGCTGAACTCCAGGTGGAAGGCCTGTAGCTCGATGTTCCACTCTGCAACCCTTCCAGCAGCGTTGGGGCTGCACAACACTCTCTCCAGGGGGTATGCGGAGACGACCTTGATGGGGTGGCCCTGGAAGTAGTGGTGCAGCTTCCTTGAGGCGACGACGAGCGCGAACAGGAGCTTCTGCTGCATAAGGTAGCATGCACGCGCGTCCCGCAGCATGGTGCTGACGTAGTACACTGGGTGCACGACGAGGGATGAGGTGTTGGCATCTCCCTGCTCCGCGGGGGGCGCGAGGGGCTCGGGCGCCCCGTGGTTTGATGAAGCGGCGATGGCCTCAAGAGCGCCATCCTGCGGCGGCAGGTGTTGCGCGGCCCCGCACGGGCCGCCTTGTTTCGCGCTTGCGCCGGCGTGATCCACTCGGACCGCCATGAGCTCTGCGCTGGCCGAGTGGGGGGTGGCCGCCAAGTAGAGCACCAGGGGCTCGCGAGGGCGAGGCGCCACCATGACGGGTGGGCTCGTGAGGTACCGCTTGAGGTCCTCGAAAGTTGCGTCTGCTTCCGGGGTCCACTCGAAGGGGCCCTTCCTCTTCATGAGCTTGAAGAAGGGGAGGGCGCGCTCGCCAAGCTTGGAGATGAAGCGTCCCAAAGAGGTCACGTAGCCCGCCCGTTTCTGCATTTCCTTGAGGGTCTGAGGGGGCGCATCTTCCCGATTGCCTTGTTCTTCTCTGGGTTTTCCTCGATCCCTCGGTGCGACACCAAGAAACCAAGTAACTTGCTGAACGGGACCCCAAAAATTTACTTTTACGGGTTGAGCTTCAGGTTCACTCGACGTAGGATGGCGAAATTCTCCTCCAGATCCTCGATCAGGGTCCTCGCCTCTCGCGACTTGTCCACGATGTCGTCAACGTACGCCTCCGCATTTCTCCCGAGCTGCGGCCCTAGGGTGATGCGCATCAACCGCTGGAAAGTCGCGCCGGCGTTATGCAGCCCAAAGGGCATGCAAGTGTAGCAGTACACGCCGCTCGGGGAGAGGAATGCCGTCTTCTCGACGTCCTCCACTACCATCTTGATTTGATGGTAACCTGAGAAAGCATCCAGAAAGCATAGCAGTTTGCACACGGCGGTGGAGTCCACGATCTGGTCGATACGTGGGAGCGGGAAGGGGTCCTGAGGACAAGCGTTGTTGAGACTTGTGAAGTCGACGCACATGCGCTCCTTCCCTCCCTTCTTGGGGACAATTACTGGGTTGGCCAGCCAATCTGGGTGCCGCACTTCCCGAATGACTCCGGCTTCCTGCAGCTTGCCGACCTCTTGGACGATGAATGCTTGCTTCTCTTGTTCTTGTCGTCTTGCCTTTTGCTTCACTGGGCGCGCATCGGGGTACACCATCAAGTAGTGCTCGATCACCTCTCTCGGGATGCCCACCAGGTCGCACGCCTCCCACGCAAACACGTCCTTGTTCGCGCGGAGGAAGTCAACCAGCGCCTTCTCCCGCTCCGGGGGAAGGCCAACGCCGATAGTGAAGGTGTGTCCTGGGCTTCCGTCATCAACAAGCACCTGCTTCGTCTCACCCCGGTCTTGAGAGAACAGCTGCTTCTTCTTCATGGGTGCGGTCTTCGGAGCCTGCATGACGCTCTCGGCGTCGGGGCGTGAGGCCACTGTGGCCTTGTAGACGAGCTTGAGGGATCGTACCGCATCCTTGGTGTTTTCGGCCACGATGATGATGCCGCTTCTACCAGGCATCTTGATGATGTTGTAGCCTGGGTGCGTGGCCGCCATGAACATGGCGAGGGCCGGATACCCCAGGATGGCGTTGTACAGGAGGCCGATGTGGGCCACGTCGAAGTCGATCAGATCGGTGCGGTAGTTCTCGCGAGTGCCAAAGGTGACGGGGAGGCGCACCTGCCCCAAGAGTGTGGTGGAGCCCCCGACCACCCCCGAGAAGGGCCTGGAGGGTGCGAGCTGGTCGTAGGGCACCTGGAGTATGTCGAAGGCCTCCACAGAAAGGACGTTGAGGCCAGCACCGCCGTCGATGAGGGTCTTGGTGACCGCAACGTTGCTGATGGTGGGCGTGCACCACATGGGGAGCGCACCAGCAGTGGCCGCCGTCCTGGGATGGTCCCTGGAGTCGAAGGTGGTGTCGGTGTCTGCCCTGCACCGCTTCGCGGAGCCTCAGGCCGCGGCTGAGCTATGCCCGCCTGGTGGAGAAGCTGCTTGACGTGGCGACCGGACACGGGCGTCTGCGATCCGCTGAGGATACAAGCGACCGCAGGAACGGCCGGGCAGCCCACAGCATCCCCACAGGCCACGGACTGCCAAGCCTGGGGAGTGGCACCTGCCATGGAGACGACGAGGCGAGGGCGAAGCGCGGCTGACGAAGAAGGAGCTTCGACACGCCCCTACCTAGTGCGCCAAATGTCGGAAATCGGTCTCCGCAGACCCAAGAAGGTTCGAACTCTGGGGCGTGTGTGAAGACCCTTCCCAGCTCAAGTCACAAGCTCGCTACCCCACAGCCAAGCCTTGTCGAGTGCGTGTAGCGAACAAGAAGATGGACACAACGATTTACCCAGGTTCGGGCCACCTTGCGGTGTAAAACCCTACTCCTGCTTTTGGTGGATTGGCCTCACGAGGAGGTTTTGAGATGAACTAGTATAACGGCTGAGCGACCTCGCGAGGGCTCTTGGGTGAGGGTGGATTCGATCCCCCTACTACAATGGTGGCTAGTCCCTATTGATAGTGGCCTTGGTCCTCTTCCCTTATCGCACAGGCAGGAAGGGATCTCACAACGGCCAAATTTGAAAGGGGACAGGAAGTACATCTTATCCTGACTAAAGGTGGTCTTCGCCTGCAAAGCTTCTGGGCGTGCCGCAGAGGTGGGCTCAGCGATGACATCCGTCCTGCCGAGCTCGTGGTCTTGGTCTTGTTGCACCGGACTGGAAACCTTTGGGGGATTCCTTGGGAACCCGCGTCCGTCCTTGCCTCCTTAGCACCAAAGAGGAAACTGTCCCCTCTGCGCCGGCTGGAGCCCGCCTGGCCTTGGCCGTCATGGCTCACGTCATCCCATCCTCATGAGGCCGGGCACTACATAGGAATCTCCGCTCCTCGGGAGGCAACCTACGGAGGCCGCTCCTCTGGAGGTCTTGGCGTCGTTCCCCTCGCGCAGCCGGGGTCCTCACAAGGGTCTTGTCTTGGGAGTTTGCTGCTAGGCCGTACTAGGCCGTCGAGGTGGGCCACGTGCTGGGCCGCAGGCAGGCAGGTCTGGGTACCCCCGTTCCCAGAACACTGACAACTCCATAAGCCTTATTTGTGTAGGTGTGAGAAGGACGATCTTCAGTAGCAATTCTACTATTTGCATACTTGCACATTGAGTGATCTTGATCCACTTTCAACTTTTGGAACGGTAATTGGTATTGTCTTCTCACTCTTCCACTTATATCTACTTGAGTGTTGTTATGGATTGGTCAAGCATCCACAACCCGGCATTTGAGGAACAAGAGGACGACAAAACAACCTTCGTCACCAAGATGCAATTCTTCGGAGCACAAAAAGCGATGCGCCAATCGCATGATGCTTTGAATGACCTCATCGAGCACCTCACCACCGACGTTTGCGAATCCAAAGTGCGGACAAGGGACTACCTCGACACCAAGCTATCAATGGAGGAAATTTGTGCCTTGATGGTTAAGCGTGCTTCTTCCACATCTACATCGTCCAGGAGGCGCAACTCAAGTCTTCACTCATCGGAGTACTCTTCCGGCAAGAATCCACCTCAAGCATGCGCTACCGTGATGATCACTCCGGTCCAAGTTCACACCAAGGCCGCCAACGTCAAGCTTCGGACAATCCCTTCCATGGAAAGGGGCTACAAGATCGACTTCACGAGCGTGCTCGATGCCAACATCAAGAACAAGAGGCATTGGAACAAGAACGCCAACAACAACGCCATGAATAAGAACTCCGCCACTGCGAAGAACAAGCGCTCGAAGCCCAACAAGCACTCCGTGATGCTACTCACGCGTTGGAGGAATGCAACCGTCAAGCACGTCTCGAGCAAGAAGAACTTCGCCAAGAACGATAAGACGAACTTCGTCGACAATGACAAGAAGAAGCCAATCGCCAAGAGGAGCACCAAGAAAGGCGCAACCGAGTGCGTCCTCCTCGTCGCCGTCCTCAAGATCATCGAGATGAACCCGACCATAAAGACGAGCAAGGACAAGATCAACGTCAACACGCTCAAGGCAACGACAATGAGGATCCACATCCAAGACAAGGATTTCGGCATCACCACCACAATGATGAACAACGCTTCGGCAAGCTCAAATTCATAATGCCAAAGTTTTCCGGAAGCAATGATCCCGAAGACTACTTATCATGGGCCCTCAAGGTTGACAAGATATTTCGCCTCCACAACTATGATGAAGAGAAGAAGATAGCCATGGCTTCACTCGAGTTCCAAGAGTACGTCCTTATTTGGTGGGAACAAGTGATTGAGCGAAAGAAGAGAGAGAGAGAGAGGTGAACCTCCTATCAACACTTGGGCCCAAATGAAGGATCTCATGCGAGCTCGTTTTGTGCCTACACACTACAACCGTGATCTCTTCAAGAAGGTACAACAACTCAAGCAAGGCACCAAGTCGGTAGAAGAGTACTACCAAGAGATGGAAATCGCTATGATACGAACCAATGTCAAGGAAGATGACGAGCAAACAATGGCACGCTTGTTGAATGGCCTCAACTACCAAGTCAAGAAAATTGCCGACTTCCAACCATACTCCAACCTTCTCGAACTTGTGCATCAAGAAACCAAGGTGGAACGGCAAGTGCAAGATGAGTACAAGTAATCCAAGTTCTTCTCCAAGACCTACGGCTCAAGTGCTCAAGCTACTACAACAACGACACCTTCCAATGCAAAATCTACAACACCTACCGGCGACAAGTCAAGCTACAAGGACAAGACGACTTCGTCAAGCCGACCAACCCCAAGCACCTATGTCGGGGTACACAAACAGGGGTGTTTATTCCCCCCTGACTTGTGCACGGATGATAAGCCTTCGACCCGATGGCCTAAGCCTGCCTGGGAAAGCTACTGCCCCGTCAAAACCAGTCGAAACCAGAGAAGCCACTCTACGTGAGATCAAGGAGCGCATCAAGAAGATGAAACCAGCATTCAAGACCAAGACTCCGGCAGAAGCAACCTATGCTGGCTAAGCAACGCCGGCAAGGTCGATGCAACGGCCCAGAATGGGCCCGAACCGTGCCAGCCATGTCCCCGGTGCCTGCCGGGGACCGAGGCGCACACATCTTTAGGAAGACCCGGCAAGCCATCCCCCGGCAGGCGCGAGCCGATCGACCACTGCTCCACCGCATCGCAACGCCAGTCATTTGTCGATGCGGTGTCGAGCCCTCAGGTGGCTAAGTGGCTCTCGTTAAGCATGTGGCAACTCGTTGGGAGACAGATTATACCCGTTTGATACCCGTCCAGAGGCGTGTCAAGATATTAAGCAATAGTTAGCTAAAGCGGTGGTAAAAGCCTGCCGGGGATGCATCCCCGCACGCCACCTAGGCTAGCATTTATGGCATTTTGTCCTAAGTGCCAGAGTTAGGTATGATAGCACTGTTGGCTATCTAATCACTAGATAATGTCTGTTTTGCCACTGTGGTTGCCCCTTGAGCTATAAAATGAGGCCCAAGGCAACCTAGCTAAAGATTCAGACCTTTGGAAATTTGTACTCGCGTAGCAGCTCTCCCGAAGGCAACCTTGCCGGGTTTGAGCACTACGTGTGTTTCGTGTTCCCCCGATCAATCCACCAAAGCAAGAGTAGGGTTTTACGCTTCCCAGCGGCCCGAACCTGGGTAAAAAATACCAGCATCTCGTCATCGTGCTGTCTCACCACCTCTGCTCTTTGTGCAACGTGACCTCACCCCTGCCGAACCACATCTTTGGCGCGCCAGGTAGGGGAAGCGTCATTTGCGCGAACCTGAGATCGTGGGCAGCGCATCGATTTTCGTCATCATTTCCTCCGTCGGGAGCATCGAAGGAGAGGAGCAATGCTGCTCACTAAGCCTCTTCCTCCCTAGATCCCATTGCATGTCGCCGCTGCTACAATGGCGGCGACAAGGATGAGGGGCGTCGGCGCTGCGGCTAATGCGTCCGACGTAGGCAGCACAACCGCAGTGAAGACCACGGTCGAGGAGGAGGCGAACTGATACGGCGCCGTCCCTATTGCAATCATCGAGCAAGCCCACCTAATCCCAGGGAGGTGCAGCTCGGTCCGATAGGCAAAAAAAAGGGTACGCGGCTATACCCCTCTCTCCTCTCCTTCCCCGCCTGTGTCCAGTTCTGCATAGCGATGGTGCCGCCAGTGTCGATAAGCTCACGTGAGGCTCGGTCCTGCATTTATCCCGTCAAGGGTAAATCCCGAGCCGATTGCTAGAGCGAATCCATCGGTTGGCACCCCCGGCAAGCGAACCACGACAATGTCCCGTTCGCCAACGCCTCCTTCGCATTGGTCGCTACGGGACCGTTGGATGCGAAGGAAAGGAGAGAAGGCTCGGCCATTCATGTTTACTCCCCCGTTTTTTGTTAGTTGTGAATGTTTACATTAACCCGGCAGGCTCGTGCCGAGGATTGTACTCATAACTAACGGGCTCCCAAGTTTCTCCATTTGCCCCTCTTCATTTTCCCTTCATCTCAGGGCAAAGGTGGGTACACGCGCATGTATTCACCAGGAAACGCGAAGAGGAGGGGCGGCCGTGAATGGAAGAAGGGACAATGTGCGTGAATAAATACGCGCCAGGACGGAAGGGGAGCCATGACGAAAGCTAAGTTGACATGATTATCAACCTTCATTAGAGCTCGCATTTGTATATCCCCTCCCCTAGCAACCAAGGTTTCGTATGGCGAGTCTTGTGCGCGATGGAACCTTACCGTATTTGTTTGCACCCTTGCTTTGTTTCGAGTCCGCTCAACAAAACATGCGGCAACATCAAACACCGTCAAGGAAAAACTCACCGGCAGCGTGTCCTTGCCAGCAGAATGCTAAGGACCCGTTCCTCAAAGCAATCACGGTAGCACATTGTTGGCGGGTAACCAGAGCGCGCAAAGAAAACGATCATACGAATGCCAGTAGGAAAGCGAGGGGGATAGCATGCGTTTACATAAAGACATCAGTTCAACAAACATTAAAGCAAAGATAGTGCATAATCTAATACGGGATACATATTGTGTCTTAAGTACAGGACTTGAGGGAAGCATTTCTTTGACGCGTGATTGTGCACTGTTTGGGGCCTAACCCAACGATGCCAAGCGACACGTATGGCTCAGGCCCGGGGGTACACAAACAGGGGTGTTTATTTCCCGCTGACTTGAGGACGGACGATAAGCCTCCGACCCGATGGCCTAAGCCTGCCGGGGAAAGCTACTGCCCCGTCAAAACCAGTCCAAACCAGAGAAGCCACTCTACGTGAGATCAAGGAGCGCATCAAGAAGACGAAACTAGCATTCAAGACCAAGACTCCGGTAGAAGCAACCTACGCTGGCTAAGCAACGGCCTAGAACGGGCCCGAACCGCGCCAGCCATGTTCCCGGTGCCTGCCGGGGACCGAGGCGCACACATCTGCAGGAAGACCCGACAAGCCATCCCCCAGCAGGAGCGAGCCGATCGGCCACCGCTCCACCGCATTGCAACGCGAGTCATTTGTCCATGCGGTGTCGAGCCCTCATGTGGCTAAGTGGCTGTCGCTAAGCATGTGGCGACTCGCTGGGAGACGGATTACGTTCGTTTGACACCCGTCCAGAGGCGTGTCAAGATATTAAGCAATAGTTAGCTAAAGCGGTGGTAGAAGCCTGCTGGGGATGCATCCCCGCACGCCACCTAGGCTAGCATTTATGTCATTTTGTCCTAAGTGCCAGAGTTAGTTATGATAGCACTGTTGTCTATCTAATCACTAGATAATGTCTGTTTTGCCACTGTGGTTGCCCCTTGAGCTATAAAAGGAGGCCCATGGCAACCTGGTTAAAGATTCGGACCTTTGGACACTTGTACTCGCGTAGCAGCTCTCCCGAAGGCAACCTTGTCAGGTTTGAGCACTGCGTGTGTTTCGTGTTCCCCCGATCAATCCACCAAAGCAGGAGTAGGGTTTTACGCTTCCCAGCGGCCCAGACCTGGGTAAAAACACCAGCGTCTCGTCGTCGTGCTGTCTCACCATCTCTGCTCTTTGTGCAATGTGACCTCACCCCTGCCAAACCACAAAGGGTCCCGTGGCCCCATAGGTTATCGTGTGCATCGTTACCCAACAACCTACAAGCCGAGAGCTTCATCCTCTACTCCAGCATCGGATGCTACCGCCAAAACAAGCTCCATCAAGTGTTTCATGTGCCAAGGCCGAGGCCACAAGACCTTCGAATGTCCAACCAAATGCAATATGGTTCTACTCGACGACGGCACCTATGACTCTATGAGTGACGACGAGATGCAAGCTTTGGAGCAAGTGGCCATACACCGCCAAGTGAACAAAGATTCGCAAATCTTTTGCGACAATGATTCGAGCCCCGCTCTCGTTGTCTCCAAGGTTTTGACGCTCCAACAACAAGAAGATGAGGACCAACGTTGCCACATCTTCCACACAAAGGCGAGCATCCACGGAAAATCTGTCAAGGTCATCATCGACGGAGGGATTTGCCACAACTTGGCAAGTGAGGACCTTTGTTCCAAGCTGCAATTGGTCAAGAAAAAGCACCCTCGCCCCTACAAAGTCCAATGGCTAAGTGATTCCAGCACCCTCCAAGTTGAACATACTGTGGAAGTTTCCTTCAAGATACGCGCTTATGAAGACACTTTGGAGTGTGATGTGGTTCCAAGGTCCGTTTGCCACCTCCTACTTGGTAGACCTTGGCAATTCGACTGTGGTGTCACACACAATGGTCGGACAAATCAATATAGCTTCAAAATTAAGGGCAAGCAATATGTACTTCGACCAATGACTCCAAGTCAAATAATCGCCGACAAACAAGCTTCATCCCATCGTGGAGATAAAAGTGAGAGAGTGATCCACCTCAAAGAGAGTGAGTGCCACAAGCCAAAAATGAGCGACTCCATGATGAGGGACATGAGAGATATTGTTCTTTTAGCCACCAAACGAGATTTGAGGGATGTGAGTGAGAGCCCATCGACCGTTCTTCACTATGTACTTGTCTGCAAAGATGACATCGTTTGGACTAACCCTTCACGACATCTTCCTCTTGTGTTGTCTAAGTTGTTGCAGGAATTCCAAGATGTTTTCCCCGATGAGCTACCTCCGGTACTACCACCAACACGAGGGATCGAACACCGCATAGACCTCATCCCCGGAGCACCGCTTCCTAACAAGGCTCCCTACCGCGTCAACCCCGAAGAAACAAAGTAAATACAAAGGCAAGTCCAAAAAATCCTAGATAAAGGGCATGTACGTGAGAGTTTGAGTCCTTGTGCGGTCCCGGTGATACTAGTGCCTAAGCAAGATGGTAGTATGCGCATGTGTTCCGATTGCCATCCTATCAATGCTATAACTATTCGTTATCGTCATCCCATCCGTCGCCTAGATGATATGCTAGATGAACTTAGTGGTGCCACCATATTCTCTAAGATTGACTTAAAAAGTGGTTACTACCAAATACGTATACAAGAGGGTGACGAGTGGAAAACGGCATTCAAGACTAAGTTTGGTCTCTATGAATGGCTAGTGATGCCCATGGGCTTATCCAAAGCACCGGGTACTTTTATGCGTGTTATGCATTATGTGTTGCGACCACTCATTGGATATTGTGTTGTGGTCTATTTTGATGACATTCTTGTCTTTAGCAAGTCTCTTGCGGAGCATGCTACACATGTTCGTGATTTTTTGCAAATCCTTAGTAAAGAACAACTCTATGCTAACATGGAGAAATGCACCTTTGATGTTGAGAAGGTCGTTTTCCTAGGCTTTGTAGTTTCTTCTAAGGGCATTCGTGTAGATGAAACTAAGATTGATTCTATTAAAACTTGGCCCACACCCACGAATTTGCAACAAGTGCGTAGTTTCCTAGGACTAGCCGGTTTCTATCGACGTTTTGTCAAGGACTTTAGCACTATTGCATCTCCCCTCCATGCTTTGAGAAAAAAGAATGCACCATTTATTTGGGGTCCTTCCCAAGACACCGCATTCCATGAACTTGAAAATTTTCTCACTCATGCACCTTTGCTTGCTCTGCCCAACTTTGATAAAACATTTGAAGTGCATTGTGATGCTAGTGGTAATGGCATAGGTGGTGTGCTTATGCAAGAAAAGAGGCCAATTGTGTACTTTAGCGAGAAACTTTCCAGCACTCAACTTAACTATCCCACATATGACAAAGAATTGTATGCTTTGGTGCGAGTTTTACATGGGTGGGAACATTATTTGCGACCTCATGAGTTTGTTATCTATACCGACCATGAAATGCTCAAGTACTTAAAGGGTCAATCTAAGTTGAACAAATGACATGCTAAATGGAGTGAATTTATTGAGTCTTTTCCCTATGTCATCAAATACATAAAGGGTAAAGAAAACGTAGTGGCGGATGCTCTTTCCCGCAAATGCATGCTAGTTACTCAACTTGAATTGAATGTTATTGGTTTTGAGCACATCAAAGACTTGTATGAGCATGATACTTATTTTGCTAATCCTTACGCTATGTTCCAAGTGAAAACTTGTTGGGAGAACTACTATATGAAAGATGGCTATCTTATGCGTGCTAATAAACTTTGTATACCTGAGTCTTCTCTTCGTTTGTTGCTTTTGTAAGAGGCTCATGGTGGAGGACTTATGGGTCACTTTGGACGCGACAAGACGTATGCCACACTATCCAACAAGTACTTTTGGCCCAAGATGTTTCGTGATGTGGCACGCTTCACCAACCGATGCTCTACATGCCGCAAAGGTAAGTCAAAAGCTCAATCCCATGGTCTTTACATGCCTCTTCCTATACCGTTCCAACCGTGGGAAAACATTAGTACGGATTTTGTGCTTGGTTTGCCACGAACTAAAAATGGCCATGACTCCGTTTTTGTCGTTGTGGATCGCTTTTCCAAGATGGCTCATTTCATTCCATGTCACAAGATAGACGATGCTTCACATATTGCAAATCTCTTTTGTAGGGACATCTTGCGACTCCATGGAGTTCCCAAAACCATTGTCTCGGATCGGGATGTCAAGTTCCTAAGCTACTTTTGGAAAAACTTATACGCCAAGCTCGGAATCAAGCTCCTATTCTCTTCGGCATATCACCCTCAAACCGATGGACAAACGGAGGTGACGAACCGGACGCTATCGACTCTCCTGTGCGTGTTGATCAAGAAGAACATCAAGGAATGGGAAGAATGCCTTCCCATCGACGAGTACGCCTACAATCGCGCAAGTCACTCCACCACTAGCAAATCTCCGTTCAAAGTAGTCTATGGCTTCAACTCTTTGTCCCCATTGGACATCCTCCCTCTACCACTCCAAGAGCACGTCAACATGGACGCAAGTGCAAGGGCAAGCTACATCAAGAAAATGCATGAAGATACAGGGCGCAGGTTTGAACGTCAAGTGGAACGCGTCACCAACAAGCGCAACCTCAACAAGCACCCCTTAGTGTTCAAGCCCGGTGATCTTGTGTGGCTACACCTTCACAAGGTACGCTTCCCCAACGAACTCAAGTCCAAGCTACTCCCTCGAGCCGACGGACCCTTGAAGGTGTTGGCACGCTACAACAACAATGCCTACAAGATCGACATCCCACGCGACAAGTACAACGTGAGTGACACCTTCAACGTCACGGATCTATCCCCTTTTCATAGCGATGAAGATCTTGATCCGAGGATGGATCTTCCCCAGGGAGGGGGAGATGATGCGGAGCATCCCACCATCGTCCCCATGAAGACTACACCATCAAACCAACCCCAAGTGGCCCTATGACAAGAGCACGCGCACGCGACATTGGAGCTAAGGTGAACTCACTCCTCTTCGAGTTTGACTTGAATAGCAAAGGGGCTTGGATGCTACCTCACAATGAGACCATATGCATCCTTAGGTTTGAGGAAGACGACCACGAAGGACCAAGGAAGCATTTCCAAGACCAAGGCCAAGAGGAAGAAGGAGCAAGGAGAAGGGCTAGCCTGCATTTGGCCGGATCATCCGGACCCTGGTCCGGATCATCCGGAAGATGCCCGGATCGTCCGGACCCTGGGCCAGATCGTCCAGCTAAACGGGAACCCGATACCCGTAGGTTCTCCGTGAAGCCGGATCATCCGGGCCGACACCCGGATCGTCCGGGAAACGTGTGATAGAACCGGCTGAATGGACCCCGAAGCCGGATCATCCGGACCCCGGTCCGGATCATCCGGAAGATGCCCGGATCATCCGGACCCCGGTCCGGATCATCTGACCTTTGCCTGCGAGCACGAGTGGGCCTCAGGCCTTGTATCTCTCCCACTTACCCCTTCGTCCCTAATACTATATAAACTCCTCCTCCACCCCAGAATTAGGGTTAGCTTTGTTTAGCAAATACCTTTTTGTTGAGCTTAGCTCCATTACTTACTTCTCCCACGGAGATTGACTTCCATTGAGAGAAGATCCAAGTGATGCCAAGGCCCCTCTAAGGGAGGATCCTAAGGGATTCAAGACCTCCTCCTTTGGAGTGAGGAGACTACCGGTTACGTGTATCCTCATGTTGATTGTGGAGCTTGTGTCTCGTGTGTTCGTGTGTTTCTAGTGGATGTAATCAAAGATTGTCCTTGAGTTTGTGATTTCCTCTCGTGTGTTCGTGAAATCCCCCTCCAATTCGTGAAAGATCGACACAAACGGGTGTGCCCCATATCACAACTTCTAGCTTGATTCGCCCAATTGGGTATGCTAACTTCCCAGGAACGATCCCGTGAAAGACTGTGGAGGAGGGCTGCAGTTGTTGCTCCGACAGGTTCATCCGTCTGAATGTGTAATAATATAAGATATCGATGTTGCTTCACCCGTCCATGAGTACCTTTGTTAGTGTATAACCTCCAACTTGAGGTGCCACCACTAGAGCGAGACCGCCCGGATTATCAACCCGGGGGGGGGGGTGATCATCTCTACTCCAAGTTATTGGTTGCTCTGACTAGTTTAACTATGTGGGGACAGCCAGCTCAACCATATTGATAGCTCTCCGTTTAATCTTGCGATCGCGCTTGCAAGTACTAGATGTGAACACATGATACTGTCCACTGTTCAACTGTTCAGGGTTGCTCTGAAAACCAGCTTCATTGCTATGTTGCTGATTACCTTGCCTAGAATGATGATTTCCACCACTATTATTGCCAGAACCTTGAAAACGAGCCCCCAAGCCGCTTGATCCGTGGAAACAAGAATTCGAAAAACCTCCGGACGAGCCGACTCCTGGGAAGCCGGCCCCAGACCTGCCGGTGCTGGGTCGGCCCTAATGTCCGCCGCCACCGCCTCCATGTTGATTCTGGTAAGCTTGATTGCGAAACTCCTGCATGATGAAGCAGTTCTCCCACGAGTACTTGGCCGACTTATCTAGGAAACTATGCTTGGGACAAGGACTTTAAAGTGCTTCCTCATAATTACGAGGCTTGTTCCCCTTATAAGACCTGCAGGAATTGTTGTTTCGTTGCTGACCCTTGAAGCCAGTGGTCGTGTTAGCGACAAAATCCGATCCTCCCTCTAGATGCTTGCGCTTAGAACTATTGCCTTCAGTACCTTGATTTCCATTATGCCCTGAGTTGTTCTGCTGGTGAACCTTTCCGCTATCGTTTTTCTTGCCTTTGCCAGACTTTTCATCGTCTGAACTAGGATCTTTAGTGTTGTCTGATTCAGCATACCTAGTAAGGACATCCATGAGGTCTCCCATGTCTTGAAACTTCCGCTTAAGGCACCCACGCTTTTGGACGAGAGGTGACAGTTCTTCTCCAGAATTAAGACAACCTGAGCAGTTGTTATACTGTCAGAGGAGTGGATGATCTCCGTGACCCGACGAGTCTAGTGATGGGCAAACTCATCTGTATGTTGGATACAATGCTGGTAAATCAACGATCCTCATTGGGCTTTTGCAGGTTCCCTAAAAGTTTTTGATGAAGCGTTCCTTAACCTTGGCCAAGTATTGATTGAATTGGGAGGTAAGTTCTTCAGGAATATGCAAGCCGGTCCTTCCAACATCATGGTCAAGTACTTGGCGCAGACTGCATCACTGACATCCAGCATGTCCATGGCTATCTCATAGCTCTCTATCCATGCAGCCGGTTCGAGATCAGCCATGTAGTTGGGAACTTTGCAAGGGCCCTTGAAGTCCTTTGGCATATGCTCATTCTGTAAATTCGACGTGAGGCACGTCACTCCAATAGTTCTGGTGCTTAAGCCCGCCCGAGAAGAAACTGGCTAGGGTGTGGAGGGAGGGACTTGACCCGCCCCCGTAGCTGTTGCTTCTGCCTCTCGCATGCCCTGGGACGCATCGACGATTGCATGCGCGTCTGATGCTGTTGGCCAGACTGGGGAACTCTGAGCATGCTGCCTGCACCCACTGCTAGAGACTCCAGGGGACTCCACGTGTCGACTCCTACTACGACTTTGATAAGGGGTAGAATGAACCCGATCTCGGCTATAAGAGTACTGCGCCTACTTGGTGACCACAGTCTTCAGCATCTCGATGGAATTCCTAGCCTCAATCTCAATTGGGGTGTTTCCTATGATCAAGAGCGCTTGGAGGTTGCGGGTCGCCGCCAGCATGTTATCTACGGGATTAGAAAAATGACCAGCCGGAGTCTGGAACCGTCGAGGTGGCAATCGAGCCGGCGACAGCTGGACCGGCTCACGCGGTTGAGTCGGCTGATGAGGTTGTTCCACTCGTGACTATCCAGCCCCTGGTGTAGGCTGTGGCGTATTGAACATGCCTGTGGGCCCAAAATTAAGGGGCAGGCAGGTCGTATGCCTCCTCTGATGAACCGCCTCCGAAGCGTCCCCACGAAGACCCAGGTGCTAGGCTTCTGTTTTCAAGCATTCGACCTCGTTATGGATGTGAGCCTGTAGCTCCGCCATATGTGTATTCTGAGCATCGATTTCCTACTGAACCTTAGCCATCCGCCCGTGGAGCTTGGTCAACTCCATGTTACGTTACACCTGATTCTCCACAGTTACTGGTGTTTTCACAAGGGTTGCCATGGCGGCCATCAACTCTGCCATAGCTTGAGCCGGTGTTTTACCTGAGCCGACCGCACCTGGAGCTGACGCTGAAGGGCCAGTCCCGGTTGTCGCACCAGCCGTCACAGAGTCGAGGGCCGCCGCTGTTCCCGTCATGAAGACGGCGGCTTGCCGAGGCGGCTCGAGGGACTCTTGAGTAGCTTCATTATCTGAGTAGCCCCCAAGCCTGCCATCAAAAAGCGGGCGGATTGACTCGGTGTCTCTGATCGAGGACTCATCGTCAGAGAAGATGAGGGTGTCTACGCTAGCCGCGGAGTTGTCCGCGAGGTCGATTTCCTAAGTGAAGCCGACGAAGACGTGGTTCTGGCCGGCTTGAGCCCGGCCAGGTTCGGTGCGCCAAGCCGGCTCGATGATGTCGGTGCAGATGTCCGCTTGGGTCCTGACTCGCCGATTTTGCCGATGAAGATGTGGATCTTGCCAAAGGGGTCCCGGTACCCGTACTCGATTGAGCCGACCTCGGGACCCCATCCTGAATCATTGATGTAGAGCTTGCCGCGACGACTCTTGGTCATCCGGCCGATTTTGTATCCCCCGATCTGTTGGAAATATGCCCTAGAGCCAATAATAAAATAGTTATTATCATATTTCCTTGTTCATGATAATTGTTTATTATCCATGCTACAATTGTATTGATTGGAAACTCAGATACATGTGTGGATACATATACAACACTGTGTCCCTAGTGAGCCTCTACTAGCGGAGATGAGTTGTCATTTGATAACGGGATCACATCATTAGAAGAATGATTGATGGACAAGACCCAACTGTAAGCATAGCATCTGATCATGTTAGTTTATTGCTACTGCTTTATCCATGTCAAGTATCTGTTCCTACGACCATGAGATCATGCAACTCCCTAACACTGGAGCAATGCTTTGTGTGTATCAAACATCGCAACGTAACTGGGTGACTATACAGGTACTCTACAGTTGTCTCCGAGGGTGTCTGTTGGGTTGGGCGTGAATCGAGACTCGGATTTGTCACTCTGTATGACAGAGAGGTATCTCTGGCCCCACTCGGTAATACATCATCACAAGACGCTTGCAAGCAATGTGAATAAGGAGTTAGTTACGGGATCTTGTATTATAGAACGAGTAAAGAAACTTGCCGGTAACGAGATTGAACTAGGTATGGAGATACCGACGATCGAATCTCGGGCAAGTAACATACCTATGGACAAAGGGAACTGTCGGGGATATTACCCCGCTGTATAACCCGGCCTGAAGTATGACCCGGTTGGAGCTTGGCGGCTCATCAGTCACCCGGCAGGCGGGTCAGACGAACGACAAGACCCAACGGCACAGAAGGCGGTTCATGGGAGGGAAGACTCATGTTATGGTGGGCCGGCTCACAGAGAAGGCCCAAGGAATGGAAAGACTCCCTCACAAGGGAAACAAGACCCGGATTAGGATTCACGAGAGACTAGTCCTAATCCCACTCTCAGTAGGACTCTACATGTAAACTTACCCCTTCAACTTATATAAGGAGGCGTAAGGCACCCCTAGGGGGACAAGTTCAAGTCATTAGAGATAGATAGACTAGAGGCTCTCGAGATTAGAGGTAGCAAGACAGCACCCTTGTAATCGAGATCACCCTCATCATCAATACACACAAAGCAGGACATAGACTTTTACCTCCATCGGAAGGGCTGAACCTGGGTAAACTCGCGTCTCTCAATTCCGACCAACCCCTCTCAAGCCTCCACCTAGTTGTGATGGCCTCACACCTAAGTTCTCTCATGAGGACACCTTGCCGTGACAAAACCATGACAGTTGGGACCCACCGTGAGGCCACGTGCACGGTGGTGTTGTGTTCTTGGAGGAAGCTCTTCAAGGATCGAGAAGCTCATGATTTGCCAGATGAAAAAAAAAGACGTCAGGTCTAGTGTGCTGCCGTACGAAGCCGAGATTGAGATGGTTCAATAGATTTTGGTGGCGTGTTGGGCACCGTTTCGGGCGATATGTTCAATCAGAGATTGGTCTGGTTGCACACGACGGCCGATGCAGTACAACTTCTACCTCCACTAGCACTATGTCATGATGTGAAGGCTGCTACAATTGAGTATGACCAGATTAGTTTTTCTTAAAATCCTATATCCACCCGAAGGCTACCAGGAGAAGAAAAGAAAAAGGCAATTGCTAAAGAAAAGGAAAAGAGAGAGGAGAAGGCCACGACACGGAAACAAAACGACCATGATTCGGTCTTCGCCTGCCGCCCGCTGCACCGGCGCCGCCGACGCTCCTGCCCTCCAACGCCCACCTCGACCAGCCAAGCGGTCGGACTGCTGCTCTGAATCTGCCGCGACCTTGGGCCGCCTCGGTCGCGTCTGCCGTCCAGCGCTTGCCTCGCCCACGTCCGAGCCCCTGCACGCCGGCTTGCCTCTGCTCATCCGCGTCCGCACCCCCGCAGGCTTCCTCGCCACACCGGCCGCCTCGCCGCGTCTCCGCCGCACCAGCTCCGCCTGCGCTGCGCGTCTGAGCCACGCCAGCTCCGCCACCGCCGCACGTTCGAGCCGCGCCGGCTTCTGCCTCCGCCGCGCGGGCATCCGAGCCGCCCTGGCTCCGCTCCCACCGCGAGACCCCCGCGCTCCCGCTCCGCGTCGGCCGCTCCTTAGTCGCGCCGGCCGGTTTTCCCCCGCATGCCCGCTCCGTTCGGCTGTGCCTCATCTGCTCCGCGCCCGCGTCGCACGTGTGTGCGCCGGCTCCCCCGCATCCTCGCTTCACCTCAACCACCATGGCCTCCACACTGCCCCTTGCCTCGCCTGAGCCGGCGCTCGGCCGCAGCCTCACTCCGCCCGACGCAAGCCGGTCTGCTCTGCTCCGCCGCCACAGCCGCAGTCGCCGCGGCCGAGGAGGAACACGCCAGCAAGCTCGTCTGGCTCTGGGATACTGCACAAGCATTATATCAAAGGCAGTCATATGGCCCTCTCCTTGATGAAAATTTTAACATTACCAGGCGTGGTAGAAAAACTGTCGCCGCCGTTACTGTGTCCTCGGACGAGATCTTGGTTCTCAGATACGACCCAAAACGATGGCCGGTCAGGGAGGCGTTCAAGGATCTAGGAGGCCGCTCTGAGTTCGTCGGCCAGAACAGCAGCCGAGTGGTGGTACGAGCCGCCGGCGTCGGTGCCATGCCCCGGGGACAAGCCAACTGTGTGTAGTGGATCAATGGCCTTGGTATCCCGACGGTGTGCCATGCGGCCGCCGGTACCTCCGAGTCGTGCGTCACCTCCTGCAGTGGAGTTTGCCGTGGAGACTGTTGGCACTTCGGCGAGGAAAAAAAATAGCAAGCATTGACCGCGGCGGGAGAGACCAAAACGTCCACAAGGCATCAACGACCAAATGCCCAGATTTCTTTTTTTGATTGCCGAATTACGCATGTTCCTTGTGCTGTCACACAACGTCAATCACAGCAAACAACAACAAAAAGCAGAGCAAGCCGCAGCTGGCGGTGTCTCCTGCATGCACGACCAAAAGCAGAGGGCGCAAGAAAATATAAATTCCATCAGTGGCAGTCGCAGCCTGATAGTCCATCTGCCAATGCCATCTTCACTTTTCTTTATGCAAAAAGTTCAACGCAGAAGGAGCTGGCCTCAAGATGATTCGTTCACCTTTTCTCAAGGCTCAAATATCCAAAAAGAAGATAGCCACGTAGTATTACTACCTTCCCTCTAATACAACAAGTACAAGCACAATACTTTGTTCAATCAGCCCGTACAAGTATCAACAATACTGCGGACAGAATCATCAGGTGCTAACGTTTCTAATTAGTTTATTTGCACATATTTCCCCCGAGAATAACTATTCTGTCACACAATATTTTTATACGCATGATAATTGCTCATTACAAAAAGGATGTTATACTGCGAATACAAAGTTCGTGGCAACATCATACGTCAGCATCCATTCATGCCGCATCGCCCAACGGATGCGTGTGAGCCGTCGCCCCTGTCGTCCGGTTTACATCATCACGTCGGTGCCGCGCTCACCCGCTAGTATGAGCCACCCAACGGACGCTCGTGAGCCGCCGCCCCTATGGTCCGGTCTACATCGACACGCCGATGCCCTGATGCTCGCTCGAGCCGCCCAATGGACGCTCGTGAGCCGCCACGGTCCGGTCTACATCGACACGCCGATGCCCCAATGCTCGATCGACCCGCCCAACGGACGCTCATGAGCTGCCGCCCCTGCGGACCGGTCTACATCGACACGCCGATGCCCCGATTCTCGCTCGAGCCGCCCAACAGACGCTCGTGAGCCGCCACTGTCCGATCTACATCAAAACGCCGATGTCACGGCCGTTCACTCGAGATGCCCTACGGACGCACTCAAACGCCCTTGCGGCCTGGCCGCGTTCGACAAACTTGGAGGAAGAAAAAATGGCATTTGGAATCATGTCTTACGCAACGTTGCTGAAGCATGCGCCAGTCTCCGCTCCCGCCGGGTTGCTCAATGAATAGACACACTGACCTATTATCCCCGCAATACAGTCTACTCCAAAATATGAAAAGAAACAAGAGAGTTTTCCATGAAGGAAACGTCCCTGGAGAAGTTACAATTTGAGCCAACCATCATTGAGCCGGCAATTCAAAGCCAGTGGCAAAGAAAAATAAAAATGGCCCTGGAGGAGCCAGGAGAGACGGACTATATGAGAGTAAAGCATGGGTCAAGAGGCATATGCACTCAATTTGGCCACAATATTTGCCAAAGACATATGATGAGCATCATGAAGATCATCAGCTCAATACATCGTCTTTAGTTTGGGTAAAATCCATCGTTCAGCCGTCAAACCTTATGTCAGCTTATGCCACGGCCAAGGATTGAAAACTCTTAAGCCGCCTCCTCGAGTCGACTTAAGACTCGGGGGCTGCACAAACATGACTCGGCAGATTCAACCGGGCTCAAATATTCTGGAACCCTGGGTCATTACAAGGAATACAACCCGGTTCCGAGGGCTGCTGCCTTATAGGCAGAAGATTTAAAAGTCGCCCAAGAGGACGAGCTGCCATGATGCAAGCGTTCAAACATGGGTGCCCTACCTTATTGGCGGAAGATTTAAAGTCGCCCAAGAGGACGAGCCGCCATGATGCGACCTTTAAAACATGGGTGCCCTTCATTATTGGCAAAAAATTAAAAGTCGCACAAGAGTTTTGTAGTAGTAGCATTGTCTCCTCTATATTCTATGGTCGAGCTTTTCCATGATCATAGGTCACTTGGGGGCTTCCAACTCAATGAGTTTAGCTTTCATACCCTCTTGACCGGCTTCCATGCCATATATGGGTTAAACCTGCCTGTTTGCAACTTGCTACTCCGCCAGGTGACCCGCCGTACTCTTGACAGTCAATCTTTCAATAAGACCCTGAACTTGTCAAAGTTAAAACGGCGGCTTATGTCACGAGAGAGCTGGCTTACAGAGAGCTGGGATAAACTCACCTGTCCGCTGTTGTTTCTCCGCTATGTGGCCCGTTCGTACTCTTAACAGTCAATCTTTTTAATAAGACCCTGAACTAGTTAAGGTTAAAACGACGGATTTATGTCACGTGAGAGCCGGTTTACGGGATTAAAGGCGTTCATGCCAAGCTTCTTCGAAGCAAAAACCTTGAGTTTTTTCAAAAATAAGAACAAGAGTTGATCTCTTTTGGTTGTGCCTTCAAGGCCGACTTACAAATATTTGAGATATACATGTATATATTCTCTGTTTGTTATCTTTATCATATACATATATCATCCTGCATTGCATCATGCATCATACATGCATATCAAGCCGGTCATCAAACCGGGTTGCATCGTAACCTCTGCAGGAACAAATAGAACTTTGATAGCCAAAATGGCTGGATCTTCATCATGGTTTATCATAACCAGTATTAAATGATTGGGGTTTTTTCAAGCCAGCTCGAAAGAAATTACTATTCTCGAAGAGCCGCCCTATCACATATAATGCCGTGTCATCTAATTGATCGGCTCTTGGATTTTTTTAACTTGTGTTCTGTAGTAAACTACAACACTTATGGATTTCTCAAACATATATTTGCCGGGTTGCACCGCAACCATGAGCAGGGATTTCATTTCAAAGACAAAGGCATTATTCCAGGATAATCATACCGGGTTACATTACAACCACGGTCAAGGATTCATTCAAATCAGATCAATATTAGTTCAAGAGAACTTCTGAAGTGCATTATGATGGGTTATATTATTCTCATACAGTCCCAAGTCGCTGCAGGCATACGACCCGACACTTGGGGGCTACATCATATGATGTTTTTCTTTTCAAAGGAGAAGTGCATATAAGTCCCAAGTCGATGCAGGCAAACGACCTGGCACTTGGGGGCTACATTCCTCAGAGAAATTTTTTCTAAAGTCCCAAGTCGCTGCAGGCATGCGACCCGGCACTTGGGGGCTATAGTATTCAGCTGTTCAAACAGATTATAAGGTCTAAATTGAAGACCCGGCCCATCATATACTGATTAGCCGACCCTTGGGGGCTACACATGTAAAATACAAGACACTCAGTCTATATCTGGTGACTCAGATGACAACCCAGATTTCTCAACATTCAACACCAAGTTCAAAGTCCCAGGTTGTTGCAGGGAAGACAACCCGGCACTTTGGGGCTACACTGGCTGAAGTTTTATAAAGTATAAGACAACTACAAGTCCCAGGCTGCTGCAGACAAGTTACACAATCAAAAGATATTATTGAAAAGCACCAAGTCATCATGTATAAACTCGGAGCTTGGGGGCTATAGGTAATATGGATATAAAAAATAGAAGAACACTTTCGAGATGTCAATTGTGAGTGAGACGAGTCTCATTTCTTCATGGAGCTGAAGCATTGAAAAACCGGCTCAACATCATGTGGATTTCTTATTCCCAAAAGTATCTTTAAGCCAAAGCATTGGAGGTCGACTCAACGGCATATGGGTGTTTTATTCCCAATATTTAGCGAAGGACACGGACCTGCACGGTGTTTGTGAAGATGACTCGTTAATATGAAGAAGAAACCCGGATTTTCAAGGAGCTACTTCTTTAAGATGGCCAGTGGAGCAAGCCGGTCCCTTAACATATTTGTTATTCTTATTTCAGGAGCTTACCATGAATAAATTCAAGCTAACCTAGGGGCTAAAGTCAGGGATATTACCCCGCTGTATAACCCGGCCTAAAGTATGACCCGGTCAGAGCTTGGCGGCTCATCGGTGACTCAGCAGGCGGGTCAGACGAACAACAAGACCCAACGGCACAGAAGGCGGTTCATGGGAGGGCCGACTCATGTTATGGCGGGCCGGCTCATAGAGAAGGCCCAAGGAAAGGAAAGACTCCCTCACAAAGGAAACAACACCCGGATTAGGATTCAAGAGAGACTAGTCCTAATCCTACTCTCAGTAGGACTCTACATGTAAACTTACCCCTTCAACTTATATAAGGAGGGGTAAGGCACCCCTAGGGGGACAAGTTCAAGTCATTAGAGATAGACAGATTAGAGGCTCTCGAGATTAGAGGTAGCAAGACAGCACCCTTGTAATCGAGATCACCCTCATCATCAATACACACAAAGCAGGACATAGGCTTTTACCTCCATCGGAGGGGCCGAACCTGGGTAAACTCGCGTCTCTCGATTCCAACCAACCCCTCTCAAGCCGCCACCTAGTTGCGATGGCCTCAAACCTAAGTTCTCTCATGAGGACACCTTGCCGTGACAAAACCACGTCAGGAACTGTATACGGGATTGATTGAATCCTTGACTTCGTGGATCGACCGATAAAGATCTTCGTAGAATATGTGGGAACCAATATAGGCATCCAGGTCCCGCTATTGGTTATTGACCGTAGAGGTGTCTTGGTCATGTCTGCATAGTTCTCAAACCCGCAGGGTCTGTACACTTAACGTTCGGTGACGATTTGGTATTGTTGAGATGTATGTGTTGGTGACCGAAGGTTGTTCGGAGTCCCGGATGAGATTCCAGACGTCACGAGGAGTTCCGGAATGGTCCGGAGGTAAATATTGATATATGGGAAGTCCTGTGTTGGTCACCGGAAAGAATTTGGGCATCACCGCCAGTGTACCGGGGGTGCCGAAGGGTTCCGAGGGTCCACCGGAAGATACCCACCTGCCCCGGGGGACACATGGGCTAAGAGGGGGCCGCACCAGCCCCTGATGGGCTAGGCGCGCTTCCCACCTAGGCCCATGCGGCCGAAGGGGTGGTGGGGGGCAAACCCTAAAAGGGGCCGGCCACCCTACCTTGGGGGCCAAGGCACCCTTGGGGCGCCGCCCCACCTTGGCCACCGGCCCTAGGGGAAACCCTAGGGCGCCACCCTCCTCCCTTCCCCTATATATAGTGGAGAGGAGAGAGGGAAGCCGCACCCAAGCCACGGCGCAGCCCTCTCTCTCTCTCCCTCTAGATCGTTTTCTCCTCTAGATTGATTCCGGTAGTGCTTGGCGAAGCCCTGCCGGGATTGCTCCACCACCACCTCCACCACGCCGTCGTGATGCCGGAGATCTCATCTACTTCTCCGCCCACGCTTGCTGGATCAAGGAGGCGAAGACATCATCGAGCTGTACGTGTGCTGAACGCGGAGGTGCCGTTTGTTCGGCGCTAGATCGGAACGGAACAAGATGGGATCGCGGGACGGATCGTGATTGGATCGCGAAGACGTTCGACTACACCAACCGCGTTTCTTAATGCTTTCTGCTTAGCGATCTACAAATGTATGTAGATGCACTCCCCCTCTCGTAGGTGTTGATATCCATAGATAGATCTTGGGTGTTCATAGGAAATTTTTTGTTTCCCATGCAACGTTCCCCAATAGTGGTATCAGAACTAGGTCTATGCGTAGATAACATGCACGAGTAGAACACAAAAGAGTTTGTGGGCGTAGATGTTCAGATTGCTTACTTCCTTAGTCTTATCTTGATTCGGCGGTATTGTGGGATGAAGCGGCTCGGACCAACCTTACTCGTCCACGTACGAGAGACCGGTTCCATCGACTGACATGCATTTGTTGCACAAAGATGGCTGGTGGGTGTCTGTCTCTCCCACTTTAGTTGAATCAGATTCGACAGAGGCAGTCCTTGTAGAAGGTTAAATAGCAACTTGAATATCACCGTTGTGGCTTTGCTGTAACAGCCCGAGGCCAACGCTCCAGAAGATTCCCATTTTATTCCTTTGTCGTCGTGTTCTTCGTTTGGTTGTTGCATTCATTATAGTATCATTCGTATCTTACGCATTGCATCGGCACTCCGTCGCCGTCAGTTTTCAAAACTTACATCCGTTCGTAGTTGCCGGTTCTCTCCGTTTGTGTCGTCGACCGTTTCAAGACCAACCACACACGCACGCACCAGCGGCATCGATAAAGAATTATATTAAAGTGTGAAAAAAACTTTCTCGGAATGGGTCGAAACTTGGCGAGCGGTCTTATTATATTGTAGGTAGACCGCCTACCAAATTTTGTCGCATTCGGAGGTCCTTTGATACCCCAACGGGCAACTATAGCGACACCGTCATCGGTTTTATTATCGGACGTTTCGATGTTTTAAAAATCGTGTCACGGGCCGCACTGCTTCCCTCTCTTCTCTAAACCTAGCCCACCAACACAGCCCACTACCCAGCCTAGCCCCCCCTCCGCTTCCGGACAGTCCAATCGGGATCGAACGGTCCGAAAACGGACAAAAGTCCCTAACCCTAGAAAAATCTGCTATAAATGGACACCCTAACCCCTGCCTATTGAGGAAATCCAAGCCGTGCATCGAATTCCGTGCCCCTCCACAGCCCCGCCGCCATTTGGCACCTCCTCCTAGCTCACGCCAGGCCCGCCCGGGCACGAGGGAGGCCCACCCAAGCCCATCGGGGCCCGGGGCAGCCCGCAATGACACGCCACTCGAGAGCTCGCCTGCTCCTCCCGAGCTCACCTTGATCCCGAGCTGCCCCGCGTCAACCCCCACCGGCCTCGCCCCACCGCCGCCGCCGTTGACCTGCTCCGTGCCTCGCTGTCCAGAGCCGTAGTTCGCCGGAGCTCCCATCCCGGCTCGGATCCAAGGGCTGACCACCATGGCCGCCGTCCGCTGAAGCTCCGTCGGAGCCGCACCAGATCTGCCCCCCTCGCCATGGCCAACCCTCAGTTCCCGGTGACCGGAGGCCCCACATGCCCGCCGGACCTCTCCCATGTCGCCGGAAGCCACCGGCCCTGCATCTCCTCCTGCCACCGCGACCTCCTGCGCGAGCGGGACGAGCGAGGGGATCTCCCGCTCATCCCGGCGCCCCGCGTGAGCCTTGCCACGGCTCCGCGCTTGGGCCGCCGCCCCGGCCCGCAACCGCGTCCCCAAGGCCCATGGTGAGCAGCCCCATGGACGTTTTTTTTATGTTGGGCTTGGCCCATATGCATATGTTGCTGTGATTCGCCATGTGCATGTTTTAGCTATCCGACGCTCACTGAACTGTTAGGCCCGTGGTTCATAATAGGCCCGCGCATGTTTTTTTCCTGCGCTGCCAATTTCGTAATAATCCAGCGATTTGGCAGTTTTGCAAATTAGACCCCAAACTTCATGCATTTAATAACTCCATAACCATGCATCGGATGAAAATACTTTATATATGAAAAATGCTTAGAATTTTGTGTAGTTCCTCAATATCCAACTTTCACACATGTTAAAAATGTTTAACTTGCTGTTTTAATGTAATTTGCATAAATGCCATAAACTTACATAATTAATTGTGACATTTTTCCTACTTGATCCTATGCATATTATATATGATTTTGGGGTAGAAAAATCCATAGAATTTATCTGTGCAACTAGTATTGTTATTTTTGCTATGGTACTCTTTTGTCTATTTTGTGTGGATTATTCCATGCATCATATGAATTAATTTTGAACATGAGATATGCTCTTGGTGATGTGTGCTAGGCCCTGGTATTTTTGGTTGGTATAGAAACCCATGTTTAGGTGTTATTTTCTTGTTGCTAACTTGGCATAAAAATGTTGCTGTTTTGAGGGGTCTAAAATATTTCTAAGTCTGAAAACTGTGTTATTTTGTTGCTGTCTTGCCATGTGGTTGGCTATTGATCTATAGCTCCTTTGGTGTTGCCACAATGGGATGTATTGTAAAGCATGTTATGATCTGTCATGTTGTGCCAATAGTTTGCATAAATAGGTTTTGCGTCATAATTAATTCTTCTGTCCAACATGTCAATCTGATAAAAAACTGCTGCCTTGCACCCGCTTATTTTCACTAAGTCTGAGAATCTGGTTATTTCAGAATGCCATGTTGTGTTGCTGTTTGGCATGATTCTGTGCATAATTAGATATTGCCATAATGGAAGGAATTGTAGTGCATCATGTCCTCTACCTTGCTGTTAAATTTCATGCCATTATATGACCTGTAGCATATAGTTTTAGAGTTGTCAATATGCCTTCAGGTTAACTTTGCTCTTCTAAAACTGGTAAATTTCACTAAGTCATAACTGTTGTTCCAATAGCCATCTTGTGAGCTCATTTGCTATCCATGCTTCCATTCATTTTGCTGCAACGAGATGAATGGTTGTGCATCATGTAAGCTACGTCCCCGGTTTTTGTGGTGCATTTTAGATGGCTGTAGCTTGTTGATTTGTGGGTTGCAATATGCTATGTTGCTGTTTTGGGCAGATTATAACTACAACTTGTGTTGGTTGTTGTGGTTTAACCGTTGCTCCATTTTGAATGTGTTGTATATGAAATTTGCTTAGAATTTCATGTAGTTTCATAATATCATGTTTCAACAATGTTTTGAAATGTTTGTGGTTGTCGTTTGCATGCATTTTGCATTCATGACATATTCATCTTGTGTTGGTCATATCTTTTAGGCCGTAGCTCCGTTTTAAATGATCTATATATGTAAATCGCTTAGAATGACGTGTAGAATCACATTGTGCATTTTGTTTCCCTGTTTAAAGAAATATAAAATATGATTAGCTCAGATCTGGATCATTTTTGAAATTAACATATGGGGTCGTTTCGGAAATACTATAAACTTGACATGCATCACATTATTTGCGCAACATGTCAGGCATATGTCGTGGTGTTTATCATGTGTTGATTGTTGTTCTGGATTGCTTCTTCGGGATAGAGTTTCGAAAGCGTTCGGAGTGTGAGGATCCGTTCGACTACGTCCCGTTCGTCTACTTCACGGATTCGTTCTTCTTCCAAGCGGGATCTCAGGCAAGATGAACATTTCCCTGGATACCACTACTATCATTGCCATGCTAGTTGTCTCGTTTCTATCGCTATGTCTCGCTACCTACCACTTGTTTGTCAAGCCTCCCAAAATGCCATGAAATGCCTCTAACCCTCCAGATTCCAGCAAACCATTGTTTGGCTATGTTACCGCTTGCTCAGCCCTTGTTTTAGCGTTGCTAGTTGCGGGTGCCAATTGTTTCCATGTGCCAACATGGATGTTTTTGAGATATCACAATATTAATGCTATTCAATTTAATGCACATATATACTTGGTAAAAGGTGGAAGGCTTGGCCTTTTGCTCGGTGTTTTGTTCCACTTTTGCCGCCCTAGTTACTTGTGTACCGGTGTTATGTTCCATATTGAGCGCTCCTAACATGCTTGGGGTTTTTATGAGGATCCCCTCGATTTTCGTTTTGGGATAAAGCTCTTCTGGCAAGGCCCAACATTGGTACTCCATTTGCCTAATAACTAATAAAATTGCATAGGGACCCGCCGGCACCCGCGGATAATTTAATCAACAACCCGGGCCAGTGCTCCTCATGAGCGTTGGTCCAAACAGGCAGACTGCGGGGCCACCGTGGGGAAACTCGTGGTTTGGTTTTACTCGTAGGCTTTCCCATCTAGTAGTGCCATGAGAACGAGATACGTGCGGCTCCTATCGGGATCTGGCTTGTCGGGTGGCCTTGCTGGATTTGTTTTACCTTTGTCGAATGTCTTGTGCACCGGGATTCTGAGGATACTTCGGGCTATCTTGAGGTTGAGGTTTTCCACCGGAATTCTGAGGATACTACGGGTAATCCCGCAGTTGAGGTTTTCCACGCAGCGTGTGGTTAGTTTGTGATGGATGAGTTGGAGCACCCCTGCAGGGTTAAATCTTTTCGAGAAGTCGTGCCCATGGTTATGTGGCAATTTGGAATTTTTTTAACATCCGGTCATAGAAAACTTAAAGTAAACTCAAATAAAATACACCAACCATGTGCGTAACCGTAACTGTCTCTTCTCGTGAATTTCTTAATCGAGAGAGAACACGGTGGGGTTATGTTTGACTCGTAAGTAGGTGTTCAGGATCACTTAGTGATCATTACTAGTTCACGTCCGTTTATGCGACGATCACCCCCCCTTATTCTTGTACTCGTAAGTTAGCCACTCAAATAAATGCTTAGTGTTTGATGCAGCCTCACCACTTAACCATACCTCTCCCATTAAACTTTGCTAGTCTTCATACCCTTGGAAATGAGATTGCTGAGTCCCCATGGCTCATAGATTACTAGAACAACAGTTGCAGGTACAGGTAATGCGATCCTTTGATGTGATAGCGATGCTTGTTTGATTTGGAGTTCTTCTTCTTCATCGATCATATGATGGGTTCCAGGCCGGCAGCCTGGGATAGCAAGGATGGATGTCGTTTTATCGTTTGATTTCGTCCGTAGTCGGACCCTGCACTTTTGTATGGCGATTGAATGTATTGTTGTATTTGATGCGAACTTGATGTAGCTTGTGGCGAGTGTAAGCCAATTCCATATACTCATCTCCTCTTTACATGTACTTGTAATGATATCCATTCTTGCGAAACGACGAGATGCGCTTCTATCCCTATCGAGGCTTCCAGCCAAAATAAGGATAGGACCGCATCTTGGGCATTACAAGTTGGTATCAGAGCAGTACCGACCTAGGAGCCCCCTTGATTGATCGAACTTGGCCGAGTTGAGTCTAGAAAAACTATTTTGAGTCTAGTTATATGTCGAAGAGTAGGATTCTTTTGCTCCTCTTCTATGCTCTGGTGAGGAATCATGACGTAGGAATTTTAATTCTACTCCTCTTCTCACTCAATTTTTTTTAGGATGACGCGGGTATTTTGGAACTTCTATGATGTCGATGTAACCGTAATTCTGTTCTTGGTGCCTCCCGACTGTATGGATTGGACCCGGGGAGTTGAGCTCCAGGGGATTGTTGACGCATCATTATCATTCAATTTCCTTAGTATCTGATACGTCTCCGTTGTATCTATAATTTTGATTGTGTCATGCCAATACTATACAACTTTCACATATTTTGGCAACACTTTATATGATTTATTGGACTATAATATTGATCCAGTGCCCAGTGCCAGTTCCTGTTTGTTCCATGTTTTTTGTTTCGTAGAATATCCATATCAAACAAAGTCCAAATGCGATAAAAAATTACGGAGAATTTTTTAGGAATATTTATGATTTTTGGGAGGTGGAATCAACGCAAAAGGAGGCCCACAGCCACCACAAGACACCGGGGCACGACCGAGGACCAGGCACGTGGTGATATCTTGTGCTCACCTCGTAAGTCGGTTCGGGCTCTACTTCGGGCGCAAGGAAGCTTATATCCGGAAAAATTTGTGTTAAAATCTCAGCGCAATCGGAGTTACGGATCTCCGGGAATATAAGAAACGGTTTTCGGCCAGAAAACAGGAACGCGAAACAGAAGAGAACAGAGAGGGAGATCCAATCTCGGAGGGGCTCCTGCCCCTCCGCCGCCATGGAGGCCATGGACGAGAGGGGGAACTCTCCTCCCATCTAGGGGGAGGTCAAGGAAGAAGAAGAAGTAGGGGGCTCTCTCTCCCTCTCTCCCGGTGACACCGGAATGCCCCCGGGGCAATCATCATGACGACGATCTACATCAACAACTTCGCCGCCATTAACACCAACTCTCTCCCCCTCTATGCAGCGGTGTAACACCTCTCTTCCCCGCTGTAATCTCTACTTAAACATGGTTCTCAACTCCATATATTATTTCCCAATGATATGTGGCTATCCTATGATGTTTGAGTATATCTGTTTTGTCCTATGGGCTAATTGATGATCGTGGTTGGTATGAGTTGTATGTTTTATTTTGGTGCTGTCCTATGGTGCCCTCTGTGTCGTGCAAACGTGAGGGATCCCCGCTGTAGGGTGTTGCAATATGTTCATGATTTTCTTATGGTGGGTGGCGTGAGTGACAGAATACACAGACCCGAGTAGGTGGCTTGTTGCATATGGGAGTAAAGAGGACTGGGTACTTAATGCTATGGTTGGGTTTTACCTTAATGATCTTTGGTAGTTGCGGATGCTTGCTAGAGTTCCACTCATAAGTGCATATGATCCAAGTACGGAAAGTATGTTAGCACATGCCTCTCCCTCATATAAAATTGCAATAATGATTACCGGTCTAGTTATCAATTGCCTAGGGACAAATAACCTTCTTGTTTGACAAAAGCTTTCTACTAAACAACTAACTTTTATTATCTTGCAATTTACTCGTAGTTTTATTCCCGCAAAGTACTTCTAGTTTTATTCACGCAAACTATCCTATCACCTACAAAATAGTTTCATACTTGTTCTAGGTAAAGCAAACGTTAAAGTGTGCGTAGAGTTGTATCGGTGGTCGATAGAACTTGAGGGAATATTTGTTCTACCTTTAGCTCCTCGTTGGGTTCGACACTCTTATTTATCAAAAAAGTCTACAAACGATCCCCTACACTTGTGGGTTATCAAGACCTTTTTCTGGCGCCGTTGCCAGGGAGCAATAGCGTGGGGTGAATATTCTCGTGTGTGCTTGTTTGCTTTATCACTAAGTAATTTTTATTTTCTGTTACTAGTTTTTTATATCTTTAGTTATGGATATGGAACACGAAACACCAAAAAAAATTTAGTGGTACTTGCTACTCATGGAGATGGGGAACCTTCTGAAACCCTCGATGCTAGTTATGTGAAACACGTTAATTACTCCTTTGATAATCCTAAGAAATCCTCATTGAACTTTATAATGGGAGACACGTTGTATGAACGTGAGTACTTTAGGGATTACCGCTTATCTAAAAAAGGTAAACACTTATGGGATCAAATTAGAATATTGCAATGGTTTGCTTGGGGTGCATGTTTCAAATGTGATTACACTTGTTGCTCTAAGATTGAGGGTCTTCACCTTCCCTTTCAATGTAAATTTAACGATAATAAAACCTTGGCTTCTTATGCTAAGGGTATTTATGATTACTATGATGTGGAACAAATAGAAGAATTTGTTGCTTTTAAAGGTGCTTATGAAATTGCTTTTTTGTTTGAAAAGTATGATGATGTTCCTTACAAATCTGAAAATTTATCCATACTTCAATATTGCCATGATAATTATGAATACAATTATGATATTATTGAATTTATTGAGAGAATGTCCACTGCCTTGGAAGAGACTAAAATTTTGCAGGAATCTATGGAAGAAGAAATTGACAAAACTGTGAGCTCATTAGATGAAAAAGATGAGGAGGAGAGCGAAGAACAAAAGGAGGAAGAGCGGATTAGATACCCGTGCCCACCTTCTAATGTGAGTAACTCTTCAAATCATACATTATTTAATTTCCCTTTGTGCTTACCGAAGGATGAATGCTATGATAATTGCTATGATCCCGTTGATTCTTTTGAAATATCCCTTTTTGATGAACTTGATGCTTGCTATGCCTGTGGCCAAGATGCCAATATGAATTATGCTTATGGAGATGAACTTGCTATAGTTCCTTATGTTAAGAATGAAATTGTAGCTATTGCACCCACACATGATAGTCCTATTATCTTTTTGAATTCTACCAACTACACTATATCGGAGAAGTTTGCTCTTATTAAGGATTATATTGATGGGTTGCGTTTTGCTACTACACATGATGATTTTGATGAATATAATATGCATGTGCTTGCTGCTCCTACTTGCAATTATTATGAGAGAGGAACTACATCTCCACCTCTTTATGTTTTCAATACGATAAAATTGCAAGAAACTGTACTATGCATTGGCCTTTAATTGATGTGCATGAATTGTTCTTTTATGACATGCCGATGCATAGGAAGAGAGTTAGACTTCATCATTTAATGATATATGTTGCTTTGTGATCACCACTAAATTACAAATCATTGTTAATTAAAATTGGCTTTGATATACCTTGGGATCCGGGTGGATCCATTACTTGAGCACTTTATGCCTAGCTTAATGGCTTTAAAGAAAGCGCTTTCAGGGAGACAACCCGGAAGTTTTAGAGAGTTGTTTTATTCTATTGAGTGCTTTTATAAAGTTTAAAAACAAAAAAATATAGAGGGGAACCTAAAAATTCACAAAAAGAAAGGTGAAAGTGAGAGAGATGATGAGCATCGTTGAAGTGGGGGCTAGCCTTGAACTTTGTTCATGCCCATGGAAACTTTGTGAATCTTGAATCACAGAAACTTTTCAACAAAAATAATTATCCTCTTGTACAAATCCATTGTATTATAAAAATAATGTGCCAAGATTTGCCTTTAGGATGATTAGATTGCTTGTTGGTATGTGCGGTGTAAAAATAGAAACTTTGGCTGTAGTGCGTGAATTTACATTTTTTACTGGAAAGTCGAAATTTTCTGAAATTTTTACACATTATTTCTATAATTTTTTTATTTCTTCCTAATGTTTCAGAATTTTTGGAGTTACAGAAGTATGGTCAAAGTTCAGATTACTACAGCCTATCCTGTTTAAGACAGATTCTGTTTTTGATGCATTTGTTTTGCTTGTTTTGATGAAACTATCGATTTTATCGGTGGTATAAGCCATGGAGAAGTTATAATACAGCAGGGATAATGCAAATATAAAATATGAATGGGTTTGCAACAGTACTTAAAGTATTAATTTGCTTTATTATACTAACGGATCTCATCAGTTTTCTGTTAAGTTTTGTGTGGATGAAGTGTTCAAAGATCGAGGAGGTCTCGATATGAGGAGAAGGAGGAGAGGCAAGAGTTAAAGATTGGGGATGCCCTAGGCACCCCAAGTAAATATCCAAGGATACTCAAGCGTCTAAGCTTGAGGATGCCCCGGAAGGCATCCCATCTTTCTTCAACAAGTATCGGTATGTTTTCGTTTTCGTTTCGTTCATGTGATATGTGTAAATCTTGGAGCGTCTTTTGTGTTTTGTTTTCAATTTTATTTTATGCACCATGCTGGTATGAGATAGTCCATGGTTGATTTATTGAATGCTCATTGCACTGCACTTATATCTTTTGAGTATGGCTTTATAGAATGCCTCATGTGCTTCACTTATATCATTTGAAGTTTGGATTGCCTGTTTCTCTTCACATAGAAAACCGTTATTCGTAGAATGCTCTTTTGATTCCCTTATATTTATTAGAGCATGGTCTTTTGTAGAAAGAATTAAACTCTCTTACTTCACTTATATCTATTTAGAGAGTCAACAGGAATTGGTCATTTGCATGGTTAGTCATAAAATCCTACATAAAACTTATGGATCACTGAGTATGATATGTTTGATTCCTTGCGATATAGAGATGATAATATGTGGGAGGTACAAGTGGATGATCTTGTTTAGTAAGATATTGGTGTTAAGGTTTGTGATTCCCGAAGCATGCACGTATAGTCTCCCATTATGCCAGGAAGTTGGAGCACAATTTATCCTTGATTGTCTATTTTTGTGTGAAGGTTGGGGGAGCGCGATGGTTAACTCCTACCAACCTCCCCCAAGGAGCATGCGTAGTAGTACTTTGCTTCGAGGGCTAATAAACTTTTGCAATAAGTATGTGAGTTCTTTATGACTAATGTGAGTCCATGGATTATACGCACTCTTACCTTTTCGCAATTTGCTAGCCTCTACGGTACCGTGCATTGCCCTTTCTCACCTCGAGAGTCGGTGCAAACTTCGCTGGTGCATCCAAACCCCATGATATGATACGCTCTATCACACATAAGCCTTATTATATCTTCCTCAAAACAGCCACCATACCTACCTATTATGGCATTTCCATAGCCATTCCGAGATATATTGCCATGCAACTTCCACCGCTTCCATTTTGATGAGTTGAGCATTCATTGTCATATTGCTTTACATGATCGTAAGATAGCTAGCATGATGTTTCCATGGCTTGCCGTTTTTTTGATATCTTTTCTACGCTAGATCATTGCACATCCTGGTACACTGCCAGAGGCATTCATATAGAGTCATACTTTGTTCTACTATCGAGTTATAATATTGAGGTTTAAGTAAACAGAAGTGTCATGATCATCATTATTCATTATTAGAGCATTTCCCAGTGAGGAAAGGATGATGGAAACTATGATTCCCCCACAAGTCGGGATGAGGCTCTGGACAAATATAAAAAGACATGGTTGTTTGTTGGGATGCATGAGTATTAATGTCTTTATGTCAAATTATAGACTATTGCCTTGAATCACTCATGTCTTAATATTCATGCCATGCTTAGATATATGATCAAGATTATGCTAGGTAGCATTCCACATAAATAATTATCTTTTTTTTATCATTTACCTACTCGAGGACGAGCAGGAATTAAGCTTGGGGATGCTGATACGTCTCCATCATATCTATACTTTTTTATTGTTTTATGCAAATATTATACAACTTTCACACATTTTTGGCAATATTTTATATGATTTATTGGACTAACATATTGATCCAGTGCCCAGTGCCAGTTCCTATTTGTTGCATGTTTTTTGTTTCGTAGAATATCCATATCAAACGAAGTCCAAACGCGATACAAATTTACGGACAATTGTTTTTGAATATTTGTGATTTTTGGGAGGTGGAATCAATGCCAAAGGAGGCCCACAGCCACAACAAGACATCGGGGCACGGCCGAGGACCCAGGCGCGTGGTGATGTCTTGTGCTCACCTCGTAAGTCAGTTGGAGCTCTACTCCGGGCGCAAGGAAGCTTATATCCGGAAAAAAACCGTGTTAAAATCTCAGCGCAATCGGAGTTACAGATCTCCGGGAATATAAGAAATGGTTTTCGGCCAGAAAACAGGAACGCGAAACAGAAGAGAACAGAGAGGGAGATCCAATCTCGGAGGGGCTCCTGCCCCTCCGCCACCATGGAGGCCATGGATCAGAGGGGGAACTCTCCTCCAATCTAGGGGGAGGCCAAGTACGAAGAATAAGTAGGGGGCTCTCTCCCACTCTCTCTTGTTGGCGCCGAAATGCCGCCGGGGCAATCATCGTGACGGCGATCTACACCAACAAGTAGGTAAATGATAAAAACAAAATTTGTGATTGAACCAGTAGGAGGATCACCACCACCCAATAAGCAGCACCTGCACACAAACAACAAATACTTGCAACCCGACGCGAAAGAGAGGTTGTCAATCTCTCTACGGTAAAAAGATAGATTAGGTAGTGATAGATAGGAGAGATAGATCTCTCAAGAACACAAAATAAAAAGAGCAAATAAAATATGTAGCAATATGTTTTTGGGTTTTTGGTTTTGTAGATTTGAAAACAAAGATGCAAAAAGGTAGATCTGAAAGCAATATGTTGGAAAAGTAGACCTGGGGGCCGTAGGGTTCACTAGTGGCTTCTCTCATGAGTATAGCGCACGGTGGGTGAACAAATTACTATTGGGAAATTGATAGAAAACCGAATAGTCATGACGATATCCAATGCGATGATCATTATATAGGCATCACGTCCAAGATAGGTAGACCAACTCCTGCCTGCATCTACCTCTATTACTCCACACATCGACCGCTATCCAGCATGCATCTAGTGTATTAAGTTCATGGAAAAACAGAGTAATGCAATAAGAATGATGACATGATGTAGACAAGATCTATTCTTGTAGGAATAGATCCCATCTTCTTATCCATAATAGCAACGATACATGCGTGTCTTGCTGCCCCTTCTGTCACTGGGAAAGAATACCCCAAGATCGAACCCATCACAAAGAACCTCTTCCCATGGCAAGAAAAATCGATCTAGTCGGCCTAACTAAACAAAAGATTCGAAGAAGAAATACGAGGCTATAAGTAATAATGCATATAAGAGATCAAAGAAGACTCAAATAATATTCATGGATAGAAACTGATCATGAACTTAAAAGTCATCGGATCCCAACAAACACACCGCAAAAGTTTACATCAAATAGATCTCCAAGAGACCATTGTATTGAGAATCATAAGAGAGAGAGAGAGGGAGAGAGGAAGCCATCTAGCTACTTCCTACGGACCCGTAGGTCTATGGTGGACTACTCACGCATCATCGGAGAGGCACCTATGAAGAAGATGAACCCCTCCGTGATGGTGTTTAGATTGGATCTCAAGGTTCTGGAACTTGCGGTGGCTGGAATTGTGTTTCGTCGACTCCCCTAGGGTTTTTGGAATATTTGGGAATTTATAGGCATCAGAGGCGATGGAGAGGGGCGCCGAGGAGGGCACAACCCATCAGGGCACGCCGGCCCCCCTGGCGTGCCCTGGTGGGTTGTGGTCTCCTCGGCCCACTTCTCCAGCAATTCTTTGGCCCACCGGGCGTTTTCTGGTCCAAAAAAATCTCCAAAAAGTTTCGTCGCGATTGGACTCCGTTTGGTACTGATTTTCTGCGAAGTAAAAAACAAGGAAAGATAGCAACTGGCACTTTGGCACTATGTCAATAGGTTAGTCCCAAAAAATGATATAAAGTTGTTATATAATGATTGTAAAACATTCAAGAATGATAATATAACAGCATGGAACAAGCAAAAATTATAGATACGTTGGAGACGTATCAGTTTTCATCATATCCTTTTCATTCGCTAAATGCTGTCCATGTGGAAGTTCTTGTCCAAGCCTCTCTTGTTTATTCATCCCTCTCTCTATTCTTATCCAGAGTTCTCAGATTTCTCAGAATATTCGTGTTTCTATTCAAAATCCGCTTAAATTATTTCAAGGTTCTCACCTCATCAAGTTTTTATTTGTACCGGTGCAATCTCTCGTTCTAAGTAATCGTTTCAACGATGTTTTCTTTGAGTGGGCCCATAACCCACAGGTTTTCCCAGGATCTTACCTGGCTCTTCTAATATTTTCCGAAGATTTCCTCAAGTTCTTTTCAAATGTGACATAAGAATGAATTCCATCAGTCATATTCCTTCTTCAAGATCGCTTAGAATTATTTTTCATCATTGACTCAACCTTTCTTTATTCATAATTCCGAAGCATCCCAATTACCCTTGGTGGTGTTTCTCGTCATCATTCTCAGCGTTGAAGACCGAAGGAGTGTTTCTCTTAAATCTTTGTCCAGTCTCTTGAAGATTCATGCTTTTAGGTTGTTGCTATCCTCTCAAATTCTTCTCGATCATGAGTAATTCCTTCCATATCTATACGGAGCTTTTTAGAGTAGTTTTCATTTCTCGATCCTCTGAAGGCCATCATTTCAGAAGATTTCTTCGTTCTCAGCTTTCAACTTTCGTTCTCTAATTCTTCTCAATTGTTGTCCCTTCGTTCGTATCTCAATTATTCCGGTGCTTTGTTTAAGTTTTCTATTAGGCGGATTATGATCTCTTCGTTCTCATGTAATTCCATTAATTCATAATATTCTAATTTGTCTCAAATTCTTACCGGTGTTTTGTTCAAGACCTCTTCAAGCTTTCATCTCTATTCAATCTTTTTCAAGAGAATAAGTCGTATGCCAAATCCGTTCCTTGTCATCAATTTAACTTGATGAAGGATAAGCGTAACATAATTCTTGTTCTTGTTTCATCAAGTGATTTCAATCCTTCTTTCGGAGTTGTTCATGATATCAAATTCTTGATTGAAAGTTGCTCATATTTTCTATTCCGGAGTTCCAAGTTTTTTTAAGTATCTCGTCGCGAAGCTTCATCCAAATCTTGCAAGGTCATAATCTTATTCTTTTCAACCTTCAATTCTTTTGTTCATTCTTTTGTATATGGAGGTTCTTCATGATGGTTCGTTAAGAATTTAATTCATTCTCAAAGTGTTCTTCAAGACTCTTGTTTGAGGAGTTCAAGCATTCCTTATCTTGCATTTCAAAGTGCAATTCGTTCTCCCTCATCTTTTGAGATGGTGTTATTGCATTCTTGATTCATGAGGAGTCTCGAAGAGAATTTGTCAAGAATGATGTATTTAAACCCATTTGTCTCCTTGGATCTATCTTGGATTGGATTTCACCTAAAGCTTTTCCTAAGGATTGTTGCTATTATGGTGATTATCGTTGATCCAAGTTCTCAATGCATCCTCTTGGTGAAAGAAGTTTTGCATATCTTGTTGCTCCCAAGCAATCAATTGTTTTCCAATTGTGGCCGGTTGTCACCTCATAATTTTGAAATGTTTTCCATAAGCCCACAACAAGAGTTTTCTTTCGTTGTTGATTTTCCATTAACTCCAATCAAACATTTGTAAGTATGCTTTCAAATTCAATTGTGGTAGAAGCCGTCATTTTCTTCCCTGTTCTCTTCTCTCCAATGATCTAGCTTCTATTTTTTTTGTTCTAGAGGTGTTGTGATGTTGGTCTCTTCATCCCATCATCGCGTTTTATCAAGATCATGCTTTTTTCTTGCTTGTTCAATTATTTGGAGTGTTGTGCCCTCTTTCCAAGTTCTTTCATCTTATCAAGTTTTGCTTCTCTTTTCTACTGAAGTGCTGCCCAAATTTCTTTTGAATTCTTGCTTGTTCCTCGTGTCATTCTTCATCTCTTTGCAACATTCCAGGATCGTTGTTTCACTCTATCTGTCAAAGAAGCAACTAAGTTTTACCTCTTCCTTTCCTCTTCCTCCTCTCATTCTAAGATCTCGGGTCGAGATCTCTTGTTAGTGGAGGAGAGTTGTAAAAGCCCGAGGCCGATGCTCCCAAAGATTCCCATTTTATTCCTTTGTCGTCATGTGATTTGTTTGGTTGACGCATTCACCATCGCATCATCCGCATCTTACGCATTGCATCGGCACTCCGTCGCTGTCAGTTTTCAAAGCTTGCATCCGTTCGTAGTCACCGGTTCTCTCTGTTCGTTTCGTCGACCGTTTGAAGACCAACCACACACGCACAAGCCCGCGGCATCGATAAAGAATTATTTTAAAAGTGTGTATAAAACTTTCTCCGAATGGGTCGAAACTTGGCAAACGGTCTTATTATATTGTAGGTAGACCGCCTGCCAAATTTTGCCGCATTTGGAGGTCGTTTGATACCCCAACGGGCAACTGTAGCGACACCGTCATCGGTTTTATTATAGGACGTTTCAGTGTTTTAAAAATCATGTCACGGGATGCACTGCTTCCCTCTCTTCTCTAAACCTAGCCCACCAACACAGCCCACTACCCAGCCTAGCCCCCCCTCTGCTTCCGGACCGTCCGATCGGGATCGAACGGTCCGAAAACGGACAAAAGTCCCTAACCCTAGCAAAATCTGCTATAAATAGACACCCTAACCCCTGCCTATTGAGAAAACCCTAACCGTGCATCGAATTCCGTGCCCCTCCACAGCCCCGCCGCCAGTTGGCACCACCTCCCAGCTCGTGCCAGGCCTGCCCGGGCCCGAGGGAGGCCCGCCCGAGCCCATCGGGGTCTGCGAAAGCCTGCAACGCCATGCCGCTCGAGAGCTCGCCTGCTCCTCCCGAGCTCACCTTGCTCCCGCACCACCCTGCATCAACTCCCGCCGGCATTGCCCCAGCGCCGCCGTCGTTGACCTGCTCCGCGCCTCGCCGTCCTGAGCCACCGTTCGCCGGAGCTCCCATCCCGGCTCGGATCCGCGGGCCGACCACCATGGCCGTCGTCCGCTGATGCTCCGTCGGAGCCGCGCCAGATCCGGCTCCCTCACCGTCGCCAACCCTTGGTCCCCGATGACCGGAGGACTCCCCAAGCCCGCCGGACCTCGCCCCATGTCGTAGGAAGCCGCTGGCCCTGCATCGCCTCCCGCCACCGCGACCTCCTGCACGATCGGGACGAGCGAGGGGATCTCCCACTCGAACGCTCGTCCCTGCGCCCGCGTGGGCCCTGCCACGGCTCCGCGCTTGGGCCGCCGCCTCGGCCCGCAACCGCGTCCCCAAGGCCCATGGTGAGCAGCCCCATGGTCGTTTTGTTATGTTGGAATTGGCCCGTATGCATATGTTGCTGTGATTCGCCATGTGCATGTTTTAGCTATCCGACGTTCGCTGATATGTTAGGCCCGTGGTTCAGAATAGGCCCGCGCATGTTTTTTCCTGCACTGCGAATTTCGTAATAATCCAGCGATTTGGCAGTTTTGCAAATTAGACCCCAAACTTCATGCATTTAATAACTCCATAACCATGCATCGGATGAAAATACTTTATATATGAAAAATGCTTAGAATTTTGTGTAGTTCCACAATATCCAACTTCCACACATGTTAAAAATGTTTAACTTGCTGTTTTAATGTAATTTGCATAAATGCCATAAACTTGCATAATTAATTGTGACATTTTTCCTACTTGATCCTATGCATATTATATATGATTTTGGGGTAGAAAAATCCATAGAATTTATCTATGCAATTAGTATTGTCATTTGAGAAATTTTGTGTACATGTTATTTTTGCTATGATGCTCTTTTGTCTATTTTGTGTGGATTATTCCATGCATCATATGAATTAATTTTGAACATGAGATATGCTCTTGGTGATGTGTGCTAGGCCCTGGTATTTTTGGTTGCTATAGAAACCCATGTTTACGTGTTATTTTCTTGTTGCTAACTTGCCATAAAAATGTTGCTGTTTTGAGGGGTCTAAAAGATTTCTAAGTCTAGAAACTGTGTTATTTTGTTGCTGTCTTGCCATGTGGTTTGCTATTGATCTATTGCTCCTTTGGTGTTGACACAATGGGATGTATTGTAAAGCATGTTATGATCTATCATGTTGTGCCAATAGTTTGCATGAATAGGTTTTGTGTCATAATTAATTCTTCTGTCCAACATGTCAATCTGATAAAAACTGCTGCCTTGCACCCTGTTATTTTCACTAAGTCTGAGAATCTGGTTATTTCAGAATGCCATGTTGTGTTGCTGTTTGCCATGATTCTGTGCATAATTAGATCGTGCCATAATGGAAGGAATTGTAGTGCATCATGTCCTCTACCTTGCTGTTGAATTTCATGCCATTATATGACCTGTAGCATATAGTTTTAATGTTGTCAATATGCCTTCAGGTTAACTTTGCTCTGCTAAAACCGGTAAATTTCACCAAGTCATAACTGTTGTTCCAATAGCCATCTTGTGAGCTCATTTGCTATTGATCCATGCTTCCATTCATTTTGCTGCATCAAGATAAATGGTTGTGCATCATGTAGTCTACATCCCCATGTCTTTGTGGTGCATTTTAGATGGCTGTAGCTTGTTGATTTTTGGGTTGCAATATGCTATGTTGCTGTTTTGGGCAGATTCTAACTAAAGCTTGTGTTGGTTGTTGTGGTTGAACCGTTGCCCAGTTTTGAATGTGTTGTATATGAAATTTGCTTAGAATTTCATGTAGTTTCATAATATCATGTTGCATCCATGTTTTGAAATGTTTGTGGTTGTCGTTTGCATGCATTTTGCATTCATGACATATTCATCTTGTGTTGGTCATATCTTTTAGGCCGTAGCTCCGTTTTAAATTATCTATATATGTACATCACTTAGAATGCCATGTAGAATCACATGGTGCATTTGGTTTCCCTGTTTAAACAAATATAAAATATTATTTGTTCAGATCTGGACCATTTTCGAAATTAACATATGGGGTCGTTTCGGAAATACTATAAGTTGTTTCCAGGCTCATTTAAAATGCCTAGGTACATAGTTTATTTATGCTTCACCTCTTGCCATGTTTAACAACATTTAATACTGTCGTGTACCTAACCGGGAGTGAACTAAGTAATTCAAATGTGGAGTTTCGTCAATATGCAACTCGTTGCATATTGAACTTCACTTAATGTGTAGTAGTTGATTGTTGTGCTTTGCCATGTCTTGCATATTTAAACTTGACAAGCATCATATTTGTTTGCGCATCATGTCATGCATATGCTGTGGTGTTTATCATGAGTTGATTGTTGTTCCGGATTGCTTCTTCTCGATAGAGTTCCGAAAGCGTTCGGCGTTTGAGGATCCGTTCGACTACGTCCCGTTCGTCTACTTCACGGATTCGTTCTTCTTCCAAGAGGGATCTCAGGCAAGATGAACATTTCCCTGGATACCACTACTATCATTGCCATGCTAGTTGTCTGGTTTCTATCGCTATGTCTCGCTACCTACCACTTGTTTGTCAAGCCTCCCAAAATGCCTTGAAATGCCTCTAACCCTCCACATCCCAGCAAACCATTGTTCGGCTATGTTACCGCTTGCTCAGCCCTTCTTATAGCGTTGCTAGTTGCAGGTGCTAATTGTTTCCATGTGCCAACATGGATGTTTTTGAGATATCACAATATTAATGCTATTCAATTTAATGCACATATATACTTGGTAAAAGGTGGAAGGCTTGGCCTTTTGCTCGGTGTTTTGTTCCACTTTTGCCGCCCTAGTACTTGTGTACCGGCGTTATGTTCCATATTGAGCGCTCCTAACATGCTTGGGGTTGTTATGGGGACCCCCTCAATTTTCGTTTTGGGATAAAACTTTTCTGGCAAGGCCCAACATTGGTACTCCATTTGCCTAATAACTAATAAAATTGCATCCGGACCCACCGACACCCGCGGATAATTTAATCAACAACCCGGGCCAGTCCTCCTCATGCGTGTTGGTCCAAACGGGCGGACTGCGGGGACACCGCGAGGAAACTCGTGGTTGTGTTTTACTCATAGGCTTTCCCATCTGGTAGTGCCCTGAGAACGATATACGCGCGGCTCCTATCGGGATCTGGCCTGCGGGCGGCCTTGCTGGATTTGTTTTACCTTTCTCGAACGTCTTGTGCACCGGGATTCTGAGGATACTTCGGGCTATCTTGAGGTTGAGGTTTTCCACCGGAATTCTGAGGATACTACGGGAAATCCCGCGGTTGAGGTTTTCAACGCAGCATGTGGTTAGTTTGTGATGGATGAGTTGGAGCACCCCTGCAGGGTTAAATCTCTTCGAGAAGCTATGCCCGCGGTTATGTGGCAACTTGGAAATGTGTTTAACATCCGGTCATTGAAAACTTAAAGTAAACTCCAATAAAATACACCAACCGTGTGCATAACCGTGACTGTCTATTCTCTTGAATTTCTTAACCTAGAGAGAACACGGTGGGGTTATGTTTGACTCGTAAGTAGGTGTTCAGGATCACTTAGTGATCATTACTAGTTCACGTCCATTTATGGGACGATCACCCCCTTTATTCTTTTACTCGTAAGTTAGCCACTCAAATAAATGCTTAGTGTTTGCTGCAGCCTCACCACTTAACCATACCTCTCCCATTAAGCTTTGTTAGTCTTCATACCCTTGGAAATGAGATTGCTGAGTCCCTGTGGCTCACAGATTACTACAACAACAGTTGCAGGTACAGGTAATGCGATGCTTTGACGTGAGAGCGATGCTTGTTTGATTTGGAGTTCTTCTTCTTCATCGATCATAGGATGGGTTCCAGGCCGGCAGCCTGTGATAGCAAGGATGGATGTCATTTTATCGTTTGATTTTGTCCATAGTCGGACCCTACTCTTCTGTATGGTGATTGAATGTATTGTTGTATTTGATGTGAACTTGATGTAGCTTATGGTGAGTGTAAGCCAATTCCATATACTCATCTCCTCTTTACATGTACTTGTAACGATATCCATTCTTGCGAAATGACGAGATGTGCTTCTATCCCTATCAAGGTCCTCGAGCCAAAATATGGATAGGACCGCATCTTGGGCGTTACATTTTCGTAGGTAGGAACGGTTCTTACTAGTTGCCCATAGCAGCCACGTAAAACTTGCAACAACAAAGTAGAGGACGTCTAACTTGTTTTTGCAGGGCATGTTGTGATGTGATATGGCAATGACATGATGTGATATATGTGATTTATGAGATGATCATGTTTTTGTATAGATTATCACGACTTGCATGTCGATGAGTACGGCAACCGGCATGAGCCATAGGGTTGTCTTTAATTATTTTCGCTTTCTTTTGCTTTACTTTATCGCTATGAGTTAGCAATAGTTGTAGAAGCAATAGTTGGCGCGACAACCACATGACGACACGATGATGGAGATCATGATGATGGAGATCATGGTGTCATGCCGGTGACGATGGAGATCATGCTGGTGCTTTGGAGATGGAGATCAAAAGCACAAGATGATGATGGCCATATCATGTCACTTATATGATTTGCATGTGATGTTTATCCTATTTATGCATCTTATTTTGCTTAGAACGGCGGTAGCATTATAAGATGATCTCTCACTAAAATTTCAAGATAAAATTGTGTTCTCCCCGAGTATGCACCGTTGGGAAGGTTTCGAAGCACCTCGTGATGATTGGGTGTGATAGAGTCTATGTTCGCATACAACAGGTGTAAGGAAGATTTACACACGCAGAATACTTGGGTTAAACTTGACGAGCCTAGCATGTACAGACATTGCCTGGGAACACAGGAGACCGAAAGGTCGAACATGAGTCATATAGTAGATATGATCAACATGGAGATGTTCACCATTGAAACCACCTCATCTCACGTGATGATCGGACTTGGGTTGGTGGATTTAGATCATGTTACACTTAGACAACCTGAGGGATGTTGATTTGAGTGGGAGTTCTTTAGTAATATGATTAATTGAACTCATTATCATCAACATAGTCTAAATTCTCCTTCGAAAATTATGTTGTAGATCAATGTCTCGCGCAGTAGCTCCCCTAAATTTTAATGCGTTCCTAGAGAAAGCTAAGTTGAAAGATGATGGAAGTAACTATGCGGACTGGGTTCGTAATCTGAGGATTATCCTCACGGCTTCGGCAAAGGCTTATGTCCTTGATGCGCCGCTTGGTGTGCTACCCCCTCCAGCATCGGCTGTGGACATTATGAACGCCTGACAGGCACGTTCTGATGACTACTCTATAGTTCAGTGCGCCATGCTGTATGGCTTAGAATCGGGACTTCAAAAGCATTTTGAACGCCATGGAGCATATGAGATATTCCAGGAGTTGAAGTTAATATTTCAAGCAAATGCCCGGATTGAGAGGTATGAGACCTCCGATAAGTTCTTCACCTGCAAGATGGAGGAGAATAGTTCTGTCAGTGAACACCTACTCAGAATGTCTGGGTACTACAACTCTTTGAATGATTTGGGAGTCCAGCTTCCGCCCGAAACGGTCATTGACAGAATTCTCCAGTCACTACCACCTAGCTTCAAAGGTTTCATGATGAACTATAATATGAAAGGGATGGAAAAGCCTGTCTCCGAGCTGTTCGCGACGCTGAAAGTCACGAAAGTAGAAATCAAAAAGGAGCATCAAGTGTTGATGGTGAATAAAACCACTAGTTTCAAGAAAGGCAAGGGAAAGAAGGGTAACTCCAAGAAGGGTGGCAAGCAAGTTTCCGCTCCCGTGAAGAAACCCAAGGCTAGACCCAAGCCTGAGACTGAGTGCTTCTATTGCAAGGGGACTGGCCACTGGAAGCGGAATTGCCCCAAGTACCTGGCTGATAAGAAGGCTGGCAACGTCAACAAAGGTATATTTGATATACATGTTATTGATGTGTACCTCACTAGCTCTCGTAGTTGTGCCTGGGTATTTGATACCGGTTCGGTTGCTCATATTTGTAACTCGAAACATGATCTGCAGAATAAACGAAGGCTGGCAAAGGATGAAGTGACGATGCGCGTCGGAAATGGTTCCAAGGTTGATGTGATCGCCGTCGGCACGCTCGGTCTTGAGTTACCATCGGGATTAGTAGTAAACCTAAATAATTGTTATTTGGTGCCTGCATTGAGCATGAACATTATATCTGGATCATGTTTATTGCGAGATGGTTATTCATTTAAATCAAAGAATAATGGTTGTTCTATTTATATGAGTAACATCTTTTATGGTCATGCACCCAATGTGAATGGTTTATTCTTGTTGACTCTCGATAGTAGTGATACACACATTCATAACATTGATGCCAAAAGATGCAAAATTAATAATGATAGTACCACTTTCTTGTGGCACTGCTGCTTAGGTCATATTGGTGTAAAACGCATGAAGAAGCTCCATGTTGACGGACTTTTGGAATCACTCAATTTTGAATCGCTTGATACGTGCGAACCATTCCTCTTAGGCAAGATGACGAGAACCCCGTTCTCCGGTACAATGGAGCGGGCAAGTGACTTGTTGGAAATCATACATACTTATGTGTGTGATCTGATGAGTGTTGAGGTGCGTGGTAGATATCGTTACTTTCTTACCTTCATTGATGATTTAAGTAGATATGGGCATATTTACTTGATGAAGCACAAGTCTGAAACATTTGAAAAGTTCAAGGAATTTCAGAGTGAAGTACAAAATCATCGTAACAAGAAGATAAAGTTTCTACGATCTGATCGTGGTGGAGAATATCTGAGTTATGAGTTTGGTATGCATTTGAGATAGTGTGGAATTGTTTCACAACTTACGCCACCTAGAACACCACAGTGTAATGGTGTGTCCGAGTGTCGTAATCGTACTCTATTGGATATGGTATGATCTATGATGTCTCTCACTAATCTGCCACTATCGTTTTGGGGTTATGCATTAGAGATAGCCGCATTCACTTTAAATAGGGCACCGTCAAAGTCTGTTGAGACGACACCGTATGAATTATGGTTTGGCAGAAACCTAAGCTATCATTTTATAAAGTTTGGGGTTGCGACGCTTAGGTGAAAAGACTTCCACCTGATAAGCTCGAACCCTAAGCGGACAAGTGCGTCTTCATAGGTTACCCTAAGGAAACAGTTGGGTATACGTTCTATCTCAGATCCAAGGGCAAAGTGTTTGTTGCTAAGAACGGGTCCTTTCTTGAGAAAGAGTTTCTCTCGAAAGAATTGAGTGGGAGGAAGGTAGAACTTGATGAGGTTATTGAACCGTCACTTCAGTTGGATGGTAGCGCACTGCGACACCTACACCAAATGAAGAGGAAGCTAATGATGATGATCATGAAACTTCAGATCAAGTTACTACCGAGCCTCGTAGGTCGACAAGGAATCGTACCGCCCCTGAGTGGTACCGCAATCCTGTCTTGGAGGTCATGTTGTTAGACAACAGTGAACCTACGAGCTATGAACAAGCGATGGTGGGCCCGGATTCCAACAAATGGCTAGAGGCCATGAAATCCGAGATAGGATCCATGTATGAGAACAAAGTGTGGACTTTGGAGGACTTACCATATGATCGGAAGGCCATTCAAAATAAATGGATCTTTAAGAAAAAGATGGACGCAGACAGTAATGTCACCGTCTCTAAAGCTCGACTTGTTGCAAAAGGGTTTTCACAAGTTCAAGGAGTTGACTACGATGAGACTTTCTCTCACGTAGCGATGCTTAAGTCCATCAGGATTATGTTAGCAATAGATGCATTTTTCGATTACGAGATCTGGCAGATGGATGTCAAAACAACGTTCCTTAATGGTTTCCTTAAGGAAGAGTTGTATATGATGCAACCAGAAGGTTTTGTCGATCCTGAAAATGCTGACAAAGTGTGCAAGCTCCAGTGATCCATTTATGGACTGGTGTAGGCATCTCAGAATTGGAGTCTTCGCTTTGATGAGGTTATCAAAGCGTTCGGGTTCATACAAGTTTATGGAGAAGCTTGTATTTACAAGAAAGTGAGTGGGAGCTCTATAGCGTTTCTAATATTATATGTGGATGACATATTGCTGATTGGAAACAATATAGAACTTTTAGAAAGCGTGAAGATATATTTGAACAAGAGTTTTTCAATGAAAGACCTCGGAGAAGCTACTTACATATTAGGCATCAAGATCTATAGAGATAGATCGAGACGGTTAATAGGACTTTCACAAAGCACATATCTTGATAAGGTTTTGAAGAAGTTCAAAATGGATCAGTCCAATAAAGGGTTCTTGCCTGTCTTACAAGGTGTGAAGTTGAGTAAGACTCAATGCCCAGCGACTACAAAGGATAGAGAAAAGATGAGTGTCATCCCCTATGCTTCAGTCATAGGCTCTATAATGTATGCGATGCAGTGCACAAGAACACATGTCAGCCTTGCCATAAGTATGGCCCAAAGGTTTCAAAGTGATCCTGGAATGGAGCACTGGACAACGGTCAAGAATATCCTTAAGTACCTGAAAAGGACTAAGGAAATGTTTCTCATTTATGGAGGTGATCAAGAGCTCGTCGTAAAGGGTTATGTCGATGCTAGCTTTGACATAGATATGGATCACTCTATGTCTCAAACCGGATACGTATTTATTCTAAACGGTGGAGCGGTAAGCTGGTGCAGTTCCAAGCAAAGCGTGGTAGCAGATTCTACATGTGAAGCGGAGTACATAGCTGTTTCGGAAGCAGCGAAAGAAGGTGTCTGGATGAAGCAGTTCATGACGGATCTTGGAGTTGTGTCGAGTGTAGTGTACCCAATGACCCTCTTCTGTGACAACACTGGCACCATTACTCTAGCCAAAGAGCCCAGGTTTCACAAGAGGACCAGACACATAAAGCGCCACTTCAGTTCCATCCGCGATTACATCAAGGAGGAGGACATAAATATTTGCAAAGTACATACGGATCTGAATGTTGTAGACCCGTTGACTAAACCTCTTCCACATGCAAAATATGATCAGCACCAGAACTATATGGGTGTTAGATTCATTACAATATAAAGCACATAGCGATGTGAACTAGATTATTGACTATAGTGCAAGTGGGAGACTGTTTGAAATATGCTCTAGAGGCAATAATAAAATAGTTATTATCATATTTCCTTGTTCATGATAATTGGTTATTATCCATGCCATAATTGTATTGATTGGAAACTCAGATACATGTGTGGATACATAGACAACACTGTGTCCCTAGTGAGCATGTACTAGACTAGCTCGTTGATCAAACATGGTTAAGGTTTCTTGACCATGGACATGCGTTGTCATTTCATAACGGGATCACATCATTAGAAGAATCATGTGATGGACAAGACCCAACCGTAAGCATAGCATCCGATCGTGTTAGTTTATTGCTACTGCTTTATCCATGTCAAGTATCTGTTCCTACGACCATGAGACCATGCAACTCCCTGACACCGGAGGAATGCTTTGTGTGTATAAAACCTCGCAACATAACTAGGTGACTATAAAGGTACTCTACAAGTGTCTCCGAGGGTGTCTGTTGGGTTGGCGTGAATCGAGACTAGGATTTGTCACTCCGTATGGCAGAGAGGTAACTCTGGGCTCACTCGGTAATACAGTATCACAAGACGCTTGCAAGCAATGTAACTAAGGAGTTAGTCAGGGGATCTTGTATTAGGGAACGAGTAAAGAGACTTGCCGGTAACGAGATTGATCTAGGTATGGAGATACCGACGATCGAATCTCGGGCAAGTAACATTCCGATGGACAAAGGGATTTGTATACGGGATTGATTGAATCTTTGACATCGTGGTTCGACCGATAAATATCTTCATAGAATATGTGGGAACCAATATGGGCATCCAGGTCCTGCTATTGGTTATTGACCGTAGAGGTGTCTCGGTCATGTCTGCATAGTTCTCGAACCCGCAGGGTCTGCACACTTAACGTTCGGTGACGATTTGGTATTGTTGAGATGTATGTGTTGGTGACCGAAGGTTGTTTGGAGTCCAGGATGAGATCTCGGACGTCACGAGGAGTTCCGAAATGGTCCGGAGGTAAAGATTCATATATGGGAAGTCCAGTGTTGGTCACCGGAAAGAATTCGGGCGTCAACGACAGTGTACCGGGGGTGCCGAAGGGTTTCGAGGGTCCACCGGAAGGGGCCCACCAGCCCCGGGGGACACATGGGCTAAGGGGGGGGGGGGGCGCACCAGTCCCTCGTGGGCTGGGCGCGCCTCCCACCTAGGCCCATGAGGATGAAGGGGTGGTGCGGGGCAAACCCTAAAGGGGCCGGCCACCCTAGCTTGGGGGCCAAGGCACCCTTGGGGCACTGCCCCACCTTGGCCTCTGGCCCTAGGGGAAACCCTAGGGAGCCACCCCTCCTCCCTTCCCACTACATATAGTGGAGAGGAGAGAGGGCAGCCCTACCCAAGCCACGGTGCAGCCCTCTCTCTCCCTCTAGATCATTTTCTCCTCTAGATTGATTCCGGTAGTGCTTGGCGAAGCCCTGCCGGGATAGCTCCACCACCACCGCCACCACGCCGTCGTGCTGCCGGAGATCTCATCTACTTCTCTGCCCTCGCTTGCTGGATCAAGGAGGCGGAGACATCATCGAGCTGTACGTGTGCTGAACGCGGAGGTGCCATTCGTTCGGCGCTAGATCGGAACGGAACAAGATTGAATCGCGGGACGGATCGTGATTGGATCGTGAAGACATTCGACTATACCAAGTGCGTTTCTTAACGCTTCTCGCATAGCGATCTACAAGGGTATGTAGATGCACTCCCCCTCTCGTAGTTGTTGATCTCCATAGATAGATCTTGGGTGTTCATAGGAATTTTTTTGTTTCCCATGCAATGTTCCCCAACACGATCCCTGGGAGATCTCCCTCCAAGAACTCAACACCACCGTGCACAGGCCCCATGGTGGGCGCCAACTGTCGTGGTTTTGTCATGGCAGATGTCCTAGAGAGATAACTAAGTGTGGGAGCGATCACAACTAGGTGGTCACTTGGATGGGGTTGATTTTGAATAAGAGGCAAGGGTTTACCCAGGTTCGGTCCCTCCAATGGAGGTAAAAGCCTACGTCCCGCTTTGTGTCTTATTGATGATGATGATATCGATTACAAGGGTGCAGAATCGCTAACCTAACTCTCGAGGGTTTCTCTCTTAACCTTTCCTCCTCGGGGGCTCTCCTTTATATATAGGTTGATGCCCTGAGGTTACAATAGAATCCGGGTCGTAATACAACCCGTGACCTAGCCTACTTCTGCTTGTCTTGTCTTCCAAGGGAAATCCCTTATGACTCCCAGCATGAGCCGGCCCGCCAAGTACTGGTCCAAGAGCCGTCCCTCTTCGATGAGCTGCCTCCATGGCCTTGAGCTTTAGGGCTAACCGCGGCCCATATAATGATTCTAAGTATAAACTGCCACTTGATAGCTGGGTATCCAGGACGGGTCATACCTGTGGGGTATATCCCCAACAGAAGGCTTATGTCCTTGATGCACCGCTCGATGTGCCACCCCCTCCGATGTCGTCCATGGGATGTTGTGAACATCTGGCAGGAATGTTCTGATGACTACTCGATATTTCAGTGCGCCATGCTTTATGGCTTTGAACCGGGGATCCAAAGACATTACGAACACCATGGAGCATATGAGATGCTCTAAGAGCTGAAATTGTTATTTCAGGCTCACGCCCGCATTGAGAGGTATGAGACCTCTGACAAGTTCTTTGCATGCAATATGGAGGAGAATAGCTCAGTCAGTGAGCATGTACTAAAAATTTCTGGTACTACAATCGCTTGAATCAGTTGGGAGTTAATCTTCCAGATGAGCGGTGATTGGCAGAGTTCTCCAGTCACTGCAACTTAGCTACAAGAGCTTCATGATAAACTATAACATGCAAGGGATGGAGAAGACGATCCCTGAGCTATTCGCGATGCTTAAGGCCGCGGAGGTAGAAATAAAGAAGGAGCAGCAAGTGTTGATGGTTAGGAAGACCATTAGATTCAAGAAGGACAACGGAAAGAAGGGAAACTTCAAGAAAGAATGGCAAGCCAGTTGCCTCTCCCATGAAGAAACTAAAAGCACAACTTCTCCCTAGGTGGTGTTGGTAATTAAGAACAACATACATTTCATTGGACTAATGATCTTATCAAGCATATTTCAGGAAAAGTTCAATGAACGGATTGGCAAAGGATTGTGTGGAGATCCCCTAGATGCAAGAAACATCAATTGGCAACAAGCTTCAAGACTCTACATTTTGCATTTTGTGAGAAATCACATTTGAGTCCATATGAAAGCCAATACTATTAAAAGGGGATGAGGTATCCATGATGATCTGGTTGCTCAAGTTCTTAGAGTTAGCCACAGAAAATACTCATGAATTCTCCCACAAAAATTCTCTGTCTAAACTCTAACACTCAAATTCGGTGCCACCAACTTTTCCTAATCGAAAATACCGAGTTTCACCCTAGACAGATCCTAAGCCAAACCCTAGCTTCTCGGTGACACCAAGTTTGATTTCGGTGAAACCCAAATCAGTGAGCAACTTTCGGGTATCCTATTTCTAAGAATCAGAATTTCCTTGTTTTTGGAGTGTGTGACACAGAAACTCGAAACTGCCTAGGTCAGCCAAAATCGGACCCACCGAGATTTATATATCGGCCTCACCGAAACGCCAAAAGTTGCCACATTTTGCACTAGTCGGTGAAACCGAGTTTTTGCTTCGGTTTCACTGAGTTGGGCAATAATGTTATAACGGTTGGATTTTTGGAGATGCCTATATATACCCCTCCGCCTACCTCTCACTCATTGAGGAAGCACTCAGAATAGACCAAGACTTTCCCCATCCATTTTCTGAGAGAGAACCAGCTACTCATGTGTTGAGATGAAGATCCTCCACTCCAACCATATGAATCTTGATTTCTAGCCTCCCCAAGTTGCTTTCCACCCAATCAACCTATTCTACCAAGCCAAATCTATGAGAGAGTGATTGTGTGTTGAGGAGACTATCTTTTGAAGCACAAGAGCAAGGAGTTCATCATTCTTACCACATCTATTACCTATTGGAGAGTGGTGTCTCCTAGATTGGTTAGGTGTCGCTTGGGAGCATCCGTCTTCGTGTGTGGAGTTGAACTAGGAAGTTTGTAAGGGCAAGGAGATCGCCTACTTCATGAAGATCTACCCCGAGTGAGGCTAGTACTTCGTGGACGTAAGCCGTGATGGAATAGACGAGGTTGCTACTTTGTGGACTCTATGGGTGGAGCCGTCCGTGGACTCTCGCGACCGCTACCCTACATGGGTTGAAGTCTCCATCAAGGTGGACGTACGATAGCACCACCTATCGGAACCACAGGAAAAATCTTTGTGCCCCCCATTGCGTTTGATCCTCCTATCCCTTCCCTCTACTTATATGTGCATGTCTTTACTTTCTGCTGCTATACTCTTAGACTTGCATGTGTAGGGTGTGCTTGACTTGATATAATTGCTAAAACTTGCCAACATCTAAAATAGGGAAAAGGCTAGAATTTTAATTTTGCCAAGTAGTCTAATCACCCCCCTCTAGACATACTTTGGATCCTACAAGTGGTATCAGAGCTTTGGTCTCCATTGCATTGGTTTCACAACCTAGGAGAATATGGCGTCTAGTGAGGGAAATTATCATCATAGAGGTCCATACTTTCATGGTACAAACTTTGCTAGTTGGAAGCAAATAAAGAAAAATGCATATTCTTGGTCATAACCCCGCCGTTTGGGCTGTTGTTCGTGTTGGTTTGCAAGGTGAATTATTTGGTGATGGAAAGGAACTGGATCTTGAAGCGACCGCGGAAGAATTGAAGATGTTGCAATACAATGCTCAAGCATGCGACATTCTATTCAACTGCCTATGCCCCGAAGATTTCAACAAGATAAGCCGTCTTGAGAATGCTAAGAAAATTTGGGATACTTTGGTTGATATGCACGAAGGTACCGAATCCATCTGGGAATCTAAGTTGGATGTGCTATAGAGTCAACTTGACAAGTTCAAGATGAAGGATGGTGAAGGAGTCGCGGAAATGTACTCTAAGCTTGCTCTCATCACAAATGTGATTGCCGGCTTAAGAAGTGAAGAGATGACCGACAAATTCATCATCAAGAAGATCCTTAGATCCATGGATGTAAAGTATGACACCTTGTGCACATTGATCTAAATGATGCCAAACTACAAAGATCTCAAGCCCACTGAAGTCATTGGAAGGATTGTTGCTCATGTGATGTCACTCAAGGACAAAGAAGAGCTTCACACCAAGTCAAGCGGTGCATACAAAGCTACAAGTGAAACTCCTGCTACTTCAAGTGGCAACCTTGTTACCAATGAATAGATAAGCCTCATGGTCAGGAAGTTCAACAAATTCTACGATCCAACTCAAGATATGAAGAGAAGCGTTCCTCTAGTCGTGACCGAAATTGTTACAATTGTGGAAGGCCCATACACTAGTCAAATGAGTGCACCCCCCCCCCCCCCACAAAAGAAGAGAAGAGTCACCTAGAAGAAGAAGCTCAAGAGATGAGTCACCTCGTAGAGAGAGAAGGAGTAGAGAAGATCGCTATGAATGAAGACCCTCCCGGAGAAGCAAGGACTCGGAGAAGAAGGACAAGTACACCAAGAGGTACACAAGAATAAGACATCAAGCTCATATTGGTGAATGGGTTTCCGGCTCTGATTTCGACAACCAATCCGAGAGAAGATACCACTCCAACTCCAACTATAGTCAAGATGAAGGTGTTGCAGGATTAGCACCCGTATCCTCCAATTCCTATCACATATTCGATTCACCAAATGAAGGAAGTGGAAGTTGCTTCATGGATAAAGGCCCCAAGGTAGCACATCCCGAATACATTGACTTTAATAGTGATGAGGATGACTTACTAGTAGATAATGACTTGCTCTTTAATAAAACTAGTGATGTTAGTCAAAATGAACTTGATAATTATCATGCTAGTCAAGATAAGTCATGTGATGATGATAAGAAGGAGATTGAGCGTCTAATTAAAGAACTAAACACTATGAAGTTAGCTCATGAATCTACTCAAGAAGATCATAGAGCTCTTAAGAACTCATGAAAGTTACGCTTCGAGAAGCTAAATTTAGAGCAAGAACACGAGTTTCTTAAAGCTATCAATGACGATCTTAAAAAGAAGAGTTCTTCTTATCTTGCCAAATGACTACTTTTGTCCACATTTGTGCCACAAGTTAAATCTATGAAAACTAGTAACAAAGGCAAGAAAGGCTCTTCATCTAGTAACAACAACACTAAGGCAAATTCTTAACATCATCGTTCATATCATCCCGGGTCTTGTGTTTTGATGAGCCGGCAAACTGTGCTTTCTTCAAAAGAAAATCGGGAGCCAAATGAGCTTCTGGGTGTGACAATTTAACTTTTCGGATGGTTTGTCTTGGTTTTCGGGGAACAAACGTTCCCGAAGGACTAGGGGAGATTGGAGTTACCTCAGTTTCGCCGGCTTGGCTCAATTCCAAGTCACCCTGGTAAGAAGGTGTGTCAGCAAGCTCATTAAACAGGTGGCCAAGAGAGTCGAGTTCTACCTTAGATTCCTCCCCTGAAGATGACATAGAAACTGGGGTATTCTTTCTACCCGTCGAAGGAACAAAAGCTTGAGGTGCAACTTTCCAAAAGTTAGAATCTGCCTATAAATACATGAAGTATATGGTAAATAATGGCGAGTTAAAGGTAACATCGACAAAAGACAATGAAAATGGTCAATACCTGAGGCGGCGGGATGAGAAGATAGAATGGACCGAAGCCAGTGAAGCTGCATAGCTCTTTTGAGTCGGAGAAGAATCTCTTTGTCTCTTTGGTAAGAGCTTCGTCGGAAAGATTTTCACGAGAAAACAACTAAGGATCGTTCGAGGCACCTGAATATTCACACATCAAGCCGTCCCTCAAGATGACGGGTTGGATTCGCCACTTTAACCAGCATCGAATCAGATCTATCCCGGTTAGGCCATGTGCAGTCAGAGCTCTCAGTTTTGCATGAAGAGGTGCTAAAGGAACCCTCTCTTCGTCAGTTCGCCAACCCGGAAATTCCACCTTACCACTAAGTCTCTCCAATCTGAAACCCGACTGGGGATTTTCTCCTTCAGGTGCAGTATTTCTGCAGTAGAACCAAGTTTTGTTCCACCCCTTCGGGTGACTCGCCAGTTTTGATTCTGGGAAGGCGCTTTTCTTTCTTTTCTGAATAGAGACACCACCGAGCTCACAGGCAGCATCATTCTTTTCTTCAGTTTGGCGGTTAAGGTAAAAGAATTCCCTAAAGAGAGTCACGGACGGCTCGATCTGAAGGTACACTTCACATAGCACTTGAAACTGACAAGTATTGGTCATGGAATTTGGACCAATGTCTTGAGGCCTGAGCTTGAATAAATGTAAGAGGTCCCTCAAGAATTTTGAGCCGGGAGGACGGAAACCTCTATGCAAATGATCAGTAAAGACCACAACCTCCCCTAGCCATGGTTGTGGGAACGACTCTTCTTCGGGAGCTCGCCATTTTTTAATCTTTCGAGCTGGCAAGAAACCTTGGTCCACAAGGGTATCCAAGGTAAGCCTGGACTCTTTAGTCTTGGCCCAGTTGCAAACTTTGGAGTCTTTTGGAGCCATGGCGGGTTATGAAGCAACTACAAAAGTAACAAGGAAAATAAGCCAGGGTGAATTACAAGTCGCCCACACTAATGTGCTATTACGAGCCGCCAAAATCAGAGAAGGCCGAAGGGACGTCTCCAAACACTTAGCAAAGATGTTGGGTCACAAACAAGTTTCTATGAAAGTATTCCTACGGACAGATCTGATTAAATGAGGAAAAATAATGAGATATATGTTCTAGCTGACGGAAAACCCGAAACCACGACATTCAAAGGATAGCCCCGGGTGGCTCATTTTAGATCTACTTATGAGGAAAATAAGGCGGAGATCATTCTAGAAATACGCAGCAAGGAGTGGATAGCATGTGGATCTATTAAATAAGTTTCGGACGAACACGATGAACACGACAAGTACACCGGACGCGTCGAACCTAAATGAAGAGGATTCATACCAGATTGTGTTGAAGCGGAGATGAAGATGACCGCGTTCACTCTGACGGTCTCAAGAAGACTTGATGAAATCGGCAATGGGGTCGAGGACCTCGAAGTAGCTTCGGGAGCTCTGGTGGTGCTTGGCTGATGGAGGAGCGAAAGGAGGAAGACGATAGGAAAAGTTACTGTGAAGCTCAGTGGACTTATTTATGAAGAGGGAAAATGAAACGGTGCCAAGAAAGACGAAACGGTCGCGGTAAATTTGCGGCTAGGTGCGTGCCTCGATTATTGCGTCTGCCTAGATTTGGCGCAGTTTTCGACGGGATGCGTTATGATGACTTTGAAGGACAACGGTCAGCAAGGATGACGTCATTAATAGACAGACACCATGGCACCCGTTCGGCGCTGAGCGCGCTGCGCGTGTGCGACGGGTGTCAACCAAAGGGTCAGCGCGGGCGAAGCCGAGGCGGAGCTGGAGAGCAACAGCGCACCCCTACCTGGTGCGCCAAATGTCGAAATCAGGGCTCCGGGGACCCAGAAAGGTTTGAACTCTGGGCTGCACTCGCTCTCTTGCCCTACTCTACCTCACAACCTCACGGCGACCCTCCGGCGACTCGAACTAAGGAAGATGAACAAAGGACACACAGTTTACCCAGGTTCGGGCCACCTCGCGGTGTAAGACCCTACTCTTGCTTGTCTGGATTGCTTGAGGATGAAGATGAGTACAAGGTGTGTTCTTTCCTACCCAGGGTTCGATGCTCTCTACGGTGGCTGGTTTCCTACTCTTCTACTGGCCTTGGTCCTCTTCCCCTCGAAAACACACGGCGGGAAGGGTTGCCATAATGGCTAGTTTGAAGGGTGTCGGGGATATAACTCCACGGTGTAACCCGACCTATTAGGCCGGGTTAACATATTGACGGCTCTATGATCAAGTTAAAGATGGGCCGTGTCATGAAGACAAGACAAGCAAGGCGGTGGCTGACTAAGTCGCCGAGCGGCCCAGCACCTGAAGACGGCGGCTCAAGGCCCACAGGGCAGTAGGCGCCGGTCAGTTTCCTTGCTTAAGGAGCAAGGAGAGTTAGAGACATTACAAGTTACGAGTCATGATATGACCCGGACTCTGTTGTAAGCCCTAGGGTCTTAACCTGTATATAAAGGCAAGCCCCTGGGACCAAAAGATTCAGGTCACAATCTCTCGATAGCTAGGTTAGCAATTCCGCGCCCTTGTAATCGAGATCTATCTAGCAATACACACTAAGCATGACGTAGTCTATTACCTCCATCGGAGGGGCCGGACCTGGGTAAACTGGACTCTCTTTACCGTTTAACCCCTTTGAGTCACCACCTAGCGACGATGGCCTCACACCTAAGTCCTTGCACTAGAACATCTGCCGTGACAAAACCACGACAAAGGGGGACAAGACTGCAGCCTATCCTGACAAAAGTGGTCTTCGCCTGTCAAAGCTCCTCGTTGTGACATGCTTGTGGGATCGGGGGTGACCTCCGTCCTGCCGAGCCCCTGGTCTTTGTCCTCTTGCACAAGAAGGGAAACCTTTGGGGATTGCTTTGGGAACCCGCAAGCCGGTGTTGCTCCTCTATCACGAAAGGGGAAAGCCTCCCTCTCCGTGCCTGCTGGCATCACTGGCACCGTTTGGCGAGATGCACATCATCCATGTGTGGGTGCAGGGTCACAAGGCCCTGTCGAGCCAATCGTAGGTGGACCCGCCTCCTGAGGGCTTCGGGGACAGCCTTACAGAGAGGCCTCGCGTAGTCCCTGGCGACGATGTCGCCGCGCGCCTCGCGAGAGGTGGGTCCTCGTGAGGAATCCACCCATGAAGCTCATAGACGGGCCACCCAACGCTTAAGGCATCCCCTGCGTCCTGGGCCGCAGGCAGACGGACCTGGGTACCCCCAGTTCCAGAGGCCCGACACAAACACTTTTGTTCTCGTCGTTATACACATGCTTAGATAGTGTTCATGTTTTCAGCAAAAATCATAAATAATCATATCCCTGATAACAATTAAACATCATATTCACTCATGGCAATAAATAACCAACTAGCAAGCAATAATAAGATATCTCACATGCCAACAATTTGTCAAAACAATCATGATACAATATGGTGACATGGTATTTTGCTAGCCCTTTCTGAGACCGCAAAACATAAATGCAGAGCACCTCTGAGCTTCAAGCAGCGACTAAACATTATAATTCAGGGTAGAAAAGATCCAGTCATGCTCACATCCAACATTAACTAGACTCAATGCATAAGAGGGTCATGACTCAACATAAAAGTAAATAGATAGGCCCTTCGCAGAGGTAAGCATTGATTTGCAGAAGTGCCAGAGCTCAAGGTTTAAAACAGGATTGAAATTATAGTTTTTGGGTGGTGCACTTTTCCTGTCAACACCGCGACAAAGGATTTCAATATCTTCCATGCTAAACACATTATTGGCGGTTCCCAAGCAGAATTGTAAAGTTTACTCCCATCCACCATACACACACAAGCCATGGTTGTCCGAATCCACGGATGCCCTCCGACATTTCAACTGTCTCGAGAGTTTTGTTTAATTAATTTTGTTTTGCAGGACTGGGCATCCTGTTTACCAGCCTCTCTCATGCAATGACAGGAAAATAAATGCCCATCTTGAGAATAACCCACTTAGCATGGAAGATACTGACCGCCCCGTCGCTCCATGAGCGGTACGAGTGCACAAAACAGATGTTTATTTGAATATTAGAGGTAGCACATGCAAATTTACTTGGAACGGCAGGGTAATACCGTATATAGGTAGGTATGGTGGACTCATTTGGAATAACTTGATTTAAGGATTTTGGATGCACAAGTAGTATTCCCACTTAGTACAGGTGAAGGCTAGCAATAGATTGAGAAGCGACCAGCTAGAGAGCAAAAACGGTCATAATCATGCATTGTGAATAATTAACATTGGACATAGCATGAGTAGGATATGAACACTCTGAATTTAAACATCATGAAGGCTGCACTGGTTTTGAATCAACTACATGTTTGCACATGGGCCAAGTCAAGCCGCTCGAATTCTCAGAGGGAAATACCATACTACCGTACCACATCATAACCATTTTAATGCATGTTGACACAAAAGATAAATCATTATCCACTACTAGCTATTTAAGCATGGCATGAGAAACTATAATCTCTAATTTTCATCATAAACATGTTCACTCATGATATACTAAGTCAAGATCGAATGAGCTAAATATATTTAGGAAAACAGAAAACAGGAAGAGTTCATACTAGCTTCCTTTACCACGATCACTTCATCAAATATCGTCATTATTGCCTTCCACTTGCACGACCGAATGATGTGATAATAATAACTGTGCAAGAATGCCGTGGACTAAGATGGAATATGCAGGGCAATTTTATACAAAGGTGAAGACAAGGTAATATTGGCTCTCTGTTAGATCAACAATAAAGCATAAGGGAGCCACTCAACATTTTCATCATGGTCTTCTCCTTTCATGACTCAATAACAAGAAAAGAAATTCAGAGAAACACACTAAATATTTTTGGAGTTTTTGTTTTTCTCAACAAAGGAAATAAACAAAGGGAAAACAAGAACAAGAAAAATTATTTACACGGGAAAGCTCCCAACATGCAAAGGAAATCTTTTTGGGTTTTCTTTTTAGTACTACAACTAATTAAATGGGAAAGAAAACCCAAAAACAAGTGAGAAATATTTTTGGATTTTCAAAGTTTTTCAAACACACAAGAAGAAGGCGAAAAAATAAAGCTAACATGGACATACAATGAAAGAGGATGAACACCGACAATTTATATGATGTGTGTGAACATGATTGTAATGTCGGTGAGAAATACGTACTCCCCAAGCTTAGGCGTTTGCCTATATCGGTGATCACCATCCGAAGAATCCATCTGGTCCTGGAGGAAAGTAGGTGGGCTGAGGAACCTGAGCGCGCTACTCCTGGGTTGTGGCCTCCGCCTCGGCCAACTCGTTTCGGTAAGCAATTATGCCTGGTGGCATGATGATGTATCCGTTCCTGGCATGATGGTTAAACAAAGAGGGTGCAGGCAACGCAATAATATCGCGAGTATCCTCGATGTATACTAAGTTGTAACAAATGTGTTGTGGTGGCTGATGTTTGTCAATGAACTGGTGCTCTAGCATAGACTGGTGATCAAGATAAACCTTAGGCAACAAGTAGTCAGTGGGGCGTATGGCGACATTAAAACGCTTTCCTAAGCGCGTGGCATAAATACCACCATGAACCTTGCCCTTGGTTCGGTTAAGATGCAAACGGCGCGCGACAATAGCTCCTAAGTTGTAAGTGTTATCACCATAAAGTGTGCGGCGCAAAATAGCAAGGGTGGGGCACTGAAACCACCACCCTGCTCCATAGCAATTATGCATTTTCCTATAAACAAAGAAAAATAAAGCACAGACGGAAAATGCAAACTAGTGGCCCTAGCGTTTGATACGCCCCTGGTTTCTCCCACAGTTAAGGTGAGGAGGAAATCCTCGAACTCCTCGGGCTTAGGATCATGCATTCCCCCGTCAGAGGGAAGCAAGCATATTTCACAAAACTCATCTAGAGGCATTTCATAGTTTGTTGCATATAAATCAAAGCATACTGTGGGAGCACCGGGCCTATTTGAGAAGTAAAAAAATTGCACGAAGGAATTAGTAAGGAGATAGTATTGGTCACACTCATCTGCGAGGAACTTGGTCAGCCCGGCATTTGCAACGAATTGCAAAAATTCTTGATAGAAACCGCTTCGTTCATGAAGGGTGCATGTGGCCATTCACATGGCCTAACCTCTTTGTGGTGAAAAATGTTGATGTCACGATCCGAGTCCTCCCAACAACTCCCTTGGGGCTCCAACTCGAAGAACCCTTCCTTAGGAAATTCATTTCCCTAAGCACAAATTTCTGAAATTTTTGAGCCACAAAATTATGTCAATAAAACTTTGCAAGATTGATAGCAACTACTCATATAGGTACCTAGAGGCCATATGAAGCATTCATACTACTTAGAACTCAAAGAATTCAACATGCAAGCTCATCTTCTGTAGCACCAAGTGCAGCAAAATATAAAACACTAAAGCAAAAACTAATTGGAGGAACGGGAGCGTCACATACCAAGGAGCAATTCCTCAAAACCGTTTCGGAAACGGAGTTCTGAGCAAAGAGATAAAAATTTTTAGTTTTCGTTGGAAGAATATGGGGGAGAGAGAGAGAGAGCTTGGGAATTTTTGTTGGACGTGAAGGATGAAGTGAGCCGAAGGGATAAGGAAGGGGGCCTTGTGGGCCCCACAAGCCATCAAGGCGCGCCTAGGGGGTGGCCGCGCCCTGTTGGCTTGTGGACCAGAGGTGCACCTCCCTAATGTATTTTCAGCACCAACAAATCTTAAATATTCCATAAAAATTCATGTTAAAAAAATTGGCAATCTGAGACTTTTTATTTATGGGTCATTTTTTATTGCACGGGAAAATCAGAAAACAGGATAATCAAAGCACTTTATTTTTCTTAACTAAAAATAACAGAGGATAAACTTGTGATACAGAGAGTTGTGCATACTAAATTAATCAATCACATGTCTTTCAAAAATGATCCACTAATAAGGTTTATCAAGTCTTATTAATAACCGTTTCCGATTGACACGTAACCGAAGAATTTTCGTATAATACTAAGTTACCTCAATGGGGATTTGCATCTCCCGAACAATAAGATTATAATAATTCTTCTTGGCAGTAGATAGAGGGATTTTGAAACCTCCAATGATAACCGTGGCACTAGGCTCAATGACATTTATATTATTGACCAAAGTTTGCTTCTTCGGAAAATGCACAGTATGTTGTTGGCCATTGACGTGAAAAGTAACCTTGCTTTTGTTGCAATCAATAACGGCCCCTGCAATATTTAAAAAGGGTCTACCAAGGATGATCGACATGTTGCCGTCCTCGGGCATATCAAGAATAACAAAGTCAGTTAAGATAGTAACATTTGCAACCACAACAGGAACGTCCTCACAAATTCTAATAGGTAAAGCAGTGGATTTTTCAGCCATTTGCAAAGATATCTCAGTAGGTGTAAGCTTATTCAAATCAAGTCTTTTATATAGAGAGAAAGGCATAACACTAACACTTGCTCCTAAATCACATAAGGAAGTTTTAACATAACTTATTTTAATGGAGAAGCGTATTGTGGGTATACCCGGATCTCCCAACTTCTTAGGTACTCCACCATCAAAAGAATAATTATAAAGCATGGTAGCAGTTTCAGTTTCAGGTATTTTTCTTTTGTTGGTAATAATATCTTTCATATACTTAGCATACGGAGGCATTTTCAATATATCAGTCAAGCGAGTGCGCAAAAGAATGGGTCTAATCATTTCAGGAAAGCGTTCAAAATCTTCGTCATCTTTACTTTTAGAATACTTAAGAGGGAATGGCATGGGTTTTGTAACCCACAGATCTCTTTCCCTACCGTGTTTCCTAGCAACAAAGTCTCTTTATCATAGCATTTATTTTAGGATGTGGGTTATCAAGATTTTCAGCGGGTTCTATTTCCACATCATTGTCATGTTCTGTATTATCATCTGGTTGAGCATCTATGTGAACATCATAATTATTATTATCATTTTCATTATCACTAGGTGCACATTTTTTACTAGATTGTGTCTCAGAAACAGAAATAGAAACATCATTATGTTTCTCACCATGTTTTTCTATAACAGGTTCACTAGAAGCACGCAAGGTCCTATCATTTTTCTTTTTCTTTTTCTTCTTGGATGGACTAGGTGCGTCATCATTAATTCTCTGAGAATATTTTTCAATTCTTTTAGGATGACCTTCAGGATAAAGAGGTTCCTGAGTCATTCTACCTCCTCTAGTCATTACTCTAACAACATGATCATTCATATTATCATTTATTTCAGCAAGCAAATAATTTTGTGACTTAGCAACTTGGTCTAGTTGGGTGTGAACCATAGAAGCATGTTTACCTAGACACTAAAGATCATTAGCGATTCTAAACATCAAGTCACTCAAGCAATCTGTCATCATGGCATTATGTCTTAATTGATCCTTAACATAATTATTAAAGTGCTCTTGCTTAACAATGTAATTATCAAATTCATCCATGCATTGACTAGGAGTCTTAGTATAAGGTATATCACTTTCATTAAAGGTACAGAGAGAATTTACCTCTACTACCTGTGTCGGGGTGTCAAGTCCATGTATTTCTTCGATAGGTGGTAATTTCTTGACATCTTTAGTTTTTAATACCTTTCTCTTTCATAGATCTTTTTGCTTATTGCGTATCTTCGGGACTGAGAAATAGAATACCTATCTTCTTTTGAATAGGTTCCGGCGGTGGTTCAGGAAGTGTCCCATCATCGACATTTTGCAATAAGTTATTCAATAGTTCTTTAGCTTGTCCAATAGTTCTTTCCCTGAAAACACAACCAGCACAACTATCTAGGAAGTCCTTAGAAGCATCAGTTAGTCCATTATAAAAGATATCAAGTATTTCATTTTTCTTAAGAGGATGATCAAGCAAAGCTCTAAGTAACTGGAGAAGCCTTCCCCAAGCTTGAGGGAGATTCTCTTCTTCAATTTGCACAAAGTTAAATATTTCCTATAAGGCAGCTTGTTTCTTATGAGCAGGAACATATTTTTAGAAAATTAATAAAGCATATCCTGGGGACTACGCACATAACCAGGAGCAAGAGAAAGGAAACATTCTTTGGACTCGCCTTTTAGCGAAAAAGGGAAAAGCTTAAGGATATAGAAGTAGCGTATCTTTTCCTCATTAGTAAGTAAAGTAGCAATATCATTGAATTTCAAGAGATGTTCAACAACATTTTCAGTTTCATAACCATGGAAAGGATCAAACTCTACTACAGGAATCAATTCAGGGTCTATAGAGAATTCATAATCCTTATCAGTGACAAATATAGGAGAACTGGCAAATTTGGGAACATGTTTCATTTTCTCCATCATAGATTTTTCTTTTAGTTTGCATAGTAGTTTCTTCAAGTCATCTCTATTATCACAAGCAAGAAAATCGCTAGCTACCTCTTCATCCATAACATAACGTTCAGGTACATAAGGCAATTCATATCTATTAGGAGAGCAAGGTGTAACAGGTGATTCAAAATCTTCATCAGTTTCAGCATTCTCAAGTTCTCTAGCTTTAGCAATATGAGCATCAAGTAATTCACTCAGTGGCACACTTTCAGTTTCATCATGTGTAGCAATAGTATCATCATGAATTTTAAAAGTAGCATCATCAAGTTCATGTGACAACTCAGGACGATCAACAGGTGGTGGTGTAACAAGCTGGTTCAAAATAGTAGGTGAATCAAAAGCAGAGCTAGATGGCAGTTCCTTACCTCCTCTTGTGCGAGAGGGGATGATCTTAGTTCGAGTATCTTTCAAATTCTTCATAGTAGCAATGGGATATCCTCAAGTTAACACAATAAATATAGCTATGCTCCCCGGCAACGGTGCCAGAAAAAGGTCTTGATAACCCACAAGTATAGGGGATCGCAACAGTCTTCATGGGTAGTATTTCACCCTGATTTATTTATTCGACACAAGGGGAGCCAAAGAATATTTATCGGCCTTAGAAGTTGAGTTGTCAATTCAACCACACATGGGATATCTCTTTGCAGCAAAGTTTTAGTAGCACGACAAATAATAGTAGCAACAGTAACAGTAATAATGACAGCAGTAATTTGGTAGCAGTTGTGACAGTAGCAGCAGCAGTAGTAACTTAGCAAGATTAAGTATTTGTAAAGCGTAGGCACGTGGATCGGTGATGGATAACGATTTAGATGATATCAATCATGTAACAGTTACACACTAGGGCGACACAGAACTAGCTCCAATTCATCAATGTAATGTAGGCATGTATTTCGTATATAGTCATGCGTGCTTGCGATTAGAACTTGTATGACATCTTTTGTCCTATCCTCCCGTGGAAGCGGGGTCCTAATGGAAACTAAGGGCTATTAAGGCCTCTTTTTAATAGAGAACTGGAACAAAGCGTTAACACACGGTGAATACATGAACTCCTCAAACTACGACAATCGCCGGAAAGAATCCCAATTATTGTCACCTTGGGGTATGCGGATTAAGACACGTAATAGGTGCATACAACTTTCAAGATAGGATCCAAATCACTCTTATATTCATGAAAACATAATAGGTTCAGATATGAAAGCATGGCACTCGGGCCCTAGTGACAAGCATTAAGCATAGCAAAGTCATAGCAACATAGATCTTAGAACATAGTGGATACTAGGGATCAAGCCCTATCAAACTTCACTCGATTACATGATCAATCTCATCCAATTCCATCACCGTCCAGCAAGCCTACAAAGGAATTACTCACTCTCGGTGGTGAGCATCATGGCGGTGTTTATGAAGAAGGGTTGGTGATGACTATGGTGACGAATCCCCCTCTCCGGATGTAACAGCCCGAGACCGACGCTCGAGATGCGTTTCATTTATTTTTGTTATCGTTGTGTGATTTAGTTGTTTGTCGCATTCATCGTCGCATCATTCACATTGCATCGGCACTCCGTTGCCGTCATTTTTCAAAACTGGCATCCGTTCGTCGTTGTCGGTTCTCCACATTTGCGCCGTTGACCGTTTTGGGACCAACCACACACGCACGTGCCCGCGTCATCGTTAAAAATATTGTTTTTAAAAGTGCATATTAAAAGTTTTTGGAATGAGTTGAAAGTTGGTGTGCGGTCTTAATATATTGTAGGTAGACAACCTGACAAATTTTGTCGCATTCGGAGGTCGTTTGATACTCGAACCGTCAAACCTATAGTGGCACTATAGCCGGTCAAATCGCACACGTTTTCGATTTTCAAAACTTGTTGCCGGGCTGCCCATTTTCCCTCTCATCTTTGCCTAGCCTTCTGCACAGTGCACTAACATGCTCGCAACCTAGTCCAAATCTTCCCCTAGAACCGAACCCTGCGGTCGTTACCAGTGGGTCCGGATAAACCCCGAAGTACCCTAAACATTTTTTGTTTCTTCATGGGACTCCCCTAACCCATGTTACCTCGACTGCCCGATCGAAATAGGAGGGCCCAAACCTAGTCCCTTTCCCTATATATAGACCAACCTCAAACCTAATCTAGATCTACCCTAACCTAGACAAGCTCCCTCTTTTCCCGTGCATCGCCGCCACCCGTTGTCTTTCTCCCTCGGGATCCCTCCCGATCCACCAATCTGGCCAACCGCAGCAACAACCTTCTTCTTCCCCGATCTAGACAGCCAACCACCTCCTCGTTTTGCTCTACAAGCCAACCATCATGCAGCTCCAGATCCCGAGCCCTGTCTTCATTCCCCGTCGTGCCGGTTCAGCCTCAACCTCGCCGGAGAAAGCAACCGGAGGATCTCCCGTGCCCTTGTGTCCAGACGAAGGAGCTGACCGAAGCCCCTCCCTCTGTCGTCGCCAGCAAGCGTCGGCAGCGCGCCGGAGCCTGAAGTGACCTCCAGCCATGGCTGCACGAAGCATCGCGCTGGCCCCTGCAACCTCTCCTCTGGCCGCACTTGCGACAAAGCCATCACGCTGCCCTGCCGGCCGACGAGGTCATGACCTCGCGCCCCGTGCCCCCTTCTTCTTCCCCGTTTCTCTCTTCTCTTTCTCATGCTCGCTCGCTGTCTCTCTGTTTCAGCCATGGGAGCCCGCAGCTGCCGCTCCCGATCCGTCGCCGTGGAGACCCGTGCCCCTGTTGGACCTCCCCATGCTCGCCTCCGTCGAGATCCTCGTCATCCCAGCCAATCCTCGCCTTCCTGCCGATGTGTTCCTGTAGAGCCCCGCATCAAGATGAGTCCCTACTTGTCTACACCGTGCGAGGCAAGGAGGATGCCCGCTCGAGCCCCTGCTTCGCATTAACTTGGCGACTGTGTGCGACCGTGCGAGTCCTGCCTGGCCTGCCCACTGTGCCAGCTCGCCTCCTTGGTGGGCCACCACTCTGACCCAGATCCCACGCACCCCGGCCCAGCTTTCCCTGTGATGCCTAGCAGCAGCTACACTGCGCCAGCCCACCGCCGATCTAGGCTGAAGCCCAGCAAGGTGAGCAGCCACCTCCGCTAAGCCCCGCTCTATGCGCGTGTTGTTCTTGCTCAATTCCTATTCGGCCTAGTTTCAGCAGATTTGGCCCGATAGTGTTTTTTTTCCTGCTACGAATTTATCTAATTAACAAGGCATGCATAATTACAGTAATTGCCACTGTTTTAAAATGCTAATAAATTTTTAACCGTGCATCGGATGAAAATGTTTTATATATGTAAAATGCTTAGAATTTCGTGTAGATTCACAATAACCCACTTTCATGCATGATAAAAATGTTTAAAATTGTTGTTTGATTAAATTTGCATATATGCCATGTTAAACCGGTTTATGTCATAACTAAATAACTGTAGCTCCGATTATAATGATCCACATATGTAACTTGACTAGAAAAATGTGTAGATTAACGTGGCCCACTTTATTTTCATGTTTAATAAATATAAAATTGTGTTAGGACAGATCTGGACCAAATTCATAATTTGCATATGGGGTCGTTTCGAAAATGCTATATGTTGTTTCCGGCCTCATTTAAAATGCCTAGATGTTCTAGTTGTCTATGCTTCACCTTTTGCCATGTTTAAAAACATTTGAACTTGCCGTGTAAATAAACGAGAGTGAACTAAATGATTCGAACGTGGAGTTTCGTCAATATGCAACTCGTTGCATATTGAACTTCACTTAATTTGTAGCGTTTGACTATTGCATCTTGCCATGCCATGCCTATTTAAAACTTAACATGCATCATCCTTGTTTGTGCATCATGAATATGTTGTGGTGTTTACCGTGTCATTGTTTTGTTTCCTGATTGCTTCTTCTCGATAGAGTTCCAAAAGCATTTCGAAGTGTGAGGATCCGTTCGACTACATTGCTTCATCTTCCTCATGGATTGGTTCTTCTTCCAAGCAGGATTACAGCCAAGATGATCATTTCCCTGGATACCACTACTATCATTGCCACGCTAGTTGTCTCGTTTCTATCACCATGTCTCGCTACCTACCACTTGTTTGTCAAGCCTCCCAAAATGCCATGATCAGCCTCTAACCCTCCACCTTCCCAGCAAACCGTTGTTTGGCTATGTTACCGCTTGCTCAACCCCTCTTATAGCGTTGCTAGTTGCAGGTGCAGGTGGTTCCATGTGATATATTGATATCTTGGGATATCACAATATTCTTGCTATTTAATTTAATGCATCTATACACATGGAAAAGGGTGGAAGGCTCGGCCTTTTGCCTGGTGTTTTGTTCCACTCTTGACGCCTTAGTTTCCGAGTACCGGTGTTATGTTCCATATTGAGTGCTCCTAAAATGCTTGGGGTTGTTATGGGGACCCCCTTGATTTTCGTTTTGGGATAAAACTCTTCCGGCAAGGCCCAACATTGGTACTGTTGGAAATATGCCCTAGAGGCAACAATAAAGTGATTATTATTATATTTCCTTGTTCATGATAATCGTTTATTATCCATGCCATAATTGTATTGATTGGAAACACTAATACATGTGTGGATACATAGACAACACTATGTCACTAGTATGCCTCTAGTAGACTAGCTCGTTGATCAAAGATGGTCAAGGTTTCCTAGCCATAGACATGAGATGTCATTTGATGACGGGATTACATCATTAGGAGAGTGATGTGATGGACAAGACCCAAACTATAAACATAGCATATGATCGTGTCAGTTTATTGCTATTGTTTTCTGCATGTCAAGTATCTGTTACTATGACCATGAGATCATGCAACTCACTAACACCGGAGGAATACCTTGTGTGTATCAAACGTCACAACGTAACTGGGTGACTATAAATATGCTCTATAGGTATCTTCGAAGGTGTCTGTTGAGCTGGCATGGATCGAGACTGGGATTTTTTACTCCGTATGACGGAGAGGTATCTCAGGGCTCACTCGGTAATACAACATCACAATAAGCCTTGCAAGCAATGTGACTAAAGAGTTAGCCACGTGATCTTGTATTACGGAACGAGTAAAGAGACTTCCCGGTAACGAGATTGAACTAGGTATAGAGATACCGACGATCGAATCTCGGGCAAGTAACATACCGAAGAACAAAGGGAACAGTGTACGGGATTAACTGAACCCTTGACATAGAGGTTCAACGGATAAAGATCTTCGCAGAATATGTAGGAACCAATATGGGCATCCAGGTTCCGCTATTGGTTATTGACCGTAGAGGTGTCTCGGTCATGTCTACATAGTTCTCGAACTCGGAGGGTCTGTACACTTAACGTTCGGTGATGTTTCGGTAGTATTGAGTTATGCATAATGGTGACCGAAGGTTGTTCGGAGTCCCGGATGAGATCCCAGACGTCACAAGGAGCTCCGGAATTGTCTGGAGGTAAAGATTGATATATAGGAAGTCCCGTTTTGGTCTCCGGAAAAGTTTTGGGCATTCCGGTAGCGTACCGGGATTGACGAATGGGTTCCGGGGGGTCCACCAAGTGGGGCCCACCCACCCAAGGGTCACATGGGCCTAGGAGGTGGCGCACCAGCCCCTGGTGGGCTGGCCGGCCAGCCCCTAGAGTCCCTTGCGCAAGGGGTGGGAGAGGAGGCCAAGTGGGGAGGAGTCCTACAAGGATTCCACCTCCCTTGTGGGAGGTGGACTCCTCCCCCTTGGTGGAGGTTCGGCCGAACCCCTATGGGTTCATATGGCTGCCTCCTCCTCCCTCACCCCTATATACACTAGAGGTTTTAGAGGGCATCCTTCACCCCAAAAAGGCCACGGCTGCCTCTCTTCCTTCCAGATCGTTTTCTCCTCTAGATTAGTTCGGCGGAGCTCAGCGAAGCCCTGCCGGATTAGTTCACCACCACCGTCGCCGCACCGTCGCGCTACCGGAGAACTCATCTACTTCTCCACTCCCTCTTGCTAGATCAAGAAGGCAGAGATCATCATCGAGCTGTACGTGTGCTGAACGCGGAGGTGTCGTCCGTTCGGTGCTAGATCGTGATTGGATCGCGGGACGACTAGCGATTTGGATCGCGAAGACGTTCGACTGCATCAACTGCGTTTCCTAACGCTTCCCTCTTAGCGATCTACAAGGGTATGTATATCCACTCTCCCTCTCGTAGATTCTCTTCACCATGGATAGATCTTGCGTGTGCGTAGGAAAAATTATGTTTCCCATGCAACGTTCCCCAACAGTGGTATCAGAGCTAGGTCTATGTGTAGATGAGATCACAAGTAGAACACAAAGGAGTTTGTGGGCGTTGATGCTTAGATTGCTTCCTCCCTTGGTATTTTCTTGATTCAGCGGTATTGTGGGATGAAGCGGCCCGGACCAACATTACTCGTACGCTTATGAGAGACCGGTTCCATCAACTGACATGTAACTTTGTTGCATAAAGATGGCTGGCGGGTGTCTATCTCTCCCACTTTAGTTGGATCGGATTCGACAAAGGCGGTCCTTGAGAAGGTTGAATAGCAATTTGTGTATCACCGTTGTGGTTTATGCGTAGGTAAGAATCGTTCTTGCTAGATACCCGTAGCAGCCACGTAAAACATGCAACAACAATTAGAGGACGTCTAACTTGTTTTTGCAGGGTATGTTGTGATGTGATATGGCCAATTACATGATGAGATATATGTGATGTATGAGATGATCATGTATTGTATAGAATATCACGACTTGCATGTCGATGAGTACGGCAACCAGCAGGAGCCATAGGGTTGTCCTTAATTTATTTTCGCCGTTTTGCTTTACTTTATCGCTATGAGTTAACAATAGTCGTAGAAGCAACAGTTGGCGCGACAACCTCATGGCGACACGTTGATGAAGATCAAGATGATGGAGATCATGGTGTCATGCCGGTGACGATGGAGATCATGCCGGTGCTTTGGAGATGGAGATCAAAAGCACAAGTTCATGGCCATATCATGTCACTTGTGATTTGCATGTGATGTTAATCCTTTTATGCATCTTATTTTGCTTAGGACGATGGTAGCATTATAAGGTGATCCCTCATTAAAATTTCAAGATAAAATTGTGTTCTCCCCGAGTGTGCACCATTGCGAAAGTTCATCGTTTCGAGACACCACGTGATGATCGGGTGTGATAGACTCTACGTTCACATACAACGGGTGCAAGCCAGTTGCACATGCGGAACACTCAGGTTAAACTTGACGAGCCTAGCATGTACAGACATGGCCTCGGAACAGAAGAGACCGAAAGGTCGACCATGAGTCATATAGTAGATATGATCAACATGAAGATGTTCACCATTGAAACCACCTCATCTCACGTGATGATCGGACTTGAGTTGGTGGATTTGGATCATGTGACACTCGAATGACCGGAGGGATGTCAATTTGAGTGGGAGTTTTTTAAGTAATATGATTAACTAAACTCATTATCGTGAACAATAGTCTAAGTTGTTTTTGCAAAATTTATGTTGTAGATCAATGGCTCGCGCAGTAGCACCCCTGAATTTGAATGCGTTCCTAGAGAAAGCTAAGTTGAAAGATGATGGAAGTAACTTTGTGGACTGGGCCCGTAATCTAAGGATTATCCTTACGGCTTCCCAAAAGGCTTATGTCCTTGATGCACCGCTTGGTGATCCACCCGCTCCAGTAGAGTCTGCAGACGTTGCGAACGCCTGGCAGGCACGTTCTGATGATTACTCAATGGTTCAATGTGCAATGTTGTATGGCTTAGAACCGGGACTTCAAAGACGTTTTGAACGTCATGGAGCATATGATATGTTCCAGGAGTTGAAGTTTACCTTTCAGAAGAATGCCCGGATCGAGAGGTATGAGACCTCCAATAAGTTCTATGCTTGCTAGATGGAGGAGAACGGGCCTGTCAGTGAACACATACACAGAATGTCTGGGTATTCCACCTGTGTGGCTGAATTAGGGATGCCCCTTCCGCCAGAGGTGATCACTAACAGAGTTCTTCAATCACTGCCACCTAGCTACAAGAGCTTCGTGTTGAACTATAACATGCACGGTATGAACAAGTCAGTCGCCGAGCTGTTTGCGATGTTGAAAGTCGTTGAGTCTGAGATTCAGAAGGAGCATCAAGTGTTGATGGTCAATAAAACCACTAGTTTCAAGAAGAATGGCAAGGGTAAGAAGGATAACTCCAAGAAGAGTGGCAAAGAAGTTGCCCCTCCAGTGAAGAAACCCAAGACTGGACCCAAGCCAGAAACTGAGTGCTTTCATTGCAAGGGAACTGATCACTGGAACCGGAACTGCCCCAAGTATCTGGCTGACAAGAAGGCGGCCAACACCAAACAAGGTATATATGATATACATGTCATTGATGTGTACCTTACCAACTCTCGTTGTAGTGCCTGGGTATTTGATACCGGTTCGGTTGCTCACATTTGCAACTCAAAATAGGAACTGCGGAATAGACGGAGGCTGGCAAAGGACGATGTGACGATGTGCGTGGGAAATGGTTCCAAGGTTAATGTGATCGCTGTCGGCACACTCGCTCTTCGATTACCATCGGGATTAGTGATGAACCTGAATAATTGTTATTTAGTGCCTGCGTTAAGCATGAACATTATATCTGGATCTTGTTTATTGCGAGACGGTTACTCATTTAAATCAGAGAATAATGGTTGTTCTATTTATATGAGTAATATCTTTTATGGTCATGCACCCAATGTGAGGGGTTTACTCTTATTGAATCTCGATAGTTAGGATACACATGTTCATAACATTGATACCAAAAGATGTAGAGTTGATAATGATAGTACCACTTTCTTGTGGCACTGCCGTTTAGGTCATATTGGTGTAAAACACATGAAGAAGCTCCATGCTGATGGACTTTTGGAGTCACTTGATTTTGAATCACTTGACACATGTGAACCATGCCTCATGGGCAAGATGACTAAAACCCCGTTCTCTGGAACAATGGAACGGGCAAGTGACTTATTGGAAATCATACATACTGATGTGTGCGGTCCGATGAGCATTGAGGCGCGCGGTGGATATCGTTATTTTCTCACCTTCATTGATGATTTAAGTAGATATGGGTATATTTACTTAATGAAACACAAGTCTGAAACGTTTGAAAAGTTCAAGCAATTTGAGAGTGAAGTTGAGAATCATCGTAACAAGAAGATCAAATTCCTGCGATCTGATCGAGGAGGAGAATATCTGAGTTATGAGTTTGGCAGTCACTTAAGACAATGTGAAATTGTTTCACAATTGAAACCACCTAGAACACCACAGCGTAATGGTGTGTCCGAATGTCGTAATCGAACCTTATTGGATATGGTGCGATCTATGATGTCTCTTGCCGATTTGCCACTATCGTTTTGGGGTTATGCATTAGAGACAGCTACATTCACTTTAAATAGGGCACCATCGAAATCCGTTGAGACGACGCCATATGAACTATGGTTTGGCAAGAAGCCAAAGTTGTCGTTTCTTAAAGTTTGGGGATGTGATGCTTATGTCAAAAAGCTTCAGCCTAAAAAGTTGGAACCCAAAGCGGAGAAATGCGTCTTCATAGGATACCCAAAAGAGACAGTTGGGTATACCTTCTATCTTAGATCCAAAGGCAAAGTGTTTGTCGCTAAAAACAGAACATTTCTTGAGAAAGAGTTTCTCTCGAAAGAATTGAGTGGGAGGAAAATAGAACTTGATGAGGTTGTTGAACCTTTACTTCAAACTGAGAGTAGCCCAGTGCATAAAGATGTTTCTGTAGAGCCTACATCGGTTGAAGAGGAAGTTAATGATGATGATCATGAAGCTTCGGATCAAGTTACTATCGAACCTCGTAGGTCGACAAGGACGCGTACTGCTCCTGAGTGGTACGGCAACCCTGTCTTAGAGGTCATGTTGTTGGACAATGATGAACGTACGAGCTATGGAGAAGCGATGATGGGCCTGGATTCTGAGAAATGGTTAGAGGCCATGAAATCCGAGATTGGATCCATGTATGAAAACAAAGTATGGGCTTTGGAAGTATTACCTGAAGGGCGAAATGCCATTTAGAACAAATGGATCTTTAAGAAGAAGACGGATGCGGACGGTAATGTCACCGTCTATAAAGCTCGACTTGTGGCAAACGGTTTTTCACAAGTTCAAGGAGTTGACTACGATGAGACCTTCTCACCCGTAGCGATGCTTAAGTCCATCAGAATCATGTTAGCAATAGCTGCCTTTTTCGATTATGAAATTTGGCAGATGGATGTCAAAACAACGTTCCTTAACGGTTTCCTTAAGGAAGAGTTGTATATGATGCAACCAGAAGGTTTTGTCAATCCAGAGAATGCTGACAAAGTTTGCAAACTCCAGCGATCCATTTATGGACTGATGCAAGCATCTCGGAGTTGGAATCTTCGCTTTGATGAGGTGATCAAAGCGTTCGGGTTTATACAAGTTTACGGAGAAGCTTGTATTTACAAAAAGGTGAGTGGGAGCTCTATAGCGTTTCTAATATTATATGTGGATGACATATTGCTGATTGGAAACAATATAGAAATGTTGGGAAGCGTGAAGGAATATTTGAACAAGAGTTTTTCAATGAAGGACCTAGGAGAAGCTGCTTTCATATTAGGCATCAAGATCTATAGAGATAGATCGAGATGCTTAATAGGACTTTCACAGAGCACATACCTTGACAAAGTTTTGAAGAAGTTCAAAATGGATCTGGCCAAGAAGGGGTTCTTGCCTATATTGCAAGGTGTCAAGTTGAGTAAGACTCAATGCCCAGTGACTGCAAAAGATAGAGAAAAGATGAGTGTCGTCCCCTATGCGTCAGCCATAGGTTCTATCATGTATGCAATGCTGTGCACAAGACCCGATGTCAGCCTTGCCATAAGTATGGTCGGAAGGTTTCAAAGTGATCCAGGAATGGAACATTGGACGGCGGTGAAGAATATCCTGAAGTACCTGAAAAGGACTATGGACATGTTTCTCGTTTATGGAGGTGATCAAGAGCTCGTCGTAAAGGGTTACGTTGATGCAAGCTTTGACACTGATCCGAATGACTCTAAGTCTCAAACCGGATACGTATTTATTCTCAATGGGGGGTGCGGTAAGCTGGTGCAGTTCCAAGCAGAGCGTTGTAGCTGATTCTACATGCGAAGCGGAGTACATCGCTGCCTCGGAGGCGGTGAAGGAAGGTGTCTGGATGAAGGAGTTCATGACAGATCTTGGAGTAGTGCCCAGTGCACTAAACCCAATGACTCTGTTCTGTGACAACACTAGTGCCATTGCTCTGGCCAAGGAACCAAGGTTTCACAAGAGGACCAGACACATAATGCGACGTTTCAATTCCATCCGCGATTACATCAAGGAGGATGACGTAAATATTTGCAAAGTACACACGGATCTGAAGGTAGCAGACCCGTTGACTAAACCTCTTCCAAGGACTAAACAGGATCAACACCAGAACTGTATGGGTGTTAGATTCATTACAATGTAAATCACATAGTGATGTGAACTAGATTATTGACTCTAGTTGTGACGCCCGGATAATTAAGCTACAGTGAACCTCAGCTAATGATGCCACGTCACCTCGGTTACTGTTGATAAACTCGCGTTGGTTCAAAACCGATTCAAATTCAAATTCAAATTATAATTGCAAAATTCAAACTCACAAACATGTGAACTAAAATGTTCAACATGTGGCAACTATTCTCTGGATATTTGTCATGCAAGATCCAAGTTTAAATGATATGTTTAAAGTGCCCAAACATTTTATTAAATAGCAACAAAACAATTATTTTAATGACTTTAGTAATTATTAAAAATACCAAACTATTTTATTTTTAGGAAAGACTTTTTGTGGCAGTAGGTAAAATGCTGCTGGTATTTTCATATGTGGTCGGTTCGTTTTACATTGCCTAAATAAAATGTAAGCAAGTTAAAACAGCAAAGGATAAAACAAAAACTAAAAATGAAAAATAAACAGAAACCCCCCTGGCTGCTGGGCCAACTGGCCCAGCCAGCCACCCCACGCACCAGCCCACCACAGCCCGCACCCCCTTCTTCCTCCTGTAGCGACCAGAGCGGTCGCTACAGGGCGCCGACCGGCCGTTGCCGTCCAACCCCGTCGCCTGGGAGGATAAGGCCGCCACCGGGGCATCTCACCTGCCCCCCCGAACCCTAGATCGCCACTCTCCCCCTCTCCTGCTTCTCTTGCGCTACGCCCCTCCTTCCTCATCTCGCCAGCGCGGCCATGGCCACGCCGCCATGATTCCCGCGGCCATCGGCCTCATTCCCCCTCGCCGAGCTGACTCGACGGCTCGACATCGAGCTCCACTTCGTCCCCGACCTCAAGCTCGTGCCGAGGAGCCCTCCATCGCCGCGGCTACCCCTTCTTCCTCCTCGGTTCACCGCCGCGACCTCGCCGTTGAATTTGTCGTCGTCAAGCCATCCTCGCGCACGCTTTGCTCGGCTACACCTCGCTGTGAGCCTTTCCTCCCTTCCCTGCCCCTTCTCTTGCTCGCTAGCTCGCCGTAGCCGCCTCGCCGCGTTGCCGTGCTCCGGCCGCAGCGGCAACACACCGTCCGGCCGCCTCGGTTGCCTTGTTGGCCTCATTTTCGCTCCGTTCGTCGCTGCGTTGTCGGCTCGTTCGAATGGCGTCGAATGCACGCGCTAAAACCCCCCGCATCCCCATCCCCGTCGCTCACCGGAGCTCATCTCTGCCATGGCTCGTCGCCGGCATGCCTCCCGGCCTCATTTGCCCCCTCCGCCACCTCCAGTCGATGTGCGGCGCTCGTGGCTGTCGAACGCCACCGGCTGCGCGCAAAGTGGAGCCCTGTGGCTCGATCCCGAGCTGCGCCGGCGCTCTGCCGCCGTGCGAGAGCGCGCCGGGGGTGCTCCGGCGGCTGGGCTGACGTGGCCTCATGTGGGCCACCACCCCTGGGCCCCCCCATGGGCCTATGACAAGTGGGCCCGTGGGCCACTGTTGACCAGTTGACCTAGTCAACTGGTCTGACATGTGGGCCACCCCCCTGTTAATTAGCTACTAATTAATTAGTTCGTTTAGTTAAATTGTTGATTAGGTTAGACACTGACAGGTGGGTCCCCCACTGTTAGTCTAGTTTAAATTACGTTTAAACTCTAAATTTGTTCTGAGTCAATGACATGTGAGACCCCATTGTCAGTTTGACCAGTCAACACCACTGTTGACTGCTGATGTCAGCATGACATCATGCTGATGTCATATTTGCATTTATCGATTTAATTTAATCTGTTTTAATTTCCAGAATATTAATAAAACTTGAAAAATTAATATAAAATAAACCGTAGCTCAGATGAAAAAGTTTTAAACATGAAAGTTGCTCAGAATAATCCTACGGTTCCGAATACGCAATCCGCTCGTCCGCCACGTGCTCCTAGCATAGCAAACCTGGAACTTTTCCATCGTTTTCATTTGTCCGGTAAAAGCCAGAGACCCAGGAAATATCGTCAGATATTCTTCCGACCCGTCTGCGACGTATAATACAGTGTTAGTGCATGTCTAGCTCTGCAATATTGCCATGTCATGCATCGTGTTGCATCTGTGCTTTATATTTATTGTTTCTTCCCCCTCTTCTCTCCGGTGGACCCCGAGACTGACGGTGCTGCCGGGTACGACTACACCATTGCTGATTAGGCCTTTGCAGCAGAGCAGCAAGGCAAGCAACCACCCCTTGAGCATTCCGATATCACCCAATTCTTTCCCTCTCATTCTTGCATTAGATTTGCTACTGTATTACTTAGCTCCTATTTCTGATGCATAGCCTGTTTTTGATAAACTGCTACTATACCAGCAATCATATCAACTACTTAGTATAGGTTGATCAATGAATCCCCAGTGACCCCTTAGTCCCAGTTGCCCCTGCTTCTCCATCGACGACTCGACGACTCGAAGACTCGGTCAACCGACCGACGAGCCAGGCCCCTCACATCACCGCACACCCCTTAGTTGTACGACTCTGCAGAGCTACTATCGAGTACCGAGGGTGACACCTCGTGCAGTACTCATGATGCTAACTCTGTAGTGCAGCTAGTCGGTCGTGGTTATCGAGGGTGATTCCTCCTTGACCACTCCCGATGATGACTCTGTCGTGCAACCCCTCAAGTGTGGGACCCTCGAGGGTGATTCCTCTAAGTCCGCCTTGACGGTTTCATCGAGCGGGACCCTCTGAGGGTGATTCCTCAGGTTCTGTCTTGATGTTTTATACACATAGTTACTATGACCTGGTTACAGAAACATGTTGGTGATGGGTCGGCCCTGAGGGGTACCCACGGTTTGATGGTGATGAGGCGTGGACGGGCGAGAGAGGCCCTTGCCACACATCCTCGAGACGGGGCGACGGGACCGCAATTTATGGGTCGCGCTTGCCCCGCATTAATAAAATGCTAATGGGTTGGGTATTTGATCTGAGTTGGGTCGTTGGCCTTTTTACGCACCAAACCATCGCGTGGGAGAAATTATGGGTACTCAGCGTCGTTGTATCAGCCGAAGCTCTTCGGACGTCAGCAATGGAGCGGCGCGCGCCCGAGTGGCCTGGACGGTACAACTCTTGGACTAGAGTGTGCTAGGGCTAACCTCGGCCGCGTACGCATAGTGCAGGAGCGCGTAGGGCAAATGGGCCCACGACCCCTGTGTGCTTAGGATTTAGACCGGCGGGTTGGCCTCTCTGTTGAGCCTAGGTGGGGCGACGACGTGCTGATATCCCGAGGCCGGGCATGACCCAGGAAAGTGCTTCCAGCCGGAGGTGATTGGGCGTGTTGGAAATGCGGTGCACCCGTGCAGGGATGAATTTATCTATTCGAATAGCCGTGTCCACGGTAACAGGACGACTTGGAGTTGTACCTTGACCTTTTACAACTATAATTGTGACTTTAAATTGAAATGAATGTCGGCTCCGGGATTGCTTCCTCGAAGGGAGTCGAGGAAGAATCTCTGGGCGTGGTTACTTAATAAAATTACTACAATAATATGACTATATATGAGATACCAGTCTACTCTCTTCTAATGCTGCAAGATGCTGAAGATGCTAGTCTTCGATAGGACTAGGCCTTTCCCCCTATTCATGCTTTCTACAGTCAGCCCAGATATAATCCTTTTTCCTTGATACTGATGCATACTTTGCATAGTTCTGATGTCAGTCTTGCGAGTACTTTGGATGAGTACTCACCGCTGCTTTGCTTTCTCTTTCCCCTTAGATACGATTCTGTGTTCAGACGATGGAGCCCAGGAGATGGAGTACGCCGGAGAAGACTGCTACACCACCGCTGGAGCCTACTACTACGTGGAGAGTGCCGACGCTCAGGAGTAGTTAGGAGGTTCCCAGGCAGGAGGCCTCGCCTCTTTCGATGCGCTGCTTATGTTTGTGCTAGCCTTCTTAAGGCCAAACTTGTTTAACTTATGTCTGTACTCAGATATTATTTGCTTCCGCTGACTCGTGCTTGTCGAGCTTTGTATTCAATCCCTCGAGGCCCCTGGCTTGTAATATGAAGCTGTATGACTTTAATTTGTGTCTAGTGTTGTGTTGTGATATTAATTAGTGAGTCCCTAATCTTGGTCGTACGCATTGCATGTATGATTAACGTACGGTCGAAATTGGGGCCGTCACAAGTTGGTATCAGAGCGAACTGCCTGTAGGTAGCCCCCTTTCCAACTCCTTGGCCGCAGTTGTGTCTAGTATTTGAAAAACCAATTTACTAACTTGTTGTGTGGCTTACGGGCCCACATCACAAATGGGTGGTGTTAGGATCTTTTATTCCTCATCTATACTCTGGGACTCTGATCTCTCTTCTATTCGGGTAAAAGTTTTACTAACTCTGACTCTAGGATCTCGTAACTAATTCCTCCCGGAGAGCCCTCCTTACAGAAGATTGCCTGCTTCATCCGAAGGTTCTGAAGATACCCTTTGATGTTTCCCGGGACCATTGTGCTCATCGCCTTTGCAATTCCCTACCACCGATAAGTCCCTATGGATGACTACTTGCACTTGTCATTCATACAATATTTTCTCGTTGTTCTTGTTATTACAAGATGCAACAAAATACTCTCCGTTGTCCCGAAAATCCTTTGAGTTTACTGCCTTGCAGTTCTACTCCGCATGAAATCCCTTACGGTTAATTCCTCACATTTATCGAGGATCCGTTCTTCTTAATTGTTCATGTGTCTCACCAAATCCTTCGAGATGCTTTTCGTTCTTCCGAGAATCCTCTGCAGCCTGTTGCTTTTTGAAATTCTTGCCTGCTTGCCATATGGTTAATTCCATATGTCTAGTAGTCTTCGTTGACATCACTTGTCTTTGCCATCCCGAGCCTAATGATTCGATATGTGCGTATGCACACGATCAAAAGGATATCCTTTTAAATTTTCTTTCCGGCTCAGACGTCATTCCGGACATGACTGGTTCTCGGCAATTCAAACCTTTATTGATTGTACAACTAAGTCTTTTCAACTTATCCATCCTTGATCAGAGCGTCTGCTTCTGATCCTTCGTTTTGGAAATCATAATCCCTTTGTAATTTAAGCATCAGACTATTCGGGTGTTTCTTGAATCCGATGCCTCTGCATTCTTTATTCCTCTGATTGAGTACCGATGCTCACATCAGCTCCGTTGTGGATCACCCGATCCATTGTTGGATTGTTATCTGACGGTGTCCTTCATTTTCAATCACCTTGTGAGTTCTTCCCCTAATACATAATGCCTTTGGTAAATTGTATCCTCTATTTTGACCAACCATGCTCTACTTTCGAGCTTGAGTTATCTACTCTTGAAGCTTGTGGTATAGGTTCCTAAGATGCCCCGATGGGTTGAATCTATGCTTTCCCTAAACCGTATGAGCTCGAAAGTTTTCACGAATCAAACTCTTCTGGTGTTTTGCCAGATAAAATTTCAACACTGCTACTTTATCAAAAGCGAGAAGTAAATGAAATGATATGCATTGGAGAAGTGGGAGTCGACCTTGAGCTTTGTGTTCATGCCCATGGAAACGATGTAGACCGTCTCGGAAGCTTCTTGCAAAATGGTTATCCATTTGTATGATTCTTTTAGTATCCTTAATTTCACCCTTTGCAGTTATGGTCCCGACCATGCTGTCCTTATACAATATATCTGAAAGAAATTCATTCCAGTGTCTCGTCAAATTTTGACAAGGTTAAAGTGTCTGTTGTCGCAGGTCAACGACCCAGTTCAACTTCTGTCATGTTCTACCTTCGAGTATTACCCCCTGGTATCTCAAGTATATCATGCCATTGCAATACATCTTTTGAACTTTAATGAAGTAATACCTTCCTTGTCTTAGTCACACTACGGGTTCTGGGTTTCTGTCAAGCGAGAACACCATTTAGTAGATCGAGTCCGCTCTAAAATTCATTACTCCTAGTAATTGTTACTGGGAAATTTAAACTCGATCTGGTCATTCTTAGACTATCGGCTACATACTTATCTTGCTATCTTTGACTGTGCTACCCCGTCCTTCTCTGGTGCACAAGTTCTTCAAACCATGAGCAAAGATTACGTCGAGTTTTCAGCATCATTTTGTTGTCGGGAAAAGCAACTCCGATATTGAGCTTGCATCTTATCTGTTGTTCCTATAACCTTCCACATTGTCACCCCCCTGCTTGACGCCGTCGCTATTCGATTGCATTCTCTTGAAAACTCTCGATAAAAGGTGTCGTGATCATTGTCCACATTTTGAATTCTTTTGAGACGTCAACTGAGTTCATGATGAGAATAACCTCCTTGCCCTCAATGATTTTTGTTATCATCGACAACTTCCTTGACTTCCTTTCATCGCGAACTTGTCCATATTATGGATGCAACCTGCTACCCAGCTTGTATTGTGTTCTGCCTGGAAGTATTACTGCCTTTTATGTCAAGGATGTTGTGAGGATTGCTCCACCTCTTGGAAATTCTTGTTATAGTGATACTTCTCACCATCACCATCTTTCTTGGTCCCCGTGTTCGTTCTAACCGGGATACCAATATGCAAACGATGCTGCTTGGATTCTATACTTCTAGCAACCCTGTTGCTTTGAAGTTAACAAGCGACAGTTCGTCCCTATGCTATTGGTTATTGAGTCGTCACTCTAACATTGATCTTGCTGCCTAAGGTCATATTTCGGACGCACCCTTCAACCAATGATTAATGGTGTATGTTTTCCTCGAGCATACAACATTATATCATTTGAATTGGCAAATGTCATCTCCTTGTTCACATAATTGTGGAAATCCATCCGTTTGGACTTCTCGATGAATTATCGATGAGTCCATCAGCAACCTCCTCATCCTCTCCTTGGTTTAATGATGAACTCTTGTTTCGGAACCGCTCCTATAGTTCATTTCCCGAGAATCTTACAATGTCATCTCCTCGATATGTGTCGCACTTTTCTTCTTGGACATCCTGAGTCCGAGGTATCTTGACACCAATCAGATCTGAACCTCGGCCAGATATGATGGTTGGGACATAATTCCAGGAGTTATAATATTGGTCCTTTGACGACCCGGTAAGGTGATGTCATGCCTAGCCCACCTGGCTGGAGGACCTATTATTATAGATTCTTTCTTTTTGCAAGGTTAGCCGTTCTTCCAGGAGGAAATTGTAAGACTTAGTTTATATGTTGCTCCTGATGGATCATTTGTGTATCCAAAATCTGGCCCTTGCTTGAAACACCATATCATTGCTATCTCGAAGCTTGACCATGATACCCCGATCATCAACAAGAACATTGGAAGCATAAATGCAAAATGTTTCTTGGTCAGTTATCCAAACACCGTTGTATGGATAACGTCATGATTATTCCTCTTTGTCTAGATGGTAAGGTACTTGCTCTCCTACCCTGTGTACCATGTTCTGCTTGTTCCTGGGAAGGATATACTCCTAATACTTGTGAATAATCACAATTTTCCTTTCCATTGTTCTGATTAAACTATTGATCACATTGTCCTTTCCATTGTTCTGTTTAACCTTCTTGATCTATATGATCTAAGCAGTAATGATTCCCTGCTTATGAAAACACCTCGGTGTACACCCCTATCAGCAAGACCTTGTTACTATTGTTGTTAGCATTCCGGTAACCTCCGGTGGACGAGAACTTTGCCTATTGGTCCGCCTCGTTTCAACGAGTGGGAAAATGGTTCTCTTCGTTCCCCGCCCTTGGTACCGACATTGTTGCCGACATAGCTGACAAACTATCCTCTGACATGCATTGCTATCCTGGCTGTGCAAGATGTCATCGCCCTTCCTACTTTCAACCCACATGGTGGGCCCATAACCCACAGGTCCACGGGATCGAAACCTGACTCTCCTGTACAACCCTAATTCTAATATATCTTTTGCACTTGGCTTCGTGCATAATTCGCGAGCTAATTTCTACCATGTTTCATCCTGGTATCAAATGCAATAATTATTCTCGTTGCTCAAGCCCCCGTTTCAGCTTCTGACTAGGCATCGAATGATTGCCTACCCGTTTGAAGCTTTTGGTACCATCGCATATTGCTCTCAATGAATTCCCTGTAATACAACTCGTGTAGTACTTTGTGTAATTCCCATTGAGATCACCGTCAGATGCCCAACCTTGTGAAGATGCGTACTTCCAAAGTTTTCCCCCTTATCACGTTCGTAGGACGATGAAGATCCCGAAGAAAAGAATGACGACTGCATCATGATGACCTGAAGCAGAGAAATGAAGACATCAACGTAAGGAATCAACCTATTCGATGAGGGCAACCAAGACCGAGAAGACCCGTTAGAATTTCGCGACCAGAACTTTTCCCCCCTTGCTCCACCGCTTAAATCTCGGGACGAGATTTCTTGTAGTGGAGGAGAATTGTGACACCCGGATAATTAAGCTACAGTGAACCTCTGCTAATGATGCCACGTCACCTCGATTACTGTTGATAAACTCGCGTTGGTTCAAAACCGATTCAAATTCAAATTCAAATTATAATTGCAAAATTCAAACTCACAAACATGTGAACTAAAATGTTCAACATGTGGCAACTATTCTCTGGATATTTGTCATGCAAGATCCAAGTTTAAATGATATGTTTAAAGTGCCCAAACATTTTTTTAAATAGCAACAAAACAATTATTTTAATGATTTTAGTAATTATTAAAAATACCAAACTATTTTATTTTTAGGAAAGACTTTTTGTGGCAGTAGGTAAAATGCTGCTGGTATTTTCATATGTGGTCTGTTCATTTTACATTGCCTAAATAAAATGTAAGCAAGTTAAAACAGCAAAGGATAAAACAAAAACTAAAAATGAAAAATAAACAGAAACCCCCTGGCTGCTGGGCCAACTGGCCCAGCCAGCCACCCCACGCACCAGCCCACCACAGCCCGCACCCCCTTCTTCCTCCTGTAGCGACCAGAGCGGTCGCTACAGGGCGCTGACCGGCCGTCGCCGTTCAACCCCGTCGCCTAGGAGGATAAGGCCGCCACCGGGGCACCTCACCTGCCCCCCCGAACCCTAGATCGCCACTCTCTCCCCCTCTCCTGCTTCTCTCGCGCTGCGCCCCCTCCTTCCCCATCTCGCCGGCGAGGCCATGGCCACGCCGCCGTGATTCCCGCGGCCATTGGCCTCATTCCGCCTCGCCGAGCTGACTGGACGGATCGACGTCGAGCTCCACTTCGTCCCCGACCTCAAGCTCGTGCCGAGGAGCCCTCCATCGCCCTGGCTACCCCTTCTTTCTCCTCGGTTCACCGCCGCGACCTCGCCGTTGAATTCATCGCCGTCAAGCCATCCTCGCGCACGCTTTGCTCGGCTACACCTTGCTGTGAGCCTCTCCACCCTTCCCTGCCCCTTCTCTTGCTCGCTAGCTCACCATACCCGCCTCGCCCCATTGCCGTGCTCCGGCCGCCGCGGCAACACACCGTCCGGCCGCCTCGGTCGCCTTGTTGGCCTCATTTTCGCTCCGTTCGTCGCTGCGTTGTCGGCTCGTTCGAATGGCGTCGAATGCGCGCGCTAAAACCCCCGCATCCCCATCCCCGTCGCTCACCAGAGCTCGTCTCCCGCCACGGCTCGTCGCCGGCATGCCTCCCGGCCTCATTTGCCCCCTCCGCCAGCTCCAGTCGACGTGCGGCACTCGTGGCTGTCGAACGCCGCCGGTCGCGCTCAAAGTGGGGTCCTGTGGCTTGATCCCGAGCTGCGCCGGCACTCTGCCGCCATGCGAGAGCGCGCCGGGGGTGCTCCGGCGGCTGGGCTGACGTGGCCTCACGTGGGCCACCACCCCTGGGCCCCCCCATGGGCCAATGACAGGTGGGCCCGTGGGCCACTGTTGACCAGTTGACCTGGTCAACTGGTCTGACATGTGGGCCACCCCTCTATTAATTAGCTACTAATTAATTAGTTAGTTTAGTTAAATTGTTGATTAGGTTAGACACTGACAGGTGGGTCCCCCACTGTTAGTCTAGTTTAAATTAGGTTTAAACTCTGAATTAGTTCTGAGTCAATGACATGTGGGACCCCATTGTCAGTTTAACCAGTCAACACCACTGTTGACTGCTGATGTCAGCAGGACATCATGCTGATGTCATAATTGCATTTATCGATATAATTTAATCTGTTTTAATTTCCAGAATATTAATAAAACTTGAAAAATTAATATAAAATAATCCGTAGCTCAGATGAAAAAGTTTTGAACCTGAAAGTTGCTCGGAATAATCCTACGGTTCCGAATACGCAGTCCGCTCGTCCGCCACGTGCTCCTAGCATAGCAAACCTGGAACTTTTCCATCGTTTTCATCTGTCCTGTAAAAGCCAGAGACCCGGGAAATATCGTCAGATATTCTTCCGACCCGTCTGCGACGTATAATACAGCGTTAGTGCATGTCTAGCTCTGCAATATTGCCAGGTCATGCATCGTGTTGCATCTGTGCTTTATATTTATTGTTTCTTCCCCCCTCTTCTCTCCGGGACCCCGAGATTGACGGTGCTGCCTGGTACGACTACACCGTTGCCGATCAGGCCTTTGCAGCAGAGCAGCAAGGCAAGCAACCACCCCTTGAGCATTCCGATATCACCCAATTCTTTCCCTCTCATTCTTGCATTAGATTTGCTACTGTATTAGTTAGCTCCTATTTCTGATGCATAGCCTGTTTTTGATAAACTACTACTATACCTGCAATCATATCAACTGCTTAGTGTAGGTTGATCAATGAATCCCCAGTGACCCCTTAGTCCCAGTTGCCCCTGCTTCTCCATCGACGACTCGACGACTCGAAGACTCGGTCAACCGACCGACGAGCTAGGCCCCTCACATCACCGCACACCCCTTAGTTGTATGACTCTGCAGAGCTACTATCGAGTACCGAGGGTGACACCTCGTGCAGTACTCATGATGCTAACTCTGTAGTGCAGCTAGTCGGTCGTGGTTATCGAGGGTGATTCCTCCTTCACCACTCCCGACGATGACTCTGTCGTGCAACCCTTCAAGTGTGGGACCCTCGAGGGTGATTCCTCTAAGTCCGCCTTGACGGTTTCATCGAGCGGGACCCTTTGAGGGTGATTCCTCAGGTTTCGTCTTGATGTTTTATACACACAGTTACTATGACCTGGTTACAGAAACATGTTGGTGATGGGTCGGCCCTGAGGGGTACCCCCGGTTTGATGGTGATGAGGCGTGGACGGGCGAGAGAGGCCCTTGCCACACATCCTCGAGATGGGGCGACGGGACCGCAATTTATGGGTCGCGCTTGCCCCGCATTAATAAAATGCTAATGGGTTGGGTATTTGATCTGAGTTGGGTCGTTGGCCTTTTTACGCACCAAACCATCACGTGGGAGAAGTTATGGGTACTCAGCGTCGTTGTATCAGCCGGAGCTCTTCGGACGCCAGCAATGGAGCGGTGCGCGCCCGAGTGGCCTGGACGGTACAGCTCTTGGACTAGAGTGTGCTAGGGCTGACCTCGGCCGCGTACGCATCGTGCAGGAGCGCGTAGGGCAAGTTGGCCCACGACCCCTGTGTGCTTAGGATTTAGACCGGAGGGCTGGCCTCTCTGTTGAGCCTAGGTGGGGCGACGACATGCTGATATCCCGAGGCCGGGCATGACCCAGGAAAGTGTGTCCGGCCGGAGGTGATCAGGCATGTTGGAAATGCGGTGCACCCCTACAGGGATGAATTTATCTATTCGAATAGCTGTGTCCACGGTAACATGACGACTTGGAGTTGTACCTTGACCTTTTACAACTATAATGGTGCCTTTAAATTGAAATGAATGTTGGCTCCGGGATTGCTTCCTCGCAGGGAGTCGAGGAAGAATCTCTGGGCGTGGTTACTTAATAAAATTACTACAATAATATGACTATATATGAGATACCAGTCTACTCTCTTCTAATGCTGCAAGATGCTGAAGATGCTAGTCTTCGATAGGACTAGGCCTTTCCCCCTATTCTTGCTTTCTGCAGTCAGCCCAGATATAATCCTTTTTCCTTGATACTGATGCATACTTAGCATAGTTCTGATGTCAGTCTTGCGAGTACTTTGGATGAGTACTCACTGCTGCTTTGCTTTCTCTTTCCCCTTCGATACGATTCTATGTTCAGACGATGGAGCCCAGGAAATGGAGCACGCCGGAGAAGACTGCTACACCACCGCTGGAGCTTACTACTACGTGGAGAGTGTCGATGCTCAGGACTAGTTAGGAGGTTCCCAGGCAGGAGGCCTCGCCTCTTTCGATCCGCTGCTTATGTTTGTGCTAGCCTTCTTAAGGCAAAACTTGTTTAACTTATGTCTGTACTCAGACATTATTTGCTTCTGCTGACTCGTGCTTGTCGAGCTTTGTATTCGAGCCCTCGAGGCCCCTGGCTTGTAATATGAAGCTGTATGACTTTAATTTGTGTCTAGTGTTGTGTTGTGATATTAATTAGTGAGTCACTAATCTTGGTCGTACGCATTGCGTGTATGATTAACGTACGGTCGAAATTGGGGGCGTCACACTAGTGCAAGTGGGAGACTGTTGGAATTATGCCCTAGAGGCAATAATAAAGTGATTATTATTATATTTCCTTGTTCATGATAATCGTTTATTATCCATGCTATAATTGTATTGATTGGAAACACTAATACATGTGTGGATACATAGACAACACTGTGTCACTAGTATGCCTCTAGTAGACTAGCTCGTTGATCAAAGATGGTCAAGGTTTCCTAGCCATAGACATGAGATGTCATTTGACGACGGGATCACATCATTAGGAGAATGATGTGATGGACAAGACCCAAACTATAAACGTCGCATATGATCGTGTCAGTTTATTGCTATTGTTTTCTACATGTCAAGTATCTGTTCCTATGACCAGGAGATCATGCAACTCACTGACACCGGAGCAATACCTTGTGTGTATGTCACAACGTAACTGGGTGACTATAAAGATGCTCTAAAGATGCTATGTCAAACATCATCAACATCTCCATTTGTTGCTCTAAAGTTGCTATCGTGTGAAAACTACTAATCTATTAACGATAAGTTCCATTTTGCGAGCATCATATTAAGCAATCCATAACTACTTTGATCATGTGCCAATGGAGCAATTTGAAGTATGACATGTCTAGTTGATGATAGTTTCCTTGGCATGCACATAAATGATTGTTATGCTACTATTATTGCTATGTAAACATGACTAGTCAAACTGCTGTTTTGGAAGATTGTCAAATTTCACTAAGTCTGGAATCTGGATTAAAACTTAGCTTTTTGTCTTGATGATTGCCATGGATTCATAGCTCTTTTGCAAATGCCCATGTGGGATGAATTAAAGTGTATGTTATTGTGTATGTATATGTGCCATTTGATTCCATGAAATAGCCCTGCTACATACTTGTTTCTTGCTGTCAACATGCCTACCTGGTTAAAAACTGCTGCCCATGTCCATCCTAATTTTCAATAAGTCTGAGAGTCTGGTTATTTCAGAATGCCATGTTGTGTTAATGCTAGCCATGATTCTGTGCATAATTACACCTTGCCACTATGGAATGAATTGAAGTGCATCATGTCCTCTACCTTTCTGTAGATTTTCATGCCATTATAATTCCTGTAGAATATAGTTTTATTGCTGACAATATGCCTTCAGCTTAACACTGGTTGTGAAAAATTGGTATTTTCACAAAGTCCTAACTGTTGTTCCAATAGCCATCTTGTGACCACTTTTGCTATGGATCCATGCTTATGTTCAACTTGCTGCTCTGACATGAATTGTTGTACATCATGTAAGCTACTGCCCCATGTCTTGTTTGTGCATTTTAGATTCTTGTAGCTAGTTATTTTTAGGTGTGCAAAATGACATGTTGCTGATTGAACAGATTATGACTAGAACTTGTGTTGATTGTTATCATTGAACCGTTGCTCCGTTTTTAACATGTTCCACATGAAACTTGCTTAGAATTTCATGTAGTTTCATAATATCTTGTTGCATCCATGTTTTAAAACAGTTTTAGGTGTTGTTTGCATGCATTTTGCATTCATATCATATTCATCTTGTGTTTGTCATATCTTTTAGGCCGTAGCTCCGTTTTGAATGATCTATGTATGTATATCGCCAAGAATGGCGCGTAGAATCACATGATGCATTTTCTTTCCCTGTTTAACAAATATAAAATATGGGTAGTTCAGATCTAAACCAATTTGAAAATTAACATATAGGGTCATTTCGGAAATACTATGTGTTGTTTCTGACCTCATTTAAAATGCCTAGACATATAGTTTATTTATGCTTCACTTCTTGCCATGATAAACAACATTTCAACTTGCCGTGTAAATAAACGAGAGTGAACTAAGTACTTCAAATGTGGAGTTTCGTCAATAGGCAACCCGTTGCATATTGAGCTTCACTTAATGTGTAGAAGTTGATTATTGTGCTTTGCCATGTCTTGCATAATTAAACCGGACATGCATCATATTTGTTTGTGCATCGTGTCATGCATATGTTGTGGTGTTTATCATCTGTTGATTGTTGTTTCCGGATTGCTTCTTCTTGATAGAGTTCCGAAAGCGTTCAGAGTGTGAGGATTCGTTCGACTATGCCATTCGTCTACTTCACGGATTCGTTCTTCTTCCAAGCGGGCTCTCAGGCAAGATGAACATTTCCCAGGATACCACTACTATCATTGCCATGCTACTTGTCTCGTTTCTATAGCTAAGTCTTGCTACCTACCACTTGTTGACAAGCCTCCCAAAATGCCATGATAAACCTCTAACCCTCCACATCCCAGCAAACCATTGTTTGGCTATGTTACCGCTTGCTCAACCCTTCTTATAGCGTTGCTAGTTGCAGGTGCAAGTTGTTTCCATGTGACAACATGGATATTTTTTGAGATATCACAATATTATTGCTATTTAATTTAATGCACATATATACTTGGTAAAAGGTGGAAGGCTTGGCCTTTTGCTCGGTGTTTTGTTCCACTTTTGTCACCGTAGTTACTTGTGTACCGGTGTTATGTTCCATATTTAGCGCTCCTAACATGCTTGGGGTTGTTATGGGGACCCTCTTGATTTTCGTTTTGGGATAAAACTCTTCAGGCAAGGCCCAACATTGGTACTACATTTGCCTAATAACTAATAAAACCTCCATGGGGACTTTCCAGACCCCGTGGATAATTAATCAATGAACCCGGGCCAATGCTCCTCATGAGTGTTGGTCCATGTGGAGCACTATACGGGGCCACCCAGGGGCAACTCGAGTGATTTCTATTAGGCCACTGTACAATAGCTTATCTGGTCATGTCCTAAGAACGAGATACGCGGCTCCTATCAGATTCGGCAACACGCCGAGCGGCCTTGCTAGATTTGTTTTACCTTTCTCGAACGTCTTGTGCACCGGGATTCAGAGGATTCTTCGGGCTATCTCCATGTTGAGGTTTTCCACCGGGATTCTGAGGATACTACGGGCTATCCTGTGGTTGAGGTTTTCTGATGCAGCTTGTGGCTAGTTTGTGATGGATGAGTTGGAGCACCCCTGCAGGGTCAAATCTTTCTGAAAGACGTGCCCGCAGTTATGTGGCAACTTGGAAATTTGTCTAACATCCAGTCATAGAAAACTTAAAGTAAACTCAAATAAAATACACCAATTGTGTGCGTAACCGTGACTGTCTCTTCTCGTGTGTTCGGAACCAAGAGAGAACATGGTGGGGTTATGTTAGAATCGTAAGTAGGTGTTCAGGATCACTTAGTGATCATTACTAGTTCACGTCCGTTTATGCGTAGATCACCCTTCTCATTCTTGTACTCGTAAGTTAGCCACTCAAACAAATGCTTAGTGCTTGCTGTAGCCTCACTACTTAACCATATCTCACCCATTAAGCTTTGCTAGTCTTGATACCCTTGGAAATGAGATTGCTGAGTCCCTGTGGCTCACAAATTACTACAACAATAGTTTCAGGTACAGGTAACATGATGCTTTGGCATGAGAGAGATGCTTTGTTTTCCTTGGAGTTCTTCTTCTTCATCGATCATAGGATGGGTTCCAGGCCGACAGCTTGGGATAGCAAGGATGGATGTCGCTTTTATCGTTTGATTTCATCCGTAGTCGGACCCTGCTCTTCTATATGGTGATTGAATGTATTGTTGTATTTGATATGATCATGATTTAGCTTGTGGTGAGTGTAAGCCAATTCCATATACTCATCTCCTCTTTACATGTACTTGTAACGATATCCATTCTTGCGAAACGACGAGATGCGCTTCTATCCATGTTGAGGCCCTCAAGCCAAAATAATGATAGGATCGCATCTTGGGCATTACAATACCCTTGGAAATGAGATTGCTAAGTCCATGTGGCTCACAGATTACTACAACAACAATTGCAGGTACAGGTAATGCGATGCTTTGACGTGATAACGATGCTTGTTTGATTTGGAGTTCTTCCTCTTCATCGATCATAGGATGGGTTCAAGGCCGGCAGCCTGGGATTAGCAAGCATGGATGTCACTTTTATCGTTTGATTTCGTCCGTAGTCGGACGCTGCTTTTCTGTATGGTGATTGAATGTATTGTTGTATTTGATATGCTCATGATTTAGCTTGTGGCGAGTGTAAGCCAATTCCATTTACTCATCTCCTCTTTACATGTACTTGTAACGATATCCATTCTTGCGAAACGACGAGATGCGCTTCTATCCCTATCGAGGCCCTCGAGCCAAAATAAGGATAGGACCGCATCTTGGGGGTTACACCGGAGCCCCAACGGACTCCAGATCAGCCCTCCCGAGGAAGAACTCGAGGTGGCGGCGTCTATGTCTCGTGAAACGCGATGAAATCTTCTCTCTGATTTTTCTCTCTGAAGATGTGAATTTATAGGAGTGGAATCGGGGTTGGGGAGCCACGTGGGCCCCAAAAGCCATCAGGGCACGCCTAGGGGGTGGGCGCGCCCTGTAGGCTTGTGGCCCACAGGAAGCCCCCCTCCGGTGGATCTTTGGTCCATAATTCAGTACTTATTCCAAAAATAATTCACAAAAAGTTTCATCCAATTCAAAGAACTTTTATTTCTGCATAAAAATAACACCAAGGTAGTTCTGCTAAAAACGGCATCAGGCCGGGTTAGTTCCATTCAAATCATGCAAATGAGAGTCCAAAACCAGAGCAAAAGTGTTTGGCAAAGTAGATACGTTGGAGACATATCATACCCAACTCCCCCACTTATGCATTTTCACAATGACTAGAGGATATGATAGTTCATATGTGGTTGTGATTCGGGACCCCTCGAGAACGTTTACTACACATGTGTCAACCATACTAACTTAATGTCTTTTATTTCCTATTTTTATTCTTCTTGTTAGTAGTTTAGTTAAATCTCGTGTTATCTTGTTTTCCTAGAAACGATAGAATAGGATATTTCTGAACTCTGGTTTGGATGCTTACGTGGCTGCGTGAAAGTGACAGCGTAGTTGCAGGTGTTGTGGTGCCTTCCTATTCTCTCCTTGTGGGTTCGACACTCTAGTTATCACAACGAGAGTGCTACAACAGCCATGTGCACTTGCAGGTCATCAAAAAATTTCTAGAGCCGTTACCGGGGAGCATAGAACTTGGTCATTACTTACCCGCACACACTTAATTTATTTTGTTTGTTGCTATTATCCTACATTTTTTCTTTAATCCCCCAAAATATAAAATAACCACTAATCATGTCTTCCAAGATTTCTCTCAATGAACACATGACAACTGTGATGGGGGACAAGAGAGACATAATCCCACCATAGGCTATCAATGAAGAGAAGATAAAACAATGGCTCCAAAAAAATGGACAAGTGGTCATCAATAATACGCGACGAATATTTGATCACTTGTGATGTTTGTGAAACTGAAGGACATTTCACTTATCAATGTAAGTATAATTATGGTCCTATGCTAGCAACTTATAATAGTGGTGATAAATGCAATGCTAGTATGGAAGTAATACATGTTGTACTCTATACGGGTGCCTATGAGGTTTCACAACGAATAGGAGGGCCAGCTGTTGATTGTATTGTGCTTTGTAGTGCTTATGTAAAATTGTATCCTATTAGCTGCTTTTGCACAGATAATTTCTGCAATAATTCTTTAGTGACAAATATGTCGGAGCGGGTCACTACCGCTTTGGAGGAAAAGAATCTTTTGCATGACTTGCAGGAAAATGAAGAAAAGGATGCGCCCCCTACCAATGCATCTCTAGTAATGACTCATATGATGCCCAAATCCTCAATGAAAATTCTCGGGAGGACTTTGATTGTCTTAATGAATTTACTGAAGTCATTCATAATGATGAGATAGAGTTGCAATCTTCAAAGGGTGAATCACCGTCTTCAACAGAAAATCATGAAGTATTCACCCATGATGATAGCCATGGTAAAGATTTAAATTTATATATATCTAATATGTCTCCAACGTATCTATAATTTTTGATTGTTCCATGTTGTTATATTATCATTCTTGGATGTTTTATAATCATTTTATAGCAACTTTATATCATTTTTTTGGACTAACCTATGGACATAGTGCCCGGTGCCAGTTGCTGTTTTTTGCTTGTTTTTTACTTCGCAGAATATCAGTACCAAACGGAGTCCAGTTGCCACGAAACTTTTTGGAGATTTTTTTGGACCAGAAGACAACTTGGGAGCCAAGGAAGCACCTGGGAGGAGGCCCGTGGGGCCCACGATACAGGCGCACCAGAGGCCCCCGGCGCGCCCTGATGTATCATGGGGCCCACATAGGTCTTTTCCACTGCCTCTCAGCTCTATAAATCCTCAGAAATTCCAGAAACCGTAGAGGAGTCGACGAAACACAATTCTAGCCGCCGCAAGTTCCAGAACCACGAGATACAATCTAACTCCATCACGGAGGGGTTCATCATCCTCATTGGTTCCTCTCCGATGATGCGTGAGTAGTCCACCATAGACCTAGGGGTCCGTAGGCAGTAGCTAGATGGCTTTCTCTCTCTCTCTTTTGATTCTTAATACAATGGTCTCTTGGAGATCTATTTGATGTAATGACTTTTTGCGGTGTGCTTGTTGGGATCCGATGAAGTTTGAGTTCATGAACAATTTCTATCCATGAATATTATTTGAGTCTTCTATGATCTCTTATATGCATGATTATTTATAGCCTCATATTTCTTCTTCGAATCTTTGGTTTAGTTAGGCCAACTACTTCGATTTTTCTTGCCATGGGAAGAGGTGCTTTGTGATGGGTTCTCTCTTGTGGTGTCCTCTCCCAGTGACAGAAGGGACAACGAGGCATGCATGTATCGTTGCTATTAAGGATAACAAGATGGGGTCTATTCCTACATGAATAGATCTTGTCTACATCATGTCATCGTTGTTAATGCATTACTCCGTTTCTCCATGAACTGAATACACTAGATGCATGCTGGATAGCGGTCGATGTGTGGAGTAATAGTAGTAGATGCAGAATCGTTTCGGTCTACTAATCTTGGACGTGATGCCTATATATTGATCATCGCCTTGGATATCGTCATGATTATTTGATTTTCTATCAATTGCCCAACAGTAATTTGTTTACCCACCGTGTGCTATACTCATGAGAGAAGCCACTAGTTAAATCTACGGCCCCTGGGTCTATTCTTTTAACATATTGCTTTCCGATCTATCTTTTTCTGCCTTTGTTTTCAGAACTATTATTCCAAAAACCCAAAAATACCTTGCTGCACTTTTTATTTGCATCGTTTATTTTGTGTTCTTGTGCTATCTATTTATCCAATCTCATACAAACTAATCTATCTTTTTACCGTGGAGAGATTGACAACCTCTCTTACGTGTTGGGTTGCAAGTATTTGTTCTTTGTGTGCAGGTACAATTTACATAGTGTTGCTTGGTTCTCCTACTGGTTTGATAACCTTCGTTTCATAACTGAGGGAAATACTTACCGTAGTTGTGCTGCATCATCCCTTCCTCTTTGGGGAAATACCGACGCAGTCTCAAGCCACGTCAGAGATAGTTCTGGCACCGTTGCCGGGGAGACATCATCAACATCTATCAGGTTCCTAATCACAAATCTCATCTCCTTGCAATTTACATTATTTGCCATTTGCCTCTCGTTTTCCTCTCCCCCACTTCACAAAAATTTGCCTTTTTATTCACCCTCTTTTTCGTTTGCCTTTTTCTCGTCAGATCTCTTGTTTGCTATCTTTGCTTGTGTTTCCATGTGCCTTCTATTTTCTTGCATTTTCTCTTGCTAAAAATCTATTGATATGGATCCTCAACCACTTGCTAATCTTTTCAAAAGGCCAAATTATGATGAACCAATTGCTAGTGAGTTGAGTGCACTTGATTATCTCTATGGAGTTTTGTTTGAAAATCATGAATCTGAAAATTTTGATGAAGTGTTGTAAGAAGAAATTTATAAGGTGATTCATGATAGGTCCTTGATTGAACAACATGATTGCAATGATGTTACTATAAATTCTATTAATGTGGATTATGTTAATGATATGCAAAACTACAAGCTTGGGGATGATAATTTTGTCATGTCCACTTCTTATTGCAATGATCATGATTGGGGTGATAAGGCTTCTTATGATCTTGAAATTTTATTTAAGCCTCATGTTGAATATGTTATTGATAATAATGTTTGCAATAGTATCGAAAGTGGGTTTGGAAGAGCGTCAACTTTAGGTAAAAAGAATCCCACATATTTGGAGAGTGTTCAATCTTATGAATTTTTTGATAAAGGTGGGTTTGGAGAGGTCAGAACTTTAGTTGATGATAATCCCACTATTTTGGAAGATGATAATAACATTATGCATGTTGATCATAAAGAGAGTATTATTTATGATATATATATTGTTGAATTTTATTATGATCCTACATGTAATTATTATGAGAGAGGAAATTATGGTTGTAGAAATTTTCATGATACTAAATTACCTCTCTTCATGTTGAGATTGCTATTGTCTCTTTGTTCTTCCTTCCATATGCTAGTTTTTGTTAGCCTTGATAACTTGTTTGCTTATAAAATGCCTATGCATAGGAAGTATGTTAGACATAAGTTTGTTTTCCATATGCTTCATGATGCTCTCTTTGTTTTGCTATTATTATCTTTCATGAGGGCATCATTGAAATCTCAAGCCTATCTTAATGCCTATAAAGAAAGAGCCTGTTGGGAAGCAACGCAATGAATAAAATTTATTTTTTCTTTCTGTTCTTGAGTGTTTACACAATTATGCTACTGTTATGATTGTGTTTTTATGTTTTAATTAGTGTTTGTGCCAAGTAAAGCCTTGGGGTTCATGTTGGGTGATAGTTGATTTGATCTTGTTGAAAAACAAAAACTTTTGCGTCCTATAGCAGAATTTCCAAAAATCACAGAAGTGACTAATTTTTTTAAATTTCTTACACAAGATTGATATACAAATTGCAGACGTTTTCCTAATTTTTCAGAATTTTTAGAGTTACAGAAGTATGGTTAGAGTACAGATTACTACAGACTGTTCTATTTTTGACAGATTCTGTTTTCGTTGCATTGTGTGCTTATTTTGATGAATCTATGGTTTGTATTGGAGGGTATAAGCCACGGTAAATTTAGAATACAGTAGATATAATGCAATAATAAAATATGAATGGGTTTGCAATAGTACTTAGAGTGGTGATTTGCTTTATTATACTAACGGATCTCACGAAGGTTTTGTTAAGTTTTGTGTGATTGAAGATTTCAAGTTTTCAGTGAGATCACGATGGATGAAGGAATAAGGAGTGAAAAGAGCCTAAGATTGGGGATGCTATGGCACCCCAAGATAATATCCAAGGAGAAACAAGAAACTAAGCTTGGGGATGCCCCGAGTGGCATCCCCTTTTAATTCTAACGACCATCGGTATTTTACTTGGAGCTATATTTTTATTCGTCACATATCATGAGTTTTGCTTGGAGCGTGTTGTATTATATGAGTCTTTGCTTGATTTGCTTTTTAGTTTGTCACAAGTATCCTTGCTGGACACACCTATTTGAGAGATCCAAAATAATGCTATGATTTGTTAGAATCGCTCTATATGCTTCACTTAAATTTTTTGAGCTATGGAATTGCTCTAGTGCTTCACTTATACCTTTTTGAGCACGGTGTGCTTTAAATTTTTGAAGAAATACTCTCATGCTTCACTTAGATTAATTTGAGAGTTAGTAAATTTTGAAGAAATTCTCTCCTGCTTCACTTATATTATTTTGAGAGATGAAATATTTATGCTCATGTTCTTCACTTAAATTTATTTGAGCTTGTCAAAAGCAATGGCAATATATGAAACTAGTCCCAAAGTGATAGATATTCAAGAGGGATATAATAAAACCTTTCATGAAGATCATTGGAGAAATTAAACTTGATTCCTTGTAATAGTTTTGAGACATGATGATAGTAATATGTGAGTAATGTTGGTTAGTAACTATGCTTTAGTAAGAATATTGGTGTTAAGGTTTGTGATTCCCTATGCAAGCACGGAAGTCAATAGTTGTGCAATGAAATTACATCCTACTTGTGGTGCATTATTCGGTGTTAGTTATTCTTAATGCCCGTTTATGTGAATTTTTGTTTCTTGGTTGGTTTCTTCTCAATCTATTCGCTAGCCTCCACATGTACTAAGTAGAAATACTACTTGTGCATCCAAAATCTTTAAACCCAATTTTGCCATATGAGTCCACCATACCTACCTATATGCGGTATTTCCGTACCGTTCTAAGCAAACACTACAAGAAATATGTCAACTTGTGACCTTCTGGCAGTGACCCTGGTAGGAATGGTCGTAAATCTATGACCATTTGATACCAATTGGTCGTAAGCTGTTCGGGGGGCTCCAAACGCTAAACCATAACGACCAATTTGGTCAGAAAGGTCGTAATTTCCTTACATGAAATGGTCGTAAAGCAAACAGCACTGGTCCGCTGCCTTGTTTCTAGCTGATCACGACCAATATAGATGGTCATAGCCTTGTAAATTGTGGTGGATTGCTATGACTAGGCACCACCTCATCAGTTTTGCCTATGTGGCATGTCCATGTGTCAATTTTTTCCCTCGGTTGTGAAGGAGCCTACATTTCTGTCATTCCCAAAATTCCCAAATAATTATCATAAATTCTTTGGATCATATATTCCTCAAATATGTCAAAACCCTTCCTCGCCTAGTTTAAAAATAATTCAGGAATATTCATTTTCCTATTTTGTTCAGAACAACACTTTGTGAAGGAAGTGTTATTTATATTTTTTGGATTGCCCTCAAAAATTTTGGGCACTATTTTCTATCCAAATCATTGCCGCATGACAAAATTCAGATCCATTTTCCTACTAAATCTTCCTCAGAAAATTTCCGAAGTTTTTGTTTAGCTAGAATCTTTGTGAAGTAAGTACTAGATAGGCATCTCTTAATGAGCTGAAATTTTTGCCACATATTCTATATGCCAAAATCATAGCTCTCCACAAAATTTGATCCCCATCTAATAATCCATGTGAGCTCACCATCCAATCTTTGTTTCTGGTAATATTTTCAATTTGTGAAGCAACTATATTTTATATTGCTTTATAATTTCTAATAATTTACCAGGAGTTGACCCTGCCCATAGAACCTCTCTATACCAAATTTTATCTGATTTTAATGTAGCCAATGTTCCTCAATATGTTTCCCAATTTTCTGTTCAATGAAGAGCATTGTGAAGGAAGTACCACTTTTATTTATTCAAATGGTATCAAATTTGTACAGTACCTTCATATGACCAAGTTGTCATCCTCCGCCAAATTACAGCTCAATCCAATAATCTATGTGAGCCCAGATTCAATTTCTATTTTCTGGCCAGATTAGCACATTGCAAAGCAAGTGCTACCTAGACCTCTCATATTACCCTCAAACTTTTTGGGTACTCTTACATACTCAAATCATTGCCACATGACAATATTCAGCTCCATTTGCATAGTAAATCGTCCTCAGTAAATTTACAAAGTTTCTATTTAGAGAGAAGCTTTGTGAAGGAAGTACTATCTAGGATTCTCAAAATTATCTGAGATTTTATCAAATCTTCCATATGCTCAAATCATAACTCTCCACAAAATTTGAGCTCATTTCATTTGTCCAATTTCTCTCAATTATTTTCCCAAGATTATGTCCAGAGAAGAGCATTGTGAAGGAAGTACCACTTTGGCATGTCCAACTATTATCATATTTTGACAGTGCTTTTATATGCCCAAACTACCACGCTCCACCAAATTTCAGCTCAATCAATGCATTCATTTGAGCCCAGCTTCAACATCCATATTTCTGGTCATATTTTCAGTTTGTGAAGAAAATATATTTTATATTGCTTAATTATTTTTGATAATTTACCAGGGCATATTCCTACCTGCATAACTTACCTGCACCAAATTTGACCTCATTTTGTTTAGCCAATTCCTCTCAATAATTTTCCCAAGTTTCTGTGCAAAGAAGAGCATTGTGAAGGAAGTGCCACTTTGGCATGTCCAAATGGTATCAAATTTTTACAGTGCTTTTCTATGCCCAAATTACCATGCTCAACCAAATTTCAGCTCAATACATTCATCCATTTGAGCCCAGCTTCAACATCCATATTTCTGCAAAGTGTGGTACTTTGCAAAGCAAGTGCCACCTAGGATCCTTCATTTGAGCTGAAAAATTGCCAAGACAGTCTCCTTAGTAGATGATCATCCTCAGCCAAAACTCAGGCCCATTGGCCATGTGAATTTCACCCGCCGCTAATCAAACACTTTGCTGCTAATTCATGTTTGAGCTTAGTTCAGTCTCCTCGTGAGATTCTTCTGTTGTATTATTCTTCCTAACACCTATCGGGGGAGTGACCAACTTACCAGACATGCCTAGGCCGCCCAGAACGTGTGGCAATGCCACGGTCACTCGGTGACCACGCGGCTGGCATGGCGGTTTACGCGCTCTAGAGTTGGGGCCCTCGGACACCATCGAAACCTCGATGTCTCGCCACCACACCATGTATCTCTGATTAAATTGATACTTATGTACCTATAAATGATTTTTGGAAAAAATAAAGAGCAAACTATAAGGCAGATGCAGTTCAAATTTGACCAACTTCCTTCTGAATCGTCGGAGATTTGTCTTTTTCACGAGAGGTGGGTCAAAACTTCTGACACCCAACCATTTGGTCAATTATACATTAAATATGGACTAATATTTTATAAAAATGATTTGGTCCAATTTTGCAATAAATATATGGTAGGTCCTTCACAAAAAAACTCATTTTGGGCACTAGAAAAATGGAAAATGAAATTTTCGTCCAAAGAAAATGAAAACTTCCTTAGGCAACATTGTTTTACATTACAATATGCACCCTTGTGCACAATATGAGATTATTTGAAGAAACTATGCCATGAATGTGGCCATAAGATTGATCATTTGGCCTGAAAGCCATGAATCTTCACACATGATAGCTCATTTCTGAAAACACTTTTCTAAAATAATTGCAGTATTACAAGTTTATTATTTTTCCTGGTAACTTGGTCACATATAATGACACAATGCGAATGTTTTCAATTTTTTGATTTTTTTTGAATTTTCATGCCCGTTTGAAAATGCAGTCAAAACGGCGGGCATGACCGTTCCCAGCTAGTGGTTGAATCTTGGAAAACTTTTGGTGTTTCTCTGATTAAATAGATACTTATGTACCTATAAATAATTTTTTGAAAAAATAAAGAGCAAACTATGAGGCAGCTGCAGTTCAAATTTGACCCGCTTCCTACTAAATCGGTAGAAATTTGTCTTTTTCACGAGAGGTGGATCAAAACTTTTGACACCCAAACATTTGGTCAGCTGTGCATTAAATATGGCCTAGTATTTTATAAAATTGATTCGGTACAATTTTGCAACAAATATATGGTAGGTCCTTCACAAAAAAACTCATTTTGGGCACTCGAAAAATGGAAAATGAAATTTCCGTGCAAAGAAAATGAAAACTTCCTTAAGCAACATTGTTTTCCATTCCAATATGCACCCTTGTGCACAATATTAGATCATTTGAACGAGCTATGCCATGTATGTGGCCATAAGATTGATCATCTGGCCTGGAAGCCATGAATCTTCACACATGATAGCTCATTTTTAAGAATACTTTTATAAAATAATTGCCGTATTACAAGTTTATTATTTTTCCTGGTAACTTGGTCACATATAATGACACAATGCGAAGGTTTTCCAATTTTTTGATTTTTTTTGAATTTTTCATGCCCGTTTCAAAATGCGATCAAAACGGCGGGCATGACCGTTCCTAGCTAGTGGTTGAATCTTGGAAAACTTTCGGTGTCTCTCTGATTAAATAGATACTTATGTACCTATAAATAATTTTTGGAAAAAATAAAGAGCAAACTATGAGGCAGCTGCAGTTCAAATTTGACCCGCTTCCTACTGAATCGGCAGAAATTTGTCTTTTTCACGATAGGTGGATCCAAGCTTTTGACACCCAAATATTTGGTCAATTGTGCATTAAATATGGCCTAGTATTTTAGAAAATTTATTTGGTACAATTTTGCAACAAATATATGGTAGGTCCTTCTCAAAAAAACTCATTTTGGGCACTCGAAAAATGGAAAATGAAATTTCCGTGCAAAGAAAATGAAAACTTCCTTAAGCAACATTGTTTTCCATTCCAAGATGCACCCTTGTGCACAATATTAGATCATTTGAACGAGCTATGCCATGTATGTGGCTATAAGATTGATCATTTGGCTTGAAAGCCATGAATCTTCACACATGATAGCTCATTTCTGAGAACACTTTTATAAAATAATTTCCGTATTACAAGTTTATTATTTTTCCTGGTAATTGGTCACATTAATGACACAATGTGAAGGTTTTCCATTTTTTTGATTTTTTTGAATTTTTCATGCCCGTTTCAAAATGCGATCAAAACGGCGGGCATGACCGTTCCTAGCTAGTGGTTGAATCTTGGAAAACTTTTGGTGTTTCTCTGATTAAATAGATACTTATGTACCTATAAATAATTTTTGGAAAAAATAAAGAGCAAACTATGAGGCAGTTGCAGTTCAAATTTGACCCGCTTCCTCCTGAATCGGCAGAAATTTGTCTTTTTCACGAGAGGTGGATCAAAGCTTTTGACACCCAAACATTTGGTCACTTGTGCATTAAATATGGCCTAGTATTTTCAAAAATTGGTTTGGTGCAATTTTGCAACAAATATATGGTAGGTCCTTCACAAAAAAACTCATTATGGGCACTCGAAAAAAACTATGACGGGCATTTCTAAGGACACTTCTTTTAAAGATATTTGTCTTATTACTAGTTTGTTATTTTTTCCTTCTTAAAACTAGGTCACATTTGATGACACGATGAGAAGGATTTTCATTTTTTCAATTTGTTCGAATTTCTCAGGTCAAGAAAATAGCTAACATGATTTAACATCTTATTTTTAAATCTACTAGTACGACCAATTTAAATGGTCATAATGTTGTACGATGTATTGCATTCTGATTGGTCCAAAAACAACACACGCGGATCATGCATGAACTCCGTTGGATCCTCCCGGATCCAACGGCAGCCCTCACCACTCGCCTCCCCCATCAGCCCCACCTGAGTCGAAACCCTAGCTAGCACCTGTCCTTTGGACATCTTCCATCCACCCCCCCGCCTCCTTTCTTTCTTTCTCGCGACCCCAATCCCAATCCCCTTGTTCTCTCCCTCCCCGTCAACTCTCGCGACCCCGATCCCGATCACGATTCAAACCCCGCCGCCGGCGATCTCCTCCCCCCCCCAGCGTCGCCGCCCCCACCTTCTCTTCCTCTCCCAAGGGAAGGTAAGGGAAGGGAGGGAACGGAAGGAAGGGAAGGAAGGCCGGCCAAGGAGGTCGTTCGAGCGCCCAGATCCACGCCGCCGTCGTCGACCTGATCCGCGTCCGTCCTCGAGGGAGATCGGCCTTGGTGGTCCGACCCGGCCCGGCAGCAGCCATGGACGGACGGAACCCTACCTAGCCCCGCCCCGTGGAGGTCCGACGCCTCAACCTTGAAGGACGCGCGCCGGCGACCGTGGATCTCTGGCTATGGTGGGTGCGTGCGGACATTTCCCTTGTCCTGCTTGGTTTCTTCATCTCCCCTCCTCCAGATTCCTTTGTTTCTTTTGTGTGCAGGCTGGCTGCTCCTCTATGTGCTCTCTGCTCCCCTGACTGCTCCACCTCGACCTCGACTGGCCGCAGTGCTCCAGGGCGGCTCCTGCCGCATCCTCGCCTACCCGGCCCTCCGCGCCGCCGTGATCTACTGCCTCGGCGCGCTTCCCGACGTGCCCGCGGCCGTGGGCCCCCAGCCTGTGCCGCCGTCCGCGGGCCTCTGGGCGAGGTCCATGGCCACCTTCATCCGCATGTGAGCGCCCCTTCCCTACCCTTTCTGCCCAGATCCGCTCCCCCTGTATTTGAGTGGCTTCTCGGCTGAATCTGTGTCGCAGGAAGGCCCACGTCAACGTCGGCACCATCGGGCATGTCGACCACGGCAAGACCTGCTCTGCTTCCCTCACCACCGCCATCACCAAGGTCAGTCAGATCAGGCCTGCTCTGCTTCAAGTTGGTTCGAATTTGAATGGTTCGTTGTGTGTAGGTGTGATCTGAATTCTGAACGGGTCTTTTGGCAGGTACTGGCGGAGGCTGGGAGCGCCAAGGCGGTGGCGTTCGACGAGACCGACAAGGCTCCGGAGGAGAAAGCCATAGGAATCACCATCTCAACGGTCCGGCCTTAGTGCTTGCTGCTGACATTTTGGGCCTTGCTATTGTTCTGCTAGACATGTTGCACTACCTGAGCTTGTGTACTAGAAGCAGGTACCCAAATTTTCTTTCTGATTGCTGGAAAGTCATGTTACACTTCTATTTGTAGACGACAATGACAACGTCCTGCTCTGGTTGCTGTTGTTCAATTTATGTTCGAGTGTGCATGATTTTATCTATAGCTGGCTCTATGGATAGAGCTATGTGTGTAATCTGAGTTGTTTCTGTTATTGTTCGATCCATTTTATTGTGTTACCTTAAGCTGTCATGTTAAGGCAAACCTGAGAACACTTGCTTATGAGAACCAACTGGACTTCTTAGATATATCCAAGTGAGATGTACTATTACTATGGCAGTGAATTTTATCTATGTGAGATTAGAATTTGAGTGCCATCATTCATCTTATGGTATCTTGTTCTCTGTGATAACTGTTGACTTGCAAGATACAATGTTGATTTACTAATGATGCATGTTTGTGATGTTAGTATGCGTGCTTTGACTAGTAATGTTAGATCTTTCCTATTGAAGATGCATGTTTCTTCATGAATGTCTGTCATGCTGCATAATAGTCTAGATTATTTGTCATTGTTGACATGCATGCTAATTAATCTGTGCAGGATGGTGGTCGGGTGTCAACAAGGAATGGCAACTGATGGAGATCCCTACGCGTGCGTTGTTTGTATACCATGCATGCTGGTAGCAGATTGATCAAGACGTCAACAGCAAGAAAATTCTGTTCGTGTCATGCGCAAGTGCACCACACAGAAGAGCACCGGTCCGTCTACTTCTTGCTGCTCCGACCCAAGTGCTGGCTGACACCATGGAAGGTATCTCTCTCCCTCTCCTCATTCTCTGCCTTGGGTACAATCCAATTTTCTTACTACACCACCACATTAGCCATCAAATTTGTGACAAGAAAACTGAAACCCTCTTTCTTTCTTCAGAGAGGAGAGGTCCGGTCCTTGCTTGCTAGAGTCGATCTATTTATCTGCATTGTGAAGTAACAACGGTTCTTTGGTCCGTGTTATGACGTCAAGAAACTGTTTGTTTGTTGAAACAACCATCAGTCACTCTCAGCTACTGCTGACTGCTTTCTATTGCTAGTATAGTTCAAGATCTTGTGGTACTTCTGATTTCGTGGGTTGAACCTTTGGTGGTGCAATGATTATAAAAATATTCCTTGTGCTGATGCGAGTTCCTTGTGAACGACTCCAATACACCCATAGAATCTGAGCACCAATAAACTATCCATTCTTGTTCAATCTTCTTTTTCGCATTCATCTTTTTTCTTTGTTGTTTTCGCTGATTTGTGATGGAGCATTTCTACTATATACGTAACTCTCGAGTTTGACTACCAGCAGTTAATCTGTGTCAAGATTAGTATGCCAGGAATGGTGCAGTTTGATTTTGAGGAAAACATGCATATCATTTGCTCTATAAAATGGATTGTTTATTAATTTATTTGGACTTGCACACATTAGGTAAGAAAGGATCGCCAATCTGGGTGTCCAAATGATAATAAACTCCAATCTCGTGTTTCCCTCAATTTTTCTGCGTGCTGCTTGATCTATTCGCTCGTACCCTTGCTGGTTTGGCTCGAGTTAGTATGCCAGGAATGGTTGAGACCAATGAGGCATGGCGGATCAGGCCCCTCCGTGGACCACACCATCCTCCTCAAGGGGATATGCTCGTGCTGGGTTTGTGTGAATCCCTTCTGTTTGAGTGAGATCCAAACTTCTATTGTGACAATGCAGAGTTGGTGTCCATTTCTCCATGGAGATTTGAGTTTTCTCTTTTTGTTTATTCTGTGTGGTGTTAGTCCGATGGTCTATTGCAAGATGGCTGTATGAATAACTCAACTTTGTGTGTTTATGGAATTTCCTAGAGGGTTGATAAAACTGTGAGTCTGTCAGCATTGTATGTGATGTGCTGGTTTTGCGTTGATATGAACTTACAACAGTATTATATTGTAGTGTTTTCTGCATGTTGTCTTATCACTACTTCCATGCCGCCTTCACATTTGAGTCTATTACTTGTTTTTGTTTTTATCCTTGATTAGTATCAATTGCTGTATTGTAGACTTAAAATTGCGGTGGTTCCTCTTTTACAGAAGCTCAAGTGTGAAGTCGAAGCAAGTGTGAAGCCGTGAAGTGTGAAGCCATGAAGTCCTGAAGAGTAGCATATTGTAGCATATCTGTGTTGTAAAGATTGTAATAGAATTATTTAGTATTATATTTGATGAATTTTATGTGTTCTTTGTTCTATTTGAAATATTGATTATGTATGTGATTTGAAAACTTGTGAAATGGAAACCTGACTAGTGGGGCCACTTATGAAAATAATCTGTCAAATTTGTACATTTCTCACATGTGGGACCAATTTGAGAGATGATCATGACAAGTGGGACCCATCTGACTAGTGGGACCAGCTTGAATATATAATGGCTGAAAATAGAAAATCAATAGACTTTAAAAGGCCACGGCCCAACAATAAAAAAGGCTGCAATGTTGGGCTTGGCCCATGAAGCCGACCAAAAATTGACAAAAAAAATATAAAAAGGCTGAATTATTGGGCTTGGCCCAAGTAAAGCGTCGAACTGGACCGGGCTGATTCTAATCAACGACCTTTTCAATTGGTCGCAATTTTGCTACGTCAGCTTGCCACGTCAGATCTGATGTGGCCTGGGCAGACTGCCAGTGACCAAAACAATTGGTCATAGGACCAACGACCTTTTGTTTTTGTCGTTACCTTCTACGACAATATCACAGAGAAGGTCGTTAATTTTCATTAATGACGGTCAGCTTTTGACCAATTGTTTTTGGTCATAAAAAGGTCGCAAATGAAAAACAATGACCATTCAGTGACCAATATTGATGGTCGCAAGTTAGCATATTTCTTGTAGTGAAATTTGTATGTGCCATCTTGTCGGGGCTGGATGCACACGATCACCTATGGGGCCACGGGCCCCTTTGTGGTTCGGCTGGGGTGAGGTCATGTTGCACAAAGAGCGGAGGTAATGAGACAGCACGACGACGAGACGCTGGTGTTTTACCCAGGTTCGGGCCGCTAAGAAGCGTAAAACCCTTCTCCTGCTTTGGTGGATTGATTGAAGGAACACGAAGCACACGCAGTGCTGAAACCCGGCAAGGGTGCCTTCGGGAGAGCTGCTACGCGAGTACAAGTGCCCAAGGGTCCGAATCTCTAGCTAGGTTGACTTGGGCCTCCTTTTATAGCTCAAGGGCCAACCATAGTGGCAAAACAGACATTATCTAGTGATTAGATAGCTAACAGTGCTCATACCTAACTCTGGCACTTAGGACAAAATGCCATAAATGTTAGTCTAGGTGGCATGCGGGGGTGCATCCCCGGCAGGCTCTTACCACCGCTTGGATGATTGTTGCTTAGTATCTTGACACGCCTCTGGACGGGTATCAAATGGGCATAATCTGCCTTCCGGCACGTGGCCACGTGCTTAGCGGGAGCCACTTAGCCACCTGAGCGCTCGACACTGCATCGACAACTGACTTGCGTTGCGATGCGGTGGAGCGGTGGCCGATCGGCTCGCGCCTAGCGGGGGATGGCTTGCCGGGTCTTCTTGAAGGCACGTGCGCTTCGGTCCCTGGTAGGCACCGGGGACGCGACTGGCGTGGCTTGGGCCCGTTCTGGGCCGTTGCATCGTCCTTGCCGGCGTTGCTAGCCAGCGTAGGCTGCTTCTGCCGGGGTCTTGGTCTTGGATGTTGGCTTCATCTTCTTGATGCACTCCTTGATCTCACGTAGAGCAGCTTCTCTAGCATGGATTGGGTTTTGACGGGGTTCTGCTACTACTGCATGTGCATAAGTCAGGGGCACTGGGTACCCCATTCCTAGTGCACCGATAGGAGCCCCTGGGTCTGGCCCAAACGCACTCGCCCAGCGCCGTTGGTTCAGGCCCAAAATTTATGCACAGACGCGCAATATGAGGGAGTAACTGCCGTCTTTCAAGCCAGCACTTACCTACTACCTCAGGCCGTTTCTGCCACGTGCGCCGCATGCATTGCGGGGAGTTTGCGGTGGATGCTCATGGCTCAAAGGCGTGGGAGTGGTAGAAACTGCAGCGTCAGGGATTGGATAAATGGGGCGGTTATCTGTTCGCCCGTGACCGTGGGTAGTGGGATTGGTGGAGATGGGTGGCTGCCTTGGAGCGAAGGAGAGACAACCCCCGTGCCCTTCCCTATAAATTTGGGGGACACAGCAGGCGATGCTCATCCATCCCCTTCTCCTCCTCAATCTCAAGTTCATACAGCTTGCCCTTCTTCTCCGTTGTCGGGCCGTCGCTTCCCTCCTGTTGGTCAGGGGGAAGGGTCGGGTGAACGCGCCTCCTGCCACAGGGTCTTCCCTTTGTGTCCATGCTCAGCCCCCGGCTTGGGTCGATGGTTTTGGACCGAGAGTTGGCAGGAGGGGCTTCAGACAGGGGAGCGGGCGGCGCGGTGGCCGTGCTAGGGGCAGCTGCGGTGGTGTACCCGCCGCTGCTTCAGCCCTGGCAGAACGCCGTGCGGTCGACACCGCGCTAGAGCCCATAGCAGAAACACAGTGCTGTGGTCGGCTGCGGTCTCCGCGCTCCTTCTTCAAGGCGACGGAGAAAGATCGTCCGTACGGTCGTCGGTTGCGCGCGAGTGGTCGCAATAGCGGTCCATCATGGGTCGTGGCGGAGTTCCCCACCCATGGCGCTATGTATTCCACACATGTGGGTAGTGTTTGGCCTGCGCGTACTCCTTAAGGGTAGGGAGTCTTCCCTGCCTCGGGTTGTCGGGGACGACCATGCTCTCTGTGAGGCTCTTCGGGAGGCTTGGCGTTCGCCTCGGCTGCCGCGTTGAGGGCTCAGACGACGGCGGCGGTGTCTTCCTTAGTGGTGGCGATGAGGAAGATGATGATGGCGGCAACCCACGACGCTTCAAGAGCGGGGACGACAGCTCCGTTGCGTCGTGATCGCCGGCAGCACCATCATCACCAGCTGTGCTTCGGCAGCACCACTATCTGCACCTGCCCTCTGCCTTCTTCTTCCTTGTCGGCTTTGTCCGCCCTGCCTGGGGACAGGGTCCTTCTGATCCTTCAGGGGACGCGTCCCGCTGGCCCTGGCGGGGAGGCGCCGAATCCCAGCCAGGCGCTCATTTTGCTCTGTTTTTCTTCTCCACCTAATTCCTACGAGGAGAGGGAAAAGAAAGGCATTATGGGACACTTATCTTTTTTTTATAATAAATCAAAAGATGTAGGCGCTTGCCAAGTTTTTAGCTAATCATAATGTAATCTTTATCCATTTTGTATCGAAGATGAATGAAAGAACGCTATTTTTCCTCCTTAAGTACTATCCTTTTCTTCCCTTGTTTGTATTGTGTCAGCATGTTTGTCTTTGTCACACGGAACTATCTGTCGGGTCAGTATTAACCGCGAGCGCCAAAGGGGGAGCGAGCCCCCGGCAGCAGGCTGGTATAATTTCCCGGCAAGTGTCGGCGTTCTGGGATCGGGGGTACCTAGACCTGCCTGCCTGCGGCCCAGCACATGGCCCACCTCGACGGCCCAGTACGGCCTGGCAGCAACCTCCCAAGACAAGACCCTCGTGAGGACCCTGGCCTCGTGAGGAGAACGACACCAAGACCTCCAGGGGAGCGGCCTCCCCAGGTTGCCTCCCGAGGAGCAGAGGTTCCTATGCAGTGCCCGGCCTCATGAGGCTGGGATGACGGTGGCCATGATGACTAAGGCCAGGCGGGCGCCAGCGGGTGCAGAAGGGGCAATTTCCTCTTTTGTGCTAAGGAGGCAAGGACGGACGCGGGTTCCCAAGGGATCCCTCGAAAGGTTTCCATTACAATGCAACAAGACCAAGATCACGAGCTCGGCAGGACGGATGTCATCGCCGAGCCCACCTCTACGTCACAGCCAGAAGCTTTGCAGGCGAAGATCACCTTTAGTCAGGATAAGATGTACCTGTTGTCCCCTTTCAAATTTGGCCGTTGTGGGATCCCTGCCCGCCTGTGCGATAAGGGAAGAGGACCAAGGCCGCTATAAATATGGACTAGCCACCACCGTAGAAGGGACCAATCGGAGCCATCCTCACCCAAGGGCCCTCGCGAGGTCGCTCAGCCACTGTACCAGTTCATCCCCAAACCTCCTCATGAGGGTAATCCACCAAAAGTAGGTGTTGGGTTTTACACCGCAAGGTGGCCCGAACCTTGGTAAATCTCTGTGTCCATCTTCTCGTTCGCGCGCACGCATTCGACGAGGCTTGGCTGTGGGGCGACGAGCTTCACGCTTGAGGTGGCTAGGATCTTCGCACACGCCCCAGAGTTCGAACCTTCTTGGGTCGCGGAGCCCCGATTTCCAACATTTGGCGCGCCAGGTAGGGGCGTGTCGGAATCCTCCCTCCAGTTTCGCTTCGTCTCCGCTTCGTCGCTCCCATGGCCGACGCCCGCCGAGTACGCGGCAAGCGTCGGGCTGCCCATGTCGCCTAGACGGCGCCCATTGGCCGCGGCGTCCAGCGCCGCTCTGCCTCTCCTGCGGCTAACGTTGCCACTGGTCCAGCCGCTCAAGAGCAGCAGGACTTGTCGCAGCCACCCACCGCGAGGCACGATGGCCGCATCGCTACTCCGTCCCTCGTCCCCGCCTCGGCATCGTCCTCCCACGCCCGCTATGGGCCGGCAAACGCGCAGGCCGCACTGTTCATAGCGCGCGAGCTCCTCCGCTACCGTCCTGCTCTTGATCGCTACAACGACTGGCTTGGTCACATCGCCAAGCTCGTCAGTGTCGCCGGCGAGGTCCCAACGCCCACACACTCGCTCCGTCCCCCGCCCTCAAAAGCGGGCGACGTGGCTCACGGCGCACCTCCTCCTCCTCCTTCTCTGCACGGCGCCGACCCTGAGCCCAGGCACGAAGCGCACCCATACAACCCTCCACACGAGGCGCCGGCACAGGCCCGGGATGAAGCAAGCTGCCAAGTGGTGCCACAGCCACGAGGTGACGCGCGTGTGCTCCCCGCACCGCCGCGCCTGTCGACGTTCTGGATACCAGGGTACCCAGACTTGCCTGCCTGCGGCCCAAGGCATGGCTCACCTCAACGGCCAAGTATGACCCGACATGGCCTCGCTCCATACAAGACCCGCGCGAGGCCCCCAGCTCACGAGGGAAACAACGCCCAGACCCGCGGGGAGGTAGGCCTCCCCAGGCCTCCTCCCGAGCGACGGAGACTCCTATGCAATGCACGACCTCAGGAGGCCAGGGGTGACGCCAGGAAGGCCAGGCGGGCGCCAGTGCGCCAGAAGGGACAGTTTCCCCTTTGGTGAAAAGGAGGCAGTGGGCACACGCGAGTTCCCAAAGTGCCCCCAAAGGTTTCCACTTCGGTGCAACAAGACCAAGACCCCAAGCCCCGCAGGATGAACATCATCGCAGAGGCCACTACCGCATCACCAATGACCACTTTGCAGGCGAAGACCACCTTTCGTCAGGATAGGGTGTACGTCCTGTCCCCCTTCAAATTTGGCCGTTGTGGGATCCCTTCCCGTCGTTGCGATAAAGGAAGAGGACCCAGGACGCAATAAATAGAGGCGAGGCTGCCCAGTAGGTGGGGAGGGAGAACACACCCGCAAGGCAAGATACCTCTGTACTAGTTCATCCACAAACCTCCTCGTGAGGCAATCCACAAAAAGCAGGAGTAGGGTTTTACGCTTCGCAGCGGCCCGAACCTGGGTAAACTCTTGTGTGCCATCGTCTTCCTCGCCATCGAACGGGGGTATTGTGTTGTGAGCTTGGAGGGGGCGAAGCTGTTGGGGAATCTTCGCACACGCCCCTGGGTTCGAACTCCTTAGGGTTTTGCGGAGCCCGAAATCTGACATTTGGCGCGCCAGGTAGGGGGGCGTGTCGGAATCCTCACTGAAACTTCGCCTCGCCTCCGCTTGGTGCATCCATGGCCGAGGGACGCTGAGCCCGCGCCGAACGACAAGTTGCCCGTGTCGCTCGGGCGACGCAGCCAGACCTCGGCATCCCGCTCTGACTCGGTTTTTCGACGAAAGGCGCCATCTCCGGCCCGGCCTCGGACGGGCACCAAGGGCTGTCGCTCTCGTCAACCACGCGATGAGCCCTCACCGCTCTGAACCTCCCCAGCGTCCACGTTGCGGCATCATCTCCCTGGGCTCGCCGCGACCCGGCGCATGGGCGGATCGCACTCCTCGTAGCCCGTGAGCTGTAGCACTTCCACGTTACTCATGGACGCTATGATAGTGGGATATGCCGCAGGGCCATACGTGCCGCCCCGACAGGCGAGGCAGGGGCGCTTCCCCATGGGACGGCCCAGGAGCGGGCTCGCGCCCGTGAGGTCGCTCAACCGGCCGCCGAGGTGCCGAGGGCGTGCGGACGCACCGGTGACATGCGTCACGAACTGCACCGGCCGGAAGTGCGGCCTGGCTCACCGGGCACGCAGGGGTTGGCCCCTGGTGCAGGCGGGGGCCGACGGGAGCTGCCAGCCGCGGGGGGTAGGCGTCAAAACACGCCCCTCGGCACCCCCGTCGGATCAAGGCAGGGCGCCCGGCGACTCATCTACACCAACACCTGGGGTCTCGCGCGACTCTGCCACGGCCACGTCGACGAGCGCCCGGGCCGTGACGGGAGCGGCGCCGGCTACCACGACAACGGGAGGAGCGTATGCGATCCCTGCAGCGGCTCTCGTCGAGGCTGGTGCGTACAGCCTCGTGAGGGCCGCTGGCAGGGCCAGACTCGCGAGAATGCCAGGCGCTGGCAACCTCGTGAGGCGCGCCCGCTGGTAGGGGGATACCCTTGGCAAACACTTGGGTCTGTGGACCGGGGTCGCCTGCCTGGAGACGGAGGGTGAAACTCACGCCCATGTCGCCAGGCCAGGTATTTCCAACCTGGAGACGGAGGGTGGAACACACGCCCGTGTCCCCAGGCCAGGCGCCCCCTGCCAGGAGACGGAGGGTGGAACACACGCCCATGTCCCCTGGCAGGGCGACTCCTACCCGGAGACGGAGGGTGGAACATACGCCCATGTCTCCGGTCCAGGTTTCGCTCGACCAGTGGCAGGGGCTCACGTACTCACCCATGTCCCCGGGACTGGTTTGGCCTGCCCGGGAACGGGCGGTGGGGTACCGACGCGGCACTCCCGGGCACCCCAGCGAGGTGCGCTGGGGCACCGCCTTGGGGACCGCCCCGCGCGCGACGAAGGGCCCCTGCGCCGAGCCCCGCTCGCGACGCAGGGGGCTGCGGCGCTGCTACAACGAAGACATCTGCCCCCGGGCTTTGGAGAGCCCGGGGCACTGCCCATGAATGGGCTCTCCCTGCGAGGAGCGTGGGGGTCTTGCCCCACGCTCGAGGGCCTGGTCAGGACCCACCCCACGTCGCCGCATCATGCTTGGGGGGTGGGAGCGGGCCCTATGCCAGGGAGGCATGGGGCTCTCAGCGCACCCCCAAGCCCAACCCGTGACAGTCTCACGTAACAATGAGTGGGCTGTATATGCCCGGAGCCCCCCGAGGACGCGGATGGGTTCCCACCCACGCCCAAGTGGAAGCCCCATACTCCGCGCTGGCGGACAACACTGTCCTCCAATGACTATGCCCACGCAACGTGGATGCCCTATGTTCCGCGCTGGGGGAAGACGAAGACTAGCCTAGGCGCCGGACGCGGCTTTTTCTCTGCCTTTCTTATGTTCGAATTTTCCTTTTCTCTGGAAAGAAGTCCGAGGCTTTCAGTTGGCTCTATTTAAAGGAAAAAGGGGCGGGAATTTTTCTTCTAGCAGTCCTCTCTCTCTCTTGGAATTTCTTTCTTCGGAGCAACGCCTGCCAGCCTCACCCTCTCGCACCCCGCGAGCGTGGGCTACTGGCACGGTGCGCACACCTCGCCAAGGCCTTGGCGCCCTGGTCCCCAAGTGGCCTTGGCGTCTTGGTCCTCACGTGGCGCTCTCGAGCAAGTTAGCAGGCGCGCGCCGTCTTACTCTCGCTCGGGGGCTCCGCCGTGGCTCGGTGCGCTGTCTTTAAAACTCCTGGAGGCTCACGCCCCCTGGGGACAAGAATCGGCAGAAAGGATTGGCCGCCACTTGAACGTCAAGGGAGGCTCCTGAGCACCATGCCTCAGGAGTCTTGCCGATCACGTGGCTACTCGCTCGCCATTAGTTCCGTCCTGGTGATCCGGACGGCTCCAATGGCGATCGAGGCCTCGCCCCCATTGGTCTCGTCCTGGTGATCCGGACGCCCCAACGGTGGCGAGGCATGCGCGGGATCGGGACCTGCCGACGTAGAGTGCCGCTTGAGCGTTAAAAGGGGGGCTCCTGAGCACTGTGCCTCGGGAGCCTCACTGATCGCGTGGCTACTTGCTCGCTATTGGTTTCGTCCTGGTGATCCGGACGACTCCAATGGCGATCGAGGCCCCGCCTCCTTTGGTCTCGTCCTGGTGATCCGGATGCCCCAACGGTGGGGGGGGGGCATGCACAGGATCGGGCCCTGCAGATATAGAGCGCCGAAAGGGGCTCCCCCCAAGTCGCCTCATTCGCAGGAAAGAAGAACCTCCCCAAGCTCTCCAAGCATTATCGGCCCACGGGACGCCACTGCTAAACCTCATGACACGAAGGCCCGCCGCGGACGCATCAAGCTAAGCACCCTAGCTACGTTCGAGGAGAGGCCGCGGTTAACAGAAACACAACGACCATAACGCGCAACGAGAGCACCGGTAAGAGGGCGCAAGCGCCAAAGTTCGTCACACACCCGAAAGGGTCCCCCACGATTTTTTATTACAGGTAGAAGAAAGGAAAGAAAAAGACGAAGGAGCCCCAGCCCCGGGGGGCGTCGCTCCTAAGGCCCCGTCCTCGGCGCGCCGATGCTCAATTGGAGTCCTCCTCCTCCTTGATGGCGCCGTGGTGGCACGTCGGCGTGGCCGCTTCCCGGGCAGGGGAGCGGCACCGCCGCGGCTGGCTTCCCCCCGAAGTCCGGGCGCGACGGCGAGGCGGGGCGTCGTAGCTGTGGTCGCTCGGACTCCCCTCGGAGGACGTATCGCTGCTGCTGGAAACATGGCAGCCGTCGCCAAGGGCAAGGTCACCTCCAAGATCGCCGCTGCCGCCGCCCTCCGGGCAGCACTCCAAACGCCTCCCGTCCTCACCAAAGATCTTGACGAATAATGTCGCGGCGCCGTCGTGCTTAAAGTGGAGCGTGGGTCTCCCCTTCAGGCCGTGGGCGCGGGCGAAGGTCTGCCACCCGCGGCCCAAAAAGGCGTTGCCCACGGGGGTGACCTCGACTTCCACCCACAACGCGCCGCTGCAACACCCATCCGCCCGTAGCCACAAGCCCGTGGGCGCACCAGCCGGCGATGCCTCCGCGAAGGAGCGTGGGAGCTGCAACCAAGAGCTCGCCGCCCTCTCCACCGGCACCAGGAACTCTGGGCCCGCGTCGGCTCAGCGGGCTTGCGAACGCGGCGGCCGGGCGCTGACTGCCAGTCCTTCCCCCTTGCCACGGCCGCCGTGCCCGCCGCCCCTGGGTGCGAAAGAGGAAGCACCGGGCCCCGCGGAGAGGCGCCCACGCCCACGGGGTGCCGCCGGGGGTATCCCAGCATACTTGCGAGGGCGACCCCTACCCCTCCTGGGAGGTTGCTGGCCCGGCAACCCCTGGCTAGTTTTTCCCTTCTCGGCGGCGGAGAACCTCCTCACCGGCGTCATAATGGAGTAGATGGAATACAAAGGCGGGGGAGCAAGAAGAAGGAATGGGCTGGGGGCTCAGTTCTCCCCCTCGCCCATTTATAGCTGTATGGAGGCCAACCGGCGTCTTCCCAGCCCCGGGAATTGATGGCCCCGCAACGTGCGACGGTTCAAGGCCGGCTGAAGCAGTTGCCGAGACGACGTGGGAAGCGGGGTTGCTGTACACCTCGAGCGGCGCATACCAGGCTCGTTCGGCGTGCTGTCCTGCCTCACGTCGCTCCGTCTGCCCCCGTCGGGTCGCATCCGTGTGGCCCGAGGCAGGGGAGGACGCGAAGGGTCAGCAACATTCAAAGAAGGGTAATGATGGCCAAGGAGGCACGAAGACCGGGCGTCAGCTCGACTCAAGGCGGTTCCCGACCTTTCGGGGAGCCGAGACGCCTACGCCTCGTGGTGCGTCACGCTTCAAGTCGGAGCCGCAGGCGGTTGGGGCCCACGGCGCTCCAGTCCATCCTCCATGGCTTCGCCCCCAAGATAGCTCGGGCGCGCCTCGGGCCCGGGGGCTACTATCGGCGTTCTGGATACCAGGGTACCCAGACTTGCCTGCCAGCGGCCCAAGGTGTGGCCCACCTCAACGGCCAAGTACGGCCCGGCACGGCCTCACTCCATACAAGACCCTCGCGAGGCCCCCAGCTCACGACGGAAACAACGCCCAGACCCGCGAGGAGGTAGGCCGTCGCCCTGCTCTTGATCGCTACGACGACTGGCTTAGTCGCATCGCCGAGCTCGTCAGCGTCGCCGGCGAGGTCCTGACGCCCACCCACTCGCTCCGTCCCCCGCCCTCAAAAGCGGGCAACATGGCTCACGGCGCACCTCCTCCTCCTCCTTCTCCGCACGGCGCCAACGCCGAGCCCAGGCGCGAAGCGCGCCCGCACAACTCTCCACACGGGGTGCCGGCACAGGCCCGGGATGAAGCAAGCTGCCAAGTGGTGCCGCAGCCACGAGGTGACGCGCGTGTGCTCCCCGCACCGCCGCGCCTGTCGGCGTTCTGGATACCAGGGCACCCAGACTTGCCTGCCTGCGGCCCAAGGCATGGCCCACCTCAACGGCCAAGTATGGCCCGGCTCGGCCTCGCTCCATACAAGACCCTCGCGAGGCCCCCACCTCACGAGGGAAACAACGCCTAGACCCGTAGGGTGGTAGGCCTCGCCAGGCCTCCTCCCGAGCGGCGGAGACTCCTATGCAATGCATGACCTCAGGAGGCCAGGGGTGACGCCAGCCAGGCCAGGCGGGTGCCAGTGCGCCAGAGGGGACAGTTTCCCCTTTGGTGCAAAGGAGGCAGTGGGCACACGCGAGTTCCCAAAGCACCCCCCAAAGGTTTCCACTTCGGTGCAACAAGACCAAGACCCCAAGCCCCGCAGGACGAACGTCATCGCAGAGCCCACTACCACATCACCAACGACCACTTTGCAAGCGAAGACCACCTTTCGTCAGGATAGGGTGTACCTCCTGTCCCCCTTCAAATTTAGCCGTCGTGGGATCCCTTCCCGCCGTTGCGATAAGGGAAGAGGACCCGGGCCGCAATAAATAGAGGCGAGGCTGCCCAGTAGGGGGGAGGGAAAACACACCCGCAAGGCAAGATACCTCTGTACTAGTTCATCCACAAACCTCCTCGTGAGGCAATCCACCAAAAGCAGGATTAGGCTTTTACGCTTCGCAGTGGCCCGAACCTGGGTAAACTCTTGTGTGCCATCGTCTTCCTCGCCATCAAGCGGGGGTATTGTGTAGTGAGCTTGGAGGGGGCGAAGCTGTTGGGGAATCTTCGCACACGCCCCTGGGTTGGAACTCCTTAGGGTTTTGCGGAGCCCGAAATCCGACTGCGCCGTCATCAGGACTATGCGCCGCCGAAGGCCGCGGCGCACGGACATCAAGACGAAGCTCCCCTCGTACGTGCCACGCCTGTGACCGGAGCAGGCTGACGCGCCTTTACCCCGGAGCTGCGCCGTGTCACCTGGCCCGGCAAGTTCGAGCCGGACCTGCCTCCACGCTATGATCGCACCCCCGACCCTGCGGAGTTCCTCTAACTCTACACGCTCAGCATCGAGGTGGCGAGCGGTGACGACAAAGTCATGGTGAACTGGTTCCCCATGGCCCTCAAGGGTGGCGCGCTCTCCTGGCTCCTCAACCTCAAGGAGGGATCGATCTCCTCCTGGGATGAGTTCCGCGAGTGCTTCATCGCCAACTTATAGGGCACCCGCGACCGCGCCCTTGCAGTGAACGACCTGCGGCGTGTGAAGCAGCAGCCGAGCGAGACCCTGCACAAGTACATACAACGCTTCACGAACGTGCACCTCAAGATCCCGAAGGCGTCGGACGAGGCCATCATCCCGGCCTTTACCGATGGCGTCAGGGACGTCAAGATGAAAGAGGAGCTCGCCATCCATGACGAACTATGCTCGGCCCTGGAGATGTTCAACCTGGCGAACAAGTGCGCAATGGCCGAGGAGGGCCGCCTCTCCCTCCTTGAGCTTCCGGAGGCAGACCCTAAAGAGAAGAAGGCCAAGGCTAAGGAGGCGAAGCGCAAGGGCCCTGCCGTGCTGGCGGTAGAGCCTGAGATGAAGCGCGGTCGTGACCATGATGAGCCCCCCAAGAGCAGCCGCCCGATCAGCATCTTCCACTGCACCCGCAGCCACAACACTGAAGACTGCCAGGAGCTCAGGACACTCCGCGACGAGCGCCTTGGCCGCCGCCCCGAGCGTGGCGACCGTGGCTATGGCCGTGGAGGGGGCCGCGGTGGAGGCCGCTGGGACAACTGTCGGATTTCGGGCTCCGCAAAACCCAAAGAGGTTCGAACTCAGGGGCGTCTGCGAAGATCTCCACAGCTTCGCCCTCAAGCTCACAGCTCGATAGCCTGGCCCGATGAACTCGCACGATCGAAGGAAAAGAGATTAGCACACGAGGATTTACCCAGGTTCTGGCCGCTACGAAGCGTAAAACCCTACTCCTGCTTTTGGTGGATTGCCTCACGAGGAGGTTTGTGGATGAACTGGTACAATGGTGAGTTGCCTCGCGAGGGCGCTCGGGTGGTGTCGGATCCGTCCCCACCCAACTGAGTAGTCTAGCCGCTACTTATAGTGGCCCGGGTCCTCTTCCCTTATAGCCATGGCGGGAAGGGATCCCACAACGGCCAATTTCGAAGGGGGACAAGGAGTACATCTTATCCTGACGAAAGGTGGTCTTGGCCTACAAAGTAGCCGATGGTGATGCAGAGGTGGGCTCAGTGATGATGTTCATCCTGCTGGGCTCGTGGTCTTGGTCTCGTCGAACCGGAGTGGAAACCTTTGGGGGGACGCCTCGGGAACCTGTGCTCGCCCCCGCCTCCTTTGCACCAAAGAGGAAACTGTCTCCTTTGGCACGCTGGTGCCCGCCTGACCCGCATTGCGTCATCCTTGACCTCCCAAGGCCGAGCATTGCACAGAGATCTCCGCCGCTCAGGAGGGGGGCTGGGGAGACCTCTTCTCTCTGAGGGTCTTGGCGCCGTCTCCCTCGCGAGTGCGGGGCTCTCGCGAGGGCCTTGTCTTGAGTGAGGCCGCGCTGGGCCGTACCGAGTCTCCGTAGTGGGCCACACCCTGGGTCGCAGGCTGGCAGTCCTGGGTACCCTCGTTCCCAGGACGCCAACAGTAGCCCCCGGGCCCAAGGCGCGCTCGGGCTGGCTTTAGGGCGAAGCCGGAGAAGATGGCCCGATGCGCCGTGGGCCCCAAAGGCCTGCGAACCCAGCCTGTCGCATGGTAAACGATGAAGCACGGATGCCTCCGCTTCTCCATGGCGCCTCGGTAACCACTCAGTTGGACCAGCAACCGGCGCACGTCGCAGGGCCATCATTGCCCGGGATGGGGGAAGGTACCGGTTGGCCTACACCCGGCTATAAATGGGCGGGGGGAACGGAGCCCCCAGCCCATTCCTACTCCTTGCCCCTCCACCTTCGTCCTTCGCCTCTTCTATCATGACGCCGGTGAGGAGGTTTTCCGCCGCCGAGAGGGGGAAAGCCTGCCAGGGGGTGCCGGACCAACAGCCCCCCAGGAGGAGTCGGGGTCGTCCTCATAAGTATACTGAGGCGTCGGCGGCGGTGCCCCATGGGCATGGGCGTCCCTCCGCGAGGACTGGTGCTTCTGCTGGCGCAGCCGGAGGCGGCGGGCGCGGCGGCCGTGGCTGGGGAGGGACACCCGCAGTTGGTGCTCAGCCACCTCGACTGCAAGCCCACACGGTCGACAAGGGCCAGGAGTTCCTGGTGCTGGTCGAGAGGCCGGCGAACGCCTAGTTGCAGCTCCCGCGCTTCTTCACGGAGACGTTGCGGGCTAACGAGCCTACAGGTCTGTGGCTGCAGGACGATGGTTGTTGCAGCGGCGCGTTGTGGGTGGCGGTGGAGGTTACCCCCGCAGGCAACGCCTTTCTGAGCCATGGGTGGCAGACCTTCGCCCGCGCCCACGGACTGGAGGGGAGGCCCACGCTCCATTTCAAGCACGACGGCGCCGCGGCGCTTTTCGTCAAGATCTTCGGGGAGGACGGTAGGCGCTTGGGGTGCTGCCCGGAGGCCGGCGACAGCGGCGATCTTGGAGGTGAGCTTGCCCTTGGCGACGGCCGCCATGCTTCCAGCAACAGCGACACCTCCTCCGAGGAGAGCCCGAGCGATGACAGCTACGATGCCCCGCCGCGCCGGCGCGCTCGGACTTCGGGGGGGTAGCCAGCCACGACGGTGCCGCTCCCCCCCCCCCCCGGGAAGCGGCTACGCCGGCGTGCCACCATGGCCCCGTCAAGCAGGAGAAGGACTCCGACTGAGCGCCGGCATGCTGGGGCCAGGGCCTTAGGAGCGGTAGCTCCCGGGGGGCTCCTTCGCCTTCTTTTTCTTTTCCTATTCCTGTAACAAAAAAATCATGGGGGGCCCTTCTGGGCGTGTAATGAACTTTGGCGCTTGTGCCCTTTTATTAGCATTCTCATCATGTGTTGTGGTCCCTGCGTTACTGTTAATCGAGACTTCTTGTTGGTCGTGGTTAGGGTACTTAGCTCGATGCGTCCGCGGCGGGTATCTGGGTCGTGAGGTCTGGCAGTGGTACCTGGGGAGCTTGGGGGGTTCCTTCTTCATGCGAGTGAGGAGGTTTGGGGGGGCCCTTTCGGCACTCCCATGCATGCCCCGACCATCGTTGGTCCGTCCGGATCACGAGGACGAGACCAAGGGGCGAGGTCTCGACCACCGTTGGGGCGTCCGGATCACCAGGACGAGACCAAGGGGCGAGGAGCCACGCGATCAGTGAGGCTCCTGAGGCGTGATGCCCAGGAGCCCCCCATGACGCTCAAGCGGCACTCTACGTTGGCGGGGCCCAATCCCGTGCATACCCCGACCACCGTTGGGTCGTCTGGATCACCAGGACGACACCAAGGGGCGAGGCCTCGACCACCGTTGGGGCGTCCGGATCACCAGGACGAGACCAAGGGGTGAGGAGCCACGCGATCAGTGAGGCTCTTGAGGCGCGATGCCCTGGAGCCCCCCTTTGACGTTCAAGCGGCGACCATTCCTTTCTGCCGGTTCTTGCCCCCGGAGGCGTGAGCCTCCAGAGGCTCTAAGACAACACGCCGGGCCACGGCGGAGCCCCCGAGCAAGGGTGAGGCGGCCCACGCCTGCTAGCTCGCTCGAGAGCACCACGTGAGGACCAGGACGCCAAGGACACGCGGGGACCAGGATGCCAAGGCCTTGGCGAGGTGTGCGCACCGTGCCCCATAGCCCCCGCTCGCGGGGGGCGAGAGGGAGAGGCTGGCAGTTGTTAACCCGGAGAAAGAAACTTCAAGATGGAAAACTGCAAGGAGAAAAAGTTCCCACCCCTTTTTTTAAATACAATCGAAAATCCTCGAGTTTCATTCCAGGAAAATGGCAAATTCGAATACAAGAAAAGCAAGGAACATCCGCGTCCCGCACCTAGGCTAGTCTTCGTCTTCCCCCAGCGCGGAGCATAGGGCATCCACGTTGCATGGGCATAGTCATTGGGGGAAAGTGTTGTCCACCAGCGCGGAGCATGGGGCTTCCACTTGGGCGTGGGTGGGAACCCCTCCGCGTCCTCGGGGGGCTCCGGGCGTATACATCCCACTCATTTTACGTGAGAGTGTCACGGGTAGAACTTGCGGAGGTGCTGGATGTTCCAGGCATTCTGGATGGGGACCCCGTCCTGAGTCTCCAGGCGCACGGCGCTAGGCCTGGAGACTCGGGCGACCCTGAACGGGCCCTCCCACATGGGCGAGAGATTGTGCAAGCCCTCCCTGGAAAGGACCCACCTCAGGACGAGGTCTCCGACTTCGAGGGTCCTGGAGCGGACGTTACGGAAATGGTAACGCCGCAGCGCCTGCTGGTACCTCGCAGCTCGGAGCGAGGCTTGACGACGGGCCTCCTCCCCGAGTACGAGGTCTATGCCCCGCGAGGCATCCTGACGCTCCTCGTCGAATGCCAAGACCCGCGGGGATCGGTGCTTGACCTCGTGTGGGAGGACGGCTTCAGCTCCGTAGACGAGGAAGAACGGGGTCTCGCCGGTGGGCTTAGTCGCAGTGGTGCGGATGGATCACAACACGAACTGAAGCTCATCGAGCCAGCCCCTGCCGCAGGCCTCGAGCTTCTTCTTGAAGCTCCGTGCCTTGAGGCCCCGCAGGACCTCCGCGTTGGCGCGCTCTGCCTGACCGCTGCTTCGTGGGTGTCCCACTGAAGCGTAGTATATCTGCGTTCCAAGGTTAGTACAATAGGTCCTGAAAAGGTTGCTTGTGAACTGCGAACCGTTGTCGGTGATGATCCGGTTGGGGACGCCGAAGTGGCTCACGAGGCCTTTGATAAACTTGACGGCCGACCCGGCAGGGATGGCGCGGACGGGCTCCACCTCTGCCCACTTGGTGAACTTCTCGATGGCGACGTAGAGGTAGCGGAATCTGTCGGCCGCTTGCGGAAAGGGCCCCAGTATATCCAGCCCCCAAACCGTGAAGGGCCAGGAGAGCGGGATGGTCTGGAGGCCCTGCGCCGGCTGATGAATCTGCTTGGCATGGATCTCGCAACCCTCGCAGGACCGTACCACCTCGGTGGCGTCGTTGAGCGTCGTAGGCCAGTAGAAACCAGTGCGGAATGCCTTCCCTACAAGGGTGCGTCACGAGGAGTGGTGGCCGCAGTCTCCTCCATGGATGTCGACCAGCAGCTCGCGCCCCTGCTCCCCGGACACGCATCGCAACGCGACGTCGTTCGGGCACCTGCGGTACAGCTCGCCGTCCCGCAAACAATAAGCAGTGGCATGTCGCTCCACGCGCTCTGCATCTTCCTCCTTTTCCGGTAGCGTGCCGTGGAGCAGGTACGCCCTGAACTCCTGTGTCAAGTCATTGGCTTGAGGCTCCAGCGCCAGGAGCAGTCGGGCTCCTGAGGCCGGACCACAAGTAGGAGCCCCCGAGGGCGGCGCTGGGGGTGGCCCTTCATTCTGCGGCGCCTGGTCCGCGGTTGGGGGCGCCACGGATGGCTTGAAGAGCCATTCCTCGAAGACGCCCAGCTCCTGAGGCTCGCGACGCGACGCCCTCTTGGTGATGTCGTCGGCCTCCTTGTTCGTGCCGCGGGGGATGTGCTGCAATTCCAAGCCCTGGAAACGTTTTTCAATCTTACGTACCTCTTCTAAGTATGCCTCCATGTGCTCGTCCTTAGGCATATACTCCTTGTTGGAGAAGTTGACGAGGAGCTGGGAGTCGCCCTTGATGGTGAGGAGCTGAATCCCTAAGGCGGCTGCGGCCTTGAGGCCGGCGATTAAGCCCTCATACTCCACGATGTTGTTGGAGACCTTCTCGCCATGCTGGAAGCAAAGTTGGACGGTGTAGTAGAGCTTGTCCCCGGTCGGGGAGATGAGTACAACTCCGGCCCCTGCTCCTCTGCGCGCGAAGGCCCCGTCGAAGTGCATGATCCAACCGCCGGGCGTCTCGTCGCCGGGGGTGAGGGACTGGCCCTCGTCCAGCCCTTGGTCGGGAGCGTCCGTCCACTCGGCCACAAAATCCGCCAGGTCCGCCCCCTTGATGACCCTGGTCGTGCTGAACTCTAACTCGAAGGCTTGCAGCTCGATGTTCCATTCTGCGACCCTCCCTGCTGTATTGGCGTTGCGCAACACTTTCTCCAAGCGATACGCAGAGACGACCTTGATGGGGTGGCCCTGGAAGTAATGGCGTAGTTTCCTTGAAGCGGCGAGAAGCGCGAGCAAGAGCTTTTGCTGCATAGGGTAACGCGAGCGCGCGTCCCGCAATACGGTACTGACGTAGTACACCGGGTGCTTGACGAGGGAGACGCCTTCCGCGCCGCCCCGCTCTGCAGCGGGCTCATGAGATCCAGGTGCCTCGGGGGTCGCCGGGGTGGCTGAGGCCTCAGGAGCGTCGTCTTGAAGAGGTGAGGGCTTCAGGGCATTCTGTGAATCACCTTGCTTTATGCCTGGGGGCCCGCCCGTGCCTGAGGATGTAGCGCGCGTGCCGGCATGTTCCTCCCTGACCGCCACGAGCGCAGCACTGGCGGAGTGCGGGGTGGCAGCCAGGTACAGCAATAGGGGCTCCCGGAGGCGGGGCGCCACCATTACTGGTGGACTCGTGAGGTACCGCTTGAGGTCCTCGAATGCCGCATCTGCCTCTGGAGTCCATTCGAAGGGCCCCTTCCTCTTCATGATCTTGAAGAACGGCAGGGCGCGCTCACCAAGCTTGGAGATGAAACGTCCCAAGGAGGTCACGCAGCCTGCCAGCTTCTGCATTTCCTTGAGGGTCTGAGGCGGACTCATCTTGCTTATAGCCTTGATCTTCTCCGGGTTTGCCTCGATCCCTCAGTGCGACACCAGGAAACCGAGCAGTTTGCCCAACGGGACCCCGAAGACACACTTCTCGGGGTTCGGCCTCAAGCTCACCCGCCGCAGGCTGGCGAACGTCTCCTCTAGATCCTTGATCAGGGTCTTGGCTTCTCGCGACTTGACCACGATGTCGTCGATGTAGGCCTCCGCGTTCCTCCCGAGCTGCTGCCCCAGGGCAATGTGCATCAGCCGCTGGAAGGTTGCGCCAGCGTTCCGTAGCCCGAAGGCCATGCACGTGTAGCAGAACACACCACACGTGGTGAGGAAGGCCATCTTCTCGACGTCTTCCACCGCCATCTTGATCTGATGGTAGCCAGAGAAAGCGTCCAGGAAGCATGGGAGGTCACACTCGGCGGTGGAGTCCACGATCTGGTCCATGCGCGGCAGCGGGAACGGGCCTTGGGGGCAAGCCTTGTTGAGGTTCATGAATTCAACACACATGCGCTCCTTCCCGCACTTCTTCGGGACGACCACCGGGTTGGCCAGCCACTCCGGGTATTGCACCTCCCAGATAACTCCGGCATCCTTCAGCTTGCCGACCTCCTGGGCGATGAATGCATGCCTTCTCGCCTTTTGCTTTACCGGGCGTGCATTGGGGCACACCATGAGTTGGTGCTCGATCACACCCCTCGGGACCCCCACCAGGTCGGATGCATTCCACGCAAACGCATCCTTGTTTGCGCGGAGGAAGGCCACCAATGCCTCTTCCTGCTCTGGGGGGAGGCCGGCGCCGATGGTGAAGGTGAGGCCAGGGTCCTTGTCGTATACAGGCACCTGCTTCGTTTCAGCCGGTTCTGAGAGAACAACTGCTTCTTCTTTACCGGCGCGGCGTCGATGGCGTCCCCAGTGCCCTCCGGGGCCTGCGCGGCATCCCCAGCATTGGGGCGCGCCGCAGCCGCCGCCTTGTAGGAGAGCTTGAGTGCACGGACTGCGTCCTTGGCGTCTCCGATGACGGAGGGGATGTCGTTGCTCCCAGGCATCTTGATGACGTTGTAGCCCGGGTGCGTCGCTGCCATGAACTTGGCGAGGGCGGGTAGCCATGGATTGCGTTGTAAGGGACGTGGAGGTGGGCGACGTCGAAGTCGATCTGCTCGGTGCGGTAGTTGTAGCGGGTGCCAAAGGTGACAGGGAGGCGCACCCGCCCCAAGGGGACGATGGAGCCCCCGGCCACCCCTGAGAAAGGCCTTGAGGGTGCGAGCTGGTCGTAGGGCACCTGCAGCGCGTTGAAGGTCTCCACGGAGAGGACGTTGAGGCCGGCCCCGCCGTCTATGAGGGTCCTCGTGACGGCCACGCTGCTTATGGTTGGTGTGCACAGCATGGGGAGCGTACCGGCGGCCGCCGTTGTTCTGGGATGGTCGTCGGGGCCGAAGGTGATGTCAATCTCCAGCCACGTTCGAGGCTGCGGGGCCTCGGGCCATGGCCGAACCGCGCTCGCCTGGCGGAGGAACTGCTTGACCTGCCGGTTGGAGGCGGGCGCCTACGACCCGCCGAGGATGCATGCGACCGCAGGGTCGGCCAGACGAGCCGTGGCGCCGCCCACGCCATGGGATGCCTGGCCTCGGAGGTTGTGTCGGCCATGGAGCTGATGAGTCAAGGCCAGATTGCAGCCGCGGATGGAGAGGCTTTCAGGCTCCGCAAAACCCAAAGAGGTTCGAACTCAGGGGCGTGTGCGAAGATCTCCACAGCTTCGCCCTCAAGCTCACAGCTCGATAGCCTGGCCCGACGAACTCGCACGATCGAAGGAAAAGAGATTAGCACATGAGGATTTACCCAGGTTCGGGCCGCTACGAAGCATAAAACCCTACTCCTGCTTTTGGTGGATTGCCTCACGAGGAGGTTTGTGGATGAACTGGTACAGTGGTGAGTTGCCTCGCGAGGGCGCTCGGGTGGTGTCGGATCCGTCCCCACTCTACTGAGCAGTCTAGCCTCTACTTATGGTGGCCCGGGTCCTCTTCCCTTATCTCCATGGGGGGAAGGGATCCCACAACGGCCAATTTCGAAGGGGGACAAGGAGTACATCTTATTCTGACGAAAGGTGGTCTTCGCCTGCAAGGTAGCCGATGGTGATGCAGAGGTGGGCTCGGTGATGACGTTCGTCCTGCTGGGCTCGTGGTCTTGGTCTCGTTGCATCGGAGTGGAAACCTTTGGGGGGATGCCTCGGGAATCTGCGCTCGCCCCTGCCTCCTTTGCACCAAAGAGGAAATGGTCTCCTCTGGCACGCTGGTGCCCGCCTGGCCCGCCTTGCGTCATCCTTGACCTCCCGAGGCTGAGCATTGCATAGAGATCTCTGCCGCTCAGGAGGGGGCCTGGGGAGACCTCTTCCCTCTGAGGGTCTTGGCGCCGTCTCCCTCACGAGTGCGGGGCTCTCGCGAGGGCCTTGTCTTGAGTGAGGCCGCGCTGGGCCGTACTGAGTCTCCGTAGTGGGCCACACCCTGGGTCGCAGGCTGGCAGTCCTGGGTACCCCCGTTCCTAGGACGCCGACAACAACCGCGACAACAACCGTGAGGCCCGTTCTCATGGCAATGCTGGCCTCCCTCCGTTGCCACCGCCGCCAAGGAGGAATGACGATTACCGACAGGATGATGGGGCTGGGGGCTTCCAGGAGCCCCGTGCGATCGCCTGCATCCTGGGCGGTGCTCAGGCCCCTACCTCCAACCGCATCTTCAAGCAGTTCTCTCGTGAGGTGAACACAGCCCTGCCGAAGCTTGAGGCCGCGCGTCCCCTCAGTTGGTCACAGGTCGCCATCACCTTCGACTCCAAGGATCACCTCAAGTTCTCGGCCGCCGCAGGGGCGCACCCCTTGCTCCGCACGCCAACCATCAGCAATGTCCTCGTCACCAAAACCCTCATCGACGGTGGCGCTGGGCTCAATGTCCTCTCCGTCGAGACGTTCGAGACGCTTCAGGTGCCCTATGATCAGCTCATGCCGACCAAGCCCTTCTCAGGAGTGACCGATGGCTCCACCAGTCCCCTTGGGCAGGTGCGCCTCCCAATCACCTTCGGCAAGCACGATAACTACCACACCAAGCTCATCGACTTCGACGTCGCCCACATCCACCTCCCGTACAACGCCATCCTTGGGTACCCCCTCCTCGCCAAGTTCATGGCGGCGACCCACCATGGCTACAACATCCTCAAGATGCCGGGGAGCGGCGGTGTCATCACGGTCGCCTGTGATGAGAAGGACGCAGTCTGCTCCCTCGAACGCGCTTACCAGGCTGCGGCGGCTGAAAATTCTGATGACGAGGGCGGCATCCTGCCTCTTGAGGACACACCCAAGAAGAAGAAGCAGCTCCTCCCCAAGAGCCGTCAGGGGACAAGGATCCCCAAGGAAGGCGCCTCGGACCCCGTGTCCGCCGCTGGGCGCCTCTCCCTCCCGCATAGGAAGGCGCACCAGGCGCTTCCCTCAGGGCGGGCTCGGGGGCTTCCACCTAGGGAGCTTCCGACCTGACCGGTGTGACGAGGGAGGTGGTCGGGCACCACTTGGAGGCGTGTTTCGACGCGCGCCCCCACAAGCAAGGAGCACGATGCGAGGCGCCAGGCTCACGAGAGTTCATCACCAACGCGATCGAGGAGCTTCAGGAGGCGCTGGCCATGCGCGGCGAGCGTCGCCCCGCACCACCCAGTGCAGCCGCCACCCCCGACATAGGTGGCGGGCCGCGTGTCTGCGTCAACATCCCGTGCCTCAACAGGGATGCATCCCAGGGCTTCCTCTGGCCATCGCGTGTCGGTCGCAGCGGGGGCTACCCCTGCAACTACATCTGCATGCCCTTTGGCCTCGTGAACGTGGGCGCCACATACCAGCGCCTCGTGCAGGCCGTGCTCGCGTCTCATGAGGCCCGACGCCACGTGGTCCTTCAAGAGTTCCCGGACCCTTGTGAGCCACCTGGGCCTCGCGGGCCCCTCGAGCATCTGGAGCCCTCAGGCTCATGAGGACCAAGCTTCAACAATTACCTCGATGCTTCAGCAGCATCATTACCATGTGACCTTTTGGTTTGTTCATTTGAGGGCGCCCCTCGGGCTGCATCATCCTCAAGCTGTTAGGGCCCGCCCCTGCAGCTGTCTCGCTTTGCGCATGTATTAGAACTGGCTTTGCATTTGATGAGTTTTCTAAGTATTCCAAACTGCATGCCCGGTGCTTCGTCACTATGAACGTCGCTACGCCCTAACAACCCCACCCTCGACCGCCTCATGATTAAGGGCTGGCACGGCGTCTGTGCTCGGGTCCGTCTCTCCAGCGTTGATAAATCCAAGCGACCGAGCTCTGTCTCGCGGGCCGATCCTGTGCACGTCACCTCCCGTGGTTCTTGGCGCTTTGTCCTCGCATGAGCTAATCTAGAGTGTGTGAGTCAGGGTGCGCGACCCGGTTCGTATAACCACGGTTCGGCGCTTCGCCGTCGCGGGAGCAGCGCGCCGGATGTTTTTCCTCGGGTTTGTCGCATGAGAAGACTGGGCACGGCGTCTGTGCTCGGGTCCGTCCCTGCAGCGTCGATAAACCCAACGACTGAGCTCTGTCTGGCGGGCCGGTCCTGTTCACGTCACCTCCTGGGGTCCTTGGTGTTTGGCCTTCTCATGCGATGGCCTCCGGAGATTCATTCGGCGCAGGTTGTCCCCATCACACATGTTTAATAGGCGCGCCTCGCGCTAGAAGACTCAGGCGCAACCCGCCTTGAGGTAGGGCCTCATGAGACCCGCGCTGGCTCACGGGTCCCCAGATACACCTCCTCCAGTTCTGCCGTGCCAGTCACGCGTACGAACGAAGTTGGGTTGTACACGCCCGGAGACTCTAACATAGAGCTCCCTTCACACGCCCAAGTGGAAGCCCCATGCTCCGCGCTGGCGGACGACACGGTCGCTCAGCGGCTATGCCCACGCCCAAGTGGAAGCCCCATGCTCTGCGCAGGCGGACGACACGGTCGCTCAGCCGCTATGCCCACGCCGAGTGGAAGCCCCATGCTCCGCGCTGGTGGATAAACAACTGAGGGCGCCCTAGCAGCTGCACCAACCTCAGGATGGCCTCACGGCCCCATCTTGCTGTGTTCCCCTGGGATGCACGCGTGAGGGTGCTGGACGGGGGCTACGCTCAGGCCATGCTCGCGCGTGCCACCTCACCAGGTCCCTCGCACCTGGTCTTCTCGCGTCCATCCTAGGCAAAAGCTGTCAAGAAAAGGTATTGGAGCTGCTCGCACATCAAGGGGGACCCCTAGGCATCGCGACTCAGGGGCCTCACTAGTCATGTAGCCCCTCGCCCCTTGGTCTCGTCCTGGTGATCCGGACGCCCCAACGGCGGTCGAGGTATGCGCGGGGCTGGGCCCTGACGACGCAGAGCATCAAGATGCTCCAAATCAACCCCATCATTGCCACGTTTCCTTCATGAGGGCTGCTCGTACATCAAGGGGGACCCCTGAGCATCGCGACTCAGAGGCCTCACTAGTCACGTAGCCCCTCGCCCCTTGGTCTCGTCCTGGTGATCCGGACGCCCCAACGGCGGTCGAGGTATGCGTAGGATTGGGCCCTGCCGATGCAGAGCACAAAAGGAAGCAGGAAGGAAACAAAGCACAAAAGGAAATCACAAAGTTATAACAGTTATTACAAAAACCAAATAGTTTGTGAACTTAAACAAGTCTGACGCCTCCACGAGGCATGATAAATGTTGTAGGTTGAAATCTAATAGGAGGAGCCATCAACGCCACGGTCGCCGCCGCCGCTTTCCCCAGTCACGGCAAGCTCGTCATCGACGTCGCTGCCGGTGCCTTCGGCACCACCACTCGCATCCACCGCCGGGGGCTCGGTGTCGGGGACGCAGGCGAACTTCTTCACCAGCGCGTCCACGGCATCCTTCACGGCCGCCGCCGCAGCGGCGCGAGTACAAGGGCAACCGAGGCCATCACTGTGTTGAAATCGAAGTCGGCCTCGCGGAGGTAGAGGTGGCTGAAGACACATGTCGCAGCCATGGAGAAAAGGTTGCGGCACTCGTCCTCCAGGATGGCATCCACCCTGGCGACCGCACCTTCGAGCACCTCAGCGAGCTTGGAGGAGAGCCCTGCGTAGCCGCCCTCAGGAGTTGCCCGTGGCTCCTCGAATCCTCCCTTGCAGATGAAGAGCAGCGCCTGGCGAAGCCTGAGCTCAATGGAGGGGAAGGCATCGCGCTTCGCGGCCGCCTTCTTCTCCGCAGCAGCAAGGGTCTTCTCCCTGGAATCCAGCTGGGCCGTCACGTCAGAGACATGCCTGGCGTGGGACGTCTGGGCTTCTGCTACCTCATCCTTCAGCTTGGCCAGACGCTCGCGCTTCGCAGCTTGGTCAACAGCCGCCTGGGACAGCACGGAGTCACAATCGGCGAGCTTCGCCTCGCGAGCCTTGAGGTCCTCCTCCCGTTGGTGGAGCCGTTGCACGTGCACGGGCTTGCTCCTCTTGAAGGGCCTTCAGGTCGGCCTCTGCCTTGCCGCAGCGCTCTGCGGCAGACGCTGCTTTGGCCAGCGCTGCATCGCAAGCCGCCTTTCCTTCGGTGGCCTCCTTCTTGCTCTCCGCGGCGGCAGCCTCGGCCCGACCCCAGGTCGTCTTGGTGGCTGCATTAACCTGGAGCCACCCAGAAATAAGCCCCAGGCGTTCCCTCGCGAGGGAGCGCCTGTCTACGTCTTGAAGGTTGGCCCGCATCCGGTCGAGCATGGTGTAGGCCTCGTCCAAGGCACCGGGCCTGATCAGAGGGTAGCGGTATGTAGGCACGAGGGCCTTACCAGGAGACGGCACCAGCGCGTCGGCGGGCGCTGCGTCCAAGGGGGCAGCGGTGTGGCAGACTTGGGGCACCGAAGGCTCCAGTTTCTCCTCAGCCACGACGAGGGTGAATGCCTCCCCAGCCTGCTGGCCCATGGGGGCTGGCTCCTCCTGAAGTTGCATCGCTGCGCCCCCAGGGGCAGATTCCATCAGGAGGGGGCAGGAAATCGCCCCCTCCACCGGCACTGGGGTCGCCACGGCCGTGGCAAGGAGTGTCGCCTCGTGAGCCTCTACACTACCGGCGCCCGACCTCTCGAGAGGCACTGGCAAGGCACTAGGAGTAGGCGTCACATCCGTGTTCTCGGGTGCGGTGTCGTCGGGGCGTCCAAGGGTTGCGCTGGGTTGGCGCGATGCGCTTCCGACCCCACCGCGTCCGCAGCCAGAGGCTGACGGTGCCCTCTGGGCAGGGGGCTCCCTCGGCTTGGTGCCCGCTTTCTTCTTCTTCGGCACGTCGTCGCTCCTGGACACCAAGAGGAGAAGGGGCCGTGAGTACGCGCGTAATCTACAATCGACCAAAGGCAAGGCAAGTTACTTACTCCTCGCGCGCGACCCACTTCCTCTTCCTCTCCACGTCGGCGATGGTCTGGATGCACCCGCCCTTCTTCGGCATGTCACTGGCGCCTGGAGAGGTGGCGAGATCGCCCTGAGGGGCCACGGCCGGAGAGGAAACGTCTGCCCCAGAAGCGACTGCCCCGCCTTTCGCCTGCGATCCGGACGGGGACGAGACCGGCGTCCCAATCGCCTTGCTGGAGCGTGGGGAGTCTGCCGGAGGAGGCGCGTCCGCGCATTTCTTCGGGGTTGCCCGGCCAGATGCTTGCGTGGCCTGAAGGGCAGGCCTTGGCCTCCTGAGGACCCTGGCGAAGCGCGAGGAGTCAGCATCCAGGGGCTCGTCGGCATCGTCGTCATCTTCGAGATCGCGGAGGAGCATTCTCTGCGACGGGGGGGGACACCTCTTCTGGGTCGTCTTCCTCAGTCTCCTCCAAGTCTTCCCTGCCACTGGCGTCGCCGGAGGATACTGGCACGGGGGAATTAGGGCACTCGGGCGGCGTGAGGCCCTGATCGTCAAAGGCGGGCATGGCAGCAACCAACTCCTCCATGTCGTCATGACGGTACAGCGGGGCATAGACCTCAGGGAGGTCCCCAGGATCGCTGTGGAGCAGGGTAGCCATGGCCCTGCCCAGCTCCTCGCCTGACAAGCTGGCGGATTGAAGCCTGATGGTGTCATGTGCACCCTCGTACTCCCACATGGGCTTCGAGTGCGACTGGAGCGGCGCCAGGCACTGCGTCAGGAACTCCCTCACTATCATCACCCCGGTCAGTTGCTTGGCATCCATGTCCAAGGAGATCCGCTTCAAGACGGCCCTCGCCCGGGGATCGGTGAGCTTCATGGAGCCCCACGCGAGGGTCTTCTCGGGCAGCTCCGTCGGGAGCTCCAGGCGTGGATTGAGGCCCTAGGCGTCCAAGAAGACCCAGCGGTGCCTGAAGCCTTCCAGCTTCTTCCCGGCCTTCAGGAGCATGTTCCCTCTCTGGACTGCGACGAATGAGGCGCACGCTGACTGGTGCACGCCGTCGTGGAGCCGCAACCTGAAGTAGTGGCGGAAGAGGGCCACTGAGGGCCTCGTGTCTACGAAGGCCTCGCGGTAGAAGGCGAAGACGGATAGGAGCAGGATGGAGTTGGGCTGAAGATGGAGGACCTGGATCCCGTAATGCTCGAGGATGGCGGTGAAGAACCCTGAGAAGAGCGGGACGAGCCCGGAGAAGACGTTGTGGAGGAAGAAGGGGTAGACTCTCTTCGCCAAGGTGAGCTGCTCCGCAGAGCCGCACCAGATCAAGGTCTGCCCCCACTCGTTGGAGTTGCCCGCCGTCAGTGGGAGTGCTGGGGCGAGGTCCCCCTCCTTGGCGATGGTGGATGCCGTGAGCGCCGGCAAGGGGGAAAAGAGGACAAGGCCTGAGCCTCAGGCTTCGACTTCCTGGCGGGCTCCATCTGAAGAATCCTTAAGGTTGAGGGAGCAAGAGGAAGGACGGCGCAGCGCCAAGATCTGGAGGAGGCTCTCGTGAAGGGAAGGGGATCTGAGCAAGGAAGCACAGGTGGAAGGGAGAAGAGCAATGATGGCTCGGCAGCGGGCGCCATGCTTTTTGTCAGCCTGGGCAGTTGCCGAGGCGACGTGAGAGCGAAGGCGTCCGCGCCCTGCCACGTGCCACTCGTCGAGCCTGGCCTGCAGGCGGTTGGGGCCCGCGGCATTTCGGCCTTCCATCCTTGGCATCGCCCCGAAGCTAGCCCGAGCGCACCTTGGGCCCGTGGGCTACTGTCGGTGTTCTGGGATCGGGGGTACCCAGACCTGCCTGCCTGTGGCCCAGCACGTGACCCACCTCGATGGCCCAGTATGGCCTGGCAGCAACCTCCCAAGACAAGACCCTCATGAGGACCCCGGCCTCGCAAGGAGAACGACGCCAAGACCTCCAGTGGAGCGGCCTCCCCAGGTTGCCTCCCGAGGAGCGGAGATTCCTATGAAGTGCATGAGGCCGGGATGACATGGCCATGACGACCAAGGCCAGGCGGGCGCCAGCGGGCGCAGAAGCGGTAGTTTCCTCTTTTGTGCTAAGGAGGCAAGGACGGACGCGGGTTCCCAAGGGATCCCCAAAAGGTTTCCATTCCAGTGCAACAAGACCAAGATCACGAGCTTGGCAGGACGGATGTCATCGCCGAGCCCACCTCTGCGTCACAGCTAGAAGCTTTGCAGGCGAAGACCACCTTTAGTCAGTATAAGATGTACCTCTTGTCCCCTTTCAAATTTGGCCATTGTGGGATCCCTTCCCGCCTGTGCGATAAGGGAAGAGGACCAAGGCCGCTATAAATAGGGACTAGCCACCACCGTAGAAGGGACCAATCGGATCCATCCTCACCCAAGGGCCCTCGCGAGGTTGCTCAGCCACTGTACCAGTTCATCCCCAAACCTCCTTGTGAGGCCAATCCACCAAAAGCAGGAGTAGGGTTTTACACCGCAAGGTGGCCCGAACCTGGGTAAATCTCTATGTATATCTTCTCGTTCGCTCGCACGCATTCGACGAGGCTTGGCTGCGGGGCGACGAGCTTGAGGCTTGAGCTGGCTAGGATCTTTGCACATGGCCCAGAGTTCGAACCTTCTTGGGTCCGCGGAGCCCCGATTTCCGACAGCAAGGCTCCTTGTTGGTATCGGCGTAGGCCCCCAGAGCTGATAATCGACAGGAGCTGGGGGACGGCTCGTCCCGACAAGGGTTTCCATTGCGTGAAGGACTCCATGGTACAAAGTCAAAAAAGGATAGCAAGGGTTTCCTTTAAAGGAGGAAATGGCGCTGAACTAGGGATATGTGATTACACTTATCTTTTCAGGTAGTATCCCTTTCTGGAGTACAATGGGCCGCCATCCTTGTCTTTTTACCCTTCTTCTTTGTTTTCCTGGCGGTAAAACATGTAGGGCGAGAGGCCTCTATCCTCTAGGGAGAGAGAGTGCAGTAACAAGGATCACAATCTCATCAAGTACTCTAGCAAATTTCTAAAACTTAAGAGCGATAACATTGCAACATAAAAATGCATAGTAAACATGTAGTTCGATGATACGATGCAATGCCTAGCTTTATTATTGCATGCACAGGGTCTGCGCCTGGCTTTGTACAGAGGGTTACATGCACTGCGGCAAGGCTTGTACAAAACGTGGCTGCCGGGGACTGAGCCCGGCAACCGCGCCTTACGGATAGAACTTAAGAAGATGATCAATATTCCATGAGTTAAGCACTTTGATGCCATATTCGGTCTCCAGACGGACTGCGCCAGGTCTGGTGACTCGTGCTACCCGGTAAGGGCCTTCCCACATCGGCGTCAACTTGTTGCTACCCTTGGCGGACTGAACACGCCTAAGGACAAGGTCGCCTTCCTCAAGGCTCTGGGCATGGACCCTGCAGCTATGATAGCGGCGCAGGGCTTGCTGGTAGCGTGCAGCACGCACAGCAGCCCGGAGATGATCTTCCTCGAGGAGCATGACATTGTCATGCCGTAGCTGCTCTTGCTCTACTTCATCATAGGCAAGTACTCGAGGTGACCCGTATATGAGTTCCGTGGGGAGAACTGCTTCCACCCCATACATTAGGGAGAAGGGTGTCTAGCCGGTAGCTCGATTCGATGTCGTTCTGAGGGACCAAAGAACCACCGGTAGCTCATCTATCCAACGCTTGCCGCATCTCCGCAGTCTATCGAAAGTTATTGTCTTCAGCCCACGCAACACTTCAGCATTCATCCTCTCGACTTGCTCGTTGCTCCTTGGGTGGGCAACAGAGGTGAAGGAGACCTTGCTTCCAAGGCTTTGGATGTACTGCATAAAGGTGCGGCTCGTGAACTGGGTGCTATTATCGGTGATTACCCTGTTGGGCACTCCAAAATGGCACACCAGTCCTTTCAGGAACTTGACAGGTGACAGCGCGGTCACCTTCCTCACTGGTTCCACCTGTGGCCACTTCGTAAACTTGTCGATTGCTACGAACAAGAATTCAAAGCCCCCGACGGCGCGGGGAAAGGGGCCCAAAATATCGAGCCCCAAGACTAAGAATGGCCAGGATAAAGGGATCGTCTAGAGAGCTTGCGCTGGTTGATGGATTTCTTTGAATGGAACTGGCAGGCTTCACACTTGGTGACTAGCTCGGTTGCATCTTGGAGGGTAGTGGGCCAATAGAAACCCTGCCGGAAGGCTTTCCCGGCAAGGGCCCTTGATCCAATGTGAGACCCACACACACCTCCGTGAATCTCTGCCAACAGCTTCAGTCCATCTTGCCGGCAAATGCACCTTAATTTCACACCGTTTGGTATTTTTCTGTACCGAGTGTCATCGAGAAACTGGTACATGCTTGACTGACGGGCCACCTTTTCGGCTTCTTCTTGTTCTTCAGGAAGTTCTCCTGTTTGAAGGAAGTGGACTATGTGCTGTGCCCAAGCTGGAGCCTGTGGCTCGACAACGAGGACTAAAGGCATCTCCTCATTTGTGGGAGTGCTTACCTCGACCGCAAGGACCTGGGGTCCTGTAGGAGGGAGTTGCTCACCAATCGAAACGGGACTGTCTCCGGTAGCCTCTCTAGCAGCGGCTTCAGGAAGCTCTGCCAGGAAATGCTTGCCGGAGTTCAGCTTTCTTCTTTTCCTGGTCATCGTTGACGGGGATACTGATGGCTGAGTGAGGTGGAGGACAAAGGTTCCTGGTTCCACTGGGATCTTTTGCGCAGCGCACTTTGACAGATGATCAGTGACACTGTTTTCCGCACGTGGCACATGCTCTGCTTGCAAATCCATCAAAGTGCTCCTCCACCTTTCTCAACTCTTCCACGTGTGCTTCCATCAACGGAATCTGATAATCTTTGTTGACTTGTCTCACCACGAGTTGAGAATCTCCTCGGATTATCTGTTTCTTCATTCCCAACTCCACCGTGATCCTGAGTTCGGCAAGGAGCCCTTCATACTCGGTGTTGTTGGTGGTTTCCTCCCGGGGAAAGTGCATTTGGACCACATATTTGACATGCTCTCTGGTGGGAGCGAAGAGGAGCACGCCTGCTCTGGCGCCCTAAAGCAAGAAAGCATCATCAAAATACATGATCCATTCCTTAGGTGCTTCTTTGTCGGGGAGAATTGTCTATGGAACCTCTTCGTCTGGCGTGGACGTCCATTCCGCAATGAACTCCGCCAACGCCCTGCTCTGAATTGTGGAAGTGCTCTCATACTTCAAATCAAAACTTGACAGCTCTAGTGCCCACTCAACTATCCTCCCAGTGGCTTCGGGGTTCCTCAATATACGCTGAAGCGGAAAGTGGGTGACAACTGTAATCTCGTGGCCTTGGAAGTAGTGGCGCAGTTTCCTCGAGGCCATGAGAAGGCCGAAGATTAGCTTTTGCACCCCAGAGTACCTTGACCTAGCCCCTTGTAACAAGGAGCTCACAAAGTACACTGGTCGCTGCACCACTTTCTTCTTCGCCACTTCCTTGAAACTGCCTTCGCTTGCTTGCTTGGGTTCCCCTTGGTTTGTATCAGGCCTGCCACGGGTGTTTTGGTTCCTCCCCCAGTGAAATCAGTCGCAACGGCTGCATCTTCATCCAGTTCCCGCTGCGCCACCAGTGCTGCACTAACCACTTGATTCGTTGCCGCCAAGTATAGCGGCAACGGTTCTTGTGGCTTAGGCGTGACCAAGGTGGGAGCGGAGGAAGGGCAAGCTTTCAGATCTTGCAACACTTCTTCTGCTTCTGGGGTCCACTTCATCGGGCCGGCCTTTTTCAGAATCTTGAAAAACGGCAGGGCGTGCTCAGCGGATTTGGAGATGAACCTACTCAACGCGGCAATGCATCCGGCCAAGCTTCTTATGTCCTTGACAGACTTGGGTGCTTGTATCTGCTCGATTGCTTTGATCTTGTCGGGATTGGCTTCTATTCCTCGCTGAGACACAAAGAACCCAAGCAGCTTGCCGGATGGGACACCAAACACACACTTCTCAGGGTTGAGCTTCAAATTGATCTTGCGCAAGTTCAGAAAAGTTTCTTCCAAGTCTTGTATGAGGGTTGCTTCATTTTTGGTTTTGACTACTATGTCATCCATGTAAGCATCCACGTTTCTGTGCAACTGAGGTTCAAATCCAATCTGCACGGCCCTTGCAAAGGTAGAACCAACTCTCTTTAACCCGAAGTGCATACGTACAAAGCAGTACATGCCACACGGAGTTATGAACGCGGTCTTTTCCTCATCTTCCTTGGCCATGAATATCTGGTGGTATCTGGAGTATGCGTCCAAGAAGGAAAGCAAGTCACACCCGAAAGTGGAATCAACAATCTGATCGATGCGCGGCAAGGGAAAAGGATCCTTCGAGCATGCTTTGTTCAAGTCAGTGAAATCAATGCAAAGCCTCCATTTTCCAAACCAGCTGCTTCGAGCTTCTTGATTTCCTCGACGATGAACTAATGCCGCTCCAAGGCTTGCTTTCTAACTTTCTGCTTGACGGGCCTGGCATGAGGGCAGACAGCAAGGTGGTGCCCAATTACCTCCCTAGGAACACCGGGAATGTTAGATGGTTGCCAAGCAAACACATCGACATTCGCCCACAGGAAGGCAACGAGCGCACTTTCCTATTTGTCATTAAGGGTGGCTCTGATGATAAACGTACCATCAGATCCATCCTGCCCTGCCGGGACCTTCTTCGTCGCAGGATAAGTGACCTTGGATCTCTTGCTAGTGGAACTCTCCGGCAGGTCATTGATGTGTGCAGCGCACTCCGAAGAGGCACGCTTCCTGAAGTCTTTGTTGGCGTCTCTGCTAGACTTCTTCTCCTTCTTTGATTCCTTAGCGGGAGTTGATGCTTCCGCGACTTCAGCTGCTACCGCGTCTTGATACATCTTGTCCACACAGATAACTGCATCCTTCTTATCAGATGGGATGGAGATGATTCCCATGGGCCCTGGCTTCTTCAAAGTGTTGTAAGCATAGTGGGATGCTGCCATGAATTTTGCCAGAGCTGGGCGACCAAGAATCCAGTTGTAAGACAGAGGGAGTTCGACCACATCAAAGACCACCTTCTCAGTCTGGTAGTTCAACTCCCCGCCAAACGTCATAGGCAAAGTGATCTTTCCCTTGGGTCGACTCCTGCCGGGGTTGACTCCTTGGAAAGTACCCGTAGCCTTGAGCTCTCCGTCAGGGATCTGCGGCCATTCAACCACCTTAGGGGAGATTAAGTTCAACCCTGCCCCGTCGTCAACTAACATCTTGGTTACTTTGAGGTTGCGTATTGTTGGGGAAAACAACAACAGCAAACATCCGATCGCAGTGGTGCGGTCTTAATGATCCTCTTCATCAAAGATGATAGGCGTGCGGGACCATTTGAGTGGCCTTATGGACTCTGCAGCTGGCTTCACGGCGTTGATCTCATGCGCCCACTGCTTGAGCTAGCGATGAGAGGAATGCAAGGATGCACCCCCGCCAACACACATGGCTTCAGTTGTCTTCTGGAATTCTCGATCGCTGGACTCTTCATCATCCTCATCATCACTCATATCATCTCCTTCTCTCTTCTCACGGCCTCTAGCCGGTTTTTCCTTCTGCTGCAGGGCCTTGCCGCGGCGGCCTCCTCTACCACCACTGCCCTTCCCAACAACACCATCTTGGCCTCTCTCCTTGTCACACTTCTCGTACTTAGCCTTTTGCTTCTCAGCAAGCTGCTCAACTTGGCGGCATTCTTGGAGATCATGACCTTTGGTGCAGTAGATTTTGCAGTATGGCCCGTTAGATTTTCTGGTTTTCTCTGCCGATGCGGCTTCCCGACAATCAGCGCACGCGGCAGCTCCCTTGCCAGGGGCTTTGGCCTTGGCCTTCTTGCCGACAGTGAGATTACTAGAGCTCTCAACGGCCAACACTGCTTTTCCCTTACGCTTCTTGTTGCGCCTTCGGCTTTTTCCCTTCGGGGCAGGGGCATCGTCATCGCATCTGAGTCCACTTTGACGCCAGCCTCCTCTCCGGGGTGTCGCCTTCCTTCCTCAGCATGAGCACACTTGTCCGCCAGCGTGTACAACTCATTGACGGTCTTGGGGAGTTTAACATTCATCTTGGCCCGCATCCTCCTGTTGCGCACGTTCGAGTGGTACGCGGCAATCACGACTGCGGGGTGTATCTCTGGAATATTGCGTGTACTCGACTGAATCTCTAGATGTACTTCCGTAGGGTTTCTCCCTCCTTCTACGGAAGGACTTGCAGGTCGCTGGGTTGTCCTGGCTCCTGGTGGCCACCTGTGAAGGCGCCGACAAACTCGTTGCACAAGTCAGCCCATGATGAAATGGAGTTCTCCGCAGGTGCATCAGCCACGATCTCACATTTGGCTTGAGTGCCAAAGGGTAATATTTGGCGAGCACCTTCTCATCTCTTCCCCCGGAGGCCTGAACGGCTATCGTATAAATGCCCAGGAACTCCGCCGGGTTTAGCTTCCTGTCGTATTTCTCCGTCAGTTCAGGCTTGAAGGCTCGGGCCGATGGCCAACGGACCTGTCGCAGCTCGCGAGTGAAGGCAGGGCACCCAACCTCATAAGGTAGGTACCCGCTAACACTAGGCGCGGGGTCGCCAGCATCTAGACCGTTGCGCCTGTCGGATTGGCGGTGTGCTTCCCGGCGTCGCTCTATGGTGATGCGCGCGTCTTCCCTCCGTCGGTCTTCCAGGACACGCCATTGGTCCCGACGATCATGTTGGCCGGACGAGACCATATTTGCTTCGTCGGGCTCGTCGGCATGTGGAGCTTGTTGTGGCTGCCTCTGGGTCTGTTGTTGTGGAGGGGACTGCACCGTCGGCGCGGCTCCCTCGACACGCCCGTCAACCCGGGCCACCGTCGCCATCCGCGGGTGTTGTGACGGCTCCACATGCTACGATTTGCTGGCTTCGACGAAGCCGATCAGACTCTGGATGGTGGCTCTCCACTCGTCCATCTTGTCAGCCGCCGGCGGGAAATTTAGCAGAAGCTGGGCCCGCGCCATCGCTTCTGCTGTAGTGGCCGGCATGGCTAGAGAGGCAGATCGCGACGTCGCTCGACTCCTGGTGGAACCAAGAGGAGTGTCGCCGCCTTCTCGTCACTATGCACCGGTCGCCGAGGTGGTCTGGCGTGGAGGAGGTCGAACTTGCGGGTCTATGGCCCCGCTTGGTGCTCCGTCTGGTTCTGGGCAAGGTGCGTGCCCAGCAGCTACGCCTATGATGAGCGCAGCTGGGAGATCACGGCTTGCCCTAGATTGGGCGCCGCTGTTGCGGCCGCGGCCGCCAGTGCGGCGGGGAGGTGAAGACCGAACGTTTCCTCCTCCCGGGGCACTAGGGCCGAGCTCACCAAAGTGTTGTTGCTGCTGCTCCTCTCCGACGTTCCTCGCTCCTGTCTCGGCCGTGGGGGACATGACGGTGGCGCCGCCTACGTGAGTTGCGTCGCCCATGATGCCCACCCATTTGTCGTTGCCGCGGTGCCAATGGCGTCCGCAGCTGCGTGCGAGGGAGCCTTCGAAGTGGAGGGATGCGCGGTCGCGCCGGTCTTCTTCTTGGGAGCCATGGATGGAGAAGACGGTGATGAAGATCGATGCCCTGCTCACGATCTCGGGTTTGCGCAAATGACGCGCCCCCCTACCTGGCGCGCCAAAGATGTCGGGGCAGGATGCACACGATCACCTATGGGGCCACAGGCCCCTTTGTGGTTCGGCGGGGGTGAGGTCACGTTGCACAAAGAGCGGAGGTAATGAGACAGCACGACGACGAGACGCTGGTGTTTTACCCAGGTTCGGGCTGCTGAGAAGCGTAAAACCCTACTCCTGATTTGGTAGATTGATCGGAGGAACACGAAGCACACGCAGTGCTCAAACTCGGCAAGGGTGCCTTCGGGAGAGCTGCTACGCGAGTACAAGTGTCCAAGGGTCCGAATCTCTAGCTAGGTTGCCTTGGGCCTCCTTTTATAGCTCAAGGGGCAACCACAGTGGCAAAACAGACATTATCTAGTGATTAGATAGCTAACAGTGCTATCATATCTAACTCTAGCACTTAGGACAAAATGCCATAAATGCTAGTCAAGGTGGCGTGCGGGGGTGCACCCCCGGCAGGCTCTTACCACCGCTTGGATGACTGTTGCTTAGTATCTTGACACGCCTCTGGACGGGTGTCAAATGGGCATAATCTACCTTCCGGCGCATCGCCACGTGCTTAGCGGGAGCCACTTAGCCACCTGAGGGCTTGACACCACATCGACAACTGACTGGCGTTGCGATGCAGTGGAGCGGTGGCCGATCGGCTCGCGCCTACCAGGGGATGGCTTGCGGGTCTTCTTGAAGGCACGTGCGCTTCGGTCCCCGGCAGGCACCGGGGACGCGACTGGCGCGGCTTGGGCCCGTTCTGGGCCGTTGCATCGTCCTTGCCGGCGTTGCTAGCCAGCGTTGGCTGCTTCTGCCGGGGTCTTTGTCTTGGATGTTGGCTTCATCTTCTTGATGCGCTCCTTGATCTCACGTAGAGCGGCTTCTCTGGCTTGGATTGGGTTTTGACAGGGTTCTGCTACTACTGCCTGTGCATAAGTCAGGGGCACTGGGTACCCCATTCCTAGTGCACCGACACATCTCTAATTTTCAGAATGAATTTCCTTTTTGTGTGCCCGTACCGCTCATGAAGCGGCAGGGGGTGGCCAATATTTTTCCATGCTAGATGTGTTATTCTAAAGCTGAGTGTTTATTCACTTGTCACTATACTATTGCTTTGAATCATCTAAAAAGTCCAAATGTCCATGCTACCAAAGAAAAGAATATGCGATGAACATGGTAGGCAGCATTCCACATCAAAAAAATTGTTGTTATCATTTACCTACTCGAGGACGAGTAGGAATGAAGCTTGGGGATGCTGATACGTCTCCAACGTATCTATAATTTTTTATTGTTCCATGCTGTTATACTATCATTCTTGGATGTTTTATAATCATTTTATAGCAACTTTATATCATTTTTTGGGACTGACATATTGACACAGTGCCCAGTGCCAGTTGCTATTTTTTGCTTGTTTTTTACTTCGCAGAATATCAGTACCAAACGGAGTCCAATTGCTATGAAACTTTTTGGAGATTTTTTTAGACAAGAAGACAACTTGGGAGCCAAGGAAGCACCTGGGAGGAGGCCCGTGGGGCCCATGATACAGGCACCCCAGAGGCCCCCGACGCGCCCTGATGTATCCTGCGGCCCACGGAGGTCTTTTCCACCGCCTCTCATCTCTATAAATCCTCAGAAATTCCAGAAACCCTAGAGGAGTCGATGAAACACAATTCCAGCCACCGCAAGTTCCAGAACCATGAGATCCAATCTAACACCATCACGGAGGGGTTCATCATCCTCATTGGTGCCACTCCGATGATGCGTGAGTAGTCCACCATAGACCTACGGGTCCATATGCAGTAGCTAGATGGCTTGCTCTCTCTCTATTGATTCTCAATACAATGGTCTCTTGGAGATCTATTTGATGTAATGACTTTTTGCGGTGTGTTTGTTGGGATCCGATGAAGTTTGAGTTCATGATAAGTTTCTATCCATGAATATTATTTGAGTCTTCTTTGATCTCTTATATGCATGATTATTTATAGCCTCGTATTTCTTCTTCGAATCTTTGGTTTAGTTAAGCCAACTAGATCGATTTTTCTTGCCATGGGAAGAGGTGCTTTGTGATGGGTTCGATCTTGCGATATCCTCTCCCAGTGAAAGAACGGGCAGCGAGGCACACATGTATCGTTGCTATTAAGGATAACAAGATGGGGTCTATTCCTACATGAATAGATCTTGTCTACATCATGTCATCATTCTTAATGCATTACTCCGTTTCTCCATGAACTTAATACACTAGATGCATGCTGGATAGCAGCCGGTGTGTGGAGTAATAGTAGTAGATGCAGAATCGTTTCGGTCTACTAATCTTGGACGTGGTGCCTATATATTGATCATCGCCTTGGATATCGTCATGATTATTTGATCTTATATAAATTGCCCAACAGTAATTTGTTTACCCACTGTGTGCTATACTCATGAGAGAAGCCACTAGTGAAATCTACGGCCCCCGGGTCTATTCTTTTAACATATTGCTTTCCGATCTATCTTTTTCCGCATTTGTTTTCAGATCTATTATTCCAAAAACCCAAAAATACCTTGCTGCATTTTTTATTTGCATCTTTTATTTTGTGTTCTTGTGCTATCTATTTATCCAATCTCATACAAACTAATCTATCTTTTTACCGTGGAGAGATTAACAACCTCTCTTACGCATTGGGTTGCAAGTATTTGTTCTTTGTGTGCTGGTACTGTTTACATAGTGTTGCTTGGTTCTCCTACTTGTTTGATAACCTTGGTTTCATAATTGAGGGAAATACTTACCATAGTTGTGCTGCATCATCCCTTCCTCTTTGGGGAAATACTAACGCACTCTCAAGCCACGTCAATATATCTAACCCTCTCATTGGAGAAAGATGAGGATACATGGTCATTAAGCTCGGTGCATCAGTACTCGCCAAAGAGCAATTACGATTTTACATACACGATGCCGATGCACCGTAAGCGACTGCGCCTCCGACCAACCTCTGCTATGAGGTGCTCCCAACCCCGGTCGGAGGTAGGTCTCACACTCGAGGTTGATATCCCTTAGGATTCGGGTGGATGGCCTTACGTAGCACCGTAGCCTAGCTATATGGCTATAAAGAAAGCACTGCCTGGGAGGTAACTTGGATGGCCGTAGATGTCTCTCTTAGCTTCGCGTCTTGATTCTAGTTGCATTGGCACTTTTGTTTTTGCTTTCAATAGTTTCTATTTGAGTTATCTTAGTGTAATTTTCATTGGTAAGATTTATATCATGTCGGTAGCCTGTTTTTTGTTGCACACCTCCTCCTATTTATATTGCAAAATTGTTATGTTCCTAACTTGAGGTGGAAATGCAAAAAAAAAATCATGAAGTTCTGCAGCTCTAGGAGAAAATACGGCGTTCCATATGACCTCCCCGATCATATTGGCGTCCGTGTGAGCTCATGGCCGCAAAAGACAACCTGTCGTACTAGCAGACGCGCTCGTACGAGCGGTCGTATCACTTGGTGGCCACAAAGGAGCACCTCCACAGAGCAAAAGACGGCGTACCATGCGAGTGCTCGCGCTCGTACGAGTGCCCGTATGAGAGGGAGAAGCAGGGCATCGTCTACCAGAACGAACGACGGCGTTCTATACGACCGCAACCGGTCGTTTGAGCGCCCGTATGAGGGGAAAAACACCTCCAATTGATTCTTCTTCGACGTCTGAAGTCGATGAGCTGTTTTCTAACCGACCATTTTCTTTATAATTAGTGTGAATTACCTTTGAAACTCCATAGCCAATAATTCTCCTTAGCAACTATTTTCTTTATTTCTTTTTGCCGGTTGGGTATACGAACGTATGCCGAGTCGATGCTTTTATTTGTGTGTTATTTTCGCAGGGGCTTAGACCTTATGTGGTGACATGTATGGTATGGTGCCAAATGTATAAAGATCCACACAAGCCACTTGGTTGCTTCATCATGACGAACTTCAACTACAGGTGCCTGGTAAAATCTTCCAATATGAACCTTGCTCAAATAAAGTTGTTTAGTTGTGAGTCTCACCTTAAGTGAGATATCTCTTTTAATTAGGCACGTAGGAAGTTGCACACTTGTGTTTCCTATCTTGCGCCACACGCACTTCATCCAACATAGGAGTGAAATTGACTTATAGACATAATGTGTTGACTTAAGCGAGGTGCTTAGGTTGATGAACCGATCTTGTTGAGGCAGATATTTTTACCACTTGTGTTGTACTCCTTTGAGCTACAAAAAATTAAGAAAAACCCATCAAGGCACAAAAATATTTCATTTTATTTTAGTTTTTTTAGCAGGTTCTATTTGAGGGCAGCCACTGGACCACAACAAAGAACACCATTGAAGCAAGGTCCGCGTCTATTGAAAGAGAGGTCATATGCACCTCAACGGTAAAAGTTTCTAACCTTTCTTAGACGTATGATTGGGGAGGTAACCACTTCTTGTGCTCTCTTTTAATAACTGCATTTTATTTTTACTTTCGTAATTTCCCTTAGTTTAGTATTGCAAGGTTCTAAGCGTGGGGAGGTTATTTTTCATGTGTAGTGTCTTGTGCACTGCACTTTATCATGTGGTTTTCGTGCAATGGTGTGCCCCTCTGTTTTGACATGCTTGCTTTGCACTTGTTTGACTTAGCTTGAGTAAATCTTGTTATCTTCTGAAAAACATTGCCATGTTCTTTTATCAAAAACGCAATAAAGGAGTCCTCTGAACTATTACCTTTCTTTCGCCTAATAAAATAAGTTGGGGACTCTAGTGGTGGCTTGATTAGCGATTGAATGATTGTAGAGGCTTTTTGCTGATGAACCTGGCATCTTTGGTTGATCCGGGACGCGTAACGGTATTTATCTCGGCCAAACTATCCCCTCGGGGAACTTAGCTTTTGAGTCTTATGCAACATGACATCGTGATACTCTTGTGTAGTGTTTGAATTCTTTATGACTAAAGCAAGTTTGAAGCCTTTACACTTATGTTTATCTTTAATTGCTAGCCTCTATGGTACCGTGCCCATTCTCACATTGAGACTTGACGCATACTTCGCAGGTACATCCAAACCTGTGGGAGGACATTCTCTTGTTCTCCTACACATAAAAACCCCATCTCCACAAAATAGTCATCATACCTACCTACATGGCATTTTCATAGCCATTCTGAGTATATCGCCATGCACTACCATCATATTAAATTCCATGATTAGAGACATGTTTTCATTTGCCTTGCATGATCATAGTATGTCTAGCTCGACATTTCCATGGCTTGTCAGTTTTTTGTGTGTATGCTACGCCTGATCTTTGCACATACTGGTAGAGTGCCAAAGGCATCATCATATAGAGTTTCTCTCATATTTTTAGTTTTGAGTTATGATTACATTCAGTTGTAGTGAGTAATTGTAAAGTGTATTATTCATCCTTGTAAGGTGTTACTCAACAAAAAATAAGAGGAAAAAGAGACAAAATAAAAGATGCACCATGGAGGTGCAACAAAAAAAGAAAAAAAGGTGAGGAAGAGAGAAGGAGCAACATCATTGTCCTTTTTAGTATACACTTGTGCTTCAAAGTAGCACCACTTCACACATTGTCAAGTAGAAAATTTCATGAGCTTCATATGCTTCATAATAGTGGGGAACCTACATTATAGAACTTGGCTTGCATATTCCGATGACGAGCATCCTCAAAAGCTCGAGGTCTTCATGAGCAAGCAAGTTGGATGCACCCCCACTTAGTCCATAGGAAAGCTTTCATATATTCATAGCTCTATGTGCATCCTATTGTATGGCGATCACTACTCCTTGTGTTGACAACAATCATAAGGCCTTCTCCATAGCCTAGTGGTCAAATGCGTTGATGCAAGACTTTTTTTCTTTTTTGACTTCTCAAAACCCCAACCATTTTATATCTTTCCCTTAAGTGTGAGGCATAGACTTGCGATCAGTGCTGCATAGGTAGTTGAGTGGTTAAATAACGTAGACGGATGATCTTGCTATTGTACATGGTATGCCTCTTGTTGGTGTTTTTGAAGCGATCGCTAATGCTTGACTTCTTTTGTCTATGATAGTTGTTGTTTTGTTCCTGGCATAATATTAACCTTCTTTCTACACCTTTGGCAATGGGAATTTGGACTCCACAAAAATAATTTCCTCTTTCTTAACCTCCATGGCAATAGAACTAAGAGGATAGCTTGTATTACTCCCTTGCTAGTTAACTTTTGCATGCTTGCATGATGAACATGGATATCGCTTTTAGGGTTTGGTTCAATGTATGCTTTAGAGTTGGTAGCAATGAGCATTTGGTAGTGAACCTTCTTACTCGAGGGCGAGCAAGGTTTAAGCGTAGGGAGGTTGATGGCTCTATATTTTACGTATTTTTAGAGATCATTTGTTGCATTGAACCAAATAATTGTCCATTATGCATGACTACCTATATTTACACTTTCCTTTGTGAGCATTGCATATTTAGTATTTTATTTAGTTTTTATTAGTTTTGTTTGTTTTCTTATGTCTACAGGTGTCTTGGAGCAACCTAGGACCAAGCACGATGAAAGGACCAAGGATGGAATTGATACGGAGTCAGCCATGGGTCATACTTAGTCATTTCGAAGGTCGGAAAAAGTCATTTTTCCAAAGTGCTACAAATCAAGATCTAAGATCAGAAATGGATCAGCGTCGATCATACAAATCCAATGAGACCAAGAACGTCAAATTATGAATTCGTATGAATTGTTGGCGGCTGTTTTACTGGAGGAAAACAGATCACAAGACGGCCTTTCGAAGGACCGCGCGCGGTCATTTCCGTAGTCGTTGGACATGCAAACAGCTCCAAAAGTTTCCCTTCGAAATGGCATACTTCACTGATTTCGTCCCCGTTCGAAACCATGGGATAATTAGCTCGTAAATAAGAGATTGGGAGAGGATAAGGCTCATCTTGAGCCCTTGGATGAAGCCCATCATGTGAGGAGGCTAGGGAGGCTCCACATATACACCTCCTCAACCCTAGCCGCCATTCCATCTCATTCACCAAGAAGACATCCAAGACAACATTTATTCCTGATCTACCACCTGAGAAGAAGAGACAACACTAGGGGAAGAAGGAGGAGGCTCCGTCACCATGGGCACTGACCTTCGGGACGGTGCCATCACACCGGCGCCGCCGCCACCAGTGGTGCCCCCATCACCATCACCACCGCCGATGCCTCCATCATCATCACCATCATCACCACGCTCTCGTGCCTCCCCCCTTCACCGGCTTCATGTCGGCTTGTAACTTGTCTCTAACCTTCATGCATTTGTTTGAGTAGTTGTACTAGTTCTTGAGGATATGGTTGAACCCTATTTGGTATTTGATATTATTCAATATTATCTGTTCATGGTTTGAGTTAGCAACATTTGCGAATGTTGAGAGGAGCGCTCACTCACATTTTTGCCAAGTTGTCCTGAAGTATATTACTGTCGTTGTGAAGGGTTAGGCCGTTGGGGTAATTTGAGGTAGCAGTAAAACCTTTGATTCCTCGCCCTCACAATTGATTGGAGAGTTACGGAGAACCCTTAGAGAGGTCACGTCCATGGGGTAACCCTTGGTTATCATGAGTTGTAAACCCATGGAGGATACTATGATGGTGGCGTGCGTGGCACGAAGTCTACGTTAGAGTATAAGGTGTTTTGTGCCCGGCTCCGCCCACTTATGCATTTGACTAGTAACTAGAGGATGTGATAGTTCATATGTGGTAGTGATTCCGAACCCCTCGAGAACGTTTACTACTCAAGCATCATCCCTACTAACTTGGTGTCTTTTATTTAATGTTTTTATTCTTCTTGTTAGTAGTTTAGTTAAATCCCATTTTATCTAGTTTTCCTACCAACGATAGATAGGCTATTTCCAAACTTCGTTTTGGGTGCGTACGTGGCTGCGTGAAAGTGACAACATAGTTGCAGGGTTTGTGGTGACTTCCTATTCGCTCCGTGTGGGTTTGACACTCTACTTATCACAAAGAAAGTGCTACAACAGCCATGTGCACTTGTAGGTCATCAAAGCCAAATACTGTCGTCGTTCGTCGTCCATCTAATCTCCCCGAGCTTGCCGTCTACTCCGTCCAACTCGCCATGAGTATCTCTACCCATCCCTGCTCCTATTTCAGCCACTCTCATCCTCTGGGTTTCTCCCCCACCATGGCCGAAGCCCGCTATCGCCGAGCTTGTTGTCGTCGTCGTTGTAGTCCGTCATCGATGCGTACAAGCTCGAAATCGTAAAGGTCCCTAGAGACCGTAGAGCCCTTGACCCCGCCCATCCATGCCCCACAGCGCTGCAGTCGTGCCAGACCGAACTCTGGCCGCCACACTTGTGGTTGCCACTGTCATTTTGGTCTGCCCCGACACGAACTAAGGGCACCAGTCGAAGTGCGCATGCACCAGCTCCACGTAGATGGTCTCCGTCGTCGATTTGGTCGCCGAAGCGATGTTTCCGAGCCCCTACGCCGTCTCAGGCCTCGCTGGCGGCTAAACACCGATGGGTTTGACCCCGTTTGACCGCCTTTGACTTCCCCTAGGGAGAATGACATGTGGGGCCAGCCCCCTGACTAATTAGTTTTCAGGTTTTAATTAGTATTAACTAACACGGTTAGTTAGATGAGTCACTGATCAGTGGTACCCATTGCTCAGGTTTGACCTAGACTGGACCAGTTGACTGCCCATATCACCCTGACGCAGTGCTAACGTCATAATAGCTTTTCTGGATTTTAATGAATCAGAAATGGTTTTGAATTTCTAGAAAATGTTTAAAACTTCTAAAATTCATAGTAAATAATCTATAACTCAGATGAAAATATTTTATTTATGAAAAATTATCAGAAAAAATGAAGAATCTTTTTATGGCATTTTCTTGCATGTTTGAACAATTTTACATCACCAACTAGGAAAAATGATGATTAGGGAAGTCTGGTAATTAGTTTTGAATTGGAATTTGATATACTTTTGAATCCCACTTCAATTTACTTGGTTAATCATTCCTTTAAGTAAATTCAGTACCTTAATACGCCATATCATGCATTTGGTTGTGTATTGCATTGCATGTTGTTCCTTTTCTATTCTTGGTGTTGCTCCTTCCGGTAGACGTTATTCCAACGTTGTGATCATTGACAGTTATGAAAAGAAGTACTATCTTCAGATCTGTCAGGCAAGCAAACCCTCTTTGAGCATTCTGATACAATCCCATTCTCTTGCTCATATTCTCTTTTGCTGCATTGGGACAACTAAGATTCAACTACTACTTGTTGCGGTAGTTGAACCCATTCCTTTGTATGACCTATCTTTGTCACAGTAAATAGTGAAACCTCTTAGCATGAGTAGGAATTACTTGAGCCATGATGTGACTACTCATCTATGCATGTTTGCTATGCTTAGAGTCGTGTCTGGTCTGATCCTCTAGGCGATGAATTGGAATGGTTGTGAACATGTCCTACCTTGTGAGAGCTAAGTGTGTGAACCCATTTGGTAAAGGTAGCGATGAGAGGCCATGTAGGAGTACATGGCGGGTTCTCTCATTGAGATCGTCCTTAAGAACCGAGTTATGTGTGTGTTATCCAAGACGGGACACTACCACACAATGGGATCCTTAATTGACCCTCTCGACTTATTAATCGCCTTGATCTCTGTCTAGGAGTTGCAACTAGTTTCTGGTGCTTGTAGGATATGTGCTGGGGGCCGTGCTTAGCACTGCCCGATGGGGTGGGCTTCGATGCTGTAGATGTACCGTGGCACGGTGTACCAAGTGGCACCCGAATGGTGAGCTTGTGGAACCCTACGCACATCGCTTGGGGCCGTAATGGAAACTTCGGCTGGACTTCCTTGTGGGTTCAGCCTAAAATAGGAGATAAAACTGGACTAGAGTCTTGCGTGGTTAAGGTTGTGGCCGACACCCTCGCCGGTGCTTCCGCTTGAAGGTTGTCGCGATATATGACGTGTATATGGTGGTAAGTGGTGAGAGCGTGTGTGAAGAAGTATACCCCTACAGGATAAATGATCTATTCGGATAGTCGCGTCCGCGGCTATGGACTACTTGGAAACTTATATGATTCATAGACAATTTGAAATGGATACTATAAAATGTGCAAGATAAGTGTGAGTGCTATGGATGGTCTTCTCGTAGGGAGACGAGAGAGGATCCATAGTGGTGTATTAATGTGGTGACTATGTGGACTCGTGTGCGCCCTCTCACCTCAAAGAAAGTACTGACAGTCATAGTACAGGTTAGCCAAAAGTCAAAGCTGGCTTGCTGCAATAAACTCCACCCCCCATGTTGATACTTATGCATATGTAGATAGTTCTGATGTAAGTCTTGTTAAGTACCTTGGTACTCATGGTTGCTTAAATATGTTTTTGCAGAGGAGACGTTAGTCTCACTAGTGGTTTCAACGACGAGTTTGATGTTGACCGAGTAGCTTGGAATCCCAGACAGAGGTCTGACTCCTACAGAGGGTCTTGTAGATAGACGGACTTTCTGGCCTTCTTTCTTTTCACCTGTCTGTACTTAGACAGGTTTATGCTTCCGTTGTTTGTATGACTTTGTATGTTGGGTCATGAGACCCCTGTTTGTAATATCATACTATGTTGGCTCTTTTGAGCCTTATCTATACTTGAGTTATGTTTTGATGCCATGTTGTACCGACACATACTTGCATGTTATGTGTACGTACCATATGTATTGCTATGTGTGGGGTTAGACACCTAGTTGTATGCATATGGTTGCCTTCCTTACAGAAAATGCATCTTTGGTAGCTCGCTACTACTCCGGGCACTTTGATTGACTGACATGTATCCTTCTTTGCTCATGTGTCTATCCCCACGGGGAAATGTCACGCGGTGTTTACGAGAGTCCTTGGAGCTTGATCTGACTCAGTTACACACGTTGTCGACCGACACGTGCATTGCTTGGTTACATATGCATGTCCCTGTACGTTTGTGCCACTTTGGTTTATAACTAATCACCCGGATTCTCCGTCATATGTATGCTAGTGAAATAATCATATATGTGAGCCAATAGGCACAAAAGTTCCAAACCAAGGTAATGGCTGCAGCCGTGGAAATATTTTGCGTGGGGCGCAAAGTGATATGATGTGTTACATGCTACATCTATGTGACTTAGGATCCGCGTCCCGAACACACTCTCAATGTTGTTTTAGGATCATTGTTACACTTAACTATATCCTAAGATTAGGAAAACGTGATCAGCAATAAAACTTGAGCTAGTCTTAGAGCTGAGGATAGGAATCTTATTTTACTGTTTATCATTCCACACGTGCATACAGGTTTTCCACTGAATCGTTTATTCCAGGACCATAGCAATTTAGCATAGAATATAAACTCCTAATTATGAATATGGAAATATAATTATACAATATTATTGCCTCTAGGGCATATTTCCAATAGTCTCCAACTTGCACTAGAGTCAATAATCTAGTTAGCACATTTTACTTTTACACCAATGGCATCCGTCGTGACTCTGCGCTTTGTTTGTGGTATAGATTTTGTCCTGACAACTTCAGATCCGTGTGTATCATTTGTATTTCAATGCATCTACCATGTTTTCACAAGAATTCATAATTTTGTGAAACTGACCTTGTATGAATTGAATCACTGGCAGAACCTTTGATTCCTAAGACTTGGCTATGGAACACTATTAAGAATAGTGTTCCATTGGCAGAATCATCTAAAACCATACCAAGTTCATAAATGAACTTTTGATTCATTATCCTACATTGTTGCTTCTAAAGCAACAATATACTCGGCCTTCTGCTATAGAATTCACCATAGTAACTTTCTTGGATGAATTCCAACTTACTGTGCCACCGTGAATCATTTAATTGTAATCAAAAATCGCTTGGAGCATCGATGCAGATTTTTATCAATGTACTATTTACATCGAGCATGTATTGTTGTAATTCCTTACACAATCTCTTCATTTTATCCATATGCGAGAAACATGTCGTCGGTACTTAACGACATTTTACTGTTGTCCTATGATCGACAATTTGACCATTGTGGTCACTTTACTCACAACTTACTTGGTGTACTGGACATATCTGGTTATTTACATACCATGGAATATAATTGACACAAGTGTGATTGAAAACACCTTTCATGTGACTTCGAAAAGACACTCTTGGCTTATTTTCATACTAAACATCTTTAGTATCATATCGACATGTATTTTGGCTAAGCCCGATTAGACGCTATTATCTCCATATATTATTATGTCTAATACCAAGGCCATATTTCCTAAGTACTTTACTGAGAAACTATTTTCAATGAAGTCTTAATTTGTGTCACGAAATTTATATATTTTCCAATCATCCATGTGTATGCACACACTGTCGTGGTTTTGTCACGGCAGATGTCCTAGTGTGAGGACTTAGACGTGAGGCCATCGCAACTGGGTGATTAGCTTGTCGGGGTTGATCGGAATTGATAGACACGGTTTACCTAGGTTTGTCCCCTCACAATCGAGGTAATAGCCTACTCCTGCTTTTCTGCTTATTGCTTGGTGATCAATGCGAGGGAGCGGATTCGCTTGACCTAGCTCTTGATCGATTGTCACTTAAGTCTATTGGCCTCAGGGACTCTCCTTTATATACAGGTCGAGACCCTGGGCTTACAAGAGTCCGAGTCGTGCTACAACTCATGACCAAGTATATCTCCAACTCGCCTTGCCTCCTAAGCAAGGAAACTCAAGGCGACTTTCCACCTCTTGGGCCTTGAGTCCCCGTCTTCGGGTACTGGGCCGCAAAACCGGCTTACTTGGTAAGCCGCCTTGCCGGCCTTGTTCCTCAGCGTCACAGCCCACCTTGCATATTGCTTACGAGCCGCCATCAGGTTGACCCGGCCCAATAGGGCGGGTTATATCGTGGGGTTATATCCCCAACATTAGCCCCTAGATTGATTCGAATTCATTCATGTCAATCTCCACCACCTTAACTTGCGGCTTATCTTCTGATCATATCTGCATCTTCTCCGGGTCATGAAATACCGGCTTACGACGCTTCCAGACTTGTAATTTTCTTGTTCTACCCATTAATGACATCACTCACCGGAAATCCAGGAAATCAATGATGACATCACAATAGATCTTTGTATATATCCGTTTAGCCCAAAAATCGAGGCGCCTCTGGCTCCTAAATTTATTGTGCCCCCTCAATTCTCGCGCCTGTCTGTTACTCTTCAGCTTTTCTCTTTATAAGTACCCGTGGGGGGCCCTCTTATTCACTTTTTACCTTGCCCCCATGCTTCTTCTTCCTCCTTGAGCTCGAGTCTTTGCTGCGCCGCCACTGCTGTTCGTCCATCACTGGCTGACCCTTTCCAGGACTGCGGTGTCACCCAAACTTCACCAAGGCTCGGCCAAACATCTCCGCCGCCCCCTGCAACCGTTAGTTAACTCATTTTCCGTCTCCTAGATCTGTATCGGTTCACTATAGTTCTTCGGAGTTACCGGAGTTCATTGCTCCTTCATCACCATTGCTAGTTCATATATAGTTTCAATGAACTTTCCCATAGAAACAGAGCAGCATCAGTGACGGCACCATTTTATACATAGTATACTTAGATCTCCCTTATGAACCCGCAAGCTAGGTCACCACCGCTTCAATACTCCGTCGTTAGGTTTAGTAATTATTTTGCCTTTTTGAACCATTTCCAGATCCATAATTGTAGCTACATCGGTAGGAACTTGTTAGTTCCATACTTAGCAAAAAACCAGAAATCTCTGATTATCATAAGACGCCCTGATGTTTGCCGGTTCATCATTATGACTGTAATCCACCATGTTTAGAGACTGCTTCATTTAGGTGCCGACTTATCATCAGGCGACTCACCTGTTGTAAATAATTCGGTCGTCTTACCCTTGACCATAACTGCCAAAACATTGTTGTCTGATCACATAGCTTATTTAAACGAGTTGTCATTTCTTAAATAACCCGCCATATATGCTTTTGCAGATCCTTTTAATTTTACCCGGGCGAATCATCATGTCAAAATCCACCATATGCGACTGGGTGCCTTATGACCCACAAGTATAGGGGATCAATCATAGTCCTTTCGATAAGTAAGAGTGTCGAACCCAACGAGGACCAGAAGGAAATGACAAGCGGTTTTTAGCAAGGTAATTTCTACAAGCACTGAAATTGTAGGTAACAGATAGTTTGATAGCAAGATAATTGGTGACAAGCAAGTAACGGTAACGGTAAATAAAGTGCAGCAAGGTAGCCCAATCCTTTTGTGGCAAAGGACATGCCAGAACAGTCTCTAGTAATAGGAAAGTGTTCTTGAGGGTACACGGGAATTTCATCTAGTCACTTTTATCATGTTGGTTTGATTCGTGTTCGCTACTTTGATAATTTGATATGTGGGTCGACCGGTGCTTGGGTGATGTTCTTACTTGAACAACCTCCCACTTATGATTAACCCCCTCGCAAGCATCCGCAACTATGAGAAAAGTATTAAGATAAAATCTAACCATAGCATTAAACGTTTGGATCCAAATCAGCCCCTTAAAAGTAGCGCATAAACTAGGGTTTAAGCTTCTGTCACTCTATCAACCCTTCATCTAATAACTACTCCACAATGCATTCCCTTAGGACCAAGGATGGTGAAGTGTCATGTAGTCGACATTCACATGACACCACTAAGGGAATCACAACATACATATCTTCAAAATATCGAACACATATAAAATTCACATGATTACTTGCAACATGACTTCTCCCGTGACCTCAAGAACAAAGGTAACTACTCACAAATAATATTCATGCTCAAGATCAGAGGGGTATTGAATAGCATAATGGATCTGAACATATAATATTCCACCAAATAAACCACATAGTAATCAACTACAAGATGTAATCAACACTACTAGTCACCCACAGGTACCAATCTGAGGTTCCGATACAAAGATTGAACAAAAGAGATGAACTAGGGCTTGAGAGGAGATGGTGCTGTTGAAGATGTTGATGAAGATTGGCCTCCCAAAGATGAGAGGGGTGTTGGTGATGACGATGGCTTCGATTTCCCGCTTCGGGAGGTAAATTCCCCCGGCGGAATCGCTCCGGCGGAGGGCAAAAGTGCTCCTTCCCAAGTTCCGCCTTGAGACGGCGGCGTTCCATCCCGAAAGTCCTCTCTTTATATTTTCTAGGTCAAGAGACCCTATATACCAGAAGATGGGCACCGGAGGTGGGCCGAGGAGGGCACAACCCACCAGGGCGCGCCTGGGTGGCCTAGCACGCCCTGGTGTCTTGTGCCCACCAGGGTGGCCCCCTCCGGTAGTTATTTGCTCCAGTATTTTTCATATATTCCAAAAATATTCTCCGTAAAGTTTCAGCTTCTTTGGAGTTGTGCAGAATAGGTATCTCTGATGTGCTTTTTCAGGCTCAGAATTCCAGCTGCCGGTATTCTCCCTCTTTGTGTAAACCTTGCACATTATGAGAGAAAAGGCATTAGAACCACTCCCTAAAGCATTCTTATTCAACAAAACATAAAAAATAACAGTAGGAAATCATGATGCAAAATGGACGTATCAACTCCCCCAAGCTTAGACCTCGCTTGTCCTCAAGCGAAAAGCCGATATTGAAAAGCATGTCCACATGGTTTGAGAGAGAGGTGTCGATAAAAACAAAATACGGACATAGTAGCATCATGCTTATTATCATAACAGCAACAAACTCTAGCATAAAACTTATTCCTATAACTTTTCTCATATAACTTCTCATAAACAAGTAACAATTCATCACAACATAGAAGTATAATGCATAAACCTTATTGGAAACCAACAAACTATGTTCTCAATCAACTTTGCAACTACGATTCATCATATTTTCAGGAAGGGTCTCATGTCGGAGCCTTTTGGCAAGTCCACATACTCAACCATAATTTAGTCTTCTATGATTGCTAACGCTCACAGCATACCCATGAGAAAAAAGTTTCAACCGGGCACATAGAAAGATAGGGGCTTCTAGTTTTGCCTCCCAACATACACAAATCAAGGGTGATGTCAACAATAATAACTCATGCTGACTCACATCCAACTGGGTATATGTGCCTGGATCTTTCCATGCCACATGATGCTTGCAAAAAGAAAGAATAAAAAGGACTAGGGGAGAATACTTTGACTCCTTGCATAAAAGTAAATACATAAAAGTAAAAGATAGGCCCTTCGTAGAGGAAAGCAGAGGTTGTCATGCGCTTTTTGGTTTGTATGCTCAATCCCTCAATGTAAAAGAACGTCACGCTATATTGCCCCCTATGATAGCAACCTTTATTATGCAGTCCGTCGCTTTTATTACTTTGCCATCATAAGTTCGTATATAGCTTAATTTTCTCTTACACTATGTAACAGCCCGAGACCGACGCTTCAGATGCCTTTCATGTTTGTCGTGACCGCCGTGTTAATTATTTGTTGGTTGCATTGCATCATGTCGTCATACCATTAAATTTTACCAACCAAATGTTTCTCAATAAATAAATAGCATAGACCTCTTGATCTATTTAAATTGAGGGAAGTGCACATGGTGTTTTCTCTTTATAACAATATCCTCCCAATATTTTAGGGAGCTAAAATAAATATTCCATTAATTTGGTTTCACCCATAAACACACTTGCATTTAATTACAATGCATGTGTCTACTTCAAGTTTGACCTCCAACGCCGTCAGCAAGATGCAGCCAGCTCCATCGCCGAGATCCACTTTCAACAGATAACTGTCAAGAATCGTTCTGCTCCTCGCGGCCATGAACCTAATGGTTTTTCGTTATGTTGCTGGGCATGTGTGTTCTCATCGTGTGGCTGGTTTATGTTAAGTTCGTCATGATGAAACATTTGGTTCGTCATTACAACGCCGTCCACATACGAATGGACGCCCACACTCACTGAATCGGTAGTTGGGCAGCACAATGAATGCCGCACCTGCGAGCCGTGGAAATTGGCTGATGTTAGGAGAAAAGCATAGCGCGTATAATACGGCGTATCTACATCGCCTAGGCAGTTGGGGTAGGCTCACACGACGCGGGGGGACGGCGTTGCGTTCTTGTGTTGGACCGGTCGTTCTCTTGCAACCGTGTAAACTGGACCATGGTCCAGAAGTTTTAAAAGGAGACCCGGCAAATCAGTATAACACTTTTAATTACTGGGGTTAATACAAAAGCTACCGATACAGGGGACACTGATTATCTCTAATACATTGAGTACAACGCATGCATCTAGTGCTCCATCTACCGATACAGGGGAGCTGATTAGCACCTATAACTAATACACTTGTAATGACGAACTTAACATAAACCAGCCACACGATGAGAACACACATGCCCAGCAACATAACGAAAAACCATTAGGTTCATGGCCGCGAGGAGCAGAACGATTCTTGACAGTTATCTGTTGAAAGTGGATCTCGGCGATGGAGCTGGCTGCATCTTGCTGACAGTTCTGCTGGCCGCTGTTGATCTTCTACAGAAGCGGGATGGGGGAGCAAGCGAGCGGCGGTCGCGGACGAAATCCATCACAGTGGAGTATGTGTCCTACCATTTAAAGAATGGGCACTATCAAGACTGCGAGAAAATTGAAATAATAACAGAAAAAGCAGCAAATAGAACAAGGGAATGGAAGCATGGCACGGATTGAGGAATTTTATTCGCGGACGAATTTTATTAAACTCCAAAGGATGCATTTGTAGAAATGATTCCCAGGTCTCTTCCCACTGACGTATATGTTGCTCGGCACCTCCCGGACGCATCTAGGCCAAGGTATTATGGGTAATCACTGTTTGGGAGGTGGAGGACGAAGAACACTGAACATGCCATGGCTGCTGGTGCTAACGACGGCACGAGGTGAGTACGAGGGACGTGGATGTGCGTGCGCACGGGATAAGCAGAGCACGGCCTAGCGGACGTTGCTGCAGACTCCGATCCAGAAAAAACCTCACGGACGAGACCGTAGGGGACGAGTGTGGGTCCGTGTCATAATGGATAACGGACACGCGATAGAGACACTGTTTGTATTGAATTCAGAGTTGCAATACATCGCTGAATACAACTACACGCATCGATCCCCAGGTGCACCAATGGCTTAGAAAATGATATCATATTATAGTACGAGCCATATTGAAGTTTTGGCTAAAATAAATATTCCATTAATTTGGTTTCACCCATAAACACACTTGCATTTAATTCCAATGCCCTTGTCTACTTCAAGTTTGACCTCCAAACCTTGTCAACAATTCTTCTCCATTTATCGAGGCTCCTCCTAAATTCTCAACATTTTGGACACTCCTAAAAACATGTCCTAGTTCAAACCATTTGAATTAATTCAAATGAGTTTGAATTTAATCTTTCATTCATGCCAACTTCTATTTTCCGTGGACCAAACACATTTATGTGTGTCCAAGAAAATTAACCCAATGCCCAAATTCCTTTTCTAACCATTTCTTTCTCTCTTTTCTTGTTTCTTTTTTTTCTGTTAATAGAAAAGTAGAAATAGAAGAGAGAGAGGGGGGCAACGTTGCAGGCCAGATCAGCAACCCATGGGCCGGCCCAACTACCCCCGCTAACCCTAGCGACAGGGGAGAGCCCTGCTCGATCCCCCATCTCCTCCCGTTCCTCCCGACCGCGCCGCCACCTGCCCGATTCCCCATGCCCTCGATCTCCAGCTCTCTCTCTCTCGTCTCCCTCCCCTTGAACCGCACGTCGCCACCCACACCTAGTCCCGATTCCCCGTCGTCCCTCTCCCTCATCACCTCGCTCGTCAACAAGGAGAGGAGCTCCTCGCGCCCGCCAGCCACCTTGCGACCTCGCCCCGACCTTCCTCACCCCCGTAGCCTCCCGCTTGTCCCCGCGCCGCCGCGCCAAGCCGCCTCTGCTCTGCCTCGCCCCCTGCACCAGCTCCGGCTGGCGAGGTCGACCTCAGCCGCCATGGCCATCGACGACCTCTCCTTCGTCCAACCCGCTTCCTGCCCCGCTAGCACCTCCGCCCGTTCTCCATGGCCGCCCGCTCGTGCACTGCTGCTGCCCTCCTCACCTCGCGCCCTTCCGTGGGCTCCACCACCACCTGCTGCTGTAGCCGTTTTTGCGTCGTTCCCCTGCCTCCATGAGGTCCTGCTCGGGCTCCCTCCTCTGCTCCTCCCTGCTCACGAGCACCTCCATCCCCATGGCGGAGTGCCCGCATCGCTGCTCCCATCGTGTGCATGCTCGCCGATCGTCGGCCCTGCCGTCCTCCACCTTCTCCCCGCGGATCCTTCGTTGTTGCTGCATCGCGGCCACCTCACACCAAGTTGCCGTGTGTGGCAGGGCCGGTCCCGAGATTTTGGAGGCCCGGGGCGAAATTGAAATCCGAGGCCCCTTGGTAAAAATACTAAAATGCTAACCAATTTTTGAGCGGTGTCGTTTGTTCAAGCGAGTTCGTGATGACCATCTGTCAAAGCACTTACGCGCCGAGCCTCAACACGAATCATCCAGAGCGTGCATGAATGATAATGTATTGAAATATCCGGTGTGTATACATGAAATATTAACAATAAACAGTTAAATGCATCAAAACAGCGTTCATATGAAATAAAAACATACCTTCTGTAAACGCATCGTCATGGTGGCTTGTGGATGCAAAGTTTGTAGGGGCAGTCTCCTCTTGGTGACTCGGCATCTTGCCTCTCTGTGTGGCCGAGTGGGGGAGATAATGAGAAATTTCAGAGTCACATGGCACCACACACACCCTGAGGGTTGGCTATAATTTTAAGACAACAGTCAAGATTTGTTTGTTTACTATCATATTTGTTCAGCGAGTGGAATTTGCAAATTTGAGAGAAAAGGATCCGACGATACCGTACATGTCCTTCAGAAATCAGAATTCAGACAAATGTGCATCTAGCCAACTCCAGATGTGACCTTCTTGAATCCAATCTATAACAAAAAATATATACTGCTGCCTCCTGCCCCATCTTTTGTTTGATTTTGTTGTTGCTCGACAGATGCCTTCCCTGAAACTTCAGTATCAGTGTTTATTCACGAGTCATGAGAGCAAAAACAGATTACAGATGTTAATCTTTTCCATTCTCATCACATAACGGGTATACATGGGCAGCAGATAATGAATCAGATTGCAGCGAGGAGGCAACATGCCATCAGCAGGGTGGGTGGGCGTGGGGGCATCAGGAAGGAAGGAGGTGTAGCTGCGTAGATCGATGAACTTGTCCCATGATCGAAGTGCAGCATCGATGCGGCGGCGCAGGCTAGAAGATATGCCTTGAGCGGTATGACGTGATCTCATCTAATCCCAGGATTTGCGGGAGGAATCCATTGCGTTCGCTGGATTAGAGCGATCTCAGTGTCGCGTACGCGTCGCCTACGCCTGTGGTTGATTGCACTTCGGGGCCCTTTGGGCGGTTTGACCAAATAGCACAGGCCCAGGTTGGGGCCCCTTGATTTCGGGGGCCCGGGGCGGCCGCCCCTCCCACCCCCCCCCCCCCTCAGGACCGGGCCTGGTGTGTGGATGATGGCCACGTCGGGCTGCCCTTCGAGGCCTCCTTCTGCTTGCTGCCATCGGGCATGCCGCAGTCCTCCATCACCTCTGAACCCTGTCGCATGCTTCCCAGCGCCACCACCGTGCCCTTGCTCGTGTTGTGGCTACCCGTTGTTGCTTCTATGTACCATCGGTGCCTCTTGGTGGCCAGCACCTTCACCAAATTGTCACGGGTCGTTGTTAGAAGTGGGACGCCAAGTGCAGCGATGACCCTCGAAGACCCTTGCCCCGTGTACCACTCCACTGGCGCACTGGGATCTGTGAAGCAGCTTGACGGCCATCACCGTGTACGACTACCGTCGGCGAAGACCCGAGTACTACTACTTCCACGACGTCCACGATGACCCTTGAACATCTACAGCGCACCGAACTCGATCCACCCCGAATGCACGCTTCGAAGGTATAACCCCGAGACGACGCCCACATACGAATGGATATGTTTTGATGAGATGCACACCATGTCCAAATTGTTTTGTGCACGTTCCTTGTTTTCCATGGCCTCGACACGTGGGAACCCGGTAACCGGGATTACCCCATCATCTTAGCATGACACGCACACGGCCTCACTTGTTATTTTGCACCGTCATCTCAATGAGTTGTCGGAACCGAAACGTTGTCGTGGCACCGTTTTCGTATTCGTCGCCGTGGCACCCAATTCTTCCGCCATGCCGACAAATGCTCTATATCATGCTTATGTCGAAGTTTTCATAAAATTGCATAATATTTGATCATGTCATCCTCATGCATGGTAAAAACAATTAAAATGAAGTTTGCATTGAGATTGCCTAATGCCATGTTAAAAACGGTTTGTCTCATAACTAATTAACTGTAGCTCCGATTTTAATGTTGCACATATGTAACTTGACTAGAAAAATGAGTGGAATAACATGCTGGACTTTATTTTGCTGTTTAACGAATATAAAAATGCATTAGGACAGATCTGGACCAAATTCATAATTTGCATATGAGGTCGTTTTGGAAGTGCTATATGTTGCTTTCGGCCTCATTTAAGATGCCTAGATTGTGTAGTTGATTTATGCTTTACCTCTTGCCATGCTTAAGCACATTTAATATTGTTGTGTACCTAATCGAGAGTGAACTAAGTATTTCAACGTGGAGTTTCGTCAATATGCAACTCGTTGCACATTGAACTTCACTTAATGTGTAGTGTTTGACTGTTGCTTCTTGCCATGCCATGCCTTGCATATTTAAACCGGACATGCGTCATATTTGTTTGCGCATCATGTCATGTATATGTTGTGGTGTTTATCGTGTGTTGATTGTTGTTTCTGATTTTTTTTCTCGATAGAGTTCTAAAACCGCTTCGGAGTGTGAGGATCCGTTCGACTACGTGGTTCGTCTACTTCACGGATTCGTTCTTCTTCCATGCGGGATCTCAGGCAAGATGACCATTTCCCTGGATACCATTACTATCATTGCCATGCTAGATGTCTCATTTCTATCGCTTGTCACGCTACCTACCACATGTTTGTTAAGCCTCCCAAAATGCCATGAAAAGCCTCTAACCCCTCCACATCCCAGCAAACCATTGTTTGGCTATGTTACCGCTTGCTCAGCCCTTCTTATAGCGTTGCTAGTTGCATGTGCAAATTGCTTCCATGTGTCAACATGGATATTTTTTTTGATATATCACAATAAGATTGCTATTTAATTTAATGCACATATATACTTGGTAAAAGGTGGAAGGCTTGGCCTTTTGCTCGGTGTTTTGTTCCACTTTTTTCGCCCTAGTTACTTGTGTACCGGTGTTATGTTCCATATTGAGCGCTCCTAACATGCTCGGGGTTATTATGGGGACCCCCTTGACTTTCGTTTAACACGGTTGGTGTATTTTAATTGAGTTTACTTCAAGTTTGCTATAAACGGGTGTTAAACAAATTCCAAGTTTCCACATAACCACGGGAACGACTCTTAGAAAGATTTAACCCTGCAGGGGTGCTCCAACTCATCCATCCCAAACTAGCTACAACCTGCGGTGGAAAACCTCAACCTCGATATAGCCCAAAGTATCCTTGGAATCCCGGTGCACAAGACGTTCGTTAAAGGTAAAACAAACCCATGAAGACCTCTCGGCGTGTCGACGATCCCGATAGGATCCACGTATCTCGTTCTCAGGACATGGTGGATGAGCTATGGTTACCACACCAATCCTCGAGTTGCCCCGGGGTAGCGTTAATAAGCTGCCCTAGTTTGGACCAGCACCATCAACACTGCCCCCCTATATTATGTTGAATTATCGAGGGTTTCATGACGCCCTATGCATTAGTAAAGGTTATCACTATTATTATGCTAGGCAAATTTTTGTACCAATGTTGGGACTTGCAAGAAGAGTTTTGTCCCAAAACGAAAATCAAGGGGGTCCCCATAACAACTCCAAGCATGTTAGGAGCACTCAATATGGAACATAACACCAGTACTCGGAAACTAAGGCGGCAAAGGTTGAACAAAACACCAGAGCCTTCCACCCTTTACCAAGTGTATAGATGCATTAATAAAATAGCAAGAATAATGTGATATCCCAAGATAGCCATGTTATCACATGGATCCACCTGCAACTGCAACTAGCAACGCTATAAGAGGGGATGAGCAAGTAGTAACCTAACCAAACAACGGTTTGCTAGGATGTGGAAGGTTAGAGGCTTATCATGGCATTTTGGGAGGCTGACAAACAAGTGGTAGGTACTGAGACATAGCTTTAGAAATGATACAACTAGCATAACAATGATTGTAGTGGTATCCAGGGTAATGATCGTCTTGACTAAATTCCGCTTGGAAGAAGAACGAATCTGTGAAGTGGACGAACGGGTCTAGTCGAATGAATCATCACACTCTGGAATGCTTCAGAACTCTAGCGAGAAGAAACAATCCGAAAACAAACAAACAAGACAAGGTAAACACCGCAACATATTTATGACATGATGTGCAAAAAAAATATGATGCATGTCCATTTAAAATATGCATGTCATGGCAACAATCAAATACTACACACTAAGTGAAGCTCAATATACAACAGGTTGCATATTGACGAAACTTCACGTTCGAATTATTTAGTTCACTCTCGTTTATTTACTCGACAATTTAAAATGTTGTTTATCATGGCAAGTATACTACATATTTAGGCAAGTTTAAATAAGGCCGGAACAATGAATAACAATTCCGGAAAGTCCCCATATTTAATTTTCGAATTTTCTACTGTTCTGCCCTAAACATATTTTATATTTGTTAAACAGGAAAATAAAGTGCACCATGTGATTCTACACATTTTTCTAAGCAAGTTACATATATAGTTCATTTAATTCGGGGCTACGGTTATATATATAGATATAGCATGTCATTTATGCAAATTAATTGCAAACAACAAGTTAAATACTTTTATCATCGAAGAAAGTTGGATACTGTGAAACTACACAAAACTAGTAGACTGCCCGTGCGTTGCCACGGGCCAACAAATGAACTTGTAAACAATGCTTATTTTCCTCCCCACAAATGAGCACATTGCATGCGATGTTCAACCAAAACACAAATACAAGCATCTTCTTCTCTATATTCTTAGAAACACCACACAACCCTCTAGCCGCTCTTTCTCGTTGAACATGTCGTCCATCACCTTCTCTCATCATTCACCTCTCAATCTATTGCCCCTTGAATCTGCATGTAGCTTCCATGTCATTGTTGAATGCCCTATCACGTCACCTTCTTTCCGATCTATTCCTAATCTGAGGAAGCTAAATCTAGTTGAATGCCCGTGTGTTGGCATGGAATCACAAACTTATCTATTGAAACATATACAAAATATCATTATATGTAGTGTGCACATCACATGCTTATGACTATGTTGTGACAAATAGTTCTTGTCTATCTCTCGCTTTCCTCTAAATATGTTTCTCCAAGCATGCATTTCAATTTCTGCACTCGCTAAAATATCTACTTTCATGTGCTCCTTCAACCCCACAAATGTCTTATTCTCCTGTCTACACGAGATTCCCTTTGCATCGTTGTGTTGCACATGTGATCTTTTAAAAACAAGGCAAGCGAGTGATATCGTCAACATTAGATCAGTATTGGGCACTTAGGAAGAAGCTACAGTCAGTTTCTCTGACCAGATTTGATTATGTCTAGGTGTTACTCGTCTATACTGACGAGTTCCGTCTCTGAAGCGAATTCTAGACTTCCTCCTATTCAACACAAGTACGAAAATTGAGATACAAAAACTGAAGATGTACATAATTTCTTGCACAAATCCTCTTGCCAAATCATGGAGCTTCAAATTTTCTATCGATAAAATCATCCAAGTGCGGTGTATTACAATGCCTGAGCAATACTGGATAGTGAAATAGCGTCACCAAGGGTAGAAACAAACACTTAAATTGATAGCATGAGATATATTAGCCTACATAAATTATTTTTCTAACCCACACATAATATAGTAACTACTTATCTAGCAGCTTGCCTTGTTTCAAAAAAAACTTATCTAGCAGCTTTGCTTCGCACGAATCCATAGTGAGCAGGGTTTATAAGCAAACAGTTGAGAACCATATGGCCAAATCAAGCATTGCTAAAGAAATCATAGTATGACCCCTACTATGTTAGCAGCCTAGTGAAATATTTACGTAAAGAAAGAAGATTCTACAATGTGATAAGTATCTACTACTTCAAGTATTACAATGAGTTGAACTAATTAATTAAAACCTTAGTTCTTAATATTTTTAGCAAAAAGGATAAAAACATAAATGAACATAATCCTGATATTTGAACCATGTATACATTACATATGAGGATTGCCAGACAACTGAGAATACCAAAAAAATTGAGCATCAATTTGAAAGAACCCAAACCTGATAGCTCACACAGTAAATAACTGATATTATTTACCTCTAAGAATGTATATCAAGTATCAATCCTGCATAAAATGAGACGCTCAGTTCTTTTTCCTCAACAGGAGTAGGACACAACATCTAGATTACAAAAAACTACTACACAATTTTTCTATATCAACTATCATGACCCTAGCATATAAATCAAAATATATGAACAAAAAACGGAGGTCCCATGATAATGCAATACTATCTGAAACATGCATACCATCCACACGCGAGCATCGGCAACAAACACACGCGAAGAGCGGTGCCCCAACCAGCAGCGGTGGCATCTCCCTGGATACATCATCTCCACCTCTCCTTCTAAGTAGCTGAAACACACACGATATTTATAGGACAAAATCTATAAGATTGTCTTGAAGGCCCTTTACATATATATGGTGCTTGTGAGAAATTTTACACCTCATAAATGTCATGTATTTCAAAGTAAAAAGGTGTATGCTCCAAAAAGTAGATCAAGGATGCAGTTGTGTGAATGTTTCATGTATCATTTATATATAAGAAAATTTTAGCATGATTCGTTCTACTGACAGATATATCGTATAATCATCCTGCAAGCATGGGGGATAAAAAAATGAAATTGAAAGGACAGCAAGAAACAGAGCAAACTCCTAAGATCTGCAAATGAGAAGTAACAGAGCCTAGGGATGAATTGAAATGCTGACCTCCTCTATGACAAGGAACAACGTCAAGCTTTGATGATTTAAAGCACTGTCTGGGAGGTATACTGGAGCAACCAATGAACTCAGCCATACAAACTTGGGATGACCATCTGTCGTGTGGTTACCAGCATGCTCAAGCCATTGCGCCTGTCACCTCCATGGTTGCCTCTCTTCCGCTACCACCGAACTGGAGCAGAGCTCATTCATTATTTATTTTCTTAAGATATGTTGTTAAATCCTAATCATGCAATCAGCTAAGAACCATACTAATTGATAGGGAAAGGAAAAGAAGAAGTTAAAGAATCAAACATTCATTAGTGCATCGTCCTAACTCGAGAGCACGACACGAAGTAGACGAATACCCTTGAGGCCAAAGCAGAGTGAGGATCCTACCAGGCTCAAAACCAGGGTGCATACCGACACCTCCACGAGTGCGTCCGTGCAGCCACCGCTCTCGCAACTGGTCGGGTCGACACGGCCCCACAGCCGCCACTCCATCCCATCTCCCAAACGCTCGGGCCGTCGCGGCCGCCGGTATTTGTTTCCTCTCCTCTCAGTCGCCGCTCCTCGTGACCATGGTGCCATCTTTCGATCTCACCTGTCCATGGCGACTTGTTCCTCTCAAGAAACTAAAAGAAAAAAATTAGAGAATTTCATGCCATGCGGACTCAGAACATGAAACTTTATTGAAAGAACAGTAACACTTTCCTTCTCCACATCTCTACAAAATTGTAGTATAGGAAATCATCTTAGTCTCTCTTTATTTACAGAGCATTTCACCTCTACCTCATTGGTCCTACTATTCATGATAAAAAGTGGATAAATAGATCAAATTACAAGTAAAAGCTCCAACGTCCAATAAAACAAGAAACAACTATCACGGGCAGCATATCATTCTATCATTCAGTATTTTGAATATGCATAAAATGAGCTATTAAATCAAGTGAGTAATACCTTTAATTCTTCAAAGAATGTATGTCCATTACCAAACTATAGTCAGCTACTTCAGAAACCTAGTGGTGTTAAAATGACGTGTGCCCCAACATATCCACCTATACAATGACAAAAAGACGACATCCAGTCATACTTCCTTGATGGTTGGGAGAAATTCCAGCCCAGAAAAGCTAGTTCTAGAATAACAAAATTGCGGGCTCGGTCAGCAGCACAAATTTTGCCATTACTGTTGCCTCAAACTCCCACTCCGATGATTTAACTTCCATGCACAAATATGGTGTGGTAACCCAACAAAGCTCTCTAGAACTCAAATTCCTTTTCAGAGGATTCCCCGTCCTTCTCCTGCTTCCTCTTCATCTTTTGCTTGCGCCATGTGAGTTAGAAAGCGCAGGTTGATGTTTCAGTTGAATAACTGCGTTAGTCAGGCAAAAAAGAATTGTTGAACAACTACAATATATAATTTCTGGTAAGGAATGTACCTCTGGCCACCATGTTGCTGAAATTAATCTTCCTCCAGCTAACGGCGCTATGTCTCATTCTTCATACTGGAAACCAAATTAGCTACCCACTCTGCATTGCGAAAACAGAGAGAGTCCAAGTGACCATAGCATAGCCTAAATCATCATCATCATTTTAGTACAACATCCAAAGACATGCTGAGCCCCTGTTTGGCTGGTCTTGTTCTAAGCAAATAGGCCAACCAAATGCCCTGCTTATTTTCAGCTATGTTGAAAGCAAACTGACTTGAAGGCAAATCACGTTTTCGTATACCTTTTAAGTTTCACAAGATTTCCTGCTTCAAGAAAATGAAGAAAACACAGTTTAAAGGTGAAACCTTAAAAGGAGATAGACAGCCAACAACACTCACTTATTTGTTTTCAGTCGACATGCATACAACAGGCAGCACACAAGCTCATTAAAATTATATCTATCTATCTTCTTATATGTATGTGCTCCAGTCAATGTTATTGAAAAAAATGAGTAACTCACTTTTATTCGTACACCAGCGACTTGTCACTTTATTCATACAGCAGTAGCAACACAGAGCAACATCCTGCACATTAGAAGAGTACGATGTGAAAATAAAGAGAGAGAGAGAGAGAGAGAGAGAGAGAGAGAGAGAGATGCTCGAAGGGTCACGAACAACAACGACTTTGACACTCGCCCGAACCCGAGCAGGCCTCGCCGCCTCGCAGGCGTGGTCGTCCTGTTCTGGGCGATCTCCTGCAGGACATTCGGCACCGATGGCGCCTCTACCTCGGCAGCGGCAAGCACGTCTCTCGTGCCCACGGTCTTGTTTGGAGGAGGAGGAGGGTCGCCCCTTTCGGCGACGAAGCTCCGGCTGCATGTCACCAGCCTGGGCATGATGCTGGTGCTCTTCCTGAATGACGCCCAGCTGCGCGCCGGAGAGGTCCACTCCTTGACGGGCAGCAATTGGCAGAATAAATTAGCAGTAAGTTAAAATCAGTCAAGCATGCAAGTAGATTAAGACCAGCAGCAAACAAAGCAAATTATTTCAGATTGTGGCATTTGGCAAACGAGAAGGAATCGAATTGGTAGGTTCCAGTTCCTAAGCGTAATTAAACAGGCAGAGTATTTATTTTTTGAGTTGAAGCACATGACAAAAATAGTGACCACCAACCAAGCCTGATTCTGGACGGTGACGACTCACAACAGCATCAAGCAAGCACAATTGCTGGAGGCAAGGAGAGGAGCTCACCGTGGCTGTTTTTGTAGCTGCTGTCGAACAGCGCCGCCGCCGCCGTCGTCCGGAAGCAGCAGCGCCGAGGTGACTGGCACGCTGAAGCCCTTGTCGTTTGCATCGGTGATGGTGTTCTACCAAAACCGAATCATGCCACGCAAGAAGGACAAGAGAAATAACAAGTTAATAATTTACCATGACAACCTGCAACATTTTCAGATTGGATTGAGACACCAATAGTTAAGATCCTACTACTACATACTGTAGAACCAAAACAGCGTGGCAGTTTTCCATTGATCAAAGTTGATCTTTTATGAAATCAAATTAATTAGTGAAAGATGAAACCAGTCGGGGCCATCCGAGAAGGATTCGCCTCTCTGCAGGTGGAGAACGAAGGAGCAGACCTCCTCCCTCGCCTAGAGGGAAGAGACGAGAGGAGATGGGGATCAGGGATTCATTTCATACCTGTGCTGCGGTCGGTGGGCATGGCCGGGCGGGCGGCTAGGGTTCCCTCCCGGCGTTTTCCGTGGTGGTTGCGTGCGTGCCTGCGTGCCGCGTGAGAAAGGTTAGACCTCCTCTCTGCCCTTCCTGCCGCTGGACCCGCGCGTGCCTGCGTGCGTGCGTGAGGAAGAGGAATGGAATCAAATCAAATGGCATCAGGGAAGGGAATCGAAGACCTTGACGCTAGGGACGGGAAGGGAAGGGGGTCGGACCTTGACGAGCAGCTCCATGGCGTCGGGGTCACGGATCAGGGAGTCTTCGTAGCCTCCTGGTCCTGTCCCGGCGCTGATCGCGGCCTGCTGGATCTCGCCATGGCCCGGAGTTCGGCAGGGGCGATCCCGGCGACAGGGATTCAAGCCGCCCTGCCCTGGAGATGCGGCGGCGTCTCCCCTCGGACGGCGGCGGCGGCAACGAACGAGTTCGTACGTGGGCGGCGGCTACGAAGAGTCGGCGGCAGGGAGATCGGAGATGGGATCGAGAGGATCGTTTTTTGTGCGGGGGGTGGGGTTTTTTTGGGTGCCTGCGTGGGATGGGGTGGGGTGGGGGAGGGGACGAAGAAAAACCAGCGAAAAAAAAACGGACGAAAGTGGTGGGACGAAAATTAACCGTGGAACGGAGACTACCAACTGAGACATTAGGAGTAGAGATTCTAAGCATTTTGCATATATTATATGTTTTATTTGGATGCATGGTTAATTAGTTATGGAAAACCAAAGTTTGACGCCAAAATGGCCATAAACAACTTCATATGCACTTCAACGAATCCAAACAATAGTTTAATAATTTTCCACATACATGCAAAATGGATAATGGAAACTAGATGCAATTCTGAGCATTCTATATGTAACTTTTGCACATGGGAAAAATATGTAAAAGATGTGATCAAAGTAAAACTGCATTGAATCTGCCCAAACAGAACAAACAAACAAAAATTAAAAGGAAAATCTACAGGGACTCGGCTCAAATTTCTAGAGGAGATTGGACTAAGTGGTTGTGTGTGTGTGTTAATGACAGGGGTGTCGGACTTGTCAGCTGGTGAAAGAAACAAAAGCCAAAAACTATTGGAGGTGCCTAGGACTCGAACACAAACCCTACTGGACGTGGATGAGCACGCTAACCAGTTGGACTGGCTATTGGTATGTGAAAGAACAGGGTCTCGACCTTAAATGAAACAACACCAGGATATAGACAAATTGCAGAAAACAAAATCCACAACGATCGGGATTTGATGTGCTAGCCAAAGAGCCATGCTACGGTGAATCTTGATATAAGAGATCGGTTCAGTCCTACATGAAACATAACCTAGAGCTGATCACAACGAGAACGAGAAATATAACAGAGGCTGGCTCCATGGTCGTGACTAGTCAAGCACAACATCGTGTGCGTGTGGTTCAGAACATAGATCAAAACTGGTTCAGAGCAGAGACCAAAATAAAAATAAAAATCGGGGTTGCTCGAATTTGAACCCCAGATCCCTTTGGTATGTGATTGTGTGGGAGACCAGTGAACTAGCTATGGAACTTGAGTTAAACATGGCGCCCGTCTTTAATGATATATCAATTGAAGGCCGAGATTGGCCATGGGATGCTCGGGGATCTCACCGGTGATGACGGCGAGAGAATCGGCAACTGTTACAGCAGCGGAGCAACGACGGGAAGGAGACGTGTGTGCGCAGGCATGCGTCGGTGCACCAAGCAACAACGTGTAACGTGGCACCGAACGCCATACATGAGGGGCGCGAGTGCGTGGAGCTTGAGCTCCTCGGGCATGGTGGCCGTTGCATCGGCTCCTTCGTGGAGAGACTATGAAGGACAAAAGCAAGCAGGGAAACAACAGGGAGCATCGTCTCATCGAGGGGGTTGTGGAAGGCGGGCTCACACGGGCACGATGAGGCCGGTTCGAGGCGTGGCGGTGGTTGATCGGCGACGGTGTATGAGAGCATGATGAAGACGAAGTAGAGGAATAAGATGGTGTCATCAGGCTCGGCTTGGCGTGGGAATGGAATTAGGGCAGCGTCCTCTTGTGGATAGGCGAAGCAGCGGGGGTACGGCGGCAAGCTCCGGCTCAGGTTGGCCATGGCCCGGTAGGTAGCATGTGGGGTGCGGGGAGGCGATGGGGATTAGCGGCGGTGCGGAGGAGGAAGGAGAGGAGAGGAGGGAAACCCTAGTGGCTCGGGTTGGGGGTTTATCGGAGGGGGCGCAACGTCGGGGCATACCCTTGTGGCCATGTGCGGGTGCCCTGGAGGTTTTACTGAGAGAGAGCGAGCGAGGGAGGTGGAAGAGAAGGAACGGGGAGAGGTCGCTGCAGGCGGGGCCGGGACGGCTGTCCACGTGGGGATGCTTTCCACGTGAGCAAAGGAGGCACAACGGAGGCTGCGGCACTGGTGGCTCGGCCCAGGTAGGCTTCCAGGAGATCATGCCCAGGCAAGGTCTCTCTCTCTCTCTCTCTCTCTCTCTCTCTCTCTCTCTTTAAAACTCCTTTCTGAATAAATAAAATATATGGACTTAGAAAGAAAAGGCCAAGGGTTTTGAGGAGGAAGGTGAGGGATATAAACACATTCCTGGAAACCTTGAAATATGAACAAATTTATAAAAATGGTTTTGGTAATTTTAGAGATAGAAAATTTACACAAGTTTTAATTTAATTCAAACTTGCATGAAATTTGAATCCAACCAAAACACATCCAAAAGGACTGAAAGTTGGAGAAGTGGTTTCTAGCATAGTTTTGGAAATTTGGAAAAATAGTGGACATTAATCTGAAGCAGGAAAAATGCCACTTGAATTGCATTGGATAAATAAGAGGGAAAAACAGGCTTGATGTGGGTTTTTGAAATTTGAAGATAGATTGATGGAATGAGAAAGAGGTACAAGGAAGGTGAAGAGGTCAACTAGGAGTTGGCACCTAATATCACACAAAACTAAATGTGGCAATGGAGATGATGCATGATGCAAAATAAAACAAACATCACAATCATGCAAGATGGCGACATGATGCAAAAATGAATAATATGGAGCCACACCAACATCAACATAGCATGCGAGTCAAAGAAAATATCACACAATAATGGAGGTGTTTGTGTTGGGCTGGTACAACTCTCCCCCACTTACAAGAGATCTTGTCTCGAGATCTTAGAATGAGAAGAGGAAGAGAATGTGGAAAAGGTCAACAAAGTTTCTTCTTTGACAAACGAGTGAAACCAACGAGGCTTGGAGGTTGCAAGGAGATGAAGAATGGCACGAGGAACAAGCAAGAATTTGAAACCACTCCAGTTGAAACGAGATAGACAAGGAATGAGTAAGAAAGAATTTGGGCAACACTCCATTTGAAAAGAGAGGCAAAACTTGATAAGATAGAAAGACCTTGAAAAGAGGACACAACACTCCGGTTAACTAGATAAGCAAGGAAGAACATGATCTTGACAAGACGAGATGATGGGTCAAAGAGAGCAACTTCACAATGCCTCTGGAACAAAAGAATAGAAGCTAGATTGTTGGAAAAGAAAAGAACAGAGAAGAAAAGACAACTGCTACCACAATTGGATTTGAAAAGCATCCTTACAAAGAATTATTGAACAGAGTTGTTGGAACATCAACAATGAGAGGAAAAAAGCTTGTTGTGGGCTTATGGAAAAGATCTCAAATAATGAGGTGACAATCCGCCACTAACGGAAATAATTGATTGGTTGAGATCAACAAAGAGATGAAAAACTTCTTTCACCAAGAGGATAAGAGAAGACTTGGATCATTGATGAGCACCATGATAGCAACAATCCTTAGGAAATGCTTTAGGTGAAATCCAATCCAAGATAACTCCAAGGAAGAAATGATGGGTTTAAATATATCATTCTTGACAAATTCTCTTCGAAACTCCTCATGAATAAAGAATGCTATAATACCATCTCAAAATACGAGGGAGAATTGCACTTTGAAATGCAAGATGAAGAATACTTGAGCTCCTCTAACAAGAATATTGAAGAACATTCGAGAATAAATTAAATCCTTAATGAACCACCATGAAGAACCTCTTGGAAGAACTCCAAAAAGAAATGATGATGAAAAGAATTTTGGTTGAAATGAACACAATAGAAGCATTGCAAGGAATTAGATGTAGCTTGGCGACAAGATACTTGAGAAAAGAACTACGGAAAAGAAAGGAAGAACAATTTAGAATCGAGAATTTGAAATCATGAACAACTCCGAAAGAAGGAATGAAATAACCTTGATGACATAAATATAAGAATTATGTTATGCCTATACTTCATAATTTTAAATCGATGACAAGGAACGTATTTGTATATTACTTATTCTTATTGGAAAGAATCGAAGAGAGATGGCATAAACATATAGAAATCTTCAATGAAACAGCGGTAAGAATTTGAAACAAAGGGGGATACTGGGAATGAATGGAATACATGAGAATGAAGACATCACGATCCGACTAAGAAATCTTAACAAACCCACCGGTAGGAAAATAGATACGAACGAACAAAGAGACATCAATTGAGAAGAATTTGAAACGAAAGCTGAAAGCTGAGAACGAAGAATTGTTCTAGAATGATGGCCTTCGGAAAATCAAGAAACGGAAACAACTCTGAAATGCTCCGGATAGATATGGAAGGAATTTCCCATGATCGAAAACAATTTGAAAGAATATCACGAAGATTGAACATGGAAATCTTCAAGAGAATAATAAAGATTTAAGAGAAACTCTTCTTGGGTCTTCCAAGCTGAGGATGATGACTAGAAACACCACCAAGAATTGCTAAGATACTCCGGAACAATGAATCAAGAGAGGTTGAGCCAACGATGCAATAACTCAAAAGCGATCTTGGACAAGGAATATGACTAATGAGAATCATTCTTACGTCATATTTCAAAAGAACTTGAGATCTCCAGAAAAGATTAGAAGAGCCACGTAAGATCCTGGGAAAAACCTGTGGGTTATGGGCCCACTCAAAAGAGAACATCGTTGAAACGATTGCTTAGAAGGAGATATTGCACCGGTACAAATGAAGACTTGATGAGGTGAGAACCTTGAAATATTTTGAAAAGATTTTGAACAGAAACATGAATCTTTTGAGATATCTTTGTCACTCCGGATAGAATAGAGACAACTGAATAAACAAGAGAGGGTTGGATGAGAATTTCCAACAACGAAAAGCATTTAGCGAATGACAGGATGTGATGAACAACGAGAGGTTGAATCAAATCCACCGGGGAAGAAAACAAGAATGAAGAATGAACTTGAATCTCCTAAGAATATTGGTTTGAAAAACACCAGATTTAAACATGGAAGGAAATGGATGCAAAGGCTTCACCTGAATAAAGAACACTTGATTCGAGATGTCTGGCTCTGGAAGAAAAAGGGTGGGAGGGTGGGGAAAAGGAAAGATATCTTAGACAGACTAAAAGAACTCCGCAAAGAAATATCAGGATTCATCTTTCAAATATTGGAAATAATTGAATTATCTTGAAGAGAAGCACACCGGTTGGAAAAGACTTTACATGACAATTTAATTGAGCAAAAGGATTATCACTCCCATAGAAATATTAGAACACCGCTTAGGAAAGATATGAAATCAACACTTGCCATCGAAGAAACTCGAATTACCATACTCCAACAAAACAAAGGATGAGGCTTGCAAATTAAGCCAGATACAATTACATAACCCATTATGCATTTGTTGGAAGGATAATCCTAGGTAACTACTCGAATTCCCACCTGAGAACTCCTGAAATCTTTCTGGTTATGCAATCTAGTCCAACGGAAATGGAGTAATTATTGTAATAACTCACTCAACACCTATCAATAATGCTACAACTCCGATGTATCACATCCATCAACACATAGCCAGAGAAACCTCGGAAACTCAACTACCTCAGACCCTTGGAACCATAACGATACTAAACATGGCAGTACATCTGGACGCTGTCCCCGGTACTGGGTGACGCCAAACTCATCTCACCCCAAATAGTATTGAAGCAATTTCGAACATCTTCGTCCTGAGATACTAAAGAAACTGAAAGATAGCGTGTGACAAGAATCCCTTGGAGCTAAACTCCCTGGGTCCAATCCTAATTTTTTTGAGTGAGAAGAGTGATTGAATTAAAATTCCTACATCACGATTCCTCACCAGAGCGACGAAGGGAAGAGGAGTAAAAAGAATTCCTACTCTCCAATACTCAGAATATAGTTTTTCTTTCTAGACTTGACAACGGCCAAGTTTGATCAATCAAGGGGGCTCCTAGGTCGGTATTGATCTGATACCAACTTTTCACGTGCAAAATGCGGTACTATCCTAGCAACGGCTTGAGGGCCTCGATAACGATATAAGCGCATTTGGGGTCGCTTCGCAAGAATAGAAATCGTCACAATACATGTAAAGAAGAGATGAGTATATGGAGTTGGCTTACACTTGCCAGATGCTACAACATAAAGATCTCAATACATCAACACATCACATTCATCATACAAAATAGCAGGATCCGGCTACATGTGAAATCAAACAATAAAGAAGACAACGTCCACCCTTGTTAACCCCAGGCTGCTTAATTGAAACCCATCATATGATTGATGAAGAAGAAGAACTCCAAATGAACAAGCATCGCTCTCATGTCAAATTATCGCATTACCTGTACCTGCATCTGTTATTGTAGGAATCTATGAGCCACGGGATCTTGGCAATCTCATTACCAAGGGTACCAAGATTAGCAAAGCTTAATGGGTGAGGTATGGTTTAGTGGTGAGGTTGCAGCAGCACTAAACATTTTGATATCTGGCTAACTTATGAGTGCAAGAATAAGAAGAGTGATCTACGCATAAACGCCCTGAGCTAGTAATGATCAAGAAGTGATCCTAAACACCTACTTAAGAGTCAAACATAACCCCACCATGTTCTCTTTCTGAACTCCCTCGAAAAGAGACGGTCATGGTTACGCACACGGTTGGTGTATTTTAATTGAGTTTACTTCAAGTTTGCTATAACCGAGTGTTAAACAATTTCCAAGTTACCACATAACCGCGGGAACGACTCTTAGAAAGATTTCACCCTGCAGGGGTGCTCCAACTCATCCATCAGAAAATAGCCACAAGCCGCGGTGGAAAATCTCAACCTCAAGATAGCCCAAAATATCCTCGAAATCACGATGCACAAGACGTTCGTTAAAGTTAAAACAAATCCAGTAAGACCTCCAGACATGCCGACGATCCTGATAGGAGTCGCGCATCTCGTTCTCAGGACACGATGGATGAGCTATGGTTAATTACCACGCCAATCCTCGAGTTGCCCCGTGGTGCCGTTAATAAGCTTCTCTAGTTTGGACCAGCACCATCATCACTGGCCTCCCTTGTATTGTGTTGAATTATCCACGGGTTCATGACGCCCTATGCATTAGTAAATTTGATAAATATTATTATGTTGGACAAATTTTAGTACCAATGTTCGGCCTTCCCGAAAGAGTTTTATCCCAAAACGAAAATCAAGAGGGTCCCCATAACAACCCCAAGTATGTTAGGAGTGCTCAATATGAAACATAACACCGGTACTCGGAAATTAAGGCGGCAAGAGTGGAACAAAACACCAGGCAAAAGGCCGAGCCTTCCACCCTTTACCAAGTCTATAGATGCATTAATTAAATAGCAAGAATAATGTGATATCCCAAGATATCGATGTTATCACATGGATACACCTTCACCATCAAATAGCAACACTATAAGAGGGGCTAAGCAAGCGCTAACTTAGCCAAACAACAGTTTGCTTGGATGTGAAGGGTTAGAGGCTTATCATGGCATTTTGGGAGGCCGACAAAAAAGTGGTAGGTAGCGACATAGCGATAGAAATGAGACAACTAGCATAGCAATGATAATAGTGGTATCCAGGGTAATGATTATCTTGCCTGAAATCCCGCTTGGAAGAACAAAACCGTGAAGTAGACAAACAGGCGTAGTCGGACGAATCCTCACACTCTGAAATGCTTCGGAACTCTAGCGAGAAGAAACAATCCAGAAACAAACAAACAAGACAAGGTAAACACCACAACATATTTATGACATGATGTGCAAACAAATATGATGCATGTTCATTTAACATATTGATGTCATGGCAACAATCAAATATTACACATTAAGTGTATCTCAATATGCAACGGGTTGTATATTGACGAAACTTCATGTTCGACTTATTTAGTTCACTCTTGTTTATTTACTCAATAATTTAAAATGCTGTTTATCATGGAAAGAGGTGAAGCACAAGTAGACTACATATTTAGCTAAATTTAAATAAGGCCGGAACAACGAAGAACAATTCCAGAAAGTCCCCATATGTAATTTTCGAATTTTCTACTGCTCTGCCCTAAACATATTTTATACTTATTAAACAGGAAAAAAAGTGCACCATGTGATTCTACATGTTTTTCTAAGCAAGTTACATATAGAGTTCATTTAATTTGGAGCTACGGTTATTTAGATAGGCAACAAACCATTATAGCATGTAATTTATGCAAATTAATTGCAAACAACAATTTAAATATTTTTATCATGGAAGGAAGTTGGATATTGCGAAACTACACAAAATTCTAAGGATTTTGCATATATGACATGTTTTATTTGGATGCATGGTTAATTAGTGTCGGGGCAGGATGCACACGATCACCTATGGGGCCACGGGCCCCTTTGTGGTTCGGCGCGGGTGAGGTCACGTTGCACAAAGAGCAGAGGTAATGAGACAGCACGACGACGAGACGCTGGTGATTTTCCCAGGTTCGGGCCGCTGAGAAGCGTAAAACCCTACTCCTGCTTTGGTGGATTGATCGGGGGAACACGAAGCACACGCAATGCTCAAACCCGGCAAGGTTTCCTTCGGGAGAGCTACTACGCTAGTACAAGTGTCCTAAGGTCCGAATCTTTAGCTAGGTTGCCTTGGGCCTCCTTTTATAGCTCAAGAGGCAACCACAGTGGCCAAACAGAAATTACCTAGTGATTAGATAGCTAACAGTGCTATCATACCAAACTCTGGCACTTGGGACAAAATGCCATAAATGCTAGCCTAGGTGGCGTGCGGGGGTGCATCCCCGGCAAGCTCTTACCACCGCTTGGCTAACTATTGCTTAGTATCTTGACACGCCTCTAGACGGGTGTCAAACGTGCATAATCTGTCTTCGAGCGCATCGCCACGTGCTTAGCGAGAGCCACTTAGCCACCTGAGGGCTCGACACCGCATTGACAAATGACTGGCGTTGCGATGCGGTGGAGCGGTGGCCGATCGGCTCGCGCTTGCCGGGGGATGGCTTGCCGGGTCTTCTTGAAGGTGCATGCGCCTCGGTCCCCGGCAGGCACCGGGGACGCGAGTGGCGCAGCTCGGGCCCGTTCTGGGCCGTTGTATCGACCTAGCCGGCATTGCTGGCCAGCGCAGGCTGCTTCTCTGGTTATTAACTCTGTCTGCTTGATGCGCTCCTTGATCTCTCGTAGAGCGGCTTCTCTGGTTTGGACCGATTTTATGTTGATGGGTTCTGCTACTACTGCCTATGCATAAGTCAGGGGCACTGGATACCCCAATCCTAGTGCACCGACAGGAGCCCCCGGGTTTGGCCCAAACGTGCTCGCCCAGTGCCGTTGGGTCAGGCCCAAAATTTATGCACAGGCACGCAATATGAGGGAGTAACTGCGGACTTTTTTAAGCCAGCACTTACTCGCTACCTCAGGCCGTTTCCGCCACTCACGCTGCATGCATTGCGGGGAGTTTGCGGTGGATGCGCATGGCTCACAGGCGTGGGAGTGGTAGAAATTGCAGCGCCAGGGATTGGAGCAATGGGGCGCTTACCTGTTCGCTCGTGATCGTGGGTAGCGGGATTGGTGGAGATGGGCGGCCGCCTTGGAGCGGAGGAGAGCCAGCCCCCGTGCCCCTCCCTATAAATTGGAGGCTCACGGCGGGCAATGCTTCATCCATTCCCTTCTCCTCCTCGAGCTCAAGTTCACATAGCTTGCCCTTCTTCTCCATCGTCGGGCCGTCCCTTCCCTCGTGATGATAAGGGGGAAGGGTTGTGCGAGCGCGCTTGCCACCGCAGGGTCTTCTTTTTGTGTCCGCGCCTAGCCCCCGGCTTGGGTTGATGGTTTTGGGCTAAACTCTGGTGGGAGGGGCTTTGGTCGGGGAAGCGGGCGGTGCGGTGGCCGCGCCAAGGGCAGCTACGGTGGCGCACCTGCCGCTGCGTCGCCCGCTGCTCCAGTCTTGATAGAACGCCGCGCGGATGACACCGTGCTGGAGTCCATAGCGGAAACGCAGTGCTGTGGTCGACTGCGGTCTACACGCACCTTCTTCATGGCGACGAAGAAGGATCGTCCGTACGGCCATCGGTTGCGTGCGAGTGGTTGCAGCAGTGGTCCATCGTGGGTCGTGGCAGAGTTCCCCACCCATGGCACTATGTATTCCACACATGGGGGGGAGCATTTTGCCTGCGTGTACTCCATAAGGGCAGGGAGTCTTCCCTGCCTCGGGTCGTCGGGGACGACCATGCTCTCTGTGAGGCTCTTCGGGAGGCTCGGCGTTCGCCTCGTCTGCCGCGTCGAGGGCTCAGACAACGGCGGAGGTGTCTTCTTGAGCGGTGGCGATGAGGAAGATGATGGTGGCAGCAACCCATGACGCTTCAAGAGCGTGGATGATAGCTCCGACGCGTCGTGATCGCCGGCAGCACCATTATCACCAACTGTGCTTCGGCAACACCATCATCTGCACCAGCCCTCCGCCTTCTTCCTCCTTGTCGGCTTCGTCTGCCCTGCCGGCTTCGTTCGTCCTGCCTGGGGGCAGGGTCCTTCTGATCCTTCAGGGGACGCATCCCGCTGGCCCTGGCAGGGAGGCGCCGAATCCCAGCCAGATGCTCCTTTTGCCCGCTTTTTCTTCTCCACCTAATCCCTAGGAGGACAGGGACAAGAAAGGCATTATGGGGCACTTATCTTTTTATAAATCAAAAGATGTAGGAGCTTGCCAAGTTTTAGTTAATCATAATGTAATCTTTATCCATTTTGTACCGAAAATGAATGAAAGAATGATATTTCTCTTCCTTAAGTACTATCCTTTTCTTCCCTCGTTTGTACCGTGTTAGCAAGTTTGTCCTTATCGCACGGAACTATCTGCCGGTCAGTACTAACCGCGAGCGCCAAAGGGGGAGCGAGCCCCCGGCAGCAGGCTGATATCATTTCCCGGCAAGGCTCCTTGTCGGTATCGGCGCCGTCCCCCGGAGCTGATAAACGGTAGGAGCTGGGGGATGGCTCGTCCCGACAAGGGTTTCCATTGCGTGAAGGACACCATTGAACACAGCCAAAAAGGATGGCAAGGGTTTCCTTAAGGGAGCAAATGGCACCAAGCTTGGCATATGTGATCAGACTTATCTTTTCAGGCAGTATCCCTTTTTGGAGTAAGACGGGCCGCCGTCCTTGTTTCCTTTGCCCTTTTGTTTTCATGCTGGTCAAACATGTAGGGCAAGAGGCCTCTGCCTTCTGGAGAGAGAGATAATGCGGTAACAAGGATCACAGGCTCATCAAGTACTCTTAGCAAATTTATAAAAGTAAAATGCGATAACATTGCAACATAAAAATGCATAGTAAACATGCAGTTCGATGGTATGATGCAATGCCTAGATTTATTATTGCATGAACAGGGTCTGCACCTAGCTTTGTACAGAGGGTTACATGCACCGCGGCAAGGCTTGTACGAAAGGTGGTTGCCGGGGACTGAGCCCGGCAGCCGCGCCTTACGGGTAGAACTTACGAAGATGCTCAATATTCCACGAGTTAAGCACTTTGATGCCATCTTCGGTCTCCAGACGGACTGTGCCAGGTCTGGTGACTCGTGCTACCCGGTAAGGGCCTTCCCACTTCGGCGACAACTTGTCGGTACCCTTGGCAGACTGAACACGCCTAAGGACAAGGTCGCCATCCTCAAGGCTCCGGGCGTGGACCCTGTGGCTATGATAGCGGCGCAGGGCTTGCTGGTAGCGTGTAGCACGCACAGCGGCCCGGAGACGATCTTCCTCGAGGAGCATGGCATCGTCATGCCATAGATGCTCTTGCTCTACTTCATCGTAGGCAAGTACTCGAGGTGATCCATATATGAGTTCCGTGGGGAGAACTGCTTCCACCCCATACACTAGGGAGAAGGGCGTCTGGCCGGTAGCTCGATTCGGTGTCGTTCTGAGGGACCAAAGAACCACCGACAGCTCATCTATCTAGCGCTTGCTGCTTCTTTGCAGTCTATCAAAAGTTCTTGTCTTGAGCCCGCGCAACACTTCAACATTCATCCTCTCGACTTGCCTGTTGCTTCTCGGTTGGGAAACAAAGGCGAAGGAGACCTTGCTTCCAAGGCTTTGGATGTACTGCATAAAGGTACGGCTCGTAAACAGGGTGCCTTTATCGGTGATCACCCTATTGGGTACTCCTAAATGGTACTCCAAAACTACGCGGTCACCTTCCTCACTAGTTCCACCTCTGGCCACTTCGTAAACTTGTCGATTGCTACGGACAAGAATTCAAAGCCCCCGACGGCGCGGGGAAAGGGGCCCAAAATATCGAGAATGGCCAGGATAAAGGGATCGTCTGGAGAGCTTGACCTGGTTGATGGATGTTCTTGAAATGGAACTGGCAGGCTTCACACTTGGTGACCAGCTCAATTGCATCCTGGAGGGCAGTGGGCCTATAGAAACCCCGTCGGAAGGCTTTTCCAGCAAGGGCCTTGATCCAATGTGATACCCACACATGCCTCTGTGAATTTTTGCCAATAGCTTCAGTCCATCTTCCCGGCAAATGCACCTTAATTTCACACCGTTTGGTCTTTTTCTATACAGAGTGTCATCGACAAACTGGTACATACTTGACTGAAGGGCTACTTTTTCGGCTTCTTCTTGTTCTTCAGGAAGTTCTCCTGTTTAAAGGAAGTGGACTATGTGCTGTGCCCAAGCTGGAGCCTGTGTCTCGACAACGAGGACTAAAGGCATCTCCTCGTTCATGGGAGCGTTTACCTCGACCGCAAGAACCTGGAGTTCCGCAGGAGGGAGCTGCTCACCAACCAAAACGAGACCGTCTCCGGCAGCCTCTCTACTGGCAGCTTCCGGAAGCTCTGTCGGGAAATGCTTGTTGGAGTTCAGCTTTTTTCTTTTCTTGGTCATCGTTGACGGGGATACTGATGGCTGAGTGAGGTGGAGGACGAAGGTTCCTAGTTCCATAGGAAGCTTATGTGCGGCGCACTTTGACAGATGATCAGCGACGCTGTTTTCTGCACGTGGTACATGTTCTGCTTGCAATCCATCAAAGTGATCCTCCAGTTTCCTCACCTCTTCCACGCATGCTTCCATTAATGGACTCAGATAATCTTTGTTGACTTGTCTCACCACGAGTTGAGAATCTCGTCGGATGATCAGTTTCTTGATCCCCAACTCCACCGCGATCCTGAGCCCGGCAAGGAGCCCCTCATACTCAGCGGTGTTGTTGGTGACCTCCTCCCGGGGAAAGTGCATTTGAACCACATATTTGAGATGCTCTCCTGTAGGGGCGATGAGGAGGACGCCTGCTCCGCCGCCCTGAAAGCACCGTCAAAATACATGATCCATTCTTTAGGCGCTTCTTTACCGGGGAGGACTGTCTCTGGAACCTCTTCGTCTAGCGTGGATGTCCATTCCACAATGAATTCCACCAACGCCCTGCTCTGAATTGTGGAAGTGCTCTCATCCTTCAAACCAAAACTTGACAGCTCTAGCGCCCACTCAACTATCCTGCCAGTGGCTTCGGGGTTCCTCAATACGCTGCAGCGGAAAGCGGGTGACAACTGTGATCTCGTGGCCTTGGAAGTAGTGGTGCTGTTTCCTCGAGGCCATGAGAAAGCCGAAGATCAGTTTTTGCACCCCAGAGTACCTTGACCTAGCCCCTTGTAACAAGGAGCTGACAAAGTATACTGGTCGCTGCACCACTTTCTTCTTTGCCACTTCCTTAAAACTGCCTTCATTTGCTTGCTTAGCTTCCCCTTGGTTTGTATCAGGTCCTACCGCGGGTGCTTCAGTTCCACCCCTAGTGAAATCAGTCGCAGCGGCTAGATCTTCATCCACTTCTCGCTGCGCCACCAGCGCTGTGCTAACCACTTGATTCGTTGCCGCCAAGTATAGCAGCAACGGTTCTTGCGGTTTAGGCGCGACCAAGGTGGGAGCGTAGGAAAGGTAAGCTTTCAGATCTTGTAGCGTTGCTTCTACTTCCGGGGTCCACTTCATCGGGCCGACCTTTTTTAGAATCTTGAAAAACGGCAGGGCGCGCTCAGCGGATTTGGAGATGAACCTACTCAATGCGGCAATGCATCCGGCCAAGCGTCTTACGTCCTTGACAGACTTGGGTGCTTGTATCTGCTCGATTGCTTTGATCTTGTCGGGATTGGCTTCTATTGCCCGCTGAGATACGAAGAACCCAAGCAGCTTGCCGGATGGAACACCGAACACACACTTCTCAGGGTTGAGCTTCAAATTGATCTTGCGCAAGTTCATAAAAGTTTCTTCCAAGTCTTGTATGAGGGTTGCTTCATCTTTGGTTTTGACTACTATGTCATCCATGTAAGCTTCCACGATTCTGTGAAACTGAGGTTCAAATCCAATCTGCACGGCCCTTGCAAAGGTAGAACCAGCGCTCTTTAACCCGAAGGGCATACGTACAAAGAAGTACGTGCCATACAGAGTTATGAACGCGGTCTTTTCCTCATCTTCCTTGGACAATAATATCTGGTGGTATCCAAAGTATGCATCCAAAAAGGAAAGCAAGTCACACTCGGAAGTGGAAGCAACAATCTGATCGATGCGCGGCAAGGGAAAAGGGTCCTTCAGGCATGCTTTGTTTAAGTCAATGAAATCAATGCAAAGCCTCCATTTCCCATTCGCCTTGCGCACCACTACCGGGTTAGCTAACCATGTCGGATGCAACACTCCTCAGACCAAACCGGCTGCTTCGAGTTTCTTGATTTCCTCGCAGATGAACTGCTGCCCCTCCAAGGCTTGCTTTCTCACTTTCAGCTTGACGGGCCTGGCATGAGGGCAGACAGCAAGGTGGTGCTCAATTACCTCCCTAGGAACACCGGGGATATCGGATGGTTGCCAAGCAAACACATCGACATTCGCCCGCAGGAAGGCAACGAGCGCGCTTTCCTATTTGTCGTTAAGGGTGGCACTGATGATAAACGTACCATCAGTGCCATCCTGCCCTGCCGGGACCTTCTTCGTCGCAGGATAGGTGACCTCAGATCTCTTGCTAGTGGAACTCTCCGGCAGGTCATCGACGGGTGTAGGGCACTCCGAAGAGGCGTGCTACCCGGAGTCCTTGCCGGCTTCTCTGCTAGACTTCTTCCCCTTCTTTGATTCCTTGGTGGGAGCTGGTGCTTCCACGACTTCAGCTGCTACCGCGTCTCGATACATCTTATCCACACATATAACTGCGTCCTTTTTATCAGATGGGATGGAGATGATTCCCACGGGCCCTGGCATCTTCAAAGTGTTGTAAGCATAGTGGGATGCTGCCATGAATTTTGCCAAAGCTGGGCGACCAAGAATTCCATTGTAAGGTAGAGGGAGTTCGTCCACATCAAACACCTCCTTCTCAGTCCGGTAGTTCAACTCCCCGCCAAACGTCACAGGTAAAGTGATCTTTCCCTTGGGTCGTCTCCTGCCAGGGTTGATTCCTTGGAACGTACCCGTAGCTTTGAGCTCTCCATCAGGGATCTGCAGCCTTTCAACCACCTTATGGGAGATTAGGTTAAACCCTGCCCCGCCGTCAACTAGCATTTTGGTTACTTTGAGGTTGCGGATTGTTGTGGAAACCAACAACGGCAAACATCCGACCGGAGTGGTGCGGTCAGGATGATCCTCTTCATCAAAGACGATAGGCGTGCAGGACCATTTGAGTGGCCTTCTGGACTCTACAGCTGGCTCCATGGCGTTGATCTCACGCGCCCACTGCTTGAGCTGGCGATGAGAGGAATGCAAGCACGCACCCCCATCAGCACACATGGCTTCAGTTGCTTTCTGGAATTCTCGATCACTGGACTCTTCATCATCCTCATCATCGCTCATATCATCTCCTTCTTTCTTGTCATTGCCCCTAGCAGGGTTTTCCTTCTGCTGCGGGGCCTTGCCGCGGCGGCCTCCTCTACCACCACGGACCTTCCCGGCAGCACCATGTTGGCCTCTATCCTTGTCGTGTTTCTCGTATTCAGCCTTCTGCTTCTCAGCAAGCTGCTCGACATGGCGGCATTCTTGGAGATCATGACCTTTGGTGCGGTGGATTTTGCGGTATGGCCCGTCGGACTTTCCGGTTTTCTCTGCCGCTGCGGCCTCCCGGCAATCAGCGCATGTGGAAGCTCCCTTGCCGGGGGCCTCAGCCTTGGCCTTCTTGCCGGCATTGAGATTACCAGAGCTCTCAATGGCCATCACTACCTTTCCCTTACATTTCTTGTTGCGCCTTCGGCTTTTTTCCTTAGGTCCAGGGGCATCGTCGTCGTCATCTTAGTCGATTTTGACGTCACCCTCCTCTCCGGGGAGTCGCCTTCCTTCCTCGACACGAGCACACTTGTCCGCCAATGTGTACAACTCATTGACGGTCTTGCGGAGTTTAACATTCATCTTGGCCCGCATCCTCCTGTTGCGCACGTTCGAAAGGAACACGGCAATCACGACCGCGGGGTGTATCTCCGGAATGTTGCGAGGTACTCGATTGAATCTCTGGATGTACTTCCGCAAGGTTTCTCCCTCCTTCTGTGGAAGAACTTGCAGGTCGCTGGGCTGTCCGTGCTCTTGGTGGCCACCGGTGAAGGCGCCGACAAACTCGTTGCACAGGTCCGCCCATGACGGAATAGAGTTCTCCGGGAGGTGCATCAGCCACGATCTCACATTTGGCTTGAGAGCCAAAGGGAAATAATTGGCGAGCACCTTCTCATCTCTTCCCCCGGCGGCTTGAATGGCTATCGTATAAATGCCCAGGAATTCTGCCGTGTTTAGCTTCCCGTCTTATTTCTCCGTCACTCCAGGCTTGAAAGCTCGGGCCGATGGCCAGCGGACCTGTCGCAGCTCGTGAGTGAAGGCAGGGTACCCAACCTCATAAGGCAGGTACCTGCCAGAATTGCGCGCTAGGTCGCCAGCATCTGGGCCGTTGCGCTTGTCGGATTGGCGGTTTGCTTCCCGGCGTCGTTCTATGGTGACGCGCACGTCTTCCCTCCGCCGGTCTTCCAGGACACGCCGCTGGCCCCGGTGATCGTGCGGGCCAGACGAGACCATAGATGCTTCGTCGGGCTCGTCGACATATGGAGCTCGCTGCAGCTGCCTCTAGGTTTGTTGTCGCAGAGGGGATTGCACTGTTGGCACGGCCCTCTCGACACGATCGTCAGGCCAGGCCACTGTCGCCGTCCGCGGGTGTTGCGATGGCACTCCATGCTGCGATTTGTTGGCTTCGATGAAGCCGATATAACTCTGGATGGTGTCTCGCCATTCGTCCATCTTTTCAGCCTCCGGCGGGAAATTTAACAGCAGGTGGGCCCGCGCCATCGCTTCTGCTGCCTTGGCCGGCATGGCTAGAGAAGTGGATCACGACGTCGCTCGACTCTTGGTGGACCCAAGAGGAGCTTCGCCGCATTCTTGTCGCCATGCACCGGTCGCCGAGGCGGTCTGACGTGGAGGAGGTCGAACTTGTGGATCTACGGCCCCACTCGGCGGCCAATCTTGCTCCGGGCGAGGTGCACGCCCTGCAGCCGCGCCTGCAACAGGCGTAGCTGGAAGACCATGGCTTGCCCCAGATTGGACGCCGCTGTTGTGGCCGCGGCTGCCGGTGTGTTGGGGAGGTGGAGACCGAACATTTCCTCCTTCCGCGGCGATAGGGCAGAGCTCGCCAGAATGTTGATGTTGTTGCTCCTCTTCGGCGTTTCTCGCTCCAGCTTTAGCCATGGGGGACATGACGGTGGCGCCGCCTGCGCCAGTCGTGTCACCCATGACGCTCACCTCACCTGCCTCCACCGTGGCGCCAAGGGCGTCCGCAGCTGCGTGCGAGGGGGCCTTCGAAGTGGACAGACGCGCAGTTGCGCCGGCCTTCTTCTTGGGAGCCATAGAGGAAGAAAACGGCGATGAAGATCAACGTGCTCCTCACGATCTCAGGTTCGCACAAATGACGCGAGCCCCCTACCTGGCGCGCCAAAGATGTTGGGGCAGGATGCACACGATCACCTATGGGGCCATGGGCCCCTTTGTGGTTCGGCGGGGGTGAGGTCATGTTGCACAACGAGGAGAGGTAATGAGACAACACGACGACGAGACGCTGGTGTTTTACCCAGGTTCGGGCCGCTGAGAAGCGTAAAACCCTACTCCTGCTTTGATGGATTGATCGGGGGAACACGAAGCACACACATCGCTCAAACCCGGCAAGGTTGCCTTCGGGAGAGCTGCTACGCCAGTACAAGTGTCCAAAGGTCCGAATCTTTAGCTAGGATGCCTTGGGCCTCCTTTTATAGCTCAAGAGGCAACCACAGTGGCAAAAAAGAATTACCTAGTGATTAGATAGCTAATAGTGTATCATACCCAACTCTGGCACTTGGGACAAAATGCCATAAATGCTAGCCTAGGTGGCGTGCGGGGGTGCATCCCCGGCAAGCTCTTACCACTGCTTGGCTAACTATTGCTTAGTATCTTGACACGCCTCTGGACGGGTGTCAAACGGGCATAATCTGTCTTCCAGCGCATCGCCACGTGCTTAGGGAGATCCACTTAGCAACCTGAGGGCTCGACACCGCATTGACAAATGACTGGCATTGCGATGTGGTGGAGCGGTGGCCGATCGGCTCGCGCTTGCCGGGGGATGGCTTGCCGGGTCTTCTTGAAGGTGCATGCGCCTCGGTCCCCGGCAGGCACCGGGGACGCGACTCACGCGGCTCGGGCCTGTTCTGGGCCGTTGTATCAACCTTGTCAGCGTTGCTACCAAGCGCAGACTGCTTCTGCCGTGGTCTTGGTCTTGGATATTGGCTCTGTCTTCTTGATGCGCTCCTTGATCTCTCGTAGAGCGGCTTCTCTGGTTTGGACCGATTTTATGTTGATGGGTTCTGCTACTACTGCCTTTGCATAACTCAGGGGCACTGGGTACCCCAATCCTAGTGCACCGACAATTAGTTATGAAAAACAAAAGTTTGACACCAAAATGGCCCTAAACAACTTCATATGCGCTTCAACAAGTCCAAACAACAGTTTCATAATTTTCCACATACGTGCAAAATGCATAATGGAAACTAGATGCAATTCTGAGCATTGTATATGTAAATTATGCACATGGGAAAAACATTTAAAAGATGTGATCGAAGTAAACTGCATTGAATCTGCCCAAACGGAAAAAATAAATAAAAAATAAAAGGAAAATCTACAAGGGCTGGGCTCAAATAGCTGGAGGAGATTGGCCCAAGTGGTTGTGTGTGTCTGTGTCTTAATGACAGGGATGTCCCACCTGTCAGGTTGTGGAAGAAACAAAAGCCAAAAACTGTTGGAGGTGCCTGGGACTTGAACCCAGACCCTACTCGACGTGGATGAGCGTGCTGACCAGTTGGACTAGCAACTGGTATGTGAAAAACAAGGGCTCGACCTGAAACAAAACAACACCAGGAGATCATCCTCGAGAGGCAAATTGCCGAAAACAAAATCTGCAGCCATGGGGATTTGATGTGCTAGCCAACGAGTTGTGCTACGGTGAAGCTGGATATAAGGGATTGGTTCAGTCCTACATGAAACATAAATTGGAACTAATCTCAACGAGAACGAAAAATATAACAGAGGCTGGCTCCATTGTCGTGCCTGGTCAAGCACGACTTTGTTTCAGATAAGCTTTGACACGTACATGTAAGAAACCGGAGCATCACATGAAGGCTAGCTAGCTTGTGGTTCTGAGAGGGAACGCAGGGGCATGGTTGATGACGAACCGCTAGTCGGTGCCTCACTGGGCCTTGCTGTTTTTCACTCACAGTGCATGAATACAACCGTTATGCTAATGTAATGGCCATAATTTTCGATGTTTATTTGGCCTTTTAAAGACAATAAGTGAGTTTCTAGCCATGTAATGGCCATAATTCAAATTTGAAATACATGAACACGCCACGATGAGGCAAAAAGGTTTTGGAAAATTCGTATTTGCGTGTGTACTTATTATTCCCATGCAATAAATGGGAATGAATTCCAAACATCTTGGATTTACATTTTGGACAGAAATGTTAGGAATCTAGGTTTTCAAAATCATAAAATCATAAAGTGCTATGAAATACATGTAAATTTGCTTGATTTCATGACGTGGCACCCTGATATCGTGGTAAAAATTATGGCTTTGCTTTAGATAATCTTTGACACATACATGTAACAAACTTGAGCATCACACGAAGGCTAGCTCGTGGTTACGAGAGGGAACGGGGGGCAGGCATGGTTGATGATGAACCGCTAGTCGCTGCCTCACTTTGCCTTGCTTTTCTACACTTGCAACGCACGAATACAACCGTTATGCTAAAATTTGGTTTTTTTGAGTTTAGTTAGCCTTTCTAAGATAGTAAGCTAGTTTCTACCCATGTAATGGCCATAATTCAAATTTGAAATACATGAACACACTGGTGCAGCGACGTGCTATACAAACAGTTTTTAACCCCTTTCCGCCACGTAGTTTTAAACCATCGCCTTGCTTGTGTGGGCGATTGGGGGATCCACCCCAGACGACACAGAAAAATCATCGGCGATGGTGGCCAACGAACGCAAATGTTTGGCAAAACTAAGCATATGGGATGTTCGCATCTATCACAAACAAGAGTCACCGGGCAACCATTTGAGATATGGTGTACTTCCCATATGGTCCATCATGCAACTCGTTGAGATCACACTAACATCGCAAGCGCTATTCTGTGGCGCACCGTTTACGATGCGAGACACGTCACAAACACTTCACAATTATAAACCATGTAGGGTAAGGAGTATATCACGGACACTTATATTGTCCAAACCGTTTGCGATATTTAACTAAGACGATAATTTAACCGTCGTACAAGTATTGGATAAGTTTAAGAAACGTCTGAATGTCCGTACTTGCGTCCGACATGATAACTATCGCACGCGCTATTCTGTGGTCTGACGTTTGCGATGCATACTACATCACAAACAATTTATCATTTTAAACTATGTGCGATAGAGATTCTGTCACCAACGCTGAATTTGGTTGCACCGTTTTTGATATTGTATTAAATCACACATGGTTTGGACACGGCAACTGTGTGCATGGGCGCACACGTTTTCTATCTGTGAAACGTGTCGGATCATGAGGTATATCACAAACGTTGAGACTTACAAACTGTGTGTGGCATAATGACCAGAGCTTTTTACTATTATTTTAATTGCTACAATTTAAAATTGTACAGAATTTGAATTTGAAAGTAGGGAATAGCTTTTTACATATACATAGATAGGTTCATCAACCAACGCATTATTCCATTCACAGGTACATACGTTCAAGAATTACGTCAACGAAAGAATTACATAAGCACCAAATAAAGAATGATGAACAACAGTTGAATACTTGTATTAAAGACGGTAAAGAAGGAGGCAACGGATATTCTCGTTGCTGCAAAAGGTGAAGCGTAATGCCCGTAGTCTGCCCTCCTCCATGTCGACTGCACACACGACTCTGGCCCAATACCTTGTGATGGCTGACCGCCCATGCTTCAATATATTCATGAGGACTTCCAGATAGTCATTCTAGTCTGGTTGAAATACATGTACATTTGCATGTCCAACAATCATGTAGTTTGAGAGGTGATCTTGGGTAGACTGCGTTGGGAACCACTTCAATGGAAAAAGATACAAAGATTGTCGTCTAAAAACTCATTATGTGAAGTAAAAAAGGGTACAAAGTTCTGAGTTAATATACTGCATATCACTGTTGTCTTGGACAAACTGTAAATAAATAGTTTAATTGCCACATTTTGACCCATTGTACTAACAATCTTTATTAGTTACCTAAGATGATTCTCTCTCCGTCCCACTATATAAGATCTAATTACATCCAATGTACTAACATATTGGATGTACTAACGTCTTATATTATGGGGCAGAGGGAGTATAACATGGGAAACAAATATAGCCATGCGAACCAAAAACCATTAAAATAGGCATATGCTCACTACAACAGGCTTAACAACAACCAAAAATAGTCATTCATAATGGTATTGTTGAATTTGCATAGAACAAAGCTTGTACTTAAACATCAAATTGTATAATTGAACATCACAGAGTGAAAAAAATACGGGGTGTATTACCTACACCAGGCTTAACAGGAAACAAATATGGCCATTGAATTGGTATTAATCAAATTGTACTACACATTGTGAATAACTAAATAAACAAGGCATACTATAAACAACCAAATATAGCAATTGAAACTGGACAAACATTAACCACAAAAAAAACTTTAAAGGAGGCATATGCTCACTACAACAGACTTAACAGCAACCAAATAGTCATTCATATTGGTATTGTTGAAATTGCATAGAACGTACCATGTGCTTAAACATCAAATTCTATGATTGAACATCACATTGTGAGAAAACCGAAATAAACAGGGGCGTGTTAACTACACCAGCTTTAACAAGAACAAATTGTATGATTGAACAACCAAATATATCAATTGAAGCTGGACATTTGTTCACTACAAACAACCAAAAACAGCTAACACAAGGTATATGCTCACTACAGACAACCAAACATAGGCATTCGTGAAATTGAACTGAACAGTTCATACTCCAGCACATCAAATTGCACTTTTAATCATTACATTTTGCATGACTAAATTTTTTTAACACGTCATGGTTAAAACCTAACATGGCAAAATCTACAAGCACTACTGCAGGAAGGTCCAAAGACGACACAACAATCAGAGTCCCTTCGACGAAACTGTGGGCGATGCATGAATCACAAACGGTATAGTTCAAGCTCCATCACCAATGACACGAACTTTGTGCAATAGTGGATCCATCAAATACGATTCAGAAAATAGTTACGTGTGCGATCTACGACAGAGAGTTGACTTTTATGAACTGTTTGTGATGGGGCGAAACGGCACAAATGGTTAATCAAACAGAGATGTGTGTGATGTACGGCATACAGTTCAAAGTGCAGAACTATTTCCAAAGACATAACAAAACGCAAATGGTTACGCAGATACGGATATGTTTGTTGTATGACATACAGGTTCCTCAGATGAACTGATTGCGATGGTATGGAAGAGCACAAACAGTTTGATGTAACGAGGTGTGTGTGATACGCTGCAAACAGTTCGATAATCAGAATTGTGTGCTATAATTCTGGACAACACATACGATTTGTTGTTCTGAATTGTGTGCTCGACAGGGCACAGAATTCAAGAAACCAACCGTGTGTGATTTTGGGAATGATCAATGTCGAATCTGTATTCTTAACCGTTTGCGAGGATATCAATAGTGTAGATAGAGTTAAGGAATAAATATGAGCAAACGACAACAGAGTTAAGGAGTACAGTCTGTTTTACTTCTTCTTGTTGTTGTTGGACGGCCCCGCGCCATCGTCTTGACGTGGACGCTTCTTGCCACTGACCGCTGGCTTTTCATCGCCATCATCGTCACCATAGTCGTTGATGTCCTTGTCGGCGTTCTCATCATCGTCATCCTTGTTCGACCATTCCTCCTCCTTCTGATCATCGTCGTCTTCTTCGTCCTTCGGCGACTCCTCGTCCTTGTCCTCATTGTTCGACCATTCCTCCTCCTCCTCATCGTCGTCATCTTCTTCGTCCTTCGGCGGCTCATCGTCATCGTCCTCCTTGTTCGACCCTTCCTCCTCCTCCTCATCGCTGTCATCTTCTTCGTCCTTCGGGGGCTTGTTGTCCGTCTGGTCATCGTCCGATGACTCCGGCGGTGGCGTCGCTTCCATGAGCTGGATAAAATGGAGGTCAAGGCTCGACACCGGACTCATGCGTGGCCGGCCGATACAATGAAGATGGTGGCAACTGAAGCATGGTGCGAAGAAAAGAGGAACGGGAATTGAAGCGGGGGATTGACGGATTCTATTGGCGCCTTGGCGGGCGGTTAGAATTCTGATATAATCAACTGCTATTGTGTGTACCCAGTCCGTCGCTCTAAATTCCTGCTATTGTGCAATTCTCAATGTGATAATTACGCGCACGGATTGGAGCGTCCAAATGTGTGCAATATGCCAACTGTTTCACATGTTTTCATTTTAGCAGTTCACACGGTTCGCTAGATGCATTGTTTAACTACCCACACGCTTATATGAAACACACCGGGTGTGAAACAAGCATTTAACATAGGACAGTTGGTAAGCAATAGATGAGCTCTACTTATTGATGTAGCCATTAATAATCAAACGAAACCCCTAATGATCATTGCAAACAGTGCATAGAAGATGGCTAATGCGGCAACTACAACTACACATGCTAGTTCCTTCTTGTCTCTTGCTTTCATCTATTGCTTGTTATTGATTCTTTCTTGCTTCATCGCAGTGATCGTACACTCCAGATTAGTCAGTTTCTTCTTCAGCTTTACGTTATCTTCTGCAAGCTTGCTGATAACACTCCAAGCCCTGCCATGCCATTCATCATCCAACCAGTTAACAAGGGCACAAGCCTCATATCCCTGTGAATGTTAAATAATCAGGATGAGTGGGGGCATTAACTGAACTTAAGGGATGAACTTATCATCTCTAAGAGCAACCGACAAACCGTCTGCCAATGTCGAATCCCTCCGTGCATACACGTCGAGCGGGAGTGTGTCCATGCACACAACTCAGCTATTGGTACTTCTCGGTGGCACAAAAATCGAAATCGAACTCATGTTGCGGGAGTCTGCTGGAGTCATACTGGATCTGGTATTTGATTGATTTCTTGTGTGTGTGTGTGTGGGTGGGGGGGCGGGTTTCCAATTCAGGACGGACTGAGTGAGCTGCTTGCTTTGGACATGCTAAAAAGATTAGGAATGATTGCGACCTGACTAGATGATTCGGATCCATAGTACACCGGCCTCCTGGTGACCTTAGGCAAGTGCTCCGCGGTGACCGCCGTCGTGGCGGCGCTACCAAGAACGACTGTACGAACCGGTGCAGCCGCACTGAAACCATCAACACCACTTGTCCGCATTCCCCCAATGTCGAATTTCGGGCTCCGCAAAACCCTTAAGATTTGAACATAGGGGCATGTGCGAAGATCCCCTGCGGCTTCACCCAACCTAGCTCGCTACTCGATGGACACAACGATGAACTCGCACGATGACGAGGAAGAAGATGAACACGACAGTTTACCCAGGTTCGGGCCGCTGCGAAGCGTAATACCCTACTCCTGCTTTGGTGGATTGCCTCTCGAGGAGGTGGGGTGGATGAACTAGTACAGTGTTCTAGAGCCTCGTGAGGGCTCCCCTGAGGTGTTCGAGGCCCTCTGTGGCGTGGTGATGGATGAGTGGTGGAATTGATCCCCCTCTACGGTGCTGCCTACCCTCTATATATAGCGGTGGCACGGGTCCTCTCCCCTTAACACAATGGCGGGAAGGGATCCCACAATGGCCAATTTTGACGGGGGACAGGAGTACATGCTCGCTCTGCCCAAAGGCGGTTTTCGCCTGCAAAGTAATTGTCGATGATGCAGAGGTGGGCTCGGCGATGACATCCGCCCTGCGGGGCTCGTGGTCGTGGTCTTGTTGCACCGGAATGGAAACCTTTGGGGGTGCTTTGGGAACCCGCGTACGTGCTTGCTCCCTTTGCACCAAAGGGGAAACTGCGCCGCCTGACGCGCTGGCGCCTGCCTGTCCTTCCTTGCGTCATCCTTGACTCCTGAGGCCGGGCCTTGCATAGAGATCTCCACCGCTCCGGAGAGGGCCTGGGGAGGCCCCTCCCTTGTTGGTCTTGACGCCGCTCCTCCTCGCGAGGCTTGGGCCCTCGCGAGGGCCTTGTCTTGAGTGGGGCCGTGCCCGGCTGTGCTTGGTTGATGAAGTGGGCCATGCCCTGGGCCGTAGGCAGGCAGGTCTGGGTACCCCCATTCCCAGAACGCCGACAGTAGCCCTCGGGCCCAAGGCGCGCTCGAGCCGGCTTATGGGCGAAGCCTTGTGGTCGGCCCGAAGCGCCGCGGGCCCCAAACGCCTGCGGGCCAGGCTTCATATGCGGCAGTCCGGGGGTCTGTCACCCCTTCTGCTTCGCACCGGACCGGCCATTGCCAGGTTTGTCGAGTCATCCGGCATACGCCTCCGAGCCGCCTTCGTCTCCCGTCGATTCCGCCGTCCGTCTTACCTTCCTACGCGGCTCTCGCCCCTTCTGTCGAGCCCCCGTGCGCGCGCCACGCCGCTTCCCCCCTCCCCCTTTTGCCATGTCCCCGAAGAGGGTGGAAGGCGAAGGTTTGAGGGGGCAGTCGACTGCATCGGCGCCTAAGCCTGCGCTGGGTTAGTCGTCGGTGGTGAACTTGGAGGGGTTGGAGAAGGTTCAGCTGGTGGTCGCCGCCGGCTCCAATGAGTGGGGGGGGGCACCAAGATCTGGCCAGGTTCGCGGTGTCGGGGCGAGCTGGTGGCCTCCGTTGTCCCCCTTCATATCCATGCCCTTCTCTCGGGTGTACTGCCGCCATTCTCAAGCTTCCTCTCTGCTGTGCTTTCGCATTACCAGATCCACGTGCTCCACCTTGACCCTGGTTCTCTCGTCCTCCTCTCGGCCTTCGCGTTCCTATGCGAGGCCTTTGTTGGTGTTTTCCCCTCCGTGGCCTTGTGACGCCAGTTCTTCTCCCTTGAGTTGGCTTCGGGGGGGACAGTGCTCCGGGTGTGTGTCCTTGAGAACGGCAGACGCATCGGCCCGGGGGGCCCTCGACGCCGGACTCTCTCCGGAAGCAGAAGGGTTCCCGCGGCAATGGGTGTACGTCGATGCCGCCGGGGCTGAAACTCTGTTACAACCCCCGTTGAACCCCGCAACGCCGAATCGCGGGTGGAGGCATGAGGAGCTTGCCGATCCTGGGCTCGTACCGGTCCTAGCCAGGCTGGCGAGGCTGAAGCAGGCGGGTGTGATGATGGCGATGGTGCTTCGGGAGTTCACTCACCGATGAATTGCCCCTCTCCAGCGCCATTCCCGTCCGATGTGGGCCTTCGCGGGCCCCCGCGATCCAATGAGAATCCAGGTTCCGCCTCTTTCCCCCGACGTGTTGCGCGAGCTTCTCCGCCGCCTGACTGGTGGTGAACCCGACGAGCTTCCCCGGGACGGCCTCCCCTTGTACAACTACAAGGACCGGGAAGCTCTTGTCATGAAGATGCCACATTTTGACGAGAGGGGGCTCCTCCCTCTGGAGGAGGCGCGCCCCCAGGGTGTCTCTTTCTTGGGGGCCCCGCCCTCCGAGAATTCGGGGGACGCCGCCCCTCATGAGGCCGAGGTGGGTCTCCCTTCGCTGCCCATTCGTCCGGCCCCCGCTTTGGGTCAGTCCGAGGTCGGAGGTGATGCCCAGCCGATGATGAAAGCTGCTACAAGAAAAAAAGCTACTACTAGAGGAATTAGTTTTGGTAACACATCCCGGTAACACAAGAAAAAATGTGTTACAAAGTGAAATCCCGGTAACACAACATTTGTGTCCACAACCAAGTTGTAACACATTCTATGGGAAGTGTTACGAAGCTGTAACACATATTCCACATGCGTCGAATGTGTTACGGTATTGTAACACATTATTTATGCCGATCGAGAGTGTTACAAGCATGTAACACATATATGAGATGCAAAGTTGTGTTACAAGTTTGTAACACATAGGTGATCTACGTAGGTAAATGTTGCAAACGTAATAATATTGGATTGAGTTTTTCTTTGTTGTCATGAGAAGAGTTGTTGCAACATGTATGCGATCAATTCTCAGGTCAATCCCATCGTAGCACGTGGCCTTTGAGCTAATAGTTATGGGCTTGTGCCATTCACATGTTAGCTATGTATAGAAGTTTAGGGGATGCGTGTTTGCTTACTGGCTAGATATATTAGGATAAAACCATTGGCGTAGCCGAGCTACCAAAGCCCAGAGAAGGCAGGACTCAAACTAGCAGCTGACTGTTTCCAGTACGTTCTTCTAAAAAAAATGTTGTTTCCCCGTACGCCATTCTAAAAAGAGATTATTTCCCTGTACGTGGGTACGTACGACCCTGTTTTCTAAGACTGGCCAAGGGTTCAAACTCAAAGTTTTGTGCTTTTTAGTGTTTGTGTGTGTGTGTGTTCGTAATCTTGTAAATATTTTTTTTCTCTAATCTTAATATAAAAGACGTGCAACTCTTTTGGGTATTCTGGAAAAAAAATGTTTTGTGCTTCCAAGATTTGTTAAAATTAAAAGGTGTGCGAGCTTCTTTTAAGTAATTTTGGACTTCATTAATTTTAATATGCTTTGAAGATTTTATTGATCCGTATTTTTTATCATAAAGTATAAAAGTATGTTGACGTGTTGTATTTGGGAAGTGCTTTTTGATAAAAACTATACTGTATGTTGACATGTTATACTTGTGACAATTTTTACTAGTTGGACCACCCTTATACAGAATCCTGGCTAAAACAAGTACTAATCCATGCTTCCCTAAGAGAAAAAAGTACTAATTCATGCTACCTATCATTGAGGTGGCCCAATCAATTTTAGAAATTAGCCAAATAAGACCAATTCAATTCTAGAAAATAGATAATAGTATGTATGGTTTTTTTGCTCAAACTATCCAGATAGGGAGACATATTCAATAGATACTATTTCGTGTAATTGGAATAACAAAAACCTAAATTCGAATGGATTTTGATAGTTGGGTTCAAATAGCACAAATTGTGAGGAAAGCTGTGTCGTTGGCAGGACGTTGAACTTTCAACTTGGTACATGAGACTTCAGTCAACGTTGAACTTTCATCTTGGCACATGAGAGTCCAGTCTTTTAACCATCTAATCTAATCATCAGCAAGAGAAGTATATGTAGAGAAACTAAAACATTCACACTGCTTCAGGACAGATTCAGACTTTAAAAAAATGGCAACATGTGATCGCAAAACAGGATTTTCTTTGAACACTGGGAGAGTATACCAATTCCGAACTGCTAACCAAAGTACAAAATAAAGTTCCAAACAAGATGCGTGTATCTCAATTCTGAACTGTTGTTGACCAAAGTACAAAATGAAGTTCCAAACAAGAACGTGGTGTCACAGCTGACCAAATTAGCAAGCATGAATATAAGAGTATACTAAGTTTTGACCAACACATGGTCTCACACAGCAGTATATCACCAAGCAAGTTTGTCAACTAGTCAGCACAAAGCCACCAAGCAGGAAAAGTAGACTCTTTTGTACCAACACAAAGCACACAGCCGGCCACCACCTCCATGCCTCCATGTAGCATGCAGTCTGAACCTGTAGCATGCAGCCAAAATAATTCAAAACATGAACAAGAAAATAAAAAAAGAAACATTTTGTGCTACTTTTATCACTAAAATTTTATATCTGATATGAAAGTGTCAACCCAGAATAAAAGAATAATGCACAAAACATAATTGAAGAACAGGAAGATTGAACAGCAAATTTTATTAGAGGTAAAATCACATATGAAATGTTGTGTTACAAATGGAATATGGACCAGTCCTATATGAGTGCATAGTTCAAAAGCCACGTATTTAGAAACATCAACATTATTCATTGATTTAGTAATGGACTAATCCGAAGTTCAAACAATCATAGTATTACTTCCATAAAAGGACATTTCCAGAACAAAATGATATACTTGTCGTTTCTATGACAAAAAAAACACAAGAACATATTGGCAAAGCATAACTAGATCACATGAACATAGCGCATACCTTGATGCTACTAACCTCAACTATTCTTCGTTGCTCGAAGCATTATTAGCATCCACTATTGTCCCCTCAACGTCTGTTCTAACCCAATGATGTTCATTGTTCTTTCTTTTCAAAATCTCTCCAAGCTGTGAAACATGGAATGGCTCGTTTTCTATCTCCGCTGCCCATTCCAAGTTGCCTAAGTCATATACATCTCTAGGCGTTGGCAACTTCATTACGACAGACCAACCTGGATTCAATTCATCTTCCACATAGAACACTTGGTTCGCCTGGTTAGGGAAAATAAAAGGCTCATGCTCAATCTTTTCTCCTTTATGTATTAGACGTGAGAAGTTGACAAGTGTGTACCCGTACTTGTCTTTTTTCATCCCTGTTTCTGAGAACACATTAACCCATTCACATTTAAACAACACCACTGAGAACTGTCCAGAGTAGTTTAGCTCGACAATATCAATTACCCTCCCATAGTACGTCACATCACGTAAAACTGGATTGGCATCATGTGCTGAATCATAACTAGATGTTTTTGCAGTTACCATGACTCCACTATTTTGTGTCTCTTTATCCAAGCGTTTAGGCCTAAAATGGTAGCCTCGGGAGTTGAAAGCGCAATATCTTTTGGCTGCATTAACTGGGCCCCGGGCCAGCAATCTAATATCCTTTTCAATGATGTGGATGCCATTTTCCTTCTCCAATTTCTTTATCTAAATATTTAGAATTTGATTAAAACTAAATGTAGTGATACGTGTGTATTATATGCAAAATATGGCACTTACATGAGCTTGGAACCATTCATGGAACTTATCATTTTGAATCCTCTCGACAGCATCAGAGTTTAAATTGCGTCCACTAGTGATCTCATCAGCATGAGCTCTGCAAATTAATTCGTAAATAGAGGTAAAGTAGGGAAACAGGGTAACTAAGACAATTTATAAGCATAAGATATTACCTAAGGTATGAATTCACATCAGAGCAATTGAACAAGACATATCTATGTGCCTGTACTTTAGCAACACCGCTCAGAACATAATTTCTGGGCTTTCCAAGTGGATTGCCAGAATGAGGAAATAATTTTGATCCATGTGCAATATCATGATGCCCAAACCACTCCTCGTTAACTTCGTTCCGCAAAGGCAAGTTATGTTTGGTCTCAAAACCGACAATATATCTTGAACAGAATGTCATGCTCTCATCTGCCAAAAATGCTTCAGCGATAGATCCTTCAGGATGAGCTTTGTTACGGACATTTGACTTCAGCTTACCTATATACCTACAACAACACAAACAAAAGGAAGAAGAAAATTATTGAAGAATCTTTTCCTACAAAGATATGTAATGCATCCCCATACTTATATAAGAAGCTAGCATACCTTTCGACAAACCACATCGAACGGTAGCACACTGGACCACCTATTTTTGCCTCCGTTGCTAGATGCATAACCAAATGCACCATAACAGTGAAAAAACCTGGCGGGAATATCCTCTCCATATTACATAATGTCATTATGATTCGCTCCTCCAACTTCTCAAGCTCGCTGATGTATAGGACTTTTGCACTCACTTCTCTAAAATACCCACACAGGTCAAACAACACACATGTGACATGATCTGGGAGTTGACCTCGGATAGCAAGTGGCAAAAAGTATTGCATTAGTATATGACAATCGTGACTTTTAAGGCCTGAGATTCTCCCTTGAACAACATTTGCACATCTTGAGATGTTTCCTGAAAAACCATTCGGACCCCTTGCACCATGAAGGACTTTGCAAAATTGTTGCTTCCCTTTTTTAGATAGGTTATAGGAAGCAGGTGGCAGATAATACTTATCATTAGATTTTTTGTGTGGATGCAGCTCTCGTCTAATGTTCATCTGCTGTAGGTCTTGTCGTGCCTTTAAATTATCTTTGGACTTGCCTTCTATTCCTAGAAGTGTTCCATATATGTTCTCACATACGTTCTTCTCAATATGCATGATATCAAGATTGTGACGAAGTAAATTGAAGTCCCAATAGGGCAAATTGAATAGGCCACTGACACACTTCCATGTTTTGGAATTCTCAAAATCTGAAATTGATTTTATTTGATCTTCAATTCTAGTTTCTGCATAAGCACTAGGTGCTGCTCTATGTTCTTCAGAACCATCAAATGAGCTAGCATCAAAACGGAATTTGTGATCTGGGGGCAGAAATCGGCGATGCCCCATGAAACAGTACTTCTGCCCATGTTTCAAGCGTTTAGAACATGTTTCATCACGACATGGAAAACAACCAAACTCACCATTTACGCTATATCCTACAAAGAGAGCTAGCCCGGGGTAGTCACTCACGGTAGACAACACAACAGCATAAAGTTGAAACATCTCACCTCGAGATGCATCATAAGTACGAGTTCCTACCGTAAACAACTCTGTTAGTTCTTCATAAACTGGTTGCATGAATACATGGAAATTCTTTCCAGGGTAAGTTGGACCAGGAATAAGCAGAGTAAGCAGAAGAGAAGAGGCCTTCGTGCACAACCATGGTGGAAGGTTATTGGGTACTAGGACAACAGGCCAGCAACTATGTTTAGAACTCAGCTTACCAAACGGATTGAATCCATCAGCTCCGATTATGAATCTAATGTTTCGAGGATCTGATCTGATGTGCTTATACTTAGAGTCAATCTCCTTCCATGCCGCTGAATCAGCTAAATGTCGCAATGCACCATCTTTTATGCGTTCCTCATCATGCCATCTTAATGCTATAGCGGTTTCCTTGTGCATAAAAAGCCTCTTAAGCCTTGGCTTAATAGGGAAGTACCGTAGCACCTTCTTCGGGGTTGCTTTTTTCCTTTCCTTGTTAGTTAGCATGGTTTTATCAGGTTTGTTTTTCCACCTTGATGCTCCACATACTGAGCAAAAGTCATCATTAGCCTTCTCTTTCCAAAAAAGCTGACAATCTTTTTCACAAACATGAATTCTCTCATAACTAAGCCCAAGCTTTCCAATGATCTTCTTGGCCTCGGCAAAAGTTCCAGGTAAATTCTTACCATTTGGAATTGCTTGTTGCAGAACTACTAGCAAATCATTTATAGATTTATTACTCCACTTGTTAGTGGATTTTATGTTGAACAGAAGCACAAGGAAAGAAAGTTTTGATAGTTCACACCCATTCCACAAAGGTACATCTGCATCTCTCAACAAGTCATAAAAAGTTTGGGTTTCAGGATCTGGTCCATGTTCTGGAGGGTTTGGGTCATCGAAGTCATTCACTTGAGACCCATTATCTATGTTCCCAAAAACATCATGGACTAGCTGGCGCATATTAGAGTTTATGCCTTCCTGTTTTGACCTTTTTCGTTTGTTAGAGGAGATGTATCCTGCTGTTTCACCATGACAACCCCAAACTGTGTATCCAAGTAGCATTCCATCACACACCAAATGATCATATACGGTGTTCCGCTTCAACAAGTACCTATTGACACATTTGACGCATGGACAATGGATCTTGGCATCTGAACTTTTTCCAGTGTATGCAAAATCAAGAAAACCATCTACGCCAGCCAAGTAGTCTGCACTTGGTCTAGGAGAACATAGTAGCTTTTTAATAGTTGTTAGATCCATCGACTCGCTGTGTTAAAGTAGCAAATATCATTAGTGAATTTATTATAGTGCTAAACCAGTTGAAATTGTATTGAACCATCGTTACTTTCAAACAACGAGTTTATAATACTGAGCTAAGCAAAAGTGGACATCATATTCTGCAGTATGCGTTGTGACTCACATCTAAGGCGGATAGGAAAATCATGACTAGTGACTGGCGTAACATATGGCTACTACGACATCTTGCTGTACAAGTCAATCCAAGACCACATGACCCACAATGGTACACTATCAAACAAATGCATATGTAAATTATTTATCTGTTTTTTCCATTCCAGTTTAGCAGAAGTTGATATAATCTACCTGCAGGCGCCGGCTGAGGCGAGCAAGGAGGAGTGACGATGTGGTACATACAGCTGGGATTATTTCATTAATATGGATGCTTGCTACTTATTCTGTAGAGAAGAAGAAGAATAGTACACTGAAACTACTAAAATCAGAGGGATAGGAGTTGAGGGGCGCTACCTTGGGCCTTGATGCGTGGTGGCGACCGTGGAGGAAAGAGAGGAGTTGAAGAGGACGGCGGCGCCTGAGGAGGAGCTGGTCGGGGAGGCGGTGCCTGAGGAGCTGGTCGGGGCGGCGCCTGGGGAGACGTTCCCGGCGTTCTTCTCCTCCTCGCCGAGCACCTTGCCGCCGGAGGAGGCCCGGCGACCTCAACCCTACCGGACGGGGGACAGGGGGCGGCGGCGGCTAGGCATGGTCTGGGGCTGGGGGAGGAACAGCCCGATGGGCGGCGGCGGGGTGGTGTGGAGGTGTGGATTCGAGCGCCGAGAGGAGGCGGCGTGGGCTGTGGACTAGAGCGGCGGCGGCACGGCCTCTCTGTGGCGGCGATGCGGCCAGCGGCCAGCGCTCGGGTCGGGCGGCGGCGCAACAGGGGATCGAGGTAAGAGATGAGGAACGAATCGATAAAGGGTAGATTTTTTTTGTGGAGTTTACTTTTTGGGAAGTTATTATTATATAATTCAACCGGCTGATTTGAAGCTTCGTGTCGGTCGTGCAGGGAGCTGTCCAACTCTAATCGTGCGTGCGTGTGCCCACCTCCCAAAGCTTGTTGCCACGCCTCTTTTCTCTACAAGTTTCTTATATCCCGTACGTTAAAAAAAAAGGTTTCTTATCCGTATAGCAAGCTGTCTTTTATCATGTATGTACGCGTTCCTGTACTCATCTGGCATCGCTGGCAGTCATTGATGATAGCAGGAAGCAACGAAGAACAACAAGATGGTGAAGGTCCTAGAACCAGAGGATCCGAAGATCCAAGAAAAATAAAGAAAAACAGCAGCCCTACTAGCTACAGCACAACACATCATACAATCCATACTAGACAGCGCAACTCCGACTCCGATGGTGAACTACGAAGGAAACTAGGCAAGGTTGGCGTCGCGGAGGATCACCGAACGAACCATCCTGTCACGCGTCATCGTATATCACTGGCCTCCCACCGCGGCTTCGACTTCACATCAACAGGCAGTCGAGGATCTCCCACGGGCACGCGGGAGAAGAAGAGCCGACTACCACGACCAAGGCCACGCCTCCGACATTGCTCACCGCTGTCATTGTTGCCACAGAAGCCATCACACGTCCAGTGATAGGAAGCACCAAAGGGATCAAAGTCTTCAAGACGGCGCCCTAAAGAGGGGAATGACGTTGAAGACGACGCCACCGCCTGACCCTGCAGCAGGATTTGGGTTTTCACCCGAAGGACTTGATCCGGGAGATCTGGCCGTGAGATTCCCGACGACGCCTCCAAGGAGGATAACGACGCCCACAGGCGTTGTTGCCGCCGGCCGGTCAGCACTGGCCAGGCTTTCACCCGGAACAGCCACTCCCACGCAGCAGGCCAAGGTCGACCCGTACCTCCATTGGACCGCGCACCCGCCACACAGCGAGCACGCCACCGTTGTGCAGGACCACCAGCTAGCCTCCCCGACGACGGGCCTGCAGAGACCAGATCGGGTCCTGCACCCCGCATCCAACCGCGGCCGCAACCAAACGCTTTCCTGTATCGGCGGCTCGAGTACATGCCAATCCCACGTAAGTAATCAATTGGGACCAAATTATAGTACAAGCAAGTACATTTATTTAAGTATAAGTTGCCTCAAAAATGGGTTTGGGTTGGTCGAATTTCATGGGAAGTGTATGTGTTCTAGGTATAATCGTTATTTAGCACATACCGGTAAGTTTTTTTTTTTACCACGTTTGCTATGCAAATTCACAAAATTATATTGTTTATTCATTTCATAAAGTAATTACTATTTATAACTATATATAATTTTCTTCTCAATAATGAAATAAATACAAAATATGCTCCATTTTTTCCATGTTAAACATTTCTCGAATTATTTATAGATCTGATATTTTTTCTCCAAACAAAAAAAAATGTCAAACAGTCTCCGGATTCTTCCCGCAAAAAATTCCCTCCAGATCTCAATTTCCCTCCTCCACTTCTCGATGGACAAAATGTACGTTTTCATTTTTTTTCTTCCCTTGGCAGAAGCTCCCAATTTATTCCCGCTTAATTTTCCCTCCAGTTAACTAACGAAGGGCTAAATAAATTAGATCGCTAATCCTATCTGCATCATTCGCGCCGCCCTCAAAGTCCACCTCGGCGGCCTCCGTCGCCGCCCCTCAGCGGCCACCTCGCCGCCCCTCCAACGCCCGCTACATCCTCATCCAACGCCGCCTTTCAGCGGCCACCCACGCGCCTGCCCGCCCGTCAACGCCCGATTGAAACCATCGCTGCCTAGATCTGCCTCTGTGTGGTTTGCATCGTTGCGGCAACGACATCGTCGATCCTGAACTCCGGCAACTAAATCCAGAAGGACTACACCATTCTCGCGGCTGGTATCGATCTAGACTCCCATCTCGTTGCTTTCTCCCTTCTACGCCTGAATGATTCTCTTTCCTCCTCCCTTTGTTTTCCTCTCTGAATTTGGTATTAGGTTTGTGCGTACCAAGCAGTAAATCAACCAGTGGTTAATTTAAGATAAGAATGGAGGGTGGGCTGTAATCATTAGTCACTATGTTAAACTGAGATACGATTTATAGTCTGATTTTTGTGCACTGCAGAAGTAGTACCATGTTCTCTGAATTTTTTGTATTCCTCTGCAGTTTTGTGTGCTACAGCCTACAATCCTATAGCATTAGTATTCTCAACATGAATGTTGGCAACATTACCATCGACCTTAGCATCTATACGTGAGATGTTGGCTGCCTTTTCCCCCCTCTTTGCAGTTTAAGGTTTCAGTCTTTAACCCCCTGATTTTGTAGGCTATAATCCCCTGATTAGTACTGATATATGCAGTAGTTATACAAAACTGGGGGCCCCAGATCTTGTACTCTGAAATTCATAGTATATCTTGTACAGTACTGATAGTACTCTGATTAGTACTGATATATGCAGTACTTATACAAAAATTGGGGCCAAAGATCTTGTACTCTGAACTCTGATTAGTACTGATTTTTAAAATTTATGTACCATGAAATTCATAGTACATCTTATACAGTCAGTATTCAGTTTATACCCTTTATTTAGGAAGTCAGTATGTGCACTGTCTACTAGAACTAAACTTGGTCAGAGCAATAACAACCTTGGCGAGTGGCTTGACCGGCAGTCTGTATCCTCCAACGTGTAAAACACTTCCATTATCATGTAATTTCCCTCCATTTCTGTATGAATAAATCCTAGATTGTAACAACAATATGTCAACCTTCTATTCACTTTCATGCCACTGTAAAGTTGGTTTGGTGCTGATACTACTTACATCCATGTCAGTAGATGGCTGTGGAAAATTGGAAAATTAGCCTGTCCTATGAAGATGAGAATCATCAACATAAAGTTCTTGAAGGATTAATGGACAGAACAGATATCTCCTATTATGAGTTAGTCAAATTGATCGAAGAAGTTGGCTTCTCGCCGGCATATGATTTCTTGTACTACAGGAAGAAATACCCCCGTGGCAGAGGCTATCTTGTTCGCATTGATAATGACATTCATGTGAGCAAAATGATATCAGAACATACCAATGAGAAGAAGGTCCAGTTGTATGTGTTCAACGAGGAGGCCAACATTGATGTTGCTCCATCAGACCCTCAGCGTGAGGATGATGGACCGATTACCAGCTTAGAGGAGGAGGGTGTCTTTGATGAAGGAGCAGCAAAAACTAGGGCGGCGACGTCACAAAGTAATAGCAACCATAAGCTCAATAACTATTTCAGTTTTGTAGGAAATTACAGTTTACAAGTGTTGTGCATATTTTGCAACATGTCATGCTTAGTCTACTTGGTCAAATAAATTAGTATCTATCCTTGTAATTAACAGATTAAATGGTGCATGAATTGATTGGCAGGACCGGTGCGTAAATCAAAAAGGTTGAATGTGGTTCAGAGCCGCGCTGAGTACACCAATGGGGATTGTGACAATAGTGAGCAATCTCTGCTGTCACATGATTCAGTGTCCGAAACACAAGAATTGAAGGATAATGAGGATCAAGTTGGTCGTCGAGATGATCGCCTCGACAATATTTCTGGTATGATATTAGTTAAGAAGGATCAACAATTTAAGTTGGCTTGCACATACTTAACAAACAAGCTCCATATATATACTTACCCAATTTTCTTTATTAATCTGACAATACATGCATGTCAAATCTAAAATGTACTTCGCTATTATTGGTCTTTGTTCTGGGTCATTCCATCAGTAGCCTTACTTTCCTTACTCACTCAATGCTTTCAAATCACATAAAGTAATATATGTGGCATTCAGTTAATTAGTATTGTTGTAAATAAATTCCACAGGTGACGGTAAGCGTGGAGGAACATCCTTACCGGCTGTTTGGAACATGCCAGATGGTGCGCGGATAGTTGTAAAATGCAATCATCTTGGCCAGCCTATTGGGGACGAAGGTGGAGTCCTAGGGAAATTTCTTGGCACAATAGCTAGACTTGGGGGCTATTGTCCACTTGACAAAAAGGACTGGCGTAATGTCAAGAAGGATGGCGGGGCTGACACAATACTTCAGTGTGTACAGGTACTCTTATGTGACAGAAGAAGAAAATCAGTTATATTAGCTAGCATATTATTAGTTTGCCTATATACATCTGGGCACTATTTTAAATACAGTGGTGACCTTGTTTTTTATGCTTATTCATTATTTCCTGAAATGCAGACAAAGTTCTTGTACCCTGCTAAGTGTGACAAGTGGATACTAAAAACTACCGGGCGAGATTGGAGAAGATTCAAGGCTGGTCTGAAGAAAAATTTCTTTAGTGCAAACAAGAAAAGAAAATTTTTGTATAAGCTTTGTCCAGAATATGTGGATACTGACCAATGGCGTGAACTTGTCAAATTTTGGAAGTCTAAGGAAGGAAGGGTAAGCTCTCTGTCATTTAATTGGACTATGCGTGCTGCTATTAAGTAGTGCATTGACATTATATTTTTATTATAATAGGCAGTAAGTGAGAAGAACAAAATAAGTCGTACAAAGGTGAAGACAAGTCATACAGCAGGGACAAAGAGTTTTGCTCGTTGGGCTGAGGACCTTGTGAGTAATATATGTTTTTTCTAAGTTTTCACAGCATTTTCTTTACATATCAGTGCACTTCTGGTTTTGCAGCGTCAAGAGGACCCTGAAAAGAAACAACCACATAGAGCGAAGGTTTATTTAGCGACTCATAGAAAACCCAAAAAGGCCAACGATAAAAATAAGCTTGTGGTAGGTTATATACATTCAATTTTTACACAATCAAGTCAACACTAAATCCAACAAGTAGAATATGCCTTATTCTTCTCTTTCAGGTTGAGTTGGAAAAGGTAATTAATGAACAACCAGAGTTGGCCCAAAGTGACCAGGGAAGAGTTGCATGGAAAGGTGATGCCTTGCACAAAGTTTTGGGGAATGAAAAGCCTGGACAAGTACATGGCATGGGTTTGCTTCCTGTTCCTAACCAAGTTTATGGTCGAAAACCTCGTTATCTCAAGAACATCAATGTGACTACAACAAATGGTTCATCACATGATGGAGAGGCTGATGCTAGGGAGGAAATAGCAAAGCTGAAGCAACACATAGAGCAACAAGACCAAATCATTGACGCATTAAGAAACAAAGATGAAGTGTGTGGGACGAACAAAATGGCAATGGTAATTTTTTGTTGTTGTTGCATTCATATAATTATTTTACTGAAACTTGTTTAATTTCTATTGTAGGAAAATTTCCAAACCGTAGGTAATGGTGAATCTCATCCAGAAGTACTACATAATAATAAAAGAAAGGTATTGTCAATATAGTCGACATGTGTTAGTTCATTTTCAGCTGTCTTTATAAAATATTTCATTTTGCAGAGAGTTCATGCCAATGGACCTGATGCAGAATACATAGTGATCAAACCCAGAGATACAGCAATGGTAAATTTGTTTATTTATTACTATACTTTATAAGTTTCTAATAACGAATGCCTCTTCATGTAAAATGCAGAATAAAACTCACCCACATCGACATGGCACGCACGAAGATAATGACATTCTGTTAGGCAAACAGGTTAGAATCTTGTTGTTACTCATGCTATAAAGGATACACTACAACTTATTAATTTACTTACATTATTGTACAGAAGCATCATCTTGAAAGTGAGGGTTGCAATAAATTCACATATCAAGTACCATCATCACCAGCCCATCCTGTTTTTGATGGAGAGGTAATGGTTATCTCTTGAGAAATCTGCTTGCTAGGCAGTGATAGGAAACATTTTCCATATGAATTATTGATGGCGTGATTTTTTATTCACGCACTTTTAGTTAAAATATCAGATTGTACTAGCGATTTGTCATTCAAGTGCAATCCAATATTGATACTATTGACTCATATTTGTTTGTATAATGCTGAATGAATGAGTTTCTGCATTTTAAGTTTGATTTGCATGTAATGGACTCTCTTGAGGTCATAAAATGATGTTGGCACATGTAATATTTGATGAATAAAATGCACTGTGAACTTTACATTGCAAAATCACAAGGATAAATCATTTTTTCCTCTTATGTTTCTCTGTAGATGAGAAAGAGCAGGGAGAATATGGATGGAAATTTGACTAGAGTACACAAACAAAGCACTGAAGACAAGTCTGTAGTCCATGTGTCCTCTAAGCAGAAACGTAGTCCTTCCATGGAGGTAACAAAAATAGTGTGTTCATACTAGATTCGTGTTCACAAAATTGGTTTTTATTACTGCAAATTATAATTTGAACCTCATTTTAGGTTGGCACAAAAGTGATTCTGAAGTCTTCAATATATCCAAACAAAAGGCATGTGGCACATGCTAGCATTTTGGGTTGCAATTCAAAAAAAAAGGTTGGTGGCGTTGAGCTAGGTCGGCAGTTCGTAGAAGTGCAAGTTGATCAACCTATTGAGGAATGTGAGCTCTTGGTAAGGGAAAGGGAAAATTGTAGGACAATTGGCGATGCTTTCACCTCTGGATTAACAATTGCTTGGCCTTTAGCATGTGTATGTCAATATTCAACTTCTTGAGTTTTGTTAAATTAAATTTGTGATATACTTAATGTAGTTGTAACTGATTTTTTTGCAGATTGAGAGGTTCAGTGATTGAGTTGATTCGGATGCTTTTGCTTATGAGGAATCAAGATGCAAATATGACATGTTGATGCAAGAAAGATCTCAGGGGCACATTCTAGTGAACATGAAGAGGGGTGTCACATGGTTTCAATGATAGGAAATCTTTCGCGTACTATAGTTTACATTAATGGGTTGAGAAATGTATTTTTTTTCCTACAATATGGATCTTCTATATGTTCATTGTTACAAATGCTATGGAATGGCATGAACCATATTGATATTTTATATCCTTTTTGTCGAGCATATGCAAGCTTTATGTCCATGGTCTTTTTATATAGTATACACTGTGTCATATGCTTATCGATTTAAACTATGAGGAAGTATAACAACAAAAATGTATTGATACAATATTTCATACAAAACGGTTGCAATAGCACATTGGACTAATTATGCCATGTTACTATAGTTAGGAAAAGGTGTTACTAGGTTGGCTACCAATCACCACTAGAGATGTTACAATATATACCAAAATTATGTTACTGTTGCGTTGCTACAATAAACAAAACGTGCTGCTGAAATATCAAAACGTGTTACAAAGGCCTATTGTAATTACTGCGAATCATTAATAATTGTGTTGCAATTTTGTTAAAACGTGTTACTAACCATGTTGCTACACCAGGAAAAACATGTTACAAGGTGTGTGCCTATAGTTCTAAAATAGTGTTACCAGGGCCTTCGGTAACACATATGGCTTGTGTTGCAACAGTACAATTGTAACACCTTTAAATACATATAGGAACAATTCTTATGTGCTACAATAGACATCACCTAGTAACATAGCCTACAGGAACACATACAAAAGTGTGTTACGGCGCGCTTCAGTAACACAATATCTAAGCTGTAGTAGCACATCAACGTGTTACAAGAGATCAATCCTGTAGTAGTGTGGTTAAAACCTAACATGGCAAAATCTACAAGCACTACTGCAGGAAGGTCCAAAGACGACACAACAATCAGAGTCCCTTCGACGAAACTGTGGGCGATGCATGAATCACAAACGGTATAGTTCAAGCTCCATCACCAATGACACGAACTTTGTGCAATAGTGGATCCATCAAATACGATTCAGAAAATAGTTACGTGTGCGATCTACGACGGAGAGTTGACTTTTATGAACTGTTTGTGATGGGGCGAAACGGCACAAATGGTTAATCAAACAGAGATGTGTGTGATGTACGGCATACAGTTCAAAGTGCAGAACTATTTCCAAAGACATAACAAAACGCAAATGGTTACGCAGATACGGATATGTTTGTTGTATGACATACAGGTTCCTCAGATGAACTGATTGCGATGGTATGGAAGAGCACAAACAGTTTGATGTAACGAGGTGTGTGTGATACGCTGCAAACAGTTCGATAATCAGAATTGTGTGCTATAATTCTGGACAACACATACAATTTGTTGTTCTGAATTGTGTGCTCGACAGGGCACAGAATTCAAGAAACCAACCGTGTGTGATTTTGGGAATGATCAATGTCGAATCTGTATTCTTAACCGTTTGCGAGGATATCAATAGTGTAGATAGAGTTAAGGAATAAATATGAGCAAACGACAACAGAGTTAAGGAGTACAGTCTGTTTTACTTCTTCTTGTTGTTGTTGGACGGCCCCGCGCCATCGTCTTGACGTGGACGCTTCTTGCCACTGACCGCTGGCTTTTCATCGCCATCATCGTCACCATAGTCGTTGATGTCCTTGTCGGCGTTCTCATCATCGTCATCCTTGTTCGACCATTCCTCCTCCTTCTGATCATCGTCGTCTTCTTCGTCCTTCGGCGACTCCTCGTCCTCGTCCTCATTGTTCGACCATTCCTCCTCCTCCTCATCGTCGTCATCTTCTTCGTCCTTCGGCGGCTCCTCGTCATCGTCCTCCTTGTTCGACCCTTCCTCCTCCTCCTCATCGCTGTCATCTTCTTCGTCCTTCGGGGGCTTGTTGTCCGTCTGGTCATCGTCCGATGACTCCGGCGGTGGCGTCGCTTCCATGAGCTGGATAAAATGGAGGTCAAGGCTCGACACCGGACTCATGCGTGGCCGGCCGATACAATGAAGATGGTGGCAACTGAAGCATGGTGTGAAGAAAAGAGGAACGGGAATTGAAGCGGGGGATTGACGGATTCTATTGGCGCCTTGGCGGGCGGTTAGAATTCTGATATAATCAACTGCTATTGTGTGTACCTAGCCCGTCGCTCTAAATTCCTGCTATTGTGCAATTCTCAATGTGATAATTACGCGCACGGATTGGAGCGTCCAAATGTGTGCAATATGCCAACTGTTTCACATGTTTTCATTTTAGCAGTTCACACGGTTCGCTAGATGCATTGTTTAACTACCCACACGCTTATATGAAACACACCGGGTGTGAAACAAGCATTTAACATAGGACAGTTGGTAAGCAATAGATGAGCTCTACTTATTGATGTAGCCATTAATAATCAAACGAAACCCCTAATGATCATTGCAAACAGTGCATAGAAGATGGCTAATGCGGCAACTACAACTACACATGCTAGTTCCTTCTTGTCTCTTGCTTTCATCTATTGCTTGTTATTGATTCTTTCTTGCTTCATCGCAGTGATCGTACACTCCAGATTAGTCAGTTTCTTCTTCAGTTTTACGTTATCTTCTGCAAGCTTGCTGATAACACTCCAAGCCCTGCCATGCCATTCATCATCCAACCAGTTAACAAGGGCACAAGCCTCATATCCCTGTGAATGTTAAATAATCAGGATGAGTGGGGGCATTAACTGAACTTAAGGGATGAACTTATCATCTCTAAGAGCAACCGACAAACCGTCTGCCAATGTCGAATCCCTCCGTGCATACACGTCGAGCGGGAGTGTGTCCATGCACACAACTCAGCTATTGGTACTTCTCGGTGGCACAAAAATCGAAATCGAACTCATGTTGCGGGAGTCTGCTGGAGTCATACTGGATCTGGTATTTGATTGATTTCTTGTGTGTGTGTGTGTGGGTGGGGGGGCGGGTTTCCAATTCAGGACGGACTGAGTGAGCTGCTTGCTTTGGACATGCTAAAAAGATTAGGAATGATTGCGACCTGACTAGATGATTCGGATCCATAGTACACCGGCCTCCTGGTGACCTTAGGCAAGTGCTCCGCGGTGACCGCCGTCGTGGCGGCGCTACCAAGAACGACTGTACGAACCGGTGCAGCCGCACTGAAACCATCAACACCACTTGTCCGCATTCCCCCAATGTCGAATTTCGGGCTCCGCAAAACCCTTAAGATTTGAACACAGGGGCGTGTGCGAAGATCCCCTGCGGCTTCACCCAACCTAGCTCGCTACTCGATGGACACAACGATGAACTCGCACGATGACGAGGAAGAAGATGAACACGACAGTTTACCCAGGTTCGGGCCGCTGCGAAGCGTAATACCCTACTCCTGCTTTGGTGGATTGCCTCTCGAGGAGGTGGGGTGGATGAACTAGTACAGTGTTCTAGAGCCTCGTGAGGGCTCCCCTGAGGTGTTCGAGGCCCTCTGTGGCGTGGTGATGGATGAGTGGTGGAATTGATCCCCCTCTACGGTGCTGCCTACCCTCTATATATAGCGGTGGCACGGGTCCTCTCCCCTTAACACAATGGCGGGAAGGGATCCCACAACGGCCAATTTTGACGGGGGACAGGAGTACATGCTCGCTCTGCCCAAAGGCGGTTTTCGCCTGCAAAGTAATTGTCGATGATGCAGAGGTGGGCTCGGCGATGACATCCGCCCTGCGGGGCTCGTGGTCGTGGTCTTGTTGCACCGGAATGGAAACCTTTGGGGGTGCTTTGGGAACCCGCGTACGTGCTTGCTCCCTTTGCACCAAAGGGGAAACTGCGCCGCCTGACGCGCTGGCGCCCGCCTGTCCTTCCTTGCGTCATCCTTGACTCCTGAGGCCGGGCCTTGCATAGAGATCTCCACCGCTCTGGAGAGGGCCTGGGGAGGCCCCTCCCTTGTTGGTCTTGACGCCGCTCCTCCTCGCGAAGCTTGGGCCCTCGCGAGGGCCTTGTCTTGAGTGGGGCCGTGCCCGGCTGTGCTTGGTTGATGAAGTGGGCCATGCCCTGGGCCGTAGGCAGGCAGGTCTGGGTACCCCCATTCCCAGAACGCCGACAGTAGCCCTCGGGCCCAAGGCGCGCTCGAGCCGGCTTATGGGCGAAGCCTTGTGGTCGGCCCGAAGCGCCGCGGGCCCCAAACGCCTGCGGGCCAGGCTTCATATGCGGCAGTCCGGGGGTCTGTCACCCCTTCTGCTTCGCACCGGACCGGCCATTGCCAGGTTTGTCGAGTCATCCGGCATACGCCTCCGAGCCGCCTTCGTCTCCCGTCGATTCCGCCGTCCGTCTTACCTTCCGACGCGGCTCTCGCCCCTTCTGTCGAGCCCCCGTGCGCGCGCCACGCCGCTTCCCCCCTCCCCCTTTTGCCATGTCCCCGAAGAGGGTGGAAGGCGAAGGTTTGAGGGGGCCGACGACTGCATCGGCGCCTAAGCCTGCGCTGGGTTAGTCGTCGGTGGTGAACTTGGAGGGGTTGGAGAAGGTTCAATTGGTGGTCGCCGCCGGCTCCAATGAGTGGGGGGGGGGGCACCAAGATCTGGCCAGGTTCGCGGTGTCGGGGCGAGCTGGTCGCCTCCGCTGTCCCCCTTCATATCCATGCCCTTCTCTCGGGTGTACTGCCGCCATTCTCAAGCTTCCTCTCTGCTGTGCTTTCGCATTACCAGATCCACGTGCTCCACCTTGACCCTGGTTCTCTCGTCCTCCTCTCGGCCTTCGCGTTCCTATGCGAGGCCTTTGTTGGTGTTTTCCCCTCCGTGGCCTTGTGACGCCACTTCTTCTCCCTTGAGTTGGCTTCGGGGGGGACAGTGCTCCGGGTGTGTGTCCTTGAGAACGGCAGACGCATCGGCCCGGGGGGCCCTCGACGCCGGACTCTCTCCGGAAGCAGAAGGGTTCCGGCGGCAATGGGTGTACGTCGATGCCGCCGGGGCTGAAACTCTGTTACAACCCCCGTTGAACCCCGCAACGCCGAATCGCGGGTGGAGGTATGAGGAGCTTGCCGATCCTGGGCTCGTACCGGTCCTAGCCAGGCTGGCGAGGCTGAAGCAGGCGGGTGTGATGATGGCGATGGTGCTTCGGGAGTTCACTCACCGATGAATTGCCCCTCTCCAGCGCCATTCCCGTCCGATGTGGGCCTTCGCGGGCCCCCGCGATCCAATGAGAATCCAGGTTCCGCCTCTTTCCCCCGACGTGTTGCGCGAGCTTCTCCGCCGCCTGACTGGTGGTGAACCCGACGAGCTTCCCCGGGACGGCCTCCCCTTGTACAACTACAAGGACCGGGAAGCTCTTGTCATGAAGATGCCACATTTTGACGAGAGGGGGCTCCTCCCTCTGGAGGAGGCGCGCCCCCAGGGTGTCTCTTTCTTGGGGGCCCCGCCCTCCGAGAATTCGGGGGACGCCGCCCCTCATGAGGCCGAGGTGGGTCTCCCTTCGCTGCCCATTCGTCCGGCCCCCGCTTTGGGTCAGTCCGAGGTCGGAGGTGATGCCCAGCCGATGATGAAAGCTGCCGTCTCCGCCGCTGAGTACCAATCGCCTGTCGTCGGCTCATCGTCCCCCGGCTCCCGCGCCGGCCGGAAGAGGAAAGCACCCAGGAGCAGCCGCCTCTCGGCGCCGTGGGATCCGGTGAAGAGGAAGTGGATCGCCATAGATGAGTAAGTGCCCGCGCTCCTTTCGACCTTCTCTTCGGCACCTTTCTTCTGAGCTTCTGTTTTGCAGGATCCCCACCGGCGATGGAAGAGGCGGGTCGGTGTCGCTCGCTCCTGCAGCCACCGAGCCTCTTGCGGTCTCTTCTCTTGTTGGCCGCGAGGTTCGGCCCACCGGGGCGCCCACGACCGAGCCTGTTCTGCTGTCTGGCGGCCCCGAGCGCGAGTCCCCTTCGGTCTTCTTCGCCCACGGCCTCCAGCTCCCCAGAATGGGTCCACTTCCCCTGCCCGCGGCCTTCTCCGTGGCCGTGCCGCGCCACGTCCTCGGGCCCCCTTTGCTCGGCGACGTGGGGCCCCAGGAGGTGCGTCCTTCTCCCGGAGTGCCTATACGGGAGCCCCCGGCCCCTGTGCACACGTTTGGGCTGGGAGGCTACTCGCGCACCTCCCCCGTTCACCCTGGGGAAGGTGGGAGTTCAGGTCGACCCCTTGAGCCCGCTTACCACCGGAGCGCCGCGCCGTGGGGTTTGCTCCACACCGCGGCGGACGCGCCTGGGGGTGGGGCTCGCCGACAATGATGCCCGCTTGGAGGAGGAGCGCCAGCGCCTTGCGCAGGGATGGCACCAGCTTGAGGTTGCCGTGAATCTTGGCCGCCTGCAGCGCGAGTGCGCCCGCACGAAGGTCGATGAGACTCTTGCCGCGGCGGTGGAGGCCCGCGAACGCGCTCTTGCCGAGGCTCAGGAAGCTGATTGCCGGTGCAGGGCCTCCGAGGATCACCTCAGGGAGCTTCAAGCCTTCAACGCCGACCTTGAAAAGCTGATCCAGATGCGGAGGGCCACACTCGAGGGCCGGTCAGGCCCCTTCCGCCAGCGCGAGCCCCCGAGCGCCCGTTGACTCGTTGGCGTTGGAGGCGCTGGAGCAGAGCTTGGAGCAGGAGAGGCTGGAGGTGAGGGAGCGCCAAGTGTCGCTTGCCGAGGAGTCCCTTGCCTCCCGTGAGGCGAAGTTCCAAGAAGAGGTTGACAATAGGGTGGCAGAAGCTTGGCGTTCCCTTCTCCAGGACTACCGCGCGAAGCTGAAGCTCCAGGAGTCCCGTTTTTGATAGCGTCGTGACCACCTGAAAGGAGAGGTTGATGCCCTCAAGAAAAGGTTAAACCAGGAGGAGGGGCACCGGCGAGCCGCGATGGACGCCAAGGCTACTGCCGAGGCCGAGCTAGCCTTTCTCTACAAACAAGTGAAAGGCGCTGCTTCCCTGGTAGAAGAAGCTTCGGAAGAGGCGGGCCGTGCTCGCGGCCTCCAGCACGCGCGCTCCCAGATGTTCCGATCCCTCGAGGGAAGGGCTGCCCGGGCCTTGAGCGACATCTGTGGCGCAAGTGTCTCGAGCCCCTTGGTCCCAGACGACACCGGGTACCTGGGCTTCTTTTCCAGGGTCGTGGAGTGCCTTGAGGAGGGCGCGGAGAAGATCCGCGTGCTTGTGGAGGAGAAGGGTTGCTAACTCCTTGAGCGGGCGGCCTCAAACGTCTTCAGCCACCTCTTTCGTCTCGACCCGCACTTCTATTTCGAGGCGGTGCTTGGTCCTGTGCCTGAAGTGACTCGCGCCGCCCTTGCCGCGCGGGTCAAGGACCATGTGGACGACCTGATAAAGGAGCTTTTCTCCGACGAAGCCGCGGACAGCGCCTGAGCCTGGGAGCGCGAGGCCATTGCCGGATAGCGACGACGAGAGTAGCGGCGATGATGGCCTTCTCCCCCTGAGTGGCCCTCTTGTTCTCCTGACAGGGTTATGTATGTGGCCTAACGGCAATTCTTATGTATTTTGGAAGATACCTTCGGATGTGTCCCCGAATGACGAGGTGTGCTGCGCTGCGCTCCATCCTGTCCGGGGTTGCTGCCGATCCGGTCGTCGTGCTTGCGGTGGCTTTCGGCGTCGCGGGGGTTAACCGTAGCGCCTGGGGAAGGGTCCGGATGCCCCAGGGGTTTCCTGTTCACGTGAATGATGGTGGGTCGGCATCCCTTTCGGCATTCTGTGTCTGCAGGCCCCAGTCCCGCACATTTCCCGACCACCGTAGCATACGACCGGGTCACCAGGACGCAACCACGGAGTCAGGCCTTGACACCCTTGACACTGACCGGATCACCAAGGACGGCATCCAGGGGCGAGTGGCTTTATGACCGGTAAGGCTCCTGAGGCTCGATGCTCAGGAGCCCCCTTTGACGCTCAAGGGGCTCTACGTCAGCAGGTCCCAGTCCCGCACATTTCCCCGCCGCGGTTAGGTACGACCGGATCACCTGGACGCACTTCACGGGGCGAGACCTCGACACCCTAGATGCCGACCGGAAACCAAGGACGGCACCAAGGGAGACGAGTGGACTTATGACCGGTGAGGCTCCTGAGGCTCAGTGCTCAGGAGCCCCCCTTGACGCTCGAGCGATTCCTATTTTGTCCTGCCGAATATCGCCTCAGGAGGCCCTAGGGCCTCCCGAGACTCCCTGCGGTGGCGCCGTGCTGCGGTCGGAGCCCCCGAGTGGGGGTCGACTTCAAAAAGATGCAAGTCTCTGAGGCGTCAGGGCGCGGCTATCCAGCTCCGAGGCACCTCGGGAAGGGCCGCAGCACGGCTTCTTGCAAAAACGCTAATCCAGAAAGAGAGGAAGAACTCAAGACCGGTAAAATAAGAGAACAAAGAGAGAAAAAGTCCCCGCCCCTTTTTCTTTTAAACATAAAGTTATGAAATCCTCGAACTTCCAATAGGTTCGAGCATAAAAAGGATTCTCGAAGGTTGCAACTCGGAATACAAAAAAGAGCGAGAAAACGGCCGCGTCCGGCTTTTTAAGGTAGTACTCGTCCTCGTCTTCCCCCAGCGCTGGGCGTAGGGCATCCACGTTGCATGGGCATAGCCATTGGTGGGCAGTGTTGACTTCTCCGCCAGCGCGGAGCTGTGGCTGCCACGTTGCGTGGGAGGAACCCCTCCGCGTCCTCGGGGGCTCCGGGCGTATACAGCCCACTCATTATTACGTGAGAGTGTCACGGGTCGGTGTTGGTCCCGGGGGTGTATAGGGAGCTCCATGCCTCGCGGGCACGGAGCCCACTCCCAGCCCCTGGGTTCGTCGCGGCGAAGTAGGGTCTGCCCTGGGCGGGCCCTCGAGCGTAGGGGGAGCCCCTTGCGCCCTCTGGCGGCAAGGCCCGCCCCAGAAGAAGGCCCTGGGCTCCCCGGGCGGTGCCCCAGCGCGCCTCGCTGGGGTACCCGGGGTTCCCATGCTGGTAGTCGGGGCCCTGCCCCCAGGCCAGGCGAGCCGGGCCTGGGGACATGGGCGAGTATATGGTCGCCCGCTGGTGATCGAAGAAAACCCGTCCCAGAGACATGGGCATATGTTCCACCGTCTATCTCCAAGCGAGCGTCGCGCACCCCGGAGACTCGGGCGCATGTTCCACCCTTTGTCTCCAGGTTGGGATCGTCTGGCCCGGGGACATGGGCGTGTGTTCCACCCTCCATCCCCAAGCTGGAGCCTCTCGGCCCAGGAGCGAGGGCGCATGTTCTGCCCTCCGTTCCCAGGCGAGAGACCCCCGGTCCCCATACCTAGACGCCTGCTCAAGGCAACTCCCTACCAGCGGGCATGCCTCGCGAGGGTCCCCATGCCGGGCATCCTCGCAAGGCCAGCCGCGCGAGCCGCCTCCGCGAGGTTGCGCATACCAACCTGCAGGGGGGCTGGCCGCGAGGTCACCTGCGCGCCTCCTGTCGCCGTGGTAGCTGGAGCCGCTCCCCTCGTGGCCCGGGCGCGCGTCAAAAGGGTCGTTGTAGAGTTGCATGAGCCCCCGGGCGCTAGCGTAGTTGAGCCTCCGGTCCTCCTCCCTGGTTCCGGCGAGCGTGCCGAGGGGCACGATGCGACGCCCCTCTCGCGTGGCCAGCATCTCCCACCGGTTCCATCTGGCGCCTGCGGCAGCTGCTGCGTCCCCGATGGCCCGAGCCAGGTCACCGGCGAGCGCGGGCCACCGTGGGCGTCCTGAGCGCGTCCGCGCGGCCCAGGCGTCGTGTCCGTCGGTTGCGCGAGTTCACGGGCGCGAGCCTCGTCAAGATGCACCTGGGTCCCGTTGGTGGCGGCGCCACCTCCAGGGGCGCGCCTGGTCTCATCGATGCAGTGGTTGCGGGCAGCGTGTTGGCGCTGCAGCTCGTGCGCCACGAGGAGCGCGACGTGCCTGTGCGTCGGGTCTTGGCAGACTCGGTAAGGTGGCGGTGCGGTCCGAACGCAGGGAAGGGCCGGGGCGACGGGGGCGTGTCGTGCGGTTGGTGAAGGTGACAGCCCCCAGCGCCCGTCGAGAGTCTGGCCGGTGACGGTGCCTGCTGGCGGTGTGGCAGAACGACGCGAGGTGCCATGGCCTGCCGGCGCCGGCCGCGCCACGCGGGCAGCCCGCCGCTTAGCGCGGGCTTGACGTCCTTTTGCCATGAGTGCGATGAGCGAAGGCGAGGCGAGACCTGAGGAAGATTTCGACACGCCCCCTACCCGGCGCACCAAATGTCGGATTTCGGTCTCCGCAAAACCCTTAAGATTCGAACACAGGGGCTTGTGCGAAGATCCCCTGCGGCTTCACCCAACCTAGCTCGCTACTCGATGGACACAATGATGAACTCGCACGATTATGAGGAAGAAGATGAACACGACAGTTTACCCAGGTTCGGGCCGCTGCGAAGCGTAATACCCTACTCCTGCTTTGGTGGATTGCCTCTCGAGGAGGTGGGGTGGATCAACTAGTACAGTGTTCTAGAGCCTCGTGAAGGCTCCCCTGAAGTGTTCGAGGCCCTCTGTGGCGTGGTGATGGACGAGTGGTGGAATCGATCCCCCTCTACGGTGCTGCCTACCCTCTATATATAGCGGTGGCACGGGTCCTCTCCCCTTAACGCAATGGCGGGAAGGGATCCCACAATGGCCAATTTTGAAGGGGGACAAGAGTACATGCTCGCTCTGCCCAAAGGCGGTCTTCGCCTGCAAAGTAACTGTCGATGATGCAGAGGTGGGCTCGGCGATGACATCCGCCCTGCGAGGCTCGTGGTCGTGGTCTTGTTGCACCGGAATGGAAACCTTTGGGGGTGCTTTGGGAACCCGCGTACGTCCTTGCTCCCTTTGCACCAAAGGGAAAACTGCGCCGCCTGACGCGCTGGCGCCCGCCTGTCCTTCCTTGCGTCATCCTTGACTCCTGAGGCCGGGCCTTGCATAGAGATCTCCGCCGCTCCGGAGGGGGCCTGGGGAGGCCCCTCCCTTGTTGGTCTTGATGCCGCTCCTCCTCGCGAGGCTTGGGCCCTCGCGAGGGCCTTGTCTTGAGTGGGGCCGCGCCCGGCTATGCTTGGTTGATGAAGTGGGCCATGCCCTGGGCCGCAGGCAGGCAGGTCTGGGTACCCCCGTTCCCAGAACGCCGACACCCAATGTCTGCGCCACACTAGGGAATTTGGGCGCTAGGGATTTGGAAGCTATTTAGGGATTTGGGGAAGACGGGGAAACTATGGGGATCTGATGATAACGGGCGGCAAACTATTTATCGCATTCTGTTGTATACGACACACGGTTCCCATAACATGACCGTTTGTGATGTGCTTCCCGATACATATGGGTGCGGTAAACAACCGCTCTCTAGAAACCCAAAAAAACGTTATGCTGATAGAGATGTCAGCGGCGACCGAGGCAGCAGCTGCCGGATAGGAGGTCAATCCCCGGTCGGTCAGCGGTGTCGGCATTATAGGAAGTCCATCCTCGGTCTGTCGGCAGTGGCGCGTGATAGGAGGTCAATCCTTGGTCGGCGGTGGGAGATATAGGAGGAGCTCAATCCATGTGGCTGGCACCGGCGTGACTGGAGCACGTCCCTCGCGGTCATAAGCAGGATAGTGGAGCCCGGACTTTAGGCAGGTGCCCTGCTAAGCTCCGCTCCTCGACCCTGATGTCTCACTGATAACCCACAAGTATAGGGGATCGCAACAGTTTTTGAGGGTAGAGTATTCAACCCAAATTTATTGATTCGACACAAGGGGAGCCAAAGAATATTCTCGAGTATTAGCAGCTGAGTTGTCAATTCAACCACACCTGAAAGACTTAGTATCGGCAGAAAATTATTCAGTAGCAAAGCAGTATGGAAGTAACGGTAACAATGGCAAAGTGACAGTAGCAGTGTTGTAGTGATTGTAATAGTAGCAACGGAAAAGTAACTTAGGAAAGATCAATATGTGAAAAGCTCGCAGGCAATGGATCAGTGATGGATAATTATGTCGGATGGCATTCATCATGCAACGGTTATAGCATAGGATGACACAAAACTAGCTCCAATTCATCAATGTAATGTAGGCATGTATTCCATATATAGTCATACGTGCTTATGGAAAAGAACTTGCATGACATCTTTTGTCCTACCCTCCCATGGCAGCGGGGTCCTAATGGAAACTAAGGGATATTAAGGCCTCCTTTTAACAGAGAACCGGACCAAAGCATTAGCACTTAGTGAATACATGAACTCCTCAAACTACGGTAATCACCGGAAAGAATCCCAGTTATTGTCACCCTAGGGGATGCGGATCATAACTCGTAATAGGTGTCTATAACTTGCAAGATAGGATCAAGAACACATATATATTCATGAAAACATAATAGGTTCAGATCTGAAATCATGGCACTCGGGCCCTAGTGAAAAGCATTAAGCATAGCAAAGTCATAGCAACATCAATCTCAGAACATAGTGGATACTAGGGATCAAACCCTAACAAAACTAACTCGATTACATGATAAATCTCATCCAACCCATCACCGTCCAGCAAGCCTACGATGGAATTACTCACGAACGGCGGAGAGCGTCATGAAATTGGTTATGAAGGATGGTTGGTGATGACGACGGCGTCGATTTCCCCTCTCCGGAGCCCAAATCAGACTCCAGATCTGCCCTCCCGAGGAAGAACAGGAGGTGGCGGCGGCTCCGTATCGTAAAACGCGATGAACTCTTCTCTCCAATTTTTTTCTCCCCGAATAGGAATATATAGAGTTGGAATTGAGGTCGGAGGAGCTTCAGGGGGCCCATAAGCCTGCAGGGCGCGCCCTAGTGGGGGGCGCCCCCCTGGCTTGTGGCCAGGTGGTGGACCCCCTCCGGTTGATTCTTTCGCCATTATTTTTTATTAATTCCAAAAATATATTCTGTAAATTTTCAGGTCAATCCGAGAATTTTCATTTCTACACAAAAATAACACCAAGGTAATTCTGCTGAAAACAGCGTCAGTACGAGTTAGTTCCATTCAAATCATGCAAATTAGAGTCCAAAACAAGGGCAAAAGAGTTTGGAAAAGTAGATACGATGGAGACGTATCAACTCCCCCAAGCTTAACCCATTGCTTGTCCTCAAGCAATTCAGTTGACAAACTGAAAGTGATAAAGAAAAACTTTTACAAACTCTGTTTGATCTTGTTGTTGTAAATAGGTCTAACTGATGTTCAGATTTTTAGCAAAGATTATGGACTAACCACATTCACAATAACATTTAGGTCTCAAATTTACTCATATCAATGGCATAATCAACTAGCGAGCAATAATAATAAGTCTCGGATGACAACAATTTTATCAAAACAATCATGATACAATATGACATAATGGTATCTCGCTAGCCCTTTCTGAGACCGCAAAACATAAATTCAGAGCACCTCTGAAGAACAAGGGCTGACTAGACATTGTAATTCATGGTAAAAGAGATCCAGTCACACCCATACTCAATATCAGTTAATAACAAAGCATACATATGACGGAGGTGCTCTCTAACTGGTGCTCTTTATAAGAAGAGGAAGACTCAACAGTAAATAAAATAGATAGGCCCTTCGCAGAGGGAAGCATTGATTTACAGAGGTGCCAGAGCTCGAGCTTTTAAAGCAGGGATGAATCATAATTTTGGGAGGTATGCTTTCATTGTCAACATAACAACTAAGAGATCTCGATATCTTCCATGCTAGATACATTATAGGCGGTTCCCAAACAGAATAGTAAAGTTTTACTCCCCCTCCACCAATCGATCACACTCCACGGCGGGCCGAATCCACGGGTACCGTCCATACAAACAACAATCCTGGGGGAGTTTTGTTTCATTATACTTTGATTTGTTTTTTTTGAGCATGGAACTGGGCATCCCGAATACCAGCCACTTTCTCGTGCATGATAGTGAATCAACACATATCGTGAGAATAAACCACCTAGCATGGAAGATACTGACAGCCCCTAGTCACTACATGAGCGATTCGGGCATACAAAACAGGGTATTATTTGAAGGTTTAGAGTTTGGCACATGCAAATTTACTTGGAACGGCAGGTAAATACCGCATATAGGTAGGTATGGTGGACTCATATGGAACAACTTTGGGTTTATGGAAATGGATGAACAAGCAGTATTCCCGCTTAGTACGAGTGAAGGCTAGCAAAAGACTGGGAAGCGACCAACTAGAGAGCGACAACATTCATAAACATGCTTTGAGATTAACCAACATTGAATGCAAACATGAGTAGGATATAAATCACCATGAACATAAACATCGTGGAGGCCATGTTGGTTTTGTTTCAACTACATGCGTGAACATGTGCCAAGTCAAGCCACTTGAATCATTCAGAGGAGGATACCATGCTATCATACTACATCACAACCATTTTAAAATGCATGTTGGCACTCAAGACAAACCATTATACACTCTTGGCTAATTAAGCATGGCATGAGTAACTATAATCTCTAATTGTCATTGCAAACATGTTCAATCCATAACGAGCTGAATCCAGAACGATGAGATAATCATATTTACAAAAACAAAATAGGTCGAGTTCATACCAGCTTTTCTCCATCTCAATCACTTCATCATATATCGTCATTATTGCCTTTCACTTGCACGACCGAACGGTGTGATAAATAATAAGAGTGCACGTGCATTGGACTAAGCTGGAATCGACAAGCAATAACTCAAAGGAGAAGGCAAGGTAATATGGGCTCTCTGATAGATAAACAATAATGCATATGAGAGCCACTCAACATGTCATCGTGGTCTTCTCCTTACGACCCAAAGAAGAAAGGAAAACTATTTACACGGGAAAGCTCCCAACAAGCAAAAGAAGAACGAGAAATCTTTTTGGGTTTTCTTTTAATGCTACAACTAAACAAACTAGAAGGTAAAGCTAGAACTATTTTTTTTGGATTTTCTCAAGGTTAATTAAACACACAAGAAGAAAGCAAAAAGAAGAAATAAACTACCATGGATGGTACAATGAAAAAGTATGAACACCGACAACTGGAAGGAGTGTGTGAACATGAATGTAATGTCGGTGAGAAATACGTACTCCCCCAAGCTTAGGCTTTTAGCCTAAGTTGGTCTAGGGCCATGGCTAGAAATAACCCTCTCCTGGATACTTCGGAGGATACTGAGGGTTCCACTGGTTGGCGAGCTCCTGTGGCTCCCACTGAAAAACTGGAGCCTGATATGGATCAAGGGCTGGTGCAGGCTCAGGTGCTGGGGGTTGCGACAGGCCCCAATATCTGTAAATGTCCTCGGGCATAATAGTGTACCTACCTGAACGGATATCGAACAAAGAAGAAGCAGGCAAAGCAATAATCTCACAAGTACCCTGACTAAATACTAACTTGTAAAGCAGCCTCTTATCATTATCTTTCCTAATAAAATCATGTGCTACCATACTATCATAGTCTAAATATCTTGTAGGTAGCAGCATTTCCTCTTCCTCGTTAAGCCTAATGGGTATCTTAAAGTGTTTGGCAAGACGAGATGCATAGATACCTCCGAATATGGGGCCCTTCGAACGGTTTAAATTCAGCCGTTGGGCCACCATAGCGCCCAGACTGAAAGTTCTATCAGCAAGTAAAGCGTGGCGCAAAATGACGAGGTCAGGAGCACTAAGGCTTCCACTCTCCCCTCGACCAACGAGACATCTCCCCGCAAATAATGAATAATAGCGTAGAACTAGAAAATGCAAACTAGCTGCTCTGGCCTTTGACACCCCTCTCTCTTCCCCCACAGTGATTGCGGCAATAAAGTCCTCCATGTCTCTAGGACGTGGTTCACTGATACTGCCTTCATAAGGTATTTTGCAAACATTGCAAAAATCGTAAAGTGACATTTCCTTAAGCACATCATATAAGTAAAATTCTACCATGGGAGGATTCTTCCTAGGATAAAAGTGAAAATTTTGCACGAAAATATTAGTAAGTAGGAGGTACTGGTCACACTTATCGTTGAGGAAGTCGGTGATGCCTGCATTTTCTGCCAGATAATAGAAATCTTCATGAATTCCGGCCGCCCTCAAGAATGCTTCACTTGGCCATTCACATGGTCGAACCTCCGCGGTGCGAGGAATATTATATCTGGGCTTCTCATTTTCATTCTCTTTAGAACCCCGGCTTGAAGAGCCTCTTAACAATCTCCTCATCATTTCTTTCTCTGGAAAATAATTCTGAAATTTTTAGTGACTCCAAATAAAAGTGAACAAAGCTCAACAAAACTTATAGCAACTACTCCCACAAGTGTCTAGAGGCTATATCATGCATCAAAACTACTTGGGATCATACAAATTTGACATGCAAGCTCAAGAACAAGGTCACCACAGCAGATTTTTTTTGCAATATTTAAAGCACTAGAACAAAAACTAATTGGACCATTGGAGGAGTCACATACCGATGAACAATCGCCTAAAACAGTTTTGCAAATGGAGCTTTGAGCAAGGAGATCGAAAATGGTAGCAAGATGAGCTAGAACACGGGTTTGAGCAATGGTGGGATTTTTCTGGAGGAAGACGAAGTGGATGGGTGCTGGAATAAGTGAGGGGGCCCCACGTGGGACCCACAAGCCAGGGGGCGTGCCCAGGGGGGTGGGCGCGCCCTGCAGGCTTGTGGCCCACTGGTGCAGCCCCCTCATGCGTTCTCAGTGCCAAAAATTCTTAAATATTCCAGAAAAAATCATACTAAATTTTCAGGGAATTCTGAGAACTTTTATTTTCAGGTCATTTTTCTATTGCACGGATAAATCAGAAAACAGAGAAATAATAGCATTTTTACTAAAATGAAACTAAAGAACAGAAAATAAAAGTTGGGTCCAGAAGGTTGTGCTTGCTAAATTCATCCATCTCATGTTCATCAAAAAGAATCCATCAATAAGGTTGATCAAGTCTTATTGACAAACTTTTTTCGAATGACACGGAACCAGAGAATTTTCGAATAACACTAGGTTACCTCAATGGGGATATGCATGTCCCCAACAATATGTATATCATATTTCTTTTTGACAGTAGGGAGAGGGAATTCAAAGTCTCCAATAATAATCGTTGAAATTTTTTCAATGGAGTTGATACTATGAACTTGAGGTTGTTTCTTTGGGAAGTGTACCGTATGCTCATTACCATTGACATGAAAAGTGACATTGCCCTTATTGCAATCGATAACAGCCCCTGCAGTATTCAAAAAGGGTCTACCAAGGATGATCGACATACTGTCGTCCTCGGGAAAATCAAGAATAACATAGTCCATTAGGATAGTAACATTTGCAACTACGACGGGCACATCCTCACAAATACCGATGGGTAAAGCAGTTGATTTATCAGCCATTTGCAAAGAGATTTCAGTAGGTGTCAACTTATTCAAATCAAGTCTACGATATAAAGAGAAAGGCATAACACTAACACCAGCTCCAAGGTCACATAAAGCAGTTTTAACATAATTTCCTTTCATAGAGCATGGTATAGTAGGTACTCCGGGATCTCCTAGTTTCTTTGGTATTCCACCTTTAAAAGTATAATTAGCAAGCATGGTGGAAATCTCAGCTTCCGGTATCTTTCTTTTATTTGTCACAATATCCCTCATATACTTAGCATAAGGAGACATCTTCAGAATATCAGTCAAGCGCATACGCAAAAAGACAGGTCTAAGCATTTCAACAAAGCACTCAAAGTCCTCATCATCCTTTTTCTTGGATGGTTTAGGAGGAAAGGGCATGGGTTTCTGAACCCAAGGTTCTCTTTCTCTACCATGCTTCCTAGCAACAAAGTCTCTTTTATCATATCTTTTGTTCTTAGGTTGTGGGTTATCAAGGTCAACAGCAGGTTCAATCTCCACATCATTATCATTACAGCATCAACATGAACATCATCATTAATATTATCTCTAGGCTCATGTTCATTACCAGATTGTGTCTCAGCATCTGAAACAGAAAAATATCATCTGGGTTTTCATGTGAATCTATAACAGGTTCACTAGCAGCATGCAAAGTCCTATCGTCATTCTTTTTCCTTTCATTAGAATGACCAGGTGCATCAGTATTAACTCTCTGAGAATCTTGCTCAATTCTCTTAGGATGGCCCACAGGATACAAAGGTTCCTGAGTCATTCTACCACCTCTAGTCACAACTCTAATAGAATGATCATTGTTCTTACTAATCATCTCATTAAGCAAATCATTCTGTGCCTTAAGTACTTGTTCTACTTGAGTAGTTACCATGGAAGCATGTTTACTAATAAGCTTAAGGTCATTAATAGTTCTACTCATATAATCACCTAAGCGATCAAGCATGTAAGCATTATTTTTCAGTTGTCTACTAACATAAGCATTGAAATTTTCTTGCTTAACAATAAAGTTATCAAACTCATCCAAGCATTGGCGAGCAGACTTGTTATAAGGAATATCACCTTCATCAAATATACGGAGGGAATTTACCTCCACTACCTGTGTCGGGTTATCAAGACCATGTATTTCTTCAATAGGTGGTAGATTCTTAACATCTTCAGCTTTAATACCTTTTTCTTTCATAGATTTCTTTGCCTCCTGCATATCTTCAGGACTGAGAAATAGAATACCTCTTTTCTTCGGATTTGGCTTTGGAGGTGGTTCGGGAATAGTCCAATCATTATCATTGCTCAATATATTATTCAATAGTAGTTCAGCTTGTTCAACAGTTCGTTCCCTGAAAACACAACCAGCACAACTATCTAGGTGGTCCCTAGAAGCATCGGTTAGTCCATTATAAAAGATATCAAGTATTTCATTTTTCTTGAGAGGGTGATCAGGCAAAGCATTAAGTAATTGGAGAAGCCTGCCCCAAGCTTGTGGGAGACTCTCTTCTTCAATTTGCACAAAGTTAAATATTTCCTGCAAGGCAGCTTGTTTCTTATGGGCAGGAAAATATTTTTTAGAGAAGTAATATATCATATCCTGGGGACTACGCACACAACCAGGACCAAGAGAATTAAAAAACCATATCTTAGCATCACCCTTTAATGAGAAAGGAAACAACTTAAGAATATAGTAATAACGAATTTTTTCCTCATGAGTGAATAGGGTGGCTATATCATTCAATTTAGTAAGATGTGGCACAAAGGTTTCAGATTCATAACCATGGAAAGGACCAGATTCTACCAAACCAATTAACTCAGGATCGACAGAGAATTCATAATCCTTATCAGTAACAAAGATAGGTGAAGTAGCAAACTTGGGATCATATTGCATTCTAGCATTCAAAGATTTTTCTTTCCACTTGCATAGTAATTTCTTAAGATCATCTCTATCTTTACAAGCAAGAAAATCCCTAGCTACCTCTCCTTCCATAACATAACCCTTAGGTATATTAGGCAATTCATATCTAGGAGAGCTAGGTCTAACAGGTGTCTCATAGTGCTCAGTTTCAATAATCTCATCAGTTTCAGAAATATCATCAGTTGCAGCATTGACTCTAGCAATTTGTTCATCAAGAAATTCACCCAGTGGCACAGTAGTATCAAGCAAAGTATCATCATAAGCATCATGCATAGCAGAAGTGACATCATCAATTACTTGCGACATATCAGAATCAATAGCAGGTGGTGGTGTCGCAAATTTACTCATAACAGAAGGTGAATCAAGTGCAGAGCTAGATGGCAGTTCCTTACCTGTCCTCGTAGTTGAGGGGTAGATCTTAGTTTTAGCATCTTTCAAATTCTTCATAGTGATCAACAGATATAAATTCCAAGTGACTCAGAGAATAGAGCTATGCTCCCCGGCAACGGCGCCAGAAAAAGGTCTTGATAACCCACAAGTATAGGGGATCGCAACAGTTTTCGAGGGTAGAGTATTCAACCCAAATTTATTGATTCAACACAAGGGGAGCCAAAGAATATTCTCGAGTATTAGCAGCTGTGTTGTCAATTCAACCACACCTGAAAGACTTAGTATCTGCAGCAAAGTATTCAGTAGCAAAGCAGTATGGAAGTAGCGGTAACAATGGCAAAGTGACAGTAGCAGTGTTGTAGTGATTGTAACAGTAGCAACGGAAAAGTAACTTAGCAAAGATCAATATGTGAAAAGCTCGCAGGCAATGGATCAGTGATGGATAATTATGTCGGATGGCATTCATCATGCAATGGTTATAACATAGGGTGACACAGAACTAGCTCCAATTCATCAATGTAATGTAGGCATGTATTCCATATATAGTCATACGTGCTTATGGAAAAGAACTTGCATGACATCTTTTGTCCTACCCTCCCGTGGCAGCGGGGTCCTAATGGAAACTAAGGGATATTAAGGCCTCCTTTTAATAGAGAACCGGACCAAAGCATTAGCACTTAGTGAATACATGAACTCCTCAAACTACGGTAATCATCGGAAAGAATCCCAGTTATTGTCACCCTGGGGGATGCAGATCATAACTCGTGATAGGTGTCTATAACTTGCAAGATAGGATCAAGAACACATATATATTCATGAAAACATAATAGGTTCAGATCTGAAATCATGGCACTCGGGCCCTAGTGACAAGCATTAAGCATAGCAAAGTCATAGCAACAATAATCTCAGAACATAGTGGATACTAGGGATCAAACCCTAACAAAACTAACTCAATTACATGATAAATCTCATCCAACCCATCACCGTCTAGCAAGCCTACGATGGAATTACTCATGAACGGCGCAGAGCATCATGAAATTGGTGATGAAGGATGGTTGGCGATGACGACGGCGTCGATTTCCCCTCTCCGGAGCCCAAATCAGACTCCAGATCTGCCCTCCCGAGGAAGAACAAGAGGTGGCGGCGGCTCCGTATCGTAAAACGCGATGAACTCTTCTCTCTGATTTTTTTCTCCCGGAATAGGAATATATAGAGTTGGAATTGAGGTCGGAGGAGCTTCAGGGGGCCCACAAGCCTGCAGGGCGCGCCCTAGGGGGGGGGGGACGCCCCCTGGCTTGTGGCCAGGTGGTGGACCCCCTCCGGTTGATTCTTTCGCCATTATTTTTTATTAATTCCAAAAATATTCTCCGTAAATTTTCAGGTCAATCCGAGAACATTTATTTCTGCACAAAAATAACACCAAGGCAATTCTGCTAAAAACAGCGTCAGTCCGGGTTAGTTCCATTCAAATCATGCAAATTAGAGTCCAAAACAAGGGCAAAAGAGTTTGGAAAAGTAGATACGATGGAGATGTATCACTCACCGTGACGCTGCTAATTAATTAAGGTATTCTTTCCCTTGAGTGGCCTAATTAAGGTATTAAATTCATATAAGGGCACTACTGATGAGGCGTGTAAATTGACTGGTTGATTAGTGTCATTGCACGGCTGGATAACATTATGCAGTGCCCTCCATAAATTTTGAAAATAAAATCTTGTGATTTATTCACCCATCTTTGTGCATCCATTAAGGATGCAACGTGTGCAGATGGAACTATCTGAATGGATCGGGGATCGGACAAGCTCAAGATATAGGGATGGTGTGAAGGAATTCATGGCTTTGGCTGAATGGACAAAGAAAAGAATTTCCAAAGAATATTACCTCCTCTTTCCATGCAAGTATTGTAGCAATATGGTGTCATTTCCAATTGATGATGTCGAGTTACACTTATACAAAAGAGGATTCATGGGTGGATACACAAGATGGACTAAAAACGGTGAAGAGCCAGTTATGGATGAAGGTAATAACCGGCGAGGTGCCAAACCCCGATCAGAGTCACATGGGTGTTGAATTTAACCTCTGTGCTGAGACGTCAAGCTACATACAGAAGACTGGCATGCCAAAAAACTAAAAGAAAAGCTAAGAGTGTGAAGCAGAAAACACCGACCTTGATGATATGCCAGATTTTGCTGCTATGATTGCAGATTTCCAGGGCCCAAATAAAGATCTAGCCGGGTACAAGGAGCTGCCAAGAATTGTTGTGGCCTCCAAGGAAGATTTGTATGCAGGTTGCAAAAAGAAATATTCCAAGTTGAGTGTCACACTGGAACTTCTCAGATTTAAAGCACAAAGCGGTCTATCAAACAAGGCCTTCATAGAGTTGTTGAATCTTTTCAAAGACATTCTTCCAGAAGATAATGTGCTCCCCAAAAGCACGAACGAAGCGAAGAAAGTTGTTTGTCCATTGGAACTTGAAGTCCAGAAGATACACGCTTGTGTCAATGATTGTATGTTGTACCGTGGTGACTACAAAGATTTGCGTTCATGTCGCATATGCAAGCACGCACAATACAAGCGCAGGAGAGCAAAGGACAAGTACAAAATGGACGAAGAGATCGAGACATGAATCCCGTTCAAGGTTGTTTGGTACTTGCCAATAATTCCAAGGTTGAAGCATTTGTTTGCAAACCCTAGAGAGGCAAAGAGGTTGTTGTGGCATCATGATGAGCGAACTGCGGATAAATATATGAGGCACCCGAAAGATGGGGCTCAGTGGGAACAAATCACAGACAGGTTTAAAGATTTTGCAAAGGATCCTAGAAATATATGGCTAGGGGAGTGTACTGATGGATTTAATCCATTTGGCGATATGAACACCAAACACAGCACTTGGCGGGTGCTTCTGTGCTTAGATAACCTTCCTCCTTGGTTGTGTATGAAGAAAAAATACATCATGATGTCGATGATTATCCAAGGCAAGGGGCAACCTAGAAATGATATCGACATTTACTTTCAGCTACTGGTAAAAGAACTGTAGACATTGTGGGAGCCTGGTGTGAACTGTTATGGTGCCTGCGGAAAGGAGTTTTTCTAGCTACATGCGTTGCTGCTGCACACCATTCAATATATGCCGGCCTTAGGCAAAAGTTCGGGGCGGAAAACAAAGGGACCAGTAGGATGTGTCACATGCATGGACAGGACAGCGAGTATATTTCTTTCCAACTCGCGCAAAACCGTGTATTTGCGTCATCGTAGGTTCTTAAGGAATAGTCACCCTTACCGAAAAATCACAACTGAATTTGATGGTACGGTAGAGAAAGGAACGGTCCCAAAACCCTATGATGGGAAAGTAGTCCACAACATGGTAAAAAAAATTGAAGTTATGCTTGGCAAGGGATCCGGTTCGACGTCAAAAATAACACCCAAGGACCAAGTGTTTAAGAAGAAACCAGTGTTCTGGGAATTACCTTACTGGGAGTTCCTAAGTGTACGTCACTGCATTGATGTCATGCACATAGAGAAGAATGTCCGTGAAAGCATCCTTGGTACTTTGCTCAAGATTAAAGGGAAAAGAAAGGATGGTGACGGTGCATGACTCGATATGCTTGGTGATCAATAAGAACGCATGAATGAAGCAGAAGATGATGACAAATTTCTCAACCAACACCAGAGTTACAATTTCATTGCAGCAGAAGTATAATATTAAAGGGAAATAACACCCAAGGGTCAATAAGAACGCATGAATGAACGCATTGAATTTTTGTTGTCAATTAAGACACCCTCTTCCTACTCCGCAAACATCAGAAGTCTCCTGGATGATAGCTTGCCTAAAAAGAAGTTGTCTCATAGGAAGTCACATGATTGCCACGTAATGTTGACACAAATCCTCCCGGTGACCACAAGGAATATGATGGACACAGTCATAAGGAACACATTGATTGATCTCTGTGATTTCTACAACAAACTATAGCAGAAGGTGGTAGATATTGAAGAGGTGGATAATATGAAGGCTGATATTGCAAGAATATTGTCAAACTTAGAGATGTTCTTCCCACCGTCATTCTTTGATGTCATGGTCCATCTCACCGTGCACCTTGTGGATGACATAAAGTATTGTGGTCCTGTGTTTCTTTGCAACATGAATCCCTTCGAGCGGTACATGGGAATATTGAAGCGCTATTGTTGGAACCGATGTCATCCAGAGGCAAGCATTTTACGTGGCTTGGACTGCGTCGGTATTTCCCCAAAGAGGAAGGGATGATGCAGCATAGCGATGGTAAGTATTTCCCTCAGTTATGAAACCAAGGTTATCGAACCAGTAGGAGGATCACCACCACCCAATAAGCAGCACCTGCACACAAACAACAAATACTTGCAACCCGACGCGAAAGAGAGGTTGTCAATCTCTCTACGGTAAATAGATAGATTAGGTAGTGATAGATAGGAGAGATAGATCTCTGAAGAACAGAAATAAAAAGAGTAAATATGCAGCAATATGTTTTAGTGTTTTTCGTTTTGTAGATCTGAAAACAAAGATTGCAAAAAACGTAGATCGGAAAGCAATATGATAGAAAAGTAGACCCGGGGGCCGTCGGGTTCACTAGTGGCTTCTCTCATGAGTATAGCGCACGGTGGGTGAACAAATTACTGTTGGGCAATTGATAGAAAATCGAATAGTCATGACGATATCCAAGGGAATGATCATTATATAGGCATCACGTCCAAGATAGATAGACCGACTCCTGCCTGCATCTACCTCTATTACTCCACACATCGACCGTTATCCAGCATTCATCTACTGTATTAAGTTCATGGAAAAACGGAGTAATGCAATAAGAACGATGACATGATGTAGACAAGATCTATTCATGTAGGAATAGACCCCATCTTGTTATCCTTAATAGCAATGATACATGCGTGTCTTGCTGCCCCTTCTGTCACTGGGAAAGAACACCGCAAGATCGAACCCATCACAAAGCACCTCTTCCCATGGCAAGAAAAAGCGATCTAGTTGGCCTAACTAAACCAAAGATTCAAAGAAGAAATACCAGTCTATAACCAATCATGCATATAAGAGATCAAAGAAGACTCAAATAATATTCATGGATAGAAACTGATCATGAACTCGAAATTCATCGGATCCCAACAAACACACCGCAAATTTTTACATCAAATAGATCTCCAAGAGACCATTGTATTGAGAATCACAAGAGAGTGAGAAGAAGCCATCTAGTTACTGCCTACGGACCCGAAGGTCTATGGTGGACTACTCATGCATCATCGGAGAGGCACCTATGAGGAAGATGAACCCCTCCGTGATGGTGTTTAGATTGGATCTCACGGTTCTAGAACTTGCGGCGACTGGAATTGTGTTTCGTCGACTCCCCTAGGGTTTTTGGATTTTCTTGCAATTTATAGGCACGATAGTCGGTTGAGGGGGTGCCCGAGGAGCCCATCCCCCACCAGGCCGTGCCAGGGGGCCTCTGGCGCGCCCTGCTGGGTGATGGCCACCCTGGGCCCCTCTTCTGGTGTTCTTTGGCCCATCTTCTTTCTTCTAGTCCGTAAAAAATCCACAAAAATCCCCGCAGCGTTTTGTCTCCGTTTGGTACTGATTTTCTGCGAAGTAAAAAAGAAGCAAAAACAACAACTGGCACTTTGGCACTATGTCAATAGGTTAGTCCCAAAAAATGATATAAAGTTGTAATAAAATAATTGTAAAACATCCAAGAATGATAATATAACAGCATGGAACAAGCAAAAATTATAGATACGTTGGAGACGTATCAGCATCCCCAAGCTTAATTCCTACTCGTCCTCGAGTAGGTAAATGATAAAAACAGAATTTTTGATGTGGAATGCTGCCTAACATGTTCATCATATTCTTTTCTTCTTTGTATAGCATGGACATTTGGACTTGTAAATGATTCAAAGCAATAGTCTAGTTTTAACAAGCAACCATGTCTTTCAAAATATCAACACTAAAGAAAGTTATCCCTAGCCCATCATGCTCAATCATTGAGCCATTCATGAAACACACTCAAATATTAGCTATGCCCAATGCTCAAGTACGATCATAGTGCCCCTAGTTGGTGCTTATAAGAGAAGATGGAGACTCAAAGCAAAAATAAAAATTGCATAAAGTAAATAGATAGGCCCTTCGCAGAGGGAAGTAGGGATTTGTAGAGGTGCCAGAGATCAAAGTTTTAAATTGAGAGAGAAAAAATATTTTGGGTGGCATGCTTTTCCTGTCAATGAAAATGACAAAGTAGCTCACAACACTTTCCATGCTAGATATATCATAGGCGGTTCCCAAACAGAAAATAAAGTTTATTCCTTTTTCCACCAAACTTTCGCTTTCCATGGCGGGCTGTATCCACGATTGCCTTCCATACCAACACTTTCCAAGGAATTTATTATTTGAAAACATAAAGTAATTTTTTTTTCATTTCGGGAATGGGCATCCCTATTACCGCCGCACTCTCGTGCAATGACAAGTGAATAAACACTCATCTTGAGAATAACACATCTAGCATGGAAAAATAATGGATACTCCCCACCGTTTCATGAGCGATACGGGCACACAAAAGAGAAAATTTATTTTGAAAATTTAGAGATGGCACATACAAATTTGCTTGGAACGGCACGGAAATACCGCATATAGATAGGTATGGTGAACTCATAAGGCAAAACTTGGTTTAAGGATTTTGGATGCACAAGTAGTATTTCTACTTAGTACAAATGAAGGCTAGCAAATAGATTGGGAAGCAACCAAACCAAGAAACGAAAAATCACATAAGTGAGCATTGAACATAACTAACACCGAATAATGCACCACAAGTAGGATGTAACTTCATTGCATAACTATTGACTTTCGTGCATGCATAGGGAATCACAAACCTTAACACCAATATTCCTACTAAGCATAATTACTCATTAACATGACTCACATATTACTATCATCATATTTCAAAACTATTACAAGGAATCAAGTTTAATTTGTCCAATGATCTTCATGAAAGTTTTATTATATCCTCCTTGGATATCTATCACTTTGTGACTAGTTTCATATATTGCCATTGCTTTTTGGCAAGCTCAAACAAATTTAAGTGAAGCACAAGAGCATAAAGATTTCATCTCTAAAAAAGGTATAAGTGAAGCATGAGAGGATTTCTTCAAAATTCTACTAACTCTCAAATTAATCTAAGTGAAGCATGAGAGTATTTCTACAAAAGTTTCCAAGCACACCGTGCTCAAAAATATATAAGTGAAGCACTAGAGCAATTCTATAGCTCAAAAAGTTTAAGTGAAGCACATAGAGCAATTCTAACAAATCATAGCATGATTTTGGCTTTCTCAAATAGGTGTGTACAGCAAGGATACAAAGGAAAAACTAACAAACAAAGCAAGCAAAGATACAAGACGCTCCAAGCAAAACACATGATATGTGATGAATAAAAATATAGCTCCAAGTAAAATACCGATGGTTGTTAGAAGAAAGAGGGGATGCCACACGGGGGCATCCCCAAGCTTAGTTGCTTGTTACTCTTTGGATATATCTTGGGGGTGCGGTAGAATCCCCAAGCTTAGGCTTTTGCTACTCCTTATTCCTTCATCCATCGTGATCTACCCAAAACTTGAAATCTTCAATCACACAAAACTCAACAAAATCTTCGTGAGATCCGTTAGTATAATAAAGCAAATCACTACTTTAGGTACTGTTGTAAACCCATTAAAATTTTATAATTGCATTATAAATACTGTATTTTAACTTTACCATGGCTTATACCCTCAATACAAACCATAGAATCAAAACAAGCACATAATGCAACAAAAACAGAATCTGTCTCAAACAGAACAGTCTGTAGTAATCTGTACTCTACCCATACTTCTGTAACTCTAAAACTTCTGAAAAATTAGGACAACGTAAGGAATTTGTATAGCAACACTGTGTTAAAATTTCAGCTCAAGATCACGTTCCAGCAAAAAATGAAAATTCATATACTAGACGCAAAGTTTCTGTTTCAGATTCAGCATCACTTCTACTCATCCTATGAATCATACTAACGGTTCTACTTGGCACAAACACTAAATAAACCATAAAAATACAATCATAACAGAGGCATAATTGTGTCAACACTCAAAAACAGAAAGGAAAAATAAAAAATATATTTATTCATTGGGTTGCCTCCCAACAAGCACTATCGTTTTACGCCCCTAGCTAGGCATAATGGATAGATTCAAGTATTGTCATCTTTGGTTTTCAATTCTTCAATCATGCAACTAGATTTATTCAAGGATTTAGCATGCATGTTCTTAACGATAACACTCCTAGGAAGAAAACCAAAAAATTTATTCTTGTAAATAGGATCTCTTATGATTTCAACAAAGCCGGGATGAATACTAATCATTTTAAGATCTCCCTTGTGCCCACTAGGTGTAGAAACTTTGTTCTTAGTAACTTGCGTGGTCTTGCCAATTTTCACGGGAGTTTTTTCAGTAGATTTGATAGAAGAAAAAGCCGAACCCAAATTACTAAAGATCTCTTCCAACTTATCAATACGGTAAGGACTTTCTTTTACCCTTTCGTTAACTATGGTTTCTTTTGCCTTAAACAATTTAAGAGCATCTCCCGCCTTAGATCCAATTTTATTAGAAAGATTATGCATCTTTTTATCTAGATCACCAAGATGTTCTTTAGTAATCATCTTCTTTTCAATAGCGTCTAATCTCTCGATAACGTGTTTGAGAGTTAAAGTTGTTTCATTGATCATGATAGGTGGTGATCCCACTAAACTTCCCAAAGCTTTAAAAGCATCCAAAGAGGGACACATAAAGAAATTCCCACCAGTAATCGTATCAAGGACGAATCGATACCAAGTGGTAATGCCAACATAGAAACTGCGAAGAAGAACAATGGTAGATTGCTTATGGATAGATCTATTATGAGCATTGCAAATCCTATACCAAGCATCTTTTAAGTTCTCCCCTCCCCTTTGCTTAAAATTAAGAACCTCATTATCGGGAGTACACGCAATAAAGGAAGAACAAGCCATAGTGACAAGGCAAGAGATCCGGCGAGAAAAGGGCAAAAAAGAGGGCGAATAAAACGGCAAATTGGTGAAGTGGGGGAGAGGAAAACGAGAGGCAAATGGCAAATAATGTAATTGCAAGGAGATGAGATTTGTGATTAGGAACCTGTTAGATGATGATGGAGTCCCCTCGGCGCCTACGATAGGCACGTAGAAGGGACTGCTTCCTCCCTGGCAACGGCGCCAGAAATTCCTTTGACGTGGCTTGGACTGCGTCGGTATTTCCCCAAAGAGGAAGGGATGATGCAGCACAGCGACGGTAAGTATTCCCCTCAGTTAGGAAACCAAGGTTATCGAACCAGTAGGAGGATCACCCCCACCCAATAAGCAACACCTGCACACAAACAACAAATACTTGCCACCCGACGCGAAAGAGAGGTTGTCAATCTCTCTACGTTAAATAGATAGATTAGGTAGTGATAGATAGGAGAGATAGATCTCTCAAGAACACAAATAAAAAGAGTAAATATGCAGCAATATGTTTTTGGGTTTTTGGTTTTGTAGATCTGAAAACAGAGATTGCAAAAATCGTAGATCGGAAAGCAATATGATAGAAAAGTAGACCCGGGGGCCGTAGGGTTCAATTGTGGCTTCTCTCATGAGTATAGCGCACGGTGGGTGAACAAATTACTGTTGGGCAATTGATAGAAAATCGAATAGCCATGACGATATCCAAGGCGATGATCATTATATAGGCATCACGTCCAAGATAGATAGACCGACTCCTGCCTGCATCTATCTCTATTACTCCACACATCGACCGCTATCCAGCATGCATCTAGTGTATTAAGTCCATGGAAAAACGGAGTAATGCAATAAGAACGATGACATGATGTAGACAAGATCTATTCATTTAGGAATAGACCCCATCTTATTATCCTTAATAGCAACGATACATGCGTGTCTTGCTGCCCCTTCTGTCACTGGGAAATAACACCGCAAGATTGAACCCATGACAAAGCACCTCTTCCCATGGCAAGAAAAATCGATCTAGTTGGCCTAACTAAACCAAAGATTCGAAGAAGAAATACGAGGCTATAAGCAATCATGCATATAAGAGATCAAAGAAGACTCAAATAATATTCATGGATAGAAACTGATCATGAACTCGAAATGCATCGGATCCCAACAAACACACCGCAAAAGTTTACATCAAATAGATCTCCAAGAGACCATTGTATTGAGAATCATAAGAGAGAGAGAAGAAGCCATCTTGCTACTGCCTACGGACCCGAAGGTCTATAGTGGACTACTCATGCATCATCGGAGATGCACCAATGAGGAAGATGAACCCCTCCGTGATGGTGTTTAGATTGGATCTCGCGGTTCTGGAACTTGCGGCGGCTGGAATTGTGTTTCGTCGACTCCCCTAGGGTTTTTGGATTTTCTGGGAATTTATAGGCACGATAGTCGGTTGAGGGGGTGCCCGAGGAGCCCATCCCCACCAGGCCGCGCCAGGGGGCCTCTGGCGCGCCCTGGTGGGTGATGGCCACCCTGGGCCCCCTCTTCTGGTGTTCTTTGGCCCATGTTCTTTCTTCTGGTCCATAAAAAATCCACAAAAATCCCCGCAGCGTTTTGTCTCTATTCGGTACTGATTTTCTGCGAAGTAAAAAACAAGCAAAAACAGCAACTGGCACTTTGGCACTATGTCAATAGGTTAATCCCAAAAAATGATATAAAGTTGTAATAAAATGATTGTAAAACATCCAAGAATGATAATATAACAACATGGAACAAGCAAAAATTATAGATACGTTGGAGACATATCAGCATCTTACAAGGTTATATCGCGGAGGAGGTGGTTGAGTTTTGCACCAAATTCATGAAATTAGACCTGTAGTTGTGCCCCTCTCTCGCCATGAGGGAAGGCTGGCTGGTAAGCCGGTCCTTGCTGGCACGCAGATTTGTGCACCTATAGAAATGGCCGATCAAGCCCATTTGACGGTACTGCTTAATAGCCCGATACTCGATGCTTATGCTGTAGAACACATGGAGGAGATACGAGAAAGCAACTTACCCAATGTGCTGTCACCAGCTGCCAAGAGAAGTGCACACAATAAGGACTATTTAAGATGGCTGAAGGATCGTTTGGCAAGCGGATCCGATCAAGACCTTGCAACGTGATTGGTACAAAAGCCATGAACGACGATTATGAAGTACCAAGCGTACGACATAAATGGCAACACGTTCAACACTAAGGAACGTGATGCTTAACTATGGAACCATCAAAGAGATTTGGGAGCTTAACTATGTACCAATGAAGGTGGCATTATTCAAGTGCAGATGGGTCCATCCTAGTAGCTTAACGGTTGATGCTTACAGCAGGAAGAGATATGTTAATCGCAGAGTTATGGCATATACAAAGGAACCGTTTATTCTTGCCAGTGATGCTACCCAGATTTTCATTGTGCCAGACCTCTTGCATACGCACTGCCATGTAGTGATGTATGGGAAGAGGAGGGTACTAGGCATTGAGAATGTTGGTGATGAGGAGGAGTACAATCAATATGATGAGTTGCCACCTGAGGGGCCATGCGACACAAGAGTGGAGAAGCGTAAAATCATCAGAAATCCTAAGTTCATTAGGGGTCAACCAAATGATCGTGATCACCCCATGTACATGGAAATTGATTCAAAAAACTAATCATTATGTCTACTGTACTGAATTTTTGCATGTACTGAATCGTGAGAGATGTGTACTGAGTTTGTTCTGTTAGAAATTTCGCATGTACTGTATTGCGAGGTATGCCCGGCCTTATATTGATCTAGATTAATATGTTGTCAACTGTAGCAATAAATTTTAAATATTTTTGATAATTTACCCTATAGCTAGAACGCTTAGTTGATCTCACTCCGGTATGTATGAACTGAACATGTGCAGTTTGGTTTACCAATCGCACATAGTTCATTCACTAAAGCCGTTTGCTTTGTAAACCATGGTCGATGACACCTAATGCGCGCAACGTGAGTCGTGCGTTTTGATTAGCCAAAACCCAAACCACACGGATCATACGTCTGCATCGTAGGATGCACCCAGATCGAACGACAGTCCTTATCCCTCTCGCCAACACACGTTGTTGATGTTGGGATTCGATTTATATGCACTAAATGACTAGTAAATGCAAAAAATGGCTTAAGTATAGCAAGCGAGCCCAGAAATGCTTCAGAAAATCAAACCTGGCATATAATGATTCTTGACTACTGTGGGGAATTTTTTGAGAGGTGATGAAGACACCGTCGATTGGAGTTCGATTTGCCACTTCTCCCTTTGGTACTATAATCCTTCTATTGAGATGCTATGGTTTGCAATTAGCGATCATCATAGCTTGTGCCAAATTTTACAAAATAATGTCCACGGTGTCTGGAGATCACGCCACGACGACACACCGATTTTCGTGATTTTCCGAGTCCATCTGCATTTCCTGTAATTAAATTACTCACATTTATTTAGGTGGACACATCTCCCATACGAAATGCTTGACAATTCTTCTCATTCCTTGCACAATGACTAAAATCACGCAAAAGTGACACACAAATGATTTGTACGATATCCTTTTCCAGCATCCACACTCAATTAATGTTGGGATTTTATTTATGCACTAATGCATGCATGGTAAATGCAAAAAATGCCTTAGGTATAGCAAACGTGCCATGTAATCCACTAGAAGATCAATAATAAGATTACAACGATGTTTGTGTACCATGGAAAAAATCAAGGCGAAAGGATGAGGTTGACTCCGATTGGAGAGTCCGAAATGCCAACTCTACATTTGGAAACTATGATCCCTTCGTGTGAGATGCATTTGTTTTCAAAGGGCCGTACATAGCAACTTCCGCCAGACATTACCAAAAAAATTTCCACGGGGTATTCACATCATGCCACCGCGACACACCCATTGTCGTGATTTTCGAAACACATCTGCATTTCCTCCAATTCAATTACTAATAAGCTCAATGTTGGTGCAAAAAATGTCTTCAAATTAGCAAACAGGTCATGAAATGCGGCCGAAAATCAATACAGGGGTTAATAGGTGATTATCTGCCGATGAAAATAATTTGAGGCGAAATGATGAAGTCACAAATTTATCTGAAATGAAAATATGATTGTTGTGCATGAAAAAATAGCACACGGTTTATTCACTAAAACCGTGTGCTTTCTAAACCGGGGCCGATGACACCTACTGCGCTCAAAGTGGGTCGGCGTTCTGATTGGCCAAAACCCGAACCACACGGAACGTACATCTGCATCGTAGGATTCACCCAGATCGAACGCCAGTGCTTATACCTCTCATCAACACACGTTTTTGAAGTTGGGATTTGATTTATATGCACTAAATGCCCCGTAAATGATAAAAAATGCAGAAAAATATCAACTGAGCCCATAAATGAGCCAGAAAATCAAACCTGACGTATAATGATGATTGACTACCGTGGGATACAAATTGGAGGAGAGGCGATGACGACACCATCGTTTGGAGTTCGATTTGCCACTTCTCCCTTAGGAACTGTGATCCTTCTAGTGAGATGCTACGGTTTCCAAGGAGCGATCATCGTAGCTTGTGCCAAAATTTACCAAATTTTTTCCACGGTTTCTCGAGATCACACCACGATGACACACCGATTTTCATGATTTTGTGAGTCCATTTGCAATTCCTGTAATTAAATTACCGGCATTTATGCATCTCCCATCCGAAATGTTTGAAAATTCTTCTCATTCCTTGCACAATGACGAAAATCACGCAGAATTGACACACAAATGATTTGTAAGAGATTCTTTGCCAGCATCCACACGTAATTCATGTTGGGATTTTATTTATGCACTAATGCATGCATATGGTAAATGCAAAAAATGCCTTAGATATAGCAAACGAGCCATGTGATCCACCAGAAGATCAATAATAGGAGTACAATGATGTTTGCGTACCATGGGAAAAATCAACGTGAAATGATGAGGTTGACACCGATTGGAGTGTCCGAAATGCCAACTCTACATTTGGAAACTATGATCCCTTCGTGTGAGATGCATTGGTTCTCAAAGGGCCGTACATCACAACATCCGCCAGACATTACAATTATTTTTCCACGGGGTATTCACATCATGCCACCGTGACACACCCATTTTCGTGTTTTTCAGAATACATCTACATTTCCTCCAATTCAATTACTAACAAGCCCAATATTGGAAGAAAAAATGTCTTAAAATTAGCAAACAGGTCATGAAATGCGGCCGAAAATCAATACAGGGGTTTATAGTTGATTGTCTACCGATGAAAATAATTCGAGGCGAAATGATGAAGTCACAAATTCATCTGAAATGAAAATATGATTGTTGTGCATAAACAAATAGCACACGGTTCATTCACTAAAATCGTGTGCTTTCTAAACCGTGGCCGATGACACCTACTACGCGCAAAATAAGTCGTGCATTCTGATTGGCCAAAACCCAAACCACACGGATCGTACGTCTGCACCGTAGGATTCACCCAGATCGAACGATAGTCCTTATACCTCTCGTCAACACAAGTTGTTGAAGTTGGGATTTTATTTATATGCACTAAATGCCCCGTAAAATTATGCTACTTGTGCACATGGGTTAGTATATGAAACCGTTTGCATAGGCCTTTCCGCGGGGCTCACGACGATCTTTTTTTCACCCTTTTCACGAAGCCGCCAACATGCCCCCAACCCTCCCCCAAACCCACGCCCTCCCCCGTTTGGCCTAACTATCCGCGTATTCTACCCAAACTCCATCGACAGCTAGCTCCCTCCCCAGATCCACACCAGAACCGTTTCCGGTGCCGTCGTGCTCAACCCGGCCGTGTACCCGCGTCAACCCTACCCTTCACTGCCACTTCGAAACACGCGGCTGCCATGCCTCGCCGTCTTCATTTTCTCGTCAGCCGCCCTCGAGCATATCGATCCTGTACCCTCACCTCTCCTATCGGATTATCCCCCTTTTCTAAATTTCGCATGTGTCCTCTGTAGTTGTCTCTTAGCAGCGACGACGGTCATACTTCTGCCGATGTATCTCCATCTGAGTCGGAAGGCAACATGTCTGCAACAGATGATCGTGTATCAACAAATGATGAACGGGATAGAGCTGCCACAAACACCGTTCTGGTCAAGAGCCAGAAGAGCGCTCCAAGAAAGCCCACACACCTGCCTAAAGGTGTATACGAAGTAACTGGCATCAATTTGAAGTCTTGGGCTCCAACTAAACCAGATAAAGCACACACGAGGTTCAGGAGTGTGTGTGGATTTGTAGGCAGGGCAAGGCTCAATATTAATCTGCGGGGCTTTCACATTTGTAGTGTCTGATTCAATCTTAGCAACTTGTATGCTTCACCCGAGGATTTTTACATAGGGATATATGTGAGTTAGCTATAGTATACATATGAGATTTTGGTTTAGTCCTTCTCTCAAAACCTTGGAGTTGAATGGCATGAGTGGTGTTGGAGTTCACTTATATGAGATAATACCTTTGATGATATGGGGTGATTTTGTTTGGGAAATAAGTAGGACTATTGGCATCCAAGAACTGTGCTCGTGGATATGATGATGGACGTTCACTCGCATCCTAAGCTCCTTGAAACCCTGAAGCTTTACCGAGCCATAACATGGTCGGAATATGACCATAGCCTTTCGCTCTAAGTCAAAAGACTATGGTCGATAATCCACCTCGACCACCACCAATCCTGTCCATACGGAAGGTGGACACGAAAAACTGGATTACGTTGAACCACAAACCCCTGGACAAGTGACCATCTGAAACAAACGACCGCTTCTCCCACATATCCCATGAGCAATGTGTTTACGTTATACTTGGAGAAATATGTTGTTGTCCTCATGGATGACATACTTATTTACCCAATAAGAGAAAGGAACACCTTAGTACTATTTGGATAAGCCCTAGGAGCACCAATTGCCATGCCTCCCAAGTGTAAGGTTTTACCTTAAAGCAGTCAGACTCCTTTCTTGCCAAAGCAAGATGAAGAACCACTATGGTTGGGAAGCCACGACGACAAAGAAGAAGAAGCAAGAGAAGTCAACCACCACTACTCTGCCGGCTACATCAGCTAGACTATATCAAGAAGCACCGACGTTCAAGGACGATGATGCCCTTGGGACTCAAGAGAAATTAAAAGAGCCCTTGTTTTAAGCAGCCACCTATCAGTTCCTGACTAGGAAGGAACCGATAAGCTGATAGCAGCCCTCACTCCACCACTTTCAAGGTATACGAGGATCATGACATCCCTACTCTCTCCAGATGCATGGAATAGAGTGCAACGACTGTCATGACTTCATTACTAGCCCCTTTCTGGTCCAATCAAGGATGTGAATCTTGACTAGATCGTGGTGAAACCATTGTCAAAGGTGGTTCACACCACTTGCCAAGCCCCAGACCATGAGGACTAGATGGCCATTCTATGCTTTTGAATAGCCAGCTTACTTAAAGAACCCCGCTGAAACCTTCCAAGATGGTAGAACCCGTTTTGACACCAAGTCTCTAAGCTTAATCTTAGGGACGAGGCTCAACCTGAATCTTGCCACAAATGGCTACAAAGAGACAAGTAGACCAAACACTCGAAGACCTGCCAGAAACGTGCGTCCGTGATGACAATTACAAAAGGCTGAAGATGAATGAAGAACATACCTGGGCAACTTACTCAAGTAGAAGATCTCGACGAGAAGCCTACGATGACGCGCTTCAGCACCCTCAAGGATGAAGACCACCTGCGACTGAAGATCTCCTGCTTAAGGTAGATAAGAACTTCCTCGTCGACGGGAAGCTACACCAAAACCTTGACCCTTCTATTCTAACACGAGACATCGAGATGTCACTAACCAATGTGTGTAACCCCAGGACCAGCATGCAGACACACTATTTAGCCCCGTATTCCGACTTTGGAATACACACGCAAGCCAGACCTTTGCTCGAACCCCGTTCATTATGCCCTTAACTTTTAGTCAGACCAAGCTTACCGCAAGCACCCTGTACACATCTCGGACGAGTCCACACAAAGCACTAGAAGCCATAACATCAAGCACTTCAAGATCCGAAAGGACAACCACACCAAAGCAGAAGCAACATGGAACATGAAGACTACCTCACCTCTGAATTTCCGCATCTTTTCTACGCCTAGCCTAGGAATTGCGGGGACGAGATTCTTGTAAGGGGGGCAGGTTCTGTCACACCCTGTGTTTTGCCTCATGACTAAGTTAACATGACTCAAAAATTAGGGCCAACAATTTTTGTGTGTGCTTGTGATGCTTGACTTGATTGCTGATTGCTTGTTTGTGCATTAGTTCATAAAATTCCTCCTACTCTCAAAACCCATCTCCTTGATTCAAAGCTTTTCCCAATGATCACGCCATGTGTATGGGACGTAACACTAGTTTTATAAAATCTTATTTTGGCCGAAAAGCATTTATTTAATTTAGGTTTTCAAAACCCCTTGAGTTGAGGCTTGAACTATAAGTCCTTGAATTAGGTTATTTAAATTCTTCCAAAACTATATTTGAAACCTATTATATATAAGACTTCCCAAAACCACTAAATATTATTTTAAATATTATTTTCCTATTTTATTTAAAGGCCAAGGACAGAAATGGTATTTTATAGGGAAAAATTATTTTTATGCTTCCAAAATATTTGAGAAAATTTAGGGAAACTCAGTGGACATATATTTTCCATATATAAGAGTTTCAACACATGGTCATGTTCAAAATATTGGACAAAACCTTCCAAAACAATTTCTGCATATTTCAAGTATTTGAAACATTTCTAAAAGAAATATTCTCAAATAAATCCAGGAAAATTCTAACATGTCACATATGCCATATGTGATCATCTTGCCAAGTTTCATCTCAATCCCAATAATTTTGATTAACCAAAATGCCCCAAAACCCTCTCTGTCGAGATCCAAACTTGAGCAACTTTACATTGCCAAGTGCCTCCATTTGTGTTCAAACATTGTGGACATGTTATAATCCTCAAATAATGCATCCACACGAAGTGGTGCATCAAGGAGAACATATCCACTTGTCCAAATCCCTCCAAACCCATTTCTGCCGATTTCAAGAACTGGAAATTTTTGCATAGTGAAGTTTCCCCATTTGGTCCCAAACTTTGTGGGCATGCTTTAGTCCCCAAATTATGCCACCACCCCAAGTGGTGCATTAAGGAGAATAGATTTGCATGCCTAGATCTATAGAAATCATTTTCTGCTCATTTCTAGGGTTTACAGAGTTTGCATTGTCAACTTCTCTGGAATGAGCTCAAACCTTGTTACCCATCTCATTTTTACCCACCATTCAATCATGTTAATTCTCACAGAGAGTGGGTAAAATTTTCTTGCCCAAAACAACATAAAACACCTTCTGGTGAAATGGTAAAGCCCTTGTTTTGACCACTTCTACTCTTCTCCTTCACCTAATTTTTTACCACAACCCCACATTGTTACCTTCTAACCCCAGTAAGAAAATCTTGGCCATATCTCAATGATTGGGTGGTAAAACCTCCATTTTTACCCCCTAGACAGCACCTTTTCCCTCCCTCTTGGATTTCCTTCTCAACCAGGGCAACCTTCAGAGAATCCTATGTGTCACCCAGCCTTGTTTACTCCCCCTAGTCCCCCTAGACATGTGTGGCCACGCCCTACGCGCCAACAGCATGCCATGGCATGCAATATGCGCGCTCTGGAGCGCGTTACAGTGCACTCCCGCACCGTAGCCGCCCCCAATCCGCGCCCCCGATAGCCTTGTGCCTCCCGCTCGTGTCCCCCGAGATGGCCTTGCCGTCCGGGACACGCCTCCCTACCGGCCCCCTCCTCTCTCCTGCTCTGCTGGCCTCTCCTCGCATGCGCGTCGACCGCCCGAGACCTCCAATTGGCGATCTCGCACACGCGGCCACCAGGGCCTCGCTCTCCCCCTCCGGTCCTTCTTCACGAAGCAAACCATCCCCGGCACGCGCCCTCCACCACTTCAGAGCCCCCCAGTAGCCTACATAGCCGGTTCCGCGGACACCCGCGAGCTCAACTCACGGTGCACCACCAACCGCCCATATAAAACCCCCGTGGCCCCTTCTATTGACCTCTCTCGCACCGTCTCCCTCCTAGAAACCTCCTGGACCGCCCCCCTCATCCTCCCGTGCCCTCAAACACTCTCCATGGCCGAGTCCCCCCCCACCGGCCTCCGCTCAAATTCGCTCATCCCCGAGCTCCTCCTCCTCCCCTAACCCCTCCGGTGCTCTCACACCACCGTCACGAAAGCCCCGCAGTGCCGCCATTTCTTCCCGGAGACGCCATGCACTCAAGGGCAATGATCGCCGAAGGTCTCCTCCGCGGCCAGCCAGGCCATCGCCACTTCAACCCTCCCCGACGGGCGAATGATATCCAGGTGAATGCGGTGCATCGCCCCGAGCTCACCGGTAGCCGGATCACCGGGAAAGATGGCCGGTAGCGCCAGAAACTACCGCCGGGACCTCCTCTGTCGCCATCGGTGGGAGGAGGAACACAAACCTGCTAGCAGGCCCCGCCTGTCAGCGGCACACCGGCCGGGCCCAACTATTTTAAGTGGACGCGGTTTCAGGCTGAGGTCGTTTTCGCGCATAGAAAGCGTATTCCATAGAGTAAACCTTCAACGTGGCATTCTGCGCACGCGAATGAGTTGCTGGGCCGGCCCACCTGCTGTTCTGCGCCCTGTGCGCAATATAGCCATTTAGGTATAAACTTTCTCTTTTTTTATCAGAGAGATACAAAAATTCATAGAGAATTCATATGACATCCAAATTTGATGATTGAAATTTCTGTAATCTCCTAAAAATTCCACCTATCAATTGGTGCAACTTTCACATTTACCACCACAAGTTTCTGCATTGTTCCAGTGTAAATTCAAATTTGAATTATTCAAAACCCAATTTGTAAAATCCCTAGAACATCCAAATCAACTCCAAATGGAATGATTCCAATTTCTAGGTGCTCTGAAAATCATCCCCTATTTATGTGGCCATGGTTAACATTTTTACCATGCATTGATTCTGCTGGACCAAATAAATAGCCCCATTTTCCATTTATTTCGCCCTAAGAAATTCATAGGAAGATCATCTCAACTCCAAATCCAGTGAAACCACTTCCTAAATGTTTCTAGAATAATGCCCTATTTAATAGGTGCATTCACTCATTTTTATAAAAATATTTCTTGTAGACTTCTTAAAGGATCATCATTCCCTCCATTTCAATCATTCAAAAATCTCTGGTAATCCAAATCCATTAGAGAAACTTTAGGTATTTTTCTTATGACCAGAGACATCCAAGAAAAATAAAATTCCTATTTATAAAGAACTTTTATTTCTCTGCTTGTTGTGTTGCTTCCGGCAGTAGTTGACGAAGTAGACAGAGTGCTCGGAGTTGGACGAGAAGCGTGTGAAGACTTCCAAGACTTTGCTGAGCCAAGCAAGCAGCCCTTTGACCATGACTAAAGAAACCTTTTCATGCATGGCATATAGCGCATTATTTTTGATGTATTGATCATGATGAATATGGTGACCACCTTCATGGGTTGCCTCCATTACTTTCCTCGTTGATACTTGCACTGAGCATGACCCTACCTTCCTATGAGGGTTATGAGGGTGGCAAGTAGATGTGTTGCTAGTAGATGCTATGCAAGTGGGACGGGAATATGCATGATGATGGTAACAAAAGTGTTTTCAAAGACCTTTAGAAAACCTCGTCGGGTGCCACTAATGCCCGAGGGAAATGAGGTGGAGTTAGGTAACCACTTGATAAAGAAGTGGTGTACCGAGGCAAGTGTGTGTGTTGTTTTCAAAAGGGATTGGTTTAAGTTGCGACCGTTACTCCAACATTACATGTACAACCATTCTACCCCTACATGGGAAGGGGCTTTGTTGATTACTTTGGTCAATGCTAGCAGAGAGCCTGCATTACTAGTGGCGGGAGGGTATGAGTTACTCTCTTGATATGGGGTCGTGCCACGTAGGGCGACCGTGTACTGTTTTTACAGGCACCGGGCACACCGTTGAGGTGGAGCTATGTTGATCAAGGCCCGTGTTTGTACATCATGAAGACATGGGCCGACGAGTGGGCTCTTTGTTTAGTGTCTTCAAAGGAAAGACATTGTTCGGGTGCTTACCTCGGGTATGTAATATACCGTGAGTGGTGGATGACACGGAAGTTCCCTGAGTCTTGTGGGTAAAGTGTGCAACCTTTGCAAAGTGTAAAACTATTTGAATAGCCGTGTCCACGGTCAAGGACAGTTGGATGACCGCACTTGGGCTACGTCCATTATTTTCAAAAAACCTGGTGTGTGTGACAAAGATATACTTGAGCTAAGTCGAAAGACTTGCTGAAATGATTGAACATGTGATGTTCAGACCCAGTTTATATTGATATCTGTAACTTGTTCATATGGATATCTGCAACCTATTGTTGCATGCTTTTACATGTTGATAGGAAATACCTTTGCACTCAAATTAGCTTTCCACAAAATTACCTATTAGTGCTATATCATGCTCTATTGTACCTTGTTCCAAACATGGGTTGCTTGCGAGTACATTCAAAGTACTCATTGGCTTGCCACTGGTTATTTTATTGGCCAGGCATGAAAGAACATGATATAATGAAGAGTACCTTGGTGACAAACGTGCAGGTAGGATGCTTCCCAGTCAGAATGCCTGTAGGGTTAAGGCAGACTGCATGGGTCCATGCCATTGTTGAAGATTTCCGCTACGAGTGTATGAGGACTTGGCCATAAAGGTCATATTTGAGTAAAATGATACGTAATGGATGCAAGACTCTTGTTATTCAGTTTATGTATGTTCAGTGAGCATTGATCACTGGGATCACTGTGCACGTACATTCGGTGATCATGACTTATGAGTCAGGGTCCCCACAAGTGACGCGTTAAAATTTGATTTTTAGAGAACATTAAGATAGTTTTATACATTAAGTTGATTCCTTAGGTATTTAATTTGTAAATTTCAAATTTGAACTATATGCACACGCGGTTGTGCGCAAAAATGGATTAGAAATTCATTTTTTGTGTCTTGGGTGCATGTTTAGTCACCATGGAAGGGAAAAAAATCGAACATCTCGTGGCCGCAAACATTGAGTCTTGGTTTTAGAATTCCAGCAAACGCCCAGCTAAGCTAGAATTCATGAAACATTGACATGATTTCATTATAGGGAACTTATAGGTCATGGTAAATAAATCGTCCAATTTGAGAGAAGTTTGCATCTAAGCTTCTTGCAAACGGGGGCTTATTAATAGATGCAACACAGAACTGTCACATTAACATCGCAAATGGTTTATTAATCCAAACTGTTTTTATTTAGTTCACATATTAGTGTTGGTCAAAGTCAAGCTTTGTAAATTTGACCAAATTTATAGACAAAAATATTAACATTTACAATTGAAAATTAATACCATTAGATTCTTTATTGATTGTACTTTCACATCATATATATTTGTCATGGTAATTATTCATATTTCTTTCTATAAAGTTGGTCAAACTTTATCAAGTTTGACTTCAGTCAACTCTAATATGCACACTAAATAAAAACAAAGGGAGTACGTGTCCTAGCTTCACAGGAAAACAATACACGCCCCGCGATCTGTGCAAGCAGATATGATTTGATGGGACGCATGCTAGCAGGTCGCCGTGCAGGCTGACCGAGATGCATGAGAGTAGGTGTGTGAATTGATGGGAGGCGTGTTCACTGCGCAGTTTCGTTGGGAGACGTGCTGTCAGGCGTGTGAATTGATGGTGCGCATGCCAGCAGTCCGACGCGCAGGCGGCTCACTGGGAGGGGAGCCGTCCCTTTAAACCGCCGCCCGCCTCCCTCCCAAGTCCCAACTGTTCTTTATTAACGGCGCCCGAACCGCTGGTTTTAACATTCTCGCTACACACAATACTCTCTCCTACATCCTCGCCGCCGTTCTCAATCGTCATCAACAGCCTCCCCTAAGTGCACCATGGGAGGGAGTAACCATGTCGGAGCCGGTGAAGCTCCCGAGCACAGCGTGAAGGTGGGCACAGAAATTGCCCTCGTCGGAGATGACGTATCGCACAGACATCAGCACGGCCTTGACGTTGTCACTGACGTCGTGGTTCCCCAGCCGAAGCCGGTGGTCCACAACGACTCCGACGAGCACTCCAGCGACGACAACGACTCAGACGGAGAACCGGTTGGTCATCTATAACCTTTTTTGGTAAATACATATAATAGGCTGATTGGTTTTCTACCAACATTTGGCATTGCCAATATTTGGCAAGCCAACATTTGGCAAAATCAAAAGTTGTCAACATTTGGCAACCTTTTGTGAGATTGATAACGAGAATTGGTATGCAACCAATATCTAGCCAACATTTGGTAGTTGCTAAAATTTGGCATGCCAACTTTTGGCATCGAATCAATTAGCTTCGATTTAGGGTTCACATTGTCGCATGATATATTATGTTTCATAAACTCTGCCTTGTTGAATTCACATTATAAAATATACGGACATCACATTTTTTACTATGTATAGGTTCTATTTGACGATGTCGACAGCGAGGATGAAGACGTCCAGGAGAGTTTCAAGAGGCAAACGCTAAGAGAGCTTATGGCTGGAAAGCATATCAGGCGTGTCTAGAAGAATGGGGGCTATGGATGGCCGTTCTTCAACCATAAGATTAACAACGCGTATTCTAGTGTTCTGGCGCCTACAAGAGGACGAGTCATTGGCTCCTTCAACCAGAAGTATTCAAGTAGGATAGCGCACGCCACGTATGCCCAATTCCTAGAGAATCTTATCGATCAAGCATGAAGATCAGATGTTGGATTGAATCTATCTAGTTTGTGTGTATTATATCTATGCTTGTGTATTATATTTTCCCCAGATTGAAACTGTGTGCGATGACTTTCATTGTGCCACGTCCTTTGTGTTCTGATTGGCAGAACGCATCCCACGGATCGCACGTCTGAACCGCAGGATGTACACAGATCGAACGGCTGTCCGTATCTCCATCACACCAGAGTGCTAGTTTACTTGAGAGTAATATTTATATACGATTTATCACACATGGTTGGGTTTACTAAACCGTTTCCTCCGAAGCACATTATTCTAGGACAGAAAACCCTCAGCACCACTTCAAAAAAAAATCCTCAGCACCCACACGCCACAAAACCCTTGCCCGCCCCCTTCCCCCTCCCCCTCCCCCTCCCCAGTAGCACCTACACTAACACTCCTCCGGGACTCTCCATGCTTGTCACCGCCTATCCCCGCGGCAATCACTTAGCCCGACGCATGTCACCACCACCGGCTGTCGCCAAATGCCACCACATTTCGCCACAGCCGCCTGTCGCGGCCTATCGACACTGACTTTCTCGACGCTGCTCGCTGTCGACCCAGCTCGCCCGATTGGGGAATCTTCAGTACTGGTTTTTCCCCATGAAGAACCAGGTAACTAATCTACTGAAATATTTCTTCTCGTCTCTTATCCCAGTCCGTCGGCCTCTTTTAATCACCCATCCAAAATCGTCGTGGATTCATGTTTATTCTAGCTGATTCGTGTGTTTTCATTCGTAGAGTGTACAGTGCAAGGACACATCAGGGCTATGCGGCAAATGTGATTTCTTCGTCTTCTTATTCTTCTCCTTCTATATTAGGCAAATTAATGTTTTATTGCTTTTCGTTTACTCTCATATATATTTGCATGACATCATGGTTACATTATCTGTTTATGTAATTTTTTGTCCTTTCATATCAACTAATGTGCTATTCTTTTAACTACTACTCCCATACTAGTAGCATGTTACCCTGTTCTTTCACAATCTTATCAATTCCTGCGGTACATCCTTGCTTTGCAAGGACAACTGTAGCGCTAAATCTTGGCCTATACATAACTGAAGACTCTAGGGATGTCATATTGAGCACAAACCATGGATTTACAATCGTTGTTTCTATAAAACTTGATGAAGATTGTCACTCCTATTTCGAAGAAGGCCTTTGGGCCAAATTTTCTAAGTTTAATGTACTGAAAGCTGCACGAAAATTACGCTGCACCTAAAAGAGCCTGACCATATGATAAATGCTAACTTCCCCGACGACATCATCCGTCCATACTTTGTTGGAAGTAAGTGTTCTTTCTAGTATCTACATGTTGACTTGCATAGCAATATCAAAGTAACTGTGTAGTATTTCAACAACCAATTGGGATTTCATTTTCTGAATCTATTAAAATTGTTTCTACCTAGTAACTTGTAATTACCAATGCAGTATTCTTCTACCCTGATCTAGCTACATAATCACTATCCTCCCACTACTCTACTCTTGACAGAAAGAGCCGTCGCCGCCAATATTCCGAAGGTGGAGGACGAGGTTGCCAACAAGAGGAGGCGGGCTGAGCCAGAAACACAAGCGCCTCCGATAGGCCTAGACTTCATCAGCGGCCTCCTCGACGATATGTTGAGAGTCATCATCTTCCTCCTCCATATCGAAGATGAGGTGCACACAACCGTCCTCTCCCGATGGTGGCGCCCCCTATGGCGTTGCACCCCTCTCGGCCTCATCAACGAGCACATGCTCTGCACTGGCTATCACAAACGCTTGGATGCATTGTCCCAGATCCTCGGCACGCACTGTGACCCAATCAAAGGCCTTACTATGGGAAAGTTCCGTTCTAATGGCAAGGAGCGAGACAAGCTTGATGAGTGGTTCTTATCGACTGCCCTAGATCATCTCGAGGAGCTCACATTTAATGATGGACGTATGCGCCCGATGCCACCCTCCGCTCTGCGCCTCGCGCAAACGCTGCGCATCACCAGGTTCATGAACCGCCATTTCTCCCAGATTAATGCCAATCCCGCTCTTGTGCTACCTCGACTTAAGCACCTTGAGATCATCGCCGTCTCCATCCCCAACGATGACATGGAGCGCCTGCTCCATGGCTGTACTGCGCTCGAGTACTTTCATCTTCAGGCGATCAATGGGTTGAGTAGCCTCCACATCCCCTCCATGAGTCTCCGAACCAGTTTTTTGTATTGCTGGTGCTGCGACAAGAGATCGCACAAGGTGAATCACCAAATGGTCATTGAGGACGTGCCTTTACTTGAGATATTTCTTGTTGTTGATCAACAAGGTCCAACAAGAATCAGGGTCATTCATGCGCCAAAATTGACAGTGTTTGGCTACTCGCCCGTCCAGGTACAACTGTCGCCCTCTTCTTATTCTTGAATTAATATTTTTTTTCTCTATTCAAGATGTTTGTTTGTCTGTCGTCCAGAAAATTATATCGGCAAGCTCGACCCCATATCTACGCACAGTGAAGGTCTTTGCAGTAGAATCTATCGGCCCCGACTTGGACTAAGTTGTCAGATTGCTGAGATGCTTTCCGTGCCTGGAGAAGCTACATATCAAGGTGATGCTCTTTCATGTTAAATATTAACCACAAGGGAGTTCAATTTTTGAAACCCTGCAAATCATAAGAAGTCCCTTGTGTGTCCAAGCACTAATACATTCTCTTCATTTTCAGATACGGTTAGGCCCGGTAGTGGATAATGTGATACAATATAACAATCCCATAGAATGCCTTGATCTCCATGTCTTAGAAATTACTTTGAACTCCTACTAAGGGACCTTACCGGAGATTATAGTCGCCAGGTTCTTTGTTGTGAGAGAAAGTGTGCTAAAGATATTGAGATTTTCCCTACATTTATTGCGCAAAAAAGAATGGTTTGCTGATCAGCTCCGGCGACTAGGACAGAATGGAAAAGGCTCTGCAGAAGCTCAATTTAGTTTTGTAACTTCAATTGACAGACTATTCGGAAGTCCTTATGTCAAGCCCATAAATGACATGTCAGTGGCGGATCCCTTTGCAGAAATATTGAAGTTGCCAAACTAGTAGTAATATCAGTATGAACCTATCATATATGTTCATGTTTAACTGATCAGCGTGGGCGTCTAGAGCTGCATGACAAAGTTTCTGCATAAGATGAATTTCATTTCTATTATCGGTTTGAACCTTGTAATCTTTGAATTTGAGCCTTGTAATGCTAGAATTTGAACCTTTGTACTATTTCGGTCATTTGTGATACAATCATGCACATGGCATCTTATGAGAGAGACTCGTATTCTGGTAGTACTATCTTTTCCTTAGTATGCAATGGACGTTTAATATCTGGAACTTAATATGCAATTGACGATTAATATCCGGACCTTAAGAAGCAGAACTATGACCGAGGGTATCCTGCGAGGATCCAATGGCGCTCCCAGCGGCTGTCGACGATGAGTGTCAGTTCACCATGCATGTCATAGTGGACATGCACACAGGGTTCATGGGGCTCTCGGAGGTGTACACAAAACATCTGATCTGGGTGGAGAACTCCAACATTATGGACCTGTTACTTGACGAGGACAAGTACAAAGTGGTCTAGTTTGACCTCGAGTTCCTCCCGGCGCTCTTCTCTTGCATCCCTCCGTGTGCTCTGCTCTCGCGCCCCTCCGCGCGCGCTCTGCCAGCTGTTGGGGCCGGCCCAGGATCACATTCAGGGTTCCATATGCATGCAGTTGCGCCACATGCGTCGCCCCATGCAGTTACGTGCTCCACGACTGAATCACGAGCTACAAAAACTGCCATCCGGACGTGCCTATTTTCCAGGACGTCCGGCCCCCATTTATAACCACGACCATTAACCATAGTCTCTTCATGCTTTCGTTCGTGCCCCACAACACAATCAACACACCCTCGACGACGCATACAGAGAGGATATCCAGCGGCGCTCTAATGGAGTTTGGCGTGCGTCATGTGGAAACCCACACGAGGAAGACGGGCGTGCGTCATGTGGAAACCCACACGAGGAAGACGGGCCACATGGTGGTGTACACCAACGACCCGGTCATAGTGGAGGACTCCATCAACACTATGAAGCGGTTGCTTGCTGCGGATGACAAGTACAAAGTGGTCGTCTTCGACCTCGCTTACATCGGCGGTCGTGCCGAGCATGATCAGAAGGTTGTCGTCGCCCAGTTGTGCGGGCGCCATCACGTCCTCCTCTACCACTACTGCCTGGCCACAGTGCCTTGTGAGCGTTTCACCAGGTTTGCCAACAGCCCTGACTACAGGTTCGCTACGATGGACACCACCAACGATCCAAAGGTGCTCAAGACTTCAGGCTTGGCCTGCCAGAAGCTTGTCGACATCCGCGGCCACAATAAGGTCTGGGGCAACAAGAAGAACATGGACTCCCATGTTGACCTGGCCGAGGCAATCATCGACCCCTACCATAGAGACATGAAGGCTGAGTGCGACCAGAACAAGCCTATCTGGCACATGGCCTGGGTGAAGAAACTATACGAATATCACCTCCAGACCGTGGCCAAGGAAGCATACACATACTACGAGATGTTCCGGAGGATCGTTAACATGAGGAAGTGCCTCCTACCTAAAGATGATGAGGGATCGAGCCACAAGCAGAGCGGTGGCTACAAGCGTCACAGGAGGTCGATGATTTGATGATCGTTTCTCATACTCCCTCTATGCCGAAATATTTGTAGTTTTAGAGGGATAAGTTTATTATGCATGTAAAACTTTATTGAGGTGTGCACTGATGACCCACAAGTATAGGGGATCTATCATAGTCCTTTCGATAAGTAAGAGTGTCGAAGCCAACAAGGAGCAGAAGGAAATGACAAGCGGTTTTCAGTAAGGTATTCTCTGCAAGCACTGAAATTATCAGTAACAAATAGTTTTGTGATAAGATAATTCGTAACGGGTAGCAAGTAACAAATGTAGCAAAGGTGCAGCAAGGTGGCCCAATCCTTTTTGTAGAAAAGGACAAGCCTGGACAAACTCTTATATAAAGCAAAGCGCTCCCGAGGACACATGGGAATTTCTGTCAAGCTAGTTTTCATCATGCTCATATGATTCGCGTTCGTTACTTTGATAACTTGATATGTGGGTGGACCGGTGCTTGGGTGCTGCCCTTACTTGGACAAGCCTCCCACTTATGATTAACCTCTCTCGCAAGCATCCGCAACTACGAAAGAAGAATTAAGATAAATCTAACCATAGCATGAAACATATGGATCCAAATCAGCCCCTTACGAAGCAACGCATAAACTAGGGTTTAAGTTTCTGTCACTCTAGCAACCCATCATCTACTTATTACTTCCCAATGCCTTCCCCTAGGCCCAAATAATGGTGAACAAGACTTATCACTAGAGGAAAGACAACATACATCTTATCAAAATATACTTATTACTTCCCAATGCCTTCCCCTTGGGTGGACCGGTGTCATGTAGTCGACGTTCACATAACACCACTAGAGGAAAGACAACATACATCTTATCAAAATATCGAACGAATACCAAATTCACATGATTACTTATAACAAAACTTATCCCATGTCCTCAGGAACAAACGTAACTACTGACAAAGGATATTCATATTCATGATCAGAGAAGTATTAATTATCATTAAGGATCTGAACATATGATCTTCCACCAACTAAACCAACTAGCATCAACTACAAGGAGTAATCAACACTACTAACAACCCACAGGTACCAGTCTGAGGTTTTGAGACTAAGATCGGATACAAGAGATGAACTAGGGTTTGGAGAGGAGATGGTGCTGGTGAAGATGTTGATGGAGATTGACCCCCTCTCGATGAGAGGATCGTTGGTGGTGACGATGGCTTCGATTTCCACCTCCGGGAGGGAAGTTTCCCCGGCAGAACAGCTCCGCCGGAGCCCTAGATTGCTTCTGCCCAGGTTCCGCCTCGAGACGGCGGCGCTTCATCCCGAAAGCTCTCCTCTGATTTTTTCCAGGTCAAAACCCTCCATATAGCAGAAGATGGGCATCGGAGGGCTGCCAGGGGGCCCACAAGCCATAGGGGCGCGCCTTGGGGGTAGGGCGCACCCCCCAGGCTTGTGGCCTCCTGGTGGGTCCCCTCTGGTATTTCTTTTGCCCAATATTTTTTATATATTCCAAAATAATTCTTCGTAACTTTTTAGGACTTTTGGAGTTGTGTAGAATAGGTCTCTCATATTTGCTCCTTTTCCAGTCAAGAATTCCAGCTGTCGGCATTCTCCCTCTTCATGTAAACCTTGTAAAATAAGAGACAAAAGGCATAAGTATTGTACCATAATGTGTAATAACAGCCCATAATGCAATAAATATCAATATAAAAGCATGATGCAAAATGGACGTATCATGCACCAATGTTATGTGTGTATTTGGATGTTTAATTTGGTTATGCAATCATGTTCTTCTAAATAGAGCACAGACGTTTGTGGGAGGATTGAGCAAATCACATCGCATACGAAATTAACAACCAAATCCGTCGGTGATGATTTCATCAGTCGCTGACAGTTCTTTATCTGGAACCATTTGCCCATAACACATCCGAGTGACCTGTATGCTGTACATCACACACATCTTGATCTGAGCAACCGTTTGTGTTATTTTTGGTTATCGCACATAGTTCATTCGAGTGACTTGTATGCTGTCTATCACACACATCTTGATCTATGTAACCGTTTATGTTATTTTATCTCATCACAAACAGTTCATCCGAGTGACCTGTATGCCATCTATCGCAGACATAATCATCTAGAAAATCGTTTGTGTTCTGCTGGATCAACGCAAACAGTTTTTCAGGGTGAACTGTATGCCATACATCGCACACACTTGTATTTTTCTAACAGTTTGCGTTATATTGTCGAATCGCAAACAGTTTATCTGGGCCAACTGTTTGCCACAGATCGCACACACAACTATTTTTTGGATCATACTTGATGGATCTGCCATCGCACACAGTTCACGTCATTAGCGACGGAGCTATAACTATACCGTTTGCGATTTGGTCATTGCACACAATTTCGTCAAAGGGTCTCTGATTGATGTGTCGTCTTTGGACCATTCTGCAGTAGTGACACGTCATGATGAGGCAAAAAGTTGTTAGAAAAAATAATCTTTGTGTGTGTCCTTATTATTATGCCCCATGCAATAAATGGGAAGGAATTCTAAACATCTTGGATCCGCTCTTTGGCCACAAACGATAGGAATCTAGGTTTTCAAAATCAGCAAATCAAAAAAATGCTCTGAAGTACATGTAAATGTGCATGATTTCATGACATGGCACCCATATGATATGGTAAAAATTATGGCTTTGTTACCGATAAGCTTTCACACTTACAATCCACGAATACAACAGTTATGCTAAGATTTGAAAAACAATTATGTTCACTTGGCCTTTTTAAGACAGTAAGTGAGTTTCTAGCCATTCAATGGCCATAATTCAAATTTGAAATACATGAACACGCAAGATGAAGCAAAAACTAGTTGGAAAAATCATATTTGTGTGTTTCCTTATCATGCCCCATGCAATAAACTGGAAGGAATTCCAAACATTTTGGAGTTACTCTTTGGACACAAACGTTATGTATATAAGTTTTTAAAATTACAAAATCAAAAAAATCTCTTAAATACATGTAAATGTGCATGATTTCATGACATGGCACCAAGATGTCGTGGTAAAAATTATGGCTTTTGTTCAGATAAGCTTTGACACATACATGACAAACTGGAGCATCACACGAATGCTAGCTAGCTCGTGGTTCTGAGGAGGAACTGGGGCCATGTTTGATGACAAACCAACAATCACTACCTTTAGTTGGCATTGCTTTTTTCATCGTTACAATGGATGAATACAACCGGCATACTAAAATTTAAAAATTTCCGGGTTTCATTTAACCTTTTTAGACATTAAGTGAGTTTCTAGCTAGCCATTTAAAGGGCCATAATTCAAATTTGGAATACATGAACAAGTCACGATGAAGCAAAAACTGGTTGGAAAATTCATATTTGTGTCCTTGCGTCTGTATTTTTATGCCCCTTGGAATAAAATTGGAAGGAATTCCAAACATGCTGACCAATGGTTTGGGCACGAACATAAAGAATCTACGTTTCTAATTGAAGAAAATGGAAAGATGTTCTGAAATACATGAAAATTTGCTTGATTTCACGAAAAGGAGCCAAAATGTTGTGGTAAAGAAAATGGTTTGTTCGAGATAAGCTAAATTTGACGCATACCTCTCACGAACCTGAGCATCACACGAAGGCTCGTGGTTTGGAGAGGTAACTTGCGGGCATGTTAGATAATGAACCGCGAGTCGCTGCCTCATTTGGCCTTGCTTTTTTTACCGTTACAATGCATGAACACAACTGGCATGCTAAAAATTGAAAAATAATTCAGGTTTCATTTGGCAAACATTGAAAATCTACATTTTTAAATTCGAGATAAGTGAGAAATTCTGTGAAATACATGGAACCAGGATGCCATGGTATTTTTTCCTTCCAATTTGAGTAACATACATGTATTTATTTATTAGACTTTACAATAATATCAGAGTATAGTAAGTTAGTACCACAAATCGCACGCATGCATTACATTTGGAAAAATAATGTAAATATCTGGGAAGACAAGTGGATCCCACGTGATTGTTGATACCTGTAAACTGCGTTGGGATTTTCGTCGAAGAGGAGGGGATGATGTAGCAAAGCAAAGGTAAGTATTTCCCTCAGTCAGAACCAAGGTTATCGAACAAATAGGAGAACCACACAAATTCCCGTCTTCAGCACCTACACACAAAAAGTAAACACTTGCACCCAACGCGGGCACGAGGGTTGTCAATCCCCTTGAACTCGTTACTTGCAAGCGATAAGTATTGATAGATAGATAATTTGATAAATATAAATTGTAAATAATAAGAAAGTAAATAATGGCAGCAAGGTATTTAGAGTTTTTGTAAATATATTTGTGAGGAGACCCGGGGCCATAGTTTTCGCTAGAGGCTTCTCTCTCGAAGAAGGCGTATAGTTTTCGCTAGAGGCTTCTCTCTCGAAGAAGAGTTATTGTTGGGGAATTGATAGAAAAGCGCATAGTTATGCAATATTTATTCATGGCAATGGTCATGTATATAGGCATCATTTCCAGAAACAAGTAGACCGACTCCTGATTGAATCTACAACTATTACTCCACCCATCGACCATTATATAGCATGCATCTAAAGTATTAAGTAAAACGGAGTAATGCTTGGATGATGATGACATGATGTAGACAAAGTAAATCCAATCAATATGAATAAACCCCATCATTTTACCCTTAGTGACATCAATACAATACGTGTCATGTCCCTTTCTGTCATTGGGATTGAGCACCGCGAGATTGAACCAACTACAACGCACCACGCCCACTTGAAGATAAATCAATCTTGTTCGCCAAACAAAACCGATAGATGGTAGAGCATTACATAGCTATAACAATCATGCAAATAAAATACCAGCAAGTATTCAATATCTTTTCATGAATAATATGAACTTAAACCCATAATTCATCGGATCCCAACAAACACACCGCAAAGATTGATTACATAAGACAGATCACCGCGGGAATCACGGTGATCTTGGCAATGAAGAACATAGCAAGAGAGAGATAGTCATCTAGGTGCTAACTATGGTCCCCTAGGTATGTGGTGAACTACTCACACATCACCATGGGAGCAGCAAGGTTGATGTAGGGCCCTCCGTGATCGATCCCCCCTCTGACAGGCCACCGGAACAGGGCTCTAGATGGGTACACGGCGGAACAGAGACTTGCGGCGGCGGAAAAAGTGTTTCAGGAGGCCCTCTAGGGTTTTTGGAATATATCTGAATTTATAGGATAGAGAATAAGGGCTGGAGAGCAGGGAGGTGGCTCCAAGCTATCAGGCCACCCCGCTTGCCGCGCCCTGATGGGTTGAGGGCACCTCGTGTGCCCTCCAGTCTTCCATCGAAGTTTCCAGGCCTTATTTGTTCCAGAAAAAATCATCAAAAGGTTTCGGGGTATTTGGATTTTGTTTGGCACAGGATTCCCAAAAAGCCAAAAACACACAGAAAACAACATCTGGCAGTTGGCACTGGGTTAATAGGTTAGTGCTCAAAAATAATATATAACAGCAAATAAATGCCTAAAAAGTATCCCGGAATGTTAATATAATAGCTTGGAGCAATCCAAAATTATAGATACGTTGGAGACGTATCAGCATTCCCAAGCTTAATTCCTGCTCATCCTCGAGTAGGTAAATGATAAAAACAGATTTTTTGATGTGACAGGCTACCCAACATGTAATCTTTTCAGGTATGATCATTGAGAAACGATGAATAAATAAACATTAACATAGTAGTATCCATAAGGATAAATAGCACAATCATCAACTTTCAAAATATACGATCCTTAAAGAATGTTTACCCCCCCCCCCCCATTCATTTTATCATATTAGCATGGCATGGCTCCATCTTCACCTCATAAATACAAATGTAAAGCACCACGGTGTTAAGCCAAGCAATTGGATCGTACTTTTTCCCGTGCTTCAACATTTTATACCTCACTCAATACATGAGCATGAACCATGGACATAGCATATAGGTGGAATAGAATTTGGTGTTATGTTTCAAAGGGGTAAAAGTGGAGAAGAAAGACTCACATTAACTAGGCGAATCAATGGGCTATGGAGATGCCTGTCAATCGATATCAATACGAGCAGCAGGGATTGCCATGCAACAGATGCAATAGTGCTATAAATGTATTAAAGCTCAAATGAAACTAAGTGGGTGTGCATCCAACTTGCTTTCTCATGAAGACCTTTGGCATTTGAGGAAGCCTGTCATTGGAATATACAAGCCAAGTTCTATACTGAAAAATTGCAACTAGCATATGAAAATGACAAAACATGAGACTCTCTATATGAGAAACATGGTGCTTTCCCTAAGCGCAAGTGTGGAAAAAGAGGTAGTAGCACTGTCCCTTTTCTCTTTATCTCTCATTTTATTATTTATTTATTCGTTTTTTGTTTTTCTTTCTTTTTCTCCTTTTCTCTTTTTTCCTTTTTCTTTTTTTCGTGTGGAGTCTCATCCCGACTTGTGGGGGAATCATTGTCTCCATCTTCCATTCGTCGCTGAGATGGTGCTCTAATAATGATAATCATCACACTCATATTTACTTACAACTCGATATGAAAAACTACTAAAAAATATGACTCTATATGAATGCCTCTGGCAGTGTACCAGGATGTGCAATGATATAACATAACATGTAAACAGTGATGAACGATGGCTTTGCGACAAATACTATGTCAACTACATGATCATGCAAAGCAATATGACAATGAGTGCACAAGTCATATGATGTAACAGTGGAAGTTGCATGGCAATATATCTCGGAATGGCTATGGAAATGCCATGATAGGTAGGTATGGTGGCTGTTTTGAGGAATATATAATGAGGCTTATGTGCAACAGAGCGTATCATGTCATGGTGTTTGGATGCACCGGCGAAAGCTGCACCGATCCTCGAGGTGACAATGGGCAATGCACGGTACCGAAGAGGCTAGCATATATGAAAAGGTGAGTGTGCATACGTCCATGCATTCACATTAGTCATAAAGAACTCATATACTTATTGCAAAGCTTTATTAGCTCTCTCGAAGCAAAGTACTACTCGCGTGCCCCTAGGGAGGAGGTTGGAAGGAGTTAACTATCGCGCGCCCCCGACCTAAACAACACTAGGATTTCAACGAGGAATAAGAATGCTCACACATCATCACCATGCCATAACCAATATTTAGATGAATAGCAAATTAACACCCTTTAACTATCGTATTTGTACTAACCAACAACCATGCACTCACACTGTTTCACATTACCACATTAATATCATTAACCCACAATTTCTCTTTTATGTGCTACATGAAGGTTTTGATTATGCACTCCTTGAATACCTATTATTTTTGGACTAGTCTGATAACCCAAGCAAAATACCATCACTATATATTAGACTCTAAAAAAAATTAAGTGAAGAATGAGAGTGCAAATATTTCTAAAATCTATATGCCACCATGCTCTAAAAGATATAAGTGAAGCACTAGAGAACCTGCTTAGCTCAAAAAGATATAAGTTAAGCACATAGAGTATTCTAACAAATCATGATGAGCATGTGTCTCTCTCAAGTAGGTGTGTCCAGCAAACAATGATTGTGGAAAACTAAAACAAAAGCAACCTAAAACATAAGACTCTCCAAGCAAAACACATATCATTTAATGAATAAAAATGTAGCTCCAAGTGACATACCGATGGATTGAGACGAAAGACGGGATGCCTTCCGGGGCATCCCCAAGCATAGACGCTTGAGTCTTCATAGAATATGCATTGGGGTGCCTTGGGAATTCCCAAGCTTAGGCTCTTTTCTGCTCCTTATTCCTTCGTCCATCGTGATACAACCCAAAACTTGAAAACTTCAGCACACAAAACTCAACAGATAACTCTTGAGCTCCGTTAGTATGATAGGTAAAAAAACAACTTTAGGTGCTGCTATAAATTTATTAATATTTTATTATTGCATAATGTACTGTATTCTAACCTCTCAATGGTTTATACCCCCCTACACAACCCATAGCATCATCAAAACAAGCAAACTATGCAATCAAAAAACATAAGCTGTCTAAAACAGAACAAACTGTAAAGCTCTGCGCAATCACCATACTTCTGTAACTCTGAAAATTTTAAAAAATTAATAAAACCTGGGTAATTTGTATACCAACATTTTGTAAAACATTCAGATGAAAAAGACATTCTAGTAAAATCAGAGAAATTCTGCACTGGACGCAAAAGTTTCTGTCTTTGCACTGTATCAATTCTACTTATCATTCAAGTCACCCCAAAGGGTTTACTTGGCATAAACAATAATTAAACATAAAAACAAAATCATTACAGTAGCAATAATCATGTATCACACCATGACAGAAAGTAAAAAAACAATAATTAAAAATAACGATTGGGATGCGCCCCAACAAGCACTATCATTTTATGCCCCTAGCTAGGCATGATAACCCACAAGTGTAGGGGATCGTTTGTAGCCTTTTTCGATAAATAAGAGTGTTGAACCCAACGAGGAGCTAAAGGTAGAACAAATATTCCCTCAAGTTCTATCGACCACCGATACAACTCTACGCACGCTTTAACGTTTGCTTTACCTAGAACAAGTATGAAACTATCTTGTAGGTGATAGGATAGTTTGCACAAATAAAACTAGAAGTACTTTGCGGGAATAAAACTACGAGTAAATTTCAAGCTAATAAAAGTTAGTTGTTTAGTAGAAAGCTTTTGTCAAACAAGAAGGTTATTTGTCCCTAGGCAATTGATAACTAGACCGGGAATCATTATTGCAATTTTATATGAGGGAGAGGCATGAGCTAACATACTTTCTGTGATTGGATCATATGCACTTATGATTGGAACTCTAGCAAGCATCCGCAACTACCAAATATCACTAAGGTAAAACCAAACCATAGCATTAAGTATCAAGTCCTCTTTACTCCCATACGCAACAACCCACCTACTCGGGTATGTGCTTTTGTAACTCACGCCACCGACCATAAGAAAATCATGAACATATTGCAACACCCTATAGCGGGGATCCCTCACGTTTGCGCGACATGGAGGGCACCATAGGACAAAACCAAAATAGAACATACAACTCATACCAACCACAATCATCAATTAGCCCATTGGACAAAACAGATCTACTCAAACATCATAGGATAGCCACATATCATTGGGAAATAATATATGGAGTTGAGCACCATGTTTAAGTAGAGATTACATCGGGGAATTGAGGTGTTACACCGCTTCATAGAGGGGGAGAGAGTTGGTGTTGACGGCGGCGATGTTGTTGGTGTAGATCGTCGTCATGATGATTGCCCTGGCGGCGTTCCGGCGCCACCGGGAGAGAGGGGGAGAGAGCCCCCCTCCTTATTCTTCTTCCATGGCCTCCCCCCTAGATGGGAGGATAGTTCCCCCTCTGTTCCATGGCCTCCATGGAGGCGGAGGGGCAGGAGCCCCTCCGAGATTGGATCTCCCTCTCTGTTCTTTTCTGTTTCGCGTTCCTGTTTTCTGGCCGAAAACCGTTTCTTATATTTTCGGAGATCCGTAACCCCGATTGCGCTGAGATTTTAACACGATTTTTTTCCGGATATAACCTTCCTTGCGACCGAAGTAGAGCTCCAACCAACTTACGAGGTGACCACAACCCACCACGGTGCGCCTGGGCCCTCGGCGCGCCCTGGTGTACTGTGGGGGATGTGGGCCTCCTTTTATGTTGATTCCAACTCCCAAAAATCACATATATTCCAAAATAATTCTCCATAAATTTTTGTCGCGTTTGGACTTCATTTGATATGGATATTCTGTGAAATAAAAACATGCAACAAACATGAACTGGCACTAGGCACTGGATCAATATGTTAGTCCAATAAATCATATAAATTTTTGCCAAAAATATGTGAAAGTTTTATAATATTGGTATGAAACAATAAAAAATTATAGATATGACGGAGACGTATCAAGGCATAATGCATATTATCAAGTGTTGTCATCTTTGGAGGCAATGCATCTAATTCCTTTAGCCGTTTTGATCTCTTTGCGGCCATCAATGATATGAAAAAATTGATCAATTTTAGCGATGATAGTTTTTATTTCAGCTTTCAAAGTGGAAAGAGCATCAATTCGTTGTTCCAACGTATCAAATCTCTTATTATGTGACACCACATTGCCAGTGATTTTAGTAGAGAAATTGAATAACACTCCAAAGTTGGAATCCGTAGTAGCTTTAGTTTATTTTATTAGCTTGGTTTGGCGATAACTCACAAGTATGGTAGGTTCGACAGTTTCTATCTTTGGTTGTCCAAATATATATTTCATCTTTTCATAGGTATCAATAGCATTATTCCCGAGGAAATCATGTTCAAACATAGAATCCAAGACACGTCTATGAGAAAGGGATAGACCCACATAAAATCTTCTAAGGAGTAGTTTAATATAACTATTAGGATTAGCTATAATTTATATCACTAATAATCTATCCCAAGCTTCTTTTAAAGATTCATCTCCCACATGCTTAAAGTCTAATATTCCCGAACCCTCTCCAAAGTAAGGAGGAAGAGGCATGTCCGGAGGAGAACTTGCCATGATAACTAGCAAACAAGTAAACTAGCAAAGATAAATATTTTGTTTTTTTTGTTTTTTATAGAAATAAAAATATATCAGCAAATAAAAAGTATAACAAGTGAATGATAATTTGTGAGATGGTACTTGATAAAATTTGATGATGCTCCCCGACAACGGCGCCAGAAATCCTTCCTAATACTTGTAAACTACGTTGGGATTTTCCCCGAAGAGGACGGGACGATGTAGCAAATAAAATGTAATTATTTTCCTCAGTGAGAACTAAGGTTATCAAACCAATAGGAGAACCATGCAAATTCCCTTCTACAGCATCTACGCACAAAAGAGCAAGTAGTTGCACCCAACGCGGGCAAGAGGGTTGTCAATCCCCTTGAACTTGTTACTTGCAAGCAATAAGTAGTGATAGATAGATAATTCTTTAAATATAAATTTTTAATAAAAAGAATGTAAATAATGACAAGAAGGTGTTTAGAGTTTTTGTAAATATCTTTGTCAGGAGACCCGGGGGCCATAGTTTTCGCTAGAGGCTTCTCTCTCGAAGAAGGCATACGGTGGACAAATTACTGTTGGGCAATTGATAGAAAAGTGCATAGTTATGCAATATTTATGCATGGCAATGATCATGTATATAGGCATCACGTCCATAAACAAGTAGACCGACTCCTGCCTGCATCTACTACCATTACTCCACCCGCCGATCGCTATCCAGGATGCATTTAGAGTATTAAGTAAAACCAGAGTAATGCTTGGACGATGATGACATGATGTAGATAAAGTAAATCCAATCAATATGAATAAACCCCATTGCTTTACCCTTAGTGGCAGCAATACAATAAGTGTCATATCCATTTTTGTCACTGGGATTGAGCCCCGCAAGATTGAACCCACTACAACACACCACTCCCACTTGAAGATAAATCAATCTAGTTGGCCAAACCAAACCGATAGATCGGAGAGCATATAAATACATCAATACATCACATTCATCATACATTAAAGCAGGATCCGACTACGGATGAAATGAAATGGTAAAGAAGACAATGTCCACCCTTGCTAATCCCAGATTGTCGACCTGGAACTCATCCTATGATCGATGACGAAGAAGAACTCCAAAGGAACAAGCATCACTCTCATGTAAAATCGTCGCATTACCTATACCTGCATCTATTGTTGTTGGAATCTGTGAGCCATGGGGATACATCAATCTCAAGTCCAAGGGTATCAAGACTAACAAAGCCTAATGCGTGAGGTAGTGTTAAGTGGTGAGGTTGCAGCAGCACTAAGCATTTTGATATCTAGCTAACTTACGAGTACAAGAATAAGAAGAGTGATCTACGCATAAACGTACATGAGATAGTAATGGTCAAAAGTGATCCTGAACACCTACTTACAATTCAAACATAACCCCACTGTGTTCTCTTCCCGAACTCCCTCAAAAAGAGAAATCATGGTTACGCACACGGTTGATGTATTTTAATAGAGTTTAGTTCAAGTTTGCTTTAAACGGGTGGCAAAAAATTCCAAGTTTCCACATAACCGCCGGCACGGTTCTCAGAAAGATTTAACCCTACAAGGGTGCTCCAACTCATCCATCACAAACTAGCTACAAGCTGCGTTGGAAAACCTCAACCTTGAGATAGCCCAAAGTATCCTCGGAATCCCGGTGCACAAATCCAGCAAGACCTCTCGGCGTGTCGACGATCCCGATAGGAGCCGCGTATCTCATTCTCAGGACACGGCCGATGAGCTATGGTTACCACGCCAATCCTGGAGTTGCCCCAGGGCAGTGTTAATAAGCTGCTCTAGTTTGGATTAGCACCATCATCGCTGGCCCCCCTTTATTATGTTGAATTATCCAGGGGTTCATGAAGACCTATGCATTAGTAAAGGTGGTCAGTATTATTATGTTGTGCAAATTTTAGTACCAATGTTGGGCCTTGCCGGAAGAGTTTTATTCCAAAACAAAAATCAATGGGGTCCTCGTAACAACCACAAGCATGTTAGGAGCGCTCAATATGGAACATAACACCAGTACTCGAAAACTAAGGCGGCAAGAGTGAAACAAAACACTAGGCAAAAGGTCGAGCCTTCCACCCTTTACCAAGTGTATAGATGCATTAATAAAATAGCAAGAATAATGTGGTATCCCAAGATATCCATGTTATCACATGAATTCACCTACACCTGCAACTAGCAATGCTATAAGAGGGGATGAGCAAGCGATAACTTAGCCAAACAATGGTTTGTTAGGATGTGGAGGGTTAGAGGCTTATCATGACATTTTGGGAGGCCGACAAACAAGTGGTAGGTAGTGAGACATAGCGATAGAAATGATACAACTAGCATATCAATGATATTAGTGGTATCTAGGGTAATGATCCTCTTGCCTGAAATCCCGCCTAGAAGAAGAACAAATCCGTGAAGTAGACAAACGGGTGTAGTCGAACTAATCCTCACCCTCTGAAACGCTTTGGAATTCTAGTTAGAAGAAGCAATCCAGAAACAAACAAACAAACAAGACACGGTAAACACCACAACATATTTATGACATGATGCGCAAACAAATATGATGCATGTCCATTTAAAATATGCATGTCATGCCAACAATCAAATACTACACATTAAGTGAAGCTCAATATGCAACAGGTTGCATATTGACAAAACTTCACGTTCGAATTTTCTGGTTCACTACCGTTTATTGACTCAACAATTTAAAACGTTGTTTATCATGGCAAGAGCTGAAGCACAAGTAGACTACATATTTAGGCAAGTTTAAATAAGGCCGGGACAGCGAATAACAATTTCGGAAAGTCCCCATATGTAATTTTCGAATTTGCTACTGTTCTGCCCGAAACATATTTTATATTTATTAAACAGGAAAATAAAGTGCACCATGTGATTCTGAATGTTTTTCTAAGCAAGTTACATATATAGTTCATTTAATTCGGAGCTACGGTTATTTAGATATGTAGCAAACCATTATAGCATGTCATTTATGCAAATTAATTGCAAACAGCAAGTTCAATATTTTTATCATGGAAGAAAGTTGGATATCATGAAACTACACAAAATTCTAAGCATTTTGCATATATGAAATGTTTTAGTTTGATGCTTGGTTAATTAGTTATGAAAAAACAAAGTTTGACGCCAGAATGGCCCTAAACAACTTCATATTCACTTCAACGAATCCAAACAACAGTTTAATAATTTTCCACATACGTGCAAAATGCATAATGGACACTAGATGCAATTCTGAGCATTCTATATGTAAATTTTTCACATGGGAAAACATTTCAAAGATGTGATCGAAGTAAAACTGCATTGTATCTGCCCAAACAGAAGAAACAAATAAATAATAAAAGGAAAATCTACAAGGGCTGGGCTCAAGTTGCTGGAAGAGAATAGCCCAAGTGGCTGTGTGTGTGTTAATGAGAGGGGTGTCCTAGCTATCAACTGGTGAAAGAAACAAAAGCCAAAAACTATTGGAGGTGCATGGGACTCCAACCAAGACCCCGTTGGACGTGGATGAGAACGCCGACCAGTTGGACTGGCTATTGGTATGTGAAAGAACAGGGGCTCGACCTTAAATGATACAACACCAGGAGCTCATCCTCGCAAGACAGATTGGAGAAAAGAAAATCTGCAGCCGTGGGGATTTGATGTGCTAGCCAAAGAGTTGTGCTACAGTGAAGCTTGATATAAGAGATCGGTTCAGTCCTACATGAAACATAACCTAGAGCTGATCTCAATGAGAACGGAAAATATAACAGAGGCTGGCTCCATGGTCATGCCTGGTCAAGCACAGCAGCGTGTGCATGTGGTTTAGAATAGAGACCAAAACAAAAATAAAAATCAGGGTTGCTCGGATTTGAAACCCAAATCCCTTTGGTATGTGATTGTGTGGGAGACTAGTGGACTAGCTATATAACTTGAGTTAAACATGGCGCCAGTCTTGGATGATATATAAACTGAAGACTGAGCTTGGCCATCGGATGCTATGGGATCTCGCCAGCGATGATGGTGAGAGAAGCGGCAACAGTTACAACAGTAGAGCAACGGCGGGAAGCAGGGCGTGTGTGCGCTGCATGCGTCGGCGCAACAAGCAACAGCGTGTAGGTGGCACCATACGGCATACAGGGGGAGCGCGGGTGCGTGTATCTTGACCTCAGCCATGGTGGCCGTTGCATCGGCTCCTTCATGGAGAGACTATGGAGGATGAAAGCAAGCAGGGAAACAACGGGGAGCAGCATCTCGCCGAGGGGGTTGTGGAAGGCGTGCTCGGACGGGCGCAACGAGGCCCATCCGAGGCGTGAGGGCGGCTGATCGGCGATGGTGTATGGGAGCATAATGAAGACTAAGAAGAGGAAGAAGATGGTGTTGTCGGGCTCGGCTTGGCGCGGGAATGGTACGGGGGCGGCGTCCTCTTGCAGGTAGGCGAAGCAGCGGGGGTCCGGTGCTGAGCTCCGGCTCGGGTCGTCCATGGCCCGACAGGAAGCATGCGGGGCATGGGGACGCGATTAGGATCGACGGTGGCACGGAGGAGGAAGGAGAGGGGAGAGGAGGGAAACCCTAGTGGCTTGGGTGGGGGCTTTATAGGAGGGGGCGCAGCGTCCGAGCTTGCCCTCGTGGCCATGTGCGGGCACCCTAGAGGTTTTACTGAGAGAGAGCGAGCGAGGGAGGTGGAAGAAAAGGAACGGGGAGAGGTCGCTGCAGGCGGGCCCGGGATGGCCGTCCACGTGGGGATGCTTTCCACGGGAGCAAAGGAGGCACAGCGGAGGCTGCGGCACTGGTGGCTCAGCCAAGGTAGGCTTGGAGGAGATCTGGCCCAGGCAAGGTCTCTCTCTCTCTTTCTTTCTAAAACACCTATCTAAATAAACAAAATATATGGAGTTAGAAAGAAAAGGCCAGAGGTTTTGAGGAGGAAGGTGAGGGATATAAACACATACCTAGAAAACTTGAAATATGAACAAATTTATAAAATGGTTTTGGTAATTTTATAAATAGAAAATTTACACAAGTTTGAATTGAATTCAAACTTGCATGAAATTTGAATCCAACCAAAACACATCCAAAAGGACTAAAGTTGGAGAAGTGGTTTCTGGCATAGTTTAGGATATTTGGAAAAAGAGTGGACATTAATCTGAAGCAGGAAAAAAGCCACTTGAATTGCATTGGATAAATAAGAGAGGAAAAAACAAGCTTGATGTGGGTTTTTGAAATTTGAACATAGATTGATGGGATGAGAAAGATGTACAAGGAATGTGAAGATGTCAACTAGGAGTTGGCACCCAATATCACACAAAACTAAATATGGCAATGGAGATGATGCATGATGCAAAATAAAACAAATATCACAATCATGCAAGATGGTGACATGATGCAAAAATGAATAATATGGAGCCACACCAACATCAACATAGCATGCAACTAAAAGAAAATATCACACAATAATGGAGGTGTTGGTGTTGGGCTATTACAATTATGAAGCTATAACAACCATGCAAATAAAATACCAGCAAGTATTCAATATATTTTTATGAATAATCTGGACATAAACCCACAATTCGTCGGATCCCAAGAAACACGCTGAAAAGATTGATTACAAAAGATAGATCACCGAGGGAATCAGGGTGATCTTGGCAATGAAGAACATTGAGAGAGAGAGAGAGAGCCATCTAGGTACTAACTACGGACCGTAGCTCCGCGGTGAACTACTAACACATCACCATGGGAGCAGCAAGGTTGATGTAGAGGCTGTTCGTGATCGATCCCTATCAGCCTAGTGGGAACCAGGGTACCACGGCCCATTTGTCGTTGGGCCTGAGGATGACACTTGGGACGGCCCAAGGAAGATGGCCCTGCCCCGGCTGCTCCAGAGGGAGCTGCCTCACAAGGGGCTAGCCTCACGAGGCCCCTTGCCGCCAGATCAAGCCCTACCAAGTCCGCCAAGCACCAGATCGCCTCACGAGGCACCCCTCCCGAGGCCACCTCACAATACAGGTCATACGGTGCCGGCCGTGGGACTCCGCGCCCATCACATGTATGACGTCCTGCTGTTAGGATAAGGACGGCAGGGCGTGACTGAAGCGGGCTTCCATTTTGGTTATAAGGGAGCAGCGGAATCTGCCTCCCCTAAAGAAAGTCCCAAAGCATTTCCTCTTTGGCGTAAGGAGATCAGGACGGATCGACGCGCCAGGATGGAGGTCATCGTCGAGCCCACAAGTGCGTCAGGAAGACCACTTTATCAGGTGGAGACCGCCTTTAGTCAGGATAAGCCTGGGCTCCTATCCCCCTTCGAATTGCCGCCCTGTGGCCACCCTTTCCCGCTCATATTTTTGTGGAAGAGGACAAAGGCACTGATACGTCTCCAACGTATCTATAATTTATGAAGTATTCATGCCATGTTTACAATAATTCTATATGATTTTGGTATGATTTTTATTAGAACTAACCCGGACTGACGCTGTTTTCAGCAGAACTACCATGGTGTCGTTTTTTGTGCAGAAATAAAAGTTCTCAGAACGGGCTGAAAATTTACGGAGAATATTTTTGGAAAATATAAAGAATACTGGAGCAAAAGGATATCGGAGAGGAGTCCCGAGGCAGCCACAAGCCTAAGGGGCGTGCCCCCCCCTAGGGCGCGCCCCCTGGCTTGTGGGCCCCTCGGGAACCCACTTGACGTGAGACCGACACCAAAAATTCCTATAAATACCAAAACCCCTAGAAAGAAACCTAGATCGGGAGTTCCGCCGCCGCAAGCCTCTGTAGCCACGAAAAACCAATCGGGAGCCCGTTCCGGCACTCTGCCGGAGGGGGAAACCATCACCGGAGGCCATCTTCATCATCCCGGCGGTCTCCATGACGAGGAGGGAGTAGTTCACCCTCGGGGCTGAGGGTATGTACCAGTAGCTATGTGTTTGATCTCTCGCTCTCGTGTTCTTGAGATGACACGATCTTGATGTACCGCGAGCTTTATTAATATAGATGAATCATATGGAGTTTCCCCCTCTCTATCTTCTTGTGATGAATTGAGTTTTCCCTTTGAAGTTTTCCTATCGGATTGAGTCTTTAAGGATTTGAGAACACTTGATGTATGTCTTGCGATGGGATATCCGTGGTGACAATGGGATGTTCTATTGATCCACTTGATGTATGTTTTGGTGATCAACTTGCAGGTTCCGTGACCTTGGGAATCTATGCATAGGGGTTGGCACATGTTTTCATCTTGACTCTCCGGTAGAAACTTTGGGGCACTCTTTGAAGTTCTTTGTGTTGGATTGAACATGATGAATCTGAAATTGTGTGATGCATATCGTATAATCAAGCCCATGGGTACTCGTGGTGACATTGGAGTATCGAGGTGACATTAGGGTTTTTGTTGATGTGTATCTTAAGGTGTTATTTTAGTACGAACTCTAGGGCTGTTCGTGACACTTATAGGGATAGCTCATAAGTTTGATCGGAAAAGGTAACTTTGAGGTGGTTTCGTACCCTACAATAATTTCTTCATTTGTTCTCCACTATTTGTGACTTTGGAGTGAACTCTTTGTCGCACGTGAGGGATTTACATATGATTCAACTATGTCAGTATTGTTGAGAGAACTTGCACTAGTGAAAGTATGAACCCTAGGCCTTGTTTCTAAGCATTGCAATACCGTTTGTGCTCACTTTTATCATTAGTTACCTTGCTGTTTTTATATTTTCAGATTACAAAAACCTATATCTACCATCCATATGACACTTGTATCACCATCTCTTCGCCGAACTAGTGCACCTATACAATTTACCATTGTATTGGGTGTGTTGGGGACACAAGAGACTCTTTGTTATTTGGTTGCAGGGTTGTTTTGAGAGAGACCATCTTCATCCTACGCCTCCCACGGATTGATAAACCTTAGGTCATCCACTTGAGGGAAATTTGCTACTGGCCTACAAAACTCTGCGCTTGGAGGCCCAACACGAGTCTACAAGAAGAAGGTTGCATAGTAGACATCAGGCACTACAAAAGGGGACGTGCCACTTCGATGTAAGGGGATCAGATCATTCTCCCCCACACATCGTGTACCTCGAGCCAAAGGCTCTCCTTTAGAGATCAATCCAACATAGGCAGGAGTAGGGTATTACACCGCACGATGGTCCGAACCTGGGTAGCTCGCGCGTCCCCATCATGTGTCCGGTATGAGTGGGTTAGCTCGTTGCCGATCTTGCCGTAGTCGTCCTCTGGTCCTAGGCTGCCAAGCCAAGCCCCCAGATACGTCTCCGTCGTATCTATAATTTTTGATTGTTTCATGCCAATATTATAGAACTTTCACATATTTTTGGCTACATTTTATATGATTTATTTGACTAACCTATTGATCTAGTGCCCAGTGCCAGTTCCTGTTTGTTGCATGTTTTTTGTTTCGCAGAATTACCATATCAAACGAAGTCCAAACCGGATAAAAATTTCAGAAGATTTTTTTGGAATATTTATGAATTTTGAGAAGTGGAATCAACGCAACCGGAGGCCCACAGCCCCCATGATACATCAGGGCACGATCAGGGGGGCCAACCGCGGCCTAGTGGGCACTTCCCACCTCGTACGTCGGTAGGAGCTCTACTTCGGGCGCAAGGAAGCTAATTTTTGGATAAAAATCCCCTCAAAATTTCAGCCCGATCGGACTTATGGATCTCCGGGAATATAAGAAACGGTTTTCGGCCAGAAAACAGGAACGTGAAACAGAAGAGAACAGAGAGGGAGATCCAATCTAGAGGAGCCCCTCCGCCGCCATGGAGGCCATGCACCAGAGGGGGAACTCTCCTCCCATCTAGGGGGGAGGCCAAGGAAGAAGAAGAAGGAGGGGGGCTCTCTCCCCGTGGCACCGGAACGCCGCCGGGGCAAGGATCGTGACGACGATCTACACCAACAATCTTGCCGCCGTCAACACCAACTCTCTCCCCCTCTATGCAGCGGTGTAACACCTCTCTTCCCCGCTGTAATCTCTACTTAAACATGGTGCTCAACTCCGTATATTATTTCCCAATGATATTTGGCTATCCTACGATGTTTGAGTAGATCTCTTTTGTCCTATGTGTTAATTGTGGTATGATGTTATGGATGTGAGTTGTATGTTGATATGGTGCTGCCCTATGGTGCCCTCCGTGTCGCGCAAACGTGAGGGATCCACGCTGTAGGGTGTTGCAATATGTTCATGATTTGCCTATGGTTGGTGGCGTGAGTGACAGAAGCATAGACCCGAGTAGGTGGGTTATGGCGTATGGGAGTAAAGAGGACTTGATACTTAATGCTATGGTTGGGTTTTACCTTAATGATCTTTAGTAGTTGCGGATGCTTGCTAGAGTTCCAATCATAAGTGCGTATGATCCAAATACGGAAAGTGTTTTAGCGTATGCCTCTCCCTCATTGCATATAACAAGTATCTATCGTGTTATATTCAATTGCCTAGGGACAATCTTTCTCTTGCGTTACACAAAAAGCTTGCTACTAAACTATTTACTTTTATTGTTCTTTTATTAAAACAGCACCTAACTTTTATTTCCAAGTTCTTTATTATCTTGCAAAGTACTTCTAGTTTTATTCCCGCAAAATAGTTTCATACTTGTTCTAGGTAAAGCAAACGTTAAAGTGTGCGTAGAGTTGTATCGGTGGTCGATAGAACTTTAGGGAATATTTGTTCTACCTTTAGCTCCTCATTGGGTTCGACACTCTTGCTTATCAAAAAAGGATACAAACGACCCCTACACTTGTGGGTTATCAAGACCTTTTTCTGGCGCCGTTGCCGGGGAGCAATAGCGTGGGGTGAATATTCTCGTGTGTGCTTGGTTGCTTTATCACTAAGTAATTTTTATTTTCTATTATTAGTTGTTTTATATCTTTAGTTATGGATATGGAACACGAAACACCAAAAAAATTAGTGGTACTTGCTACTCATGGAGATGGGGAACCTCCTAAAACCCTTGATGCTAGTTATGTGAAACACGTTAATTACTCCTTCGATAATCCCAAGAAATCCTCAAGGAACTTTATAATGGGATACACATTGGATCAACGTGAGTACTTTAGGGATTATTGCTTATCTCAAAAAGGGAAACACTTATGGGATCAAATTAGAATACTGGAATGGTTTGCTTGGGATGCATGCTCAAGATGTGACTTTACTTGTTTCTCTAATATAGAAGCTCGACACCTTCCCTTTCAATGCAAATTTAATGATAATGAAACCTTAGCTTCTTATTCTAAAGGTATTTATGATTACTATGATGTGGAACGAATAGAAGAATTTGTTGCTTTTAAAGGTGCTTATGAAATTGCTTCTTTGCTTGAAAAGTATGATGATGATGTTCCTTAAGAATCTGAAATTTTATCCATACTTAAATATTACTATGAGAATTATGATTGCAATGCTGATATTATTGAATTTATTGAAAGGATGACCGCTGCCTTGGAAGAGACTAATATTTTGCAGGAATCTATGGAAGAAGAAATTGCTGAAATTGTGAGCTCATTAGATGAAAAAGATGAGGAGGAGAGCGAAGAACAAAAGGAGGAAGAGCGGATTAGCTACCCGTGCCCACCTTCTAATGAGAGTAACTCTTCAACTCATACATTGTTTAATTTCCCTTCGCACATACGGAAGGATGAATGCTATGATGAATGCTATGATGATTGCTATGATCCCTTGGATTCTTTTGAAATATCCCTTTTTGATGAACTTGATGCTTGCTATGCTTGTGGCCAAGATGCCAATATGAATTATGCTTATGAAGATGAACTTGCTATAGTTTGTTCAGCATGAAATTGTTGCTATTGCACCCACACATGATAGTCCTATTATCTTTTTGAATTCTCCCAACTACATTGTATCGAAGAAGTTTGCTCTTACTAAGGATTACATTGATGGGTTGTGTTTTGCTAATACACATGATGATTTTGATGAATATAATATGCATGTGCTTGCTGCTCCTACTTGCAATTATTATGAGAGAGGAACTACATCTCCACCTCTTTATGTTTCCAATACTATGAAATTGCAAGAAACTGTTTATACTATGCATTGGCCTTTACTTAATGTGCATGAATTGTTCTTGTATGACATGCCGATGCATAGGAAGAGAGTTAGACTTCGTTGTCACATGATATATATCACTTTGTGCTCACTACTAAATTACAAATCATTGTTAATTAAAATTGGCTTTGATATACCTTGGGATTCGGGTGGATCCATTACTTGAGCACTTTATGCCTAGCTTAATGGCTTTAAAGAAAGCGCTGCCAGGGAGACAACCCGAAAGTTTTAGAGAGTCATTTATTTATGTTGTGTGCTCTTATAAAGTTTAAAAACAAAAAAAATATAGAGGGGAACCTAAAACTTCACAAAAGGAAAGGTGAAAGTGAGAGAGATGATGAGCATCGTTGAAGTGGGGGACGTCCTTGAACTTTTGTTCATGCCCATGGAAACTTTGTGAATCTTGAATCACGAAAACTTTTCCAACAAAAATAATTATCCCCTTGTACAAATCCATTGTATTATAAAAATAATGTGCCAAGATTTGCCTTTAGGATGATTAGATTGCTTGTTGGTATGTGCGGTGTAAAAACAGAAACCTTGGCTGTAGTGCGTGAATTTTCATTTTTTTACTGGAATGTCAAAGTTTATTAATTTTTTACAAAGTATTTCTATACAAATGTTTTAATTTTTCCTAATTTTTCAGAATTTTTGGAGTTACAGAAGTATGGTCAAAGTTCCAATTACTACAGACTGTCCTGTTTAAGACAGATTCTGTTTTTGATGCATTGTTTTGCTTGTTTTGATGAAACTATCGATTTTATCGGTGGTGTAAGCCATAGAAAAGTTATAATACAGCAGGGATAGTGCAAATATAAATATTAATTGGTTTGCAACAGTACTTAAAGTAGTATTTTGCTTTATTATACTAACGGATCTTACCAGTCTTCTGTTAAGTTTTGTGTGGATGAAGTGTTTGAAGATCGAGGAGGTCTTGATATGAGGAGAAGAAGGTGAGGCAACAGTTCAAGCTTGGGGATTGCCAAGGCACCCCAAGTAAATATCCAAGGAGACTCAAGCGTCTAAGCTTGGGGATGCCCCGGAAGGCATCCCATCTTTCTTCAACAAGTATCGGTATGTTTTTGGATTCGTTTCATTCACATGATATGCGTAAATCTTGGAGCGTCTTTTGTGTTTAGTTTTCACTTTTCTTTTATGCACCATGCTGGTATGAGATAGTCCATGGTTGATTTATAGAATCCTCATTGCACTTCACTTATATGTTTTGAGTATGGCTTTATAGAATGCTTCATGTGCTTCATTTATATCATTTGAAGTTTGGATTGCCTGTTTCTCTTCACATAGAAAACCGTTATTTCAAGAATGCTCTTTTTATTCACTTATATTTATTAGAGCATGGTCTTTTGTAGAAAGAATTAAACTCTCTTGCTTCACTTATATCTATTTAGAGAGTCAACAGGAATTGGTCATTCACATGGTTAGTCATAAAATCCTACATAAAACTTAGGGTTCACTGAATATGATATGTTTGATTCCTTGCAATAGTTTTGCAATATAGAGATGATAATATGTGGGAGGTACTAGTGGACGATCATGTTTAGTAAGATATTGGTGTTAAGGTTTGTGATTCCCGAAGCATGCACGTATAGTCTCCAGTTATGCTAAGAAGTTGGAGCACAAATTATCCTTGATTGTCTATCTTTGTGTGAAGGTCGGGGGCGCGCGATGGTTAACTCCTACCAACCTCCCCCCTAGGATCATGCGTAGTAATACTTTGCTTCGAGAGAGCTAATAAAACTTTTGCAATAAGTATGTGAGTTCTTTATTACTAATGTGAGTCCATGGATTATACGCACTCTTACCTTTCCGCAATTTGCTAGCCTCTACGGTACCGTGCATTGCCCTTTCTCACCTTGAGAGTTGGTGCAAACTTCGCCGGTGCATCCAAACCCCGTGATATGATACACTCTATCACACATAAGCCTTATTATATCTTCCTCAAAACAGCCACCATACCTACCTATTATGGCATTTCCATAGACATTCCGAGATATATTGCCATGCAACTTCCACCGGCTTCGTTTTGATGACTTGTGCATTCATTGTCATATTGCATTACATGATCGTAAGATAGCTAGCATGATGTTTTCATGGCTTGTCCGTTTTTTGGTATCTTTGCTACGCTAGATCATTCCATTCATGTAGGGTCATACTTTGTTCTACTATTGTTGTAGTATTGAGTTGTAAGTAAATAGAAGTGTGATGATCATCATTACTCATTATTAGAGCATGCCCCATTGATGAAATGATGATGGAAACTATGATTCCCCCACAAGTCGGGATGAGGCTCCGGACAAAGAAAGAAAAAATAGAAAAATAAAAAAATAAAAAAAGAAGAAAAAGAAAAAAAAGAAAAGAAACAAAATGAAAGAAGAAGGAAGGGGCATGCTAATTCCACACTTGTGCTTCAAAGTAGCACCATGTTTTTCATATAGAGAGTCTCCTATGTTGTCACTTTCATATACTAGTGGGAATTTTTCATTATAGAGTTAGATGCACACCCACTTAGTTTTCATATTGAGCTTTCATACACTTATAGCTCTTAGTGCATCCGTTGCATGGCAATCCCTACTCCTCGCATTGATATCTATTGATGGGCATCTCCATAGCCCGTTGATATGCTGAGTTGATGCGAGACTTTCTTCTCCACTTTTACCCCTTTGAAACCTACCACCATACTATATTCCACCCATAGTGCTATATCCATGTCTTGCGCTCATGTATTGCGTGAGAGTTGAAAATGCTGAAGCGCGTTAAAAAGTATGAACCAATTGCTTGGCTGACACTGGGGTAGTACATGATTTATACTTTGTGTTAAGAAGACAGAGCATGACAAGGCTATATGATATTGTAGGGATAGCGTTCTTTAGCCTTGATATTTTGAAAGACATGATTGTTTGTTAGGATGCCTGAGTATTAATATCTTTATGTTAAAACTAGACTATTGCATTGAATCACTTGTGTCTTAATATTCATGCCATGATTAGATATATGATCAAGATTATGCTAGGTAGCATTCCTCATCAAAAATTATCTTTTTTATCATTTATCTACTCGAGGACGAGCAGGAATTAAGCTTGGGGATGCTGATACGTCTCCGTTGTATCTATAATTTTTGATTGTTTCATGCCAATTTTATACAACTTTCATATATTTTGGCAAAATTTTATATGATTTATTGGACTAACATATTGATCCGTGCCCAGTGTCAGTTCCTGTTTGTTGCATGTTTTTTGTTTCGCAGAATATCCATATCAAACAAATCCAAACGCGATAAAAATTTACGAATATTTTTGCTGGAATATTTGTGAATTTTTGAAGTGGAATCAACGCAAACGGAGGCCCAACAAGACATCAGGGCGCGCCCAGAAGGCCCAGGCGCGGCGTGGTGGGCTGTGCCCACCTCATACGTCGGTTGGAGCTCTACTTCGGGCGCAAGGAAGCTAATTTTTGGATAAAAATCCCCTCAAAAGATTAGACCGATCGGAGTTACGGATCTCCGGGAATATAAGAAACGGTTTTCGGCCATAAAACAGGAACGTGAAACAGAAGAGAACAGAGAGGGAGATCCAATCTAGGAGGGGCTCCTGCCCCTCCACTGCCATGAAGGCCATGGACCAGAGGGGGAACTCTCCTCCCATCTAGGGGGGAGGCCAATGAAGAAGAAGAAGGAGGGGTGCTCTCTCCCCCTCTCTCTCCCCATGGCGCCGGAACGCCGCCGGGGCAAGGATCGTGACGGCGATCTACACCAACAATCTTGCCGACGTCAACACCAACTCTCTCCCCCTCTATGCAGCGGTGTAACACCTCTCTTCGCCGTTGTAATCTCTACTTAAACATGGTGGTCAAATCCATATATTATTTCCCAATGATATTTGGCTATCCTATGATGTTTGAGTAGATCTCTTTTGTCCTATGGGGTAATTGTGGTATGATGTTATGGATGTGAGTTGTATGTTGATATGGTGTTGTCCTGTGGTGCCCTCCGTGTCGCACAAACGTGAGGGATCCCTGCTATAGGGTGTTGCAATATGTTCATGATTTTCCTATGGTGGGTGGCACGAGTGACTGAAGCACACACCCGAGTAGGTGGGTTATGGCGTATGGGAGTAAAGAGGACTTGATACTTAATGCTATGGTTGGGTTTTACCTTAATGATCTTTAGTAGTTGCGGATGCTTGCTAGAGTTCCAATCATAAGTGCATATGATCCAAGTACGGAAAGTGTGTTAGCGTATGCATCTCCCTCGTTGCATATAACAAGTATCTATCGTATTATATTCAATTGCCTAGGGACAATCTTTATCTTGCGTTACACAAAAAGCTTGCTACTAAACTATTTACTTTTATTCTTCTTTTATTAAAACAGCACCTAACTTTTATTTCCAAGTTCTTTATTATCTTGCAAAGTACTTCTAGTTTTATTCCCGCAAAATAGTTTCATACTTGTTCTAGGTAAAGCAAACGTTAAAGTGTGTGTAGAGTTGTATCGGTGGTCGATAGAACTTGAGGGAATATTTGTTCTACCTTTAGCTCCTCATTGGGTTCGATACTCTTACTTATCGAAAAAGGCTACAAACGATCCCCTACACTTGTGGGTTATCACCCCCTAGTGTTCTAACCCTAGTTATTGGAGAAGTTCTTGGATGCAGATCCCAGACTCCGACATTTGGCGCGGCACGTAGGGTGACTTGCCGTCTTCCCGACCTCGACGTCAACATTGACATGGACGAAGCTGCCAGGGTCCCCGTGCCGCCCACTGCCCGAGGTGCCACGAGGCGGTTTTCTCGCGCCGCCACCGAGCTGGTTGGGGAGCGGGTGGCCTCCTCTGTTCACCCGTCGGTGAACGAGCAGGCGTGTGGCCCCTATGCCACCGCCTCCTCGCTTGCGCGTCGCGACCCTCCCGCTCGGCATCCCACGCTGCTCATGGCATAGGAGCTGCTGCGCTACCGTCCCATTGAGGATGGCTATGATGCCTGGCTTGGGTGCATCACCGAGCTCGTCGACGCCGCTCGCGATGGCCCGGCGCCCTCTCGCTCCCAACTTGCTCCACCGTCGCGCGCCAACCAGTCTAGGCGCGATGCTCCTCCTCCTCCTCCACCGGCCCGCGACACGGCCGAACGGTGCCCTACTGCACGTGCTCTGGAGCATTCCCATGTGCTGTCTACGCCGGCCGGCAACGACGACAGCTGCAAGATCGTCCGCCGTGCGCCCCCGAACGCACGCGTGATCCCCGAAAAAGCATGCAACCGTTAGGATCGCGTTCTCCATGACGTTGTCGCGGCTGGGCGCGAGAAACGCGTGGCCCTCGATAGAGGCGTCGTCCCCACCAGGTCTACCTAGCCCTCGTTCCCGAGCTGCGCCACGTGATTTGGCCTGACAAGTTCAAGCCAGAGCTCCCTCCTCGCTACGACGGCAGCGCCAACCCCACGGAGTTCCTCCTGATCTACACCATCAGCATCCAGGCCGCGAGGGGGGATGACCGTGTCATGCCGAATTGGTTCCCCATGGCCCTCAAGGACGTTGCGTGCGCATGACTCATGAACCTCCCCGACGGGTCCATCTCTTCATGGGAGGACCTGTGCAAGAAGTTCGTCGCCAACTTCACGGGCACGAGCGACCGTGCCCTCACTCTCAACTACCTGCGGGCTGTGTGCCAGCGCCCCGGCGAGCCCCTTTGCAAGTTCATCCAGCGCTTCAGCTAGGTGTGCAACATGATCCCGAAGGCCTCCGACGCCGCGATCGTCTCCTCCTTCACCAGTGGCATCACCGATGTGAAGATGCGCGAGAAGCTCTCCGTCACGGACGAGCTCGACTCTGTAGCAGAGTTGTTCATCCTCGCCGACCGTTGCGCCAAGGCCGAAGAGGGACGCCTTCTCCTCCACAACGACCCTGATGCTAAGCTTGGCGTAGCGAAGTCCAAGGGCAAGGACACCAAGTGCAAGGGCCCTGCCATGCTCGCAGCAGAGTCGGACTACAAGCGTGGCCCTACCGTGGCGTGGCCAAGAAGGACAACCGTCCTGTTTGCACCTATTACAACATGAACTCCCACAACACTGAAAACTGCTACGAACTCAAGCTGCTTCACGAGGGCTGCACCGACCGTCGCGGCAACCGCAAGGAGCGTGGCAGGGGCCGTGGTGGCGGCAATGGTGGTGGCTGCTGGAGTGACCACCACAACGACTGCGCCGACGACAACAACCATCAGGGCTGGCAGAACCAGCCATGGCAGGCTGACCCTCAGGCCAACGCCGCCCAGCCATGTGCCAACCACCTCCCTCCCGCTGAGAACGCCGGGGCTACCAAGAGCCCCGCACGGTGGCGTGCATCCTTAGCGGGGCACAGGCCCCTCCATCCAACGCCACTTCAAGCAGTTCTCTCGTGAGGTGAACGCGGCCCTCCCGGCGCTCGAATCTGCCAGCCACCTCAAGTGGTCTGAACTCCCCATCACCTTCAATGCTAGCGACCACCCCAAGTCCATGAAGGCCGTGGGTACCACCCCTCTGTTGTGCACTACTACAATCCGCAATGTGGACGTTACCATGACGCTCATCAACGAAGGAGCAGGCCTCAACATACTCTTTGTGGAGACCTTCGAGACAGTGCCTTACGAGCGCCTGGTGACCACCAGGCCCTTCTAGGGCGTCACCAACGGCTCCACTATCCCCCTAGGGTAGGCACGCCTTCCCGTCACCTTCGGCACCCACAGGAACTACCATACGATGTTCATCATCTTCGATGTGGATCATATCGGCCTGCCCTACAACGCCATCTTGGGCTACCAGGCGCTTTCCAAGTTCATGGTCGTTACCCACCATGCCTACGGCCTAGTCAAGATGCCCGGCTACAGCGGTACCTTCACCTTCCGCTATGACCAGAAGGAAGCGATGCACACCCTCGAGCATGCCTATAAGGCTGCCGCCACCGCGTACCCGGCCAAAGAGGACACCCCTGCACTTGCCAAGGAGACACCTATGAAGAAGTAGCCCCTGCTCTTTCAGGAGCGGGCCATATCCAAGAACGCGCTGCTGGATGGGGGCGACGCTGATACCCCCCTCGCCGCCGCCGGCGGCCCCTCCCCCAAATAGGAAGGCACCCTCGTCACCTTCCTCTGGGGAAGCTCTGATGCGTCGGCTTGGACAACATCAGGCATGCCCGGCCTGCCGAGGAAGGTGATTGAGCACCACTCGGCAGTGTGCCAGAGCGCGTGGCCCGTCAAGCATAAGGAATGGCATCAGGTGCCTGAGAAGCAGAAGGTCGTCACCCAGGAACTCAACAAGCTCCAAGATGTAGGAATCGCCGGTGAAGCTCCCCACCCCAAGTGGATCGCCAACCACACCCCGTCGCCGAGCGCGCGGCAGGAGGCGCATGTGCGTCGACTTCGTCGCCCTCATCCAGGCTCGCCCCGCAAGCAACTTGCCTCCTCCACCTACGCTCATGCATATGCCTTTTGGCCTGGAGAGTGCCGGAGCCACCTTCGCGAGGCTGACGCGCATGATCCTGGAGTCCTGCATCACAAGAAATGCAGACGTGGTTAACAACCACCCCAGGCCAACCGCGGCCCCACTCGTGACGGTGGAGGGTGTTCTGGTACAAAACACATGGTACAGCATCCATCATCGTAAGTTCTATCCATGCTCCAGGAATACGAGCGACATGGAGCTGTACACACTCCAGGGCTCTCTCTACCCACGCTGCCCACGGCACGTGACAGCCCCTTCCCACTCTCGTCGAAGCCCCATGCTTAGCACTGGCGGCCTACTTACCTGAGGGCCCCTCGGCCATTAAATCCTCATGATGACCCATTTCAAACATGGCATCATGTATCTTTCTGTTATGTAATGAATCTGCTTCATGCATCAGTAAAGCTTATTTCCTTCAGAACTCTTTGTGCTTGCAACTGAGTATACCTTAGGAGGGGCGCATGCTCGTGATCTTCCCCGTGTCTGAAGATGCAGATATGTATTTACAAAATTTTACTGAATTGTGCAACATGACACGCATAAAGGATTATGACCTAGATGCTCTGAAACTTCACTTATTTCCTTTATCTTTGAGAGGAAAACCTAAGGAAAGGATTTTAGCTTTGCTTAAAGGCAATATTACTTCTTGGGATGCTTGTTGCAGTAAATATTTATCTAAGTTTTGTCCACCTGCAAAAAATTATGCAATTGTGTTCTCATATTACATGTTTCAAGCAAGAGGAACATGAGCCACTAGCGCTTGCATGGGATAGAATGAAAGAAGTTATAAGAAACTGCGCCAATCATGGAATGGAGAAGTAGTTAATCCTTCATATGTTTTATAATGGCTCGAATCGCATGTCAAAAACTATGCTTGATACAACTGCAGGAAGAACAATCATCGGAAATCCCATAGATGATGTCAAGAAGATACTAGATGATATGCAAGAGAACCATGCCCAATGCCATGTTGAGAGAACCACCACCAACAAGGTGAATGCCATAGAATAAAATAGCTCAGAGTTGACAACCAAGATAGAAGAACTTATCTCGTTAATGAAAGATAAAGAAGAGCAAACATTAATGCCATCACTAATGAAGATACTAGTGATGTGAATTCTATTTCTCGTAATAGCTATAATCCCAACTAGAAAAATAATTGATATGCTCCTAAACTTCCTTATACTATTAATGGAGGAGCGTCCAATAATTTTAATGGAGCTAATGGTAGCAACATAAATACTCTTCAATAAATAGTTAAATGTTTTATTGCTAGCTAGACTGAGCAAAATGAAAACTTCAAGAAATCTTGAAGAATCATGATAATGGTCAATTGACCGGTAAGGTTGTTGGACTACCAAATGATGTGTAGATACTTGAAGCCAGATCCAATAATATGGAGGCACAAATGGCAAAGATAGCAGAAAGCCAAACCTTGATTTTGGCTTAGTTTGCAGGTAAACTGGAGCCTAGCCCAGTTGAAGAAGTTAAAATGGTAAGAGGTATCGGAGAGAAAGGTGAGGTACTTGACACAAGGCATGTGCCAGAGTAAAATTATACCGTTGCATATTTGGTGAAGATGATATACATGAAGTATCCACTATCGGAGGTAACTAATGATGAGGAATATAATGTCTTTGTTTAACAAGTTCCAGCCAAGGTACTTGAATTTGATGATGAAAGGAAAACATTATTAAGTAAGTTACCAGCTAAGCAAGATGATGCTTTTGAACCTACCATAGAGATTGAGATAGAGTTAATAATTTTAGTGCTTTATGTGAACTAGGGGCAAGTGTTTCCACTATCCCCAAATCTGTTTATGATAGTCTTAATCTTGGTCCTTATGATAATACTGAGATTATATTGAATGTGACTAACTATACTTTTAATTAGGCAGTAGGCATTAAGCATGAAGTTACCCTATCATGACTGATCTTGTTGTAGTAAGTATGCCCGAGGATCCGATTGCTCCTATAATTCTTGGTAGACCATTTATAAGGACCGTCAAAGTCATGATAAATGTGTTTGAGGGGAATGTTCGTTTTGATTTACCAGTTAAATATCACTTTATAAGGTATTTCCCAAGGAAAAAGTAATTGAAGACCTACACGGGAGGTGGCATCATTTTGAATGCTAGGAGCTATGGTCTCGATGTTCAAGCACCACCTTGATCACCACTACAGTTGAGCTATCCGAACGAAAACAAGCGCTTCGTGGGAGGAAACCCACGAAAATAAAGTAGACAAGTAATTTTTTCTAATAAAAGGGTGATTGAAGTTCCGTGTGAAGATGTGAGTTTGGACGAGTAGTTATAATGAAGGCTTAGACTTGTGAATATGATTAATCTGATTGATGTTTGAACACATGGAAATATGTCTATGTATTGCTATGGAACTAACACCACGGGAAAACAAAGAAAAATACAAGTTTCAGAAGAAACAGACCAAAGGACGGCCTTTCCTACAACTACAGCGGCCACATGGGCGATCGTTTGACTTGCAGGAGGTTCCAGTGCAAAAAAGGCAGAGGCAACAAAGAGAAAGATGGCGTATCAAAAGGGCGCACATGCCATTTCGAGCATTCGTTTGATTCTCTGCAGAAACCATCAACAAGACCAGAGTGTACGACGGCCTTCCAATCAGTCGCAGACGCCCGTTCGAGCGGTCGTTTGACGTCTTCGACCAGGAGCACGAAATAGACAGAGCGAATGATGACGTTTTAAATGGACGCCGGCATCCGTTTCGACGGTTTTTCATTTGCATGTAGGCAATTGTGAGTTAAACCGGGTTAAGGACAATGTTCGATGAGCGGTCATTTTGCCCGCCGGCGGCTCCCATAAGCCCAAGGAAGGAGGTAAATTGCCCCTATCTCTCTCTCTCTTTTCTTCTTCTTCTCCCTCCAAACCTCTCCAAACCCTAGCAAAACTTCACCTGATCTCTCTATTCGTTCGTTTTGAGTTTGAATCCTTCCGTGTGATCGACCTAAGGTACGTTTCTCCTTCGATCCCCAACTTAGTTTTCGTGAATCCACATTCTACATGCCTAGCATTACCATGCCTAGGATATGCATATTTTTGATTCCAACTTGAGTTTGGCATGGATTTGTTGATATTTTTTATTGCCATGTCTAGGAGTAGGATGTTGTGAGTACCGCAGGATCATTATTTTTTTCATTGTATTGGACTAAAAAAAAATTTGTAGATGTTTTCACTCAGGGGATCATATTCATCGACCATGGAGCAAGGAAGAAGTTCCAGAATCTCACCGCAAGAGAGATCAAAGAAACAAACGGGCTTGCGTGAACACTCTCGCCAAGCTAGGTACCACTCATGATTTTAATTTGCTTTGTCATAATGTTGAGTTGCATCATTTTGTTTATTAGGGATGTGAGACTTATGAACGATTGATGCTTGAGTTTCTTAGTACTCTCTCGCATAATGTTGGTTTAATGCCAAATGTATATGAGGAGGAGAGGATCAATTTTTGTCTCCTTAACCCAAGACTTTAACGTCACTTTTGTTGAGTGGTGTAACTACTTTGGCTTCCCCAACAGTGATGATGATATAAGATATGTTTATGATTTCACTGACCCGCAGCCAAGGCAATCATTTTACTAGATGAGTCACCATGGCTCAAAGGAGCAAAGAGACAGTTGCATTGAAAGTCCTACTATACGTTATTTCTACTCTGTTATCACTAATTCTTTGCATGCAAGAGGATAAGTTTCTATGGTGAATGATGAGAACATGCTAGTTCTCAGGAAAGCAGCAAACTTGGATGTCGGTTATTCTCGCAACCTAGGGGAAATACTTTTTCTACACCTCGCGCATCAAGAAAATCATGCACAAGGAGATATCTTGTGTGGATGAGTGATCACCATGTTGGCCAACTCTCTTGGCCTCAACTACAATCACCTCCGCCCCATTGTCGGTAACACCCTTGTTAACATTGGTGTTCTTACTAGCGCTAGTATGGTAGTAGTTCATAATGGTCGTCATTGAGTAAAAATTCTTGGAGTGGCGTACTTGTTAACGAAAGCACATTTGCCCCCTTGCTGGTTTTGGTAATTAATAACAACATATATGTCATTGGACTCATGTTTCCACTAACTATATTTCAGGAAAAGTCCAATGATGGGATGGCAATAAATTGTGAGGAGATACCCCAAGATGCAAGGAATAGATTGGTAAAGCTTCAAGCTAGAAGACTCTCTTTTCACTATGTGAGAAATCACTTTGAGTCCATAGGAAAGCCAATACTATTAAAAGGGGTAAGGTATTGGTGGTGAACAAATTGCTCCACGTGCACAAGTGCTAGCCACCAAAAACATCCACAAGCTCTCCCACAAAAATACTTTGTCAAAAACCTAATCCACAAAATCGGTGCAACCAAGTTTTCATCCGGCGCTACCGATTTTCTACCCAAGACAGAACCCTAGCCAAACCCTAGCTTTTCGGTACCACCGAGATTGCACCGGTGCAACCGAGTTTCAGTGACCAACTTTCTGGTGACCCAGTTTATAAAATAGGAATTTCCGAGTTTTATGGATCGGTGTCACCGAGTTTGGAAACTGCCCTTGGCCACTCGTTTCGGTACCACCGAGATTCCTATATCAGTCTCACCGAGATTCCGAAAGTTGCCACATTTTGAATAGATTGGTACAACCGAGTTTTGCTTCGGTTTCACCAAGAAGGTGAATAATGTTGTAACGGTTGGATTTTTGGAGATGCCTATATATACCCATCCACCACATCCCACTCGCAAGAGAAGAACTCAGAACAGTTCCACACTTCCCATATCCAAATTTCTGAGAGAGAACCACCTACCATTGTGTTGAGATCAAGATCATCCACTCCAACCATATGGATCCTGATTTCTAGCCTCACCAAGTTGCTTTCCACCCAATCAATCCCTTCTACCAAGAAAAATCTGTGAGAGAGTGATTGAGTGTTGAGGAGTCTATCATCTTGAAGCACAAGAGCAAGGAGTTCATCATCACTATCAAGCCTGTTACCTTTTGGACGATGTTGCCTCCTAGATTGGTTAGGTGTTGCTTGGGAGCCTCCTACTTCGTGTTGTGGAGTTGAACCAAGAAGTTTGTATGGGCAAGGAGATCGCCAACTTCGTGAAGATCTACCCATAGTGAGGCTAGTCCTTCGTGGACGGAAGCCGTTATGGAATAGTCAAGGTTGCTTCTTCGTGGCGCCTTATGGGTGGAGCCCTCCATGGACTCTCGCGACCATTACCCTCCATGGGTTGAAGACTCCATAAACGTGGATGTACCATAGCACCACCTATCGGAACCACGGGAAAAATCTTCGTGTCTACAATTGCATTTGATCTTGTAACCCTTACCTCTATTACATGTGCTTGTCTTTACTTTCCACTGCAATACTCTTAGACTTGCATGTGTAGGGTGTGCTTGACTTGCTATCATTGCTAAAATCTGCCCACAACTAAAATTGGGAAAAGGTAGGATTTTTATTTGGTCAAGTAGTGTAATCACCCCCCTCTAGACATACTTTCGATCCTACAAGTGGTATCAGAGCTTTGGTCTCCATTGCATTGGTTTCACAACCTAGGGGAGTATGACGTCTAGTGAGGGAAGTTACCACCATAGAGGTCCGTACTTTGATGGTACTAATTTTGCTAGTTGGAAGCATAAGATGAAAATGCATATTCTTGGTCATAACCCCGCCGTTTGGGCTGTTGTTCGTGTTGGCTTGCAAGGTGAATTCTTTGGTGATGGAAAGGAACCGGATCGTGAAGCGACCGCGGATGAATTGAAGATGTTGCAATGCAATGCTCAAGCATGTGACATTCTCTTCAACTGCCTATGCCCCCAAGAATTCAAAAAAATCAACCGTCTTGAGAATGCAAAGGAAATTTGGGATACTTTGGTACTGATTCCGTCAGAGAATCTAAGTTGGACGTGCTTCAAAGTCAACTTGATATGTTCAAGATGAAGGATGGTGAAGGAGTTGCAGAGATGTACTCTAGGCTTGCTCTCATCACCAATGAGATTGCCAGCTTAGGAAGCAAAGAAATGACCGACAAATTCATCATCAAGAAGATACTTAGAGCTTTGGATGGAAAGTATGACACCGTGTGCACACTTATCCAAATGATGCCAAACTACAAAGATCTCAAGCCTACGGAAGTCATTGGTAGAATTGTTGCTCATGAGATGTCACTCAAAGACAAGGAAGAACTTCACAACAAGTCTAGCGGTGCTTACAAAGCCACAAGTGATGCTCCCGCTACTTCAAGCGACAACCTTGTTACCAATGCAGAGATAAGCCTCATGGTCAAGAAATTCAACAAGTTCTACAAGAGTAGAGGCAAAGAGAGGAACTCCAACTCAAGATATGAAGAAAGGCGTTCATCTAGTCGTGAGCGGAATTGTTACAATTGTGGAAGGCCCGGACACTACTCAAATGAGTGCACGGCCCCCCACAAAAGAATAGAAGAGTCACCTAGAATGAAGAGCTCAAGAGATGAGTCACCTCGAAGAGAGAGAAGGAGTAGAGATGATCATTATAAATGAAGACCCTCAAGGAGAAGTAGGGATTCAGAGAAGAAGGACAAGTACACCAAGAGCTACTAAAGAAGAAGACATCAATCTCATGTTGGTGAATGGGTTTCCAGCTCCGATTTCGACAACCAATCCGATTGAAGCTATCACTCTGACTCCGACTATAGTCAAGATGAAGGTGTTACCAGACTTGCACTTGTTTCCTCCAACTCCTACGACATATTTGATTCACCAAATGAAGGGAGTGGAAGTTGCTTCATGACTAAAGGCCCCAAGGTACCACACCCCGAATATCTTGATTTCAATAGTGATGAGGATGATCTACTTGGAGATGATGACTTGCTATTTGATAAAAACTAGTGATATTAGTCAAAATGAGCTAGTCAATGATCATGCTAGTCAAGATAAGTCGTGTGATGATGATAAGAAGGAAATAGAATGACTAACTAAAGAATTAAACACTCTTAAGTTAGCTCATGAATCTACTTTAGAAGATCATAGAGAGCTTCTTAGGACTCATGAGAAGCTACGCTTCGAGAAGCTCAATTTGGAGCAAGGACATGAGTTTCTTAAGGCAATCAATGACACCTCCGAAAGAAGACTTCTTCTTATCTAGCCAAACAACTACTCTTGTCTACATTCATTCCACAAGTTAAGACTAAGCAATCTAGTAACAACGGCAAGAAAAGTTCTTCAACTAGTAGCAACAAAAATGATAAATCCAATGATATTTCTTCTAGTAGTTCTAGGGATCCAACTAACAACTCTCTTAGCCAAGTTACACTTGAGCAAGAAAATGATCTATTGAAAGGGATTGTAGAGAAAGGTATCTACAAATTTCTTGCCGGATGTAAGCAATTTGAGGAAATTGTACGCAAGCATGGAGGATACCGGAAAAACCATGGCATTGGCTACTTCAACAAAAATGGATTTTAATGGGAAGAAGGTCCATACCCCAAGCCCAAGTTTGTTCCTCAAAGGGAGAAGGATGAACATACTCTTTCCAAGGGAACAAAAGCTCAAGATGACCTTCCACCACAAGATCACAAGCTCAAGGGCAAGGACAAGCTTCAAGAGGAGATTGAGTCATATGAAGATGAATCCCAAGCTTTGGTCAAGTGGGTTCCCAAGTCTTCTACAAGCTCAACTTCTACAAGTGCCACTTCTACACCGAGGATTCCCATCAACTTGATGTGGGTCCCCAAGAAGAAGAACTAGAGAAGTTCTCGAGGGGTGACTCCGCCAATGAAATTCACTCACATTCATTATTGGCAAAGACTAGTTGCAATCAACATCAACATTATGCAATAGTTCAAGGAGTCACACATTCCCTCAAAGGTAAGCAAGGGACAAGGTAATTAATGAATCCATGGACATCATCATGTATGCTTTGCACTTTGATGACACACAAGTATAGGGGACAATCATAGTCCTTTCGATAAGTAAGAGTGTCGAACCCAACGAGGAGCAGAAGGAAATGACAAGCAGTTTTCAGCAAGGTAATTTCTGCAAGCACTGAAATTCTAGGTAACAGATAGTTTGATAGCAAGATAATTGGTAACGAGCAAGTAAGGGTAATGGTAAATAAGTTGGAGAAAAGTAGCCCAATCTTTTTGTGGCAACGGACAGGCCAGAACAATATCTAGTAATAGGCAAAGTGTTCTTGAGGGTACACGGAATTTCATCTAGTCACTTTTATCATGTTGGTTTGATTCGTGTTCGCTACTTTGATAATTTGATATGTGGGTCGGCCGGTGCTTGGGTGCTGTTCTTACTTGAACAACCTCCCACTTATGATTAAACCCCTCACAAGCATCCACAACTACGAGAAAAGTATTAAGATAAAATCTAACCATAGCATTAAACGTTTGGATCCAAATCAGCCCCTTGCGAAGTAGCGGATAAACTAGGGTTTAAGCTTCTGTCACTCTAGCAACCCATCATCTAAGAACTACTCCACAATGCACTCCCTTAGGCCCATGAATGGTGAAGTGTCATGTAGTCGACATTCACATGACACCACTAAGGGAATCACAACATATATATCATCAAAATATCGAACACATATCAAATTCACATGATTACTTGCAACATGACTTCTCCCGTGACCTCAAGAACAAAGGTAACTACTCACAAATAATAAACATGCTCAAGATCAGAGGGGTATTAAATAGAATAATGGATCTGAACATATAATCTTCCACCAGATAAACCATATAGTAATCAACTACGCAAGGTAATCAACACTACTAGTCACCCACAGGTACCAATCTGAGGTTCTGGTACAAAGATTGAACACAAGAGATGAACTAGGGTTTGAGAGGAGATGGTGTTGTTGAAGATGTTGATGAAGATTGGCCTCCCAAAGATGAGAGGGGTGTTGGTGATGACAATGGCTTCGATTTCCCCCTCCGGGAGGGAAGTTCCCCCGGCGGAATCGCTCCGCCGGAGGGCAAAAGTGCTCCTGCCCAAGTTCCGCCTCGAGGCGGCGACGCTTCGTCCTGAAAGTCCTCCTCTTATTTTTCTAGGTCAAATGTGACTATATACCAGAAGATGGGCACCGGAGGTGGGCCGAGGACGCCACAACCCATCAGGGCATGCCCAGGGGGGCCTGGCGTGCCCTGGTGGGTTGTGCCCACCAGGTTTGCCCCCTCCGGTAGTTTTCTGCTCCAGTATTTTTTATTTAATCCAAAAATAATCTCCGTAAAATTTCAGCTTCATTGGAGTTGTGCAGAATAGGTATCTCTGATGTGCATTTTTCAGGTCCAGAACTCTAGATGCCGGTATTCTCCCTCTTTGTGTAAACCTTGCATATTATGAGAGAAAAGGCATTAGAATCACTCCTTAAAGCATTATTATTTGACAAAACATAATAAATAACAGTAGGAAATCATGATGCAAGATGGACGTATCACACTCCATGTCCATAGATATCCTTGTATTTGTCTCTTGTGTTTGGGACTAACCCATGTAGGTGAGGAGAGTAAGAAAGAAAAGGATTGCTCCCAACTCAAGATGATCTTCATCAACTATGAGCATCCACCACTACATCACTCACATGAAGTCTTCTATGACAAAACCCAAGGTTAGTTTATCCCTCTTAGGGGGGGATGTCACATCAAGGGGGAGCTTTACTCTAAGACTTGAGTTAAAGCATCTCTTAGAATGTGACAACATTAAATGCTTTATGTAAAAGTGGCAACTCCACTTGTGCTTAAACGATGAGTATGACCTATGATCAAGTATTCTTACTTGGCTCCTAAGTAAATATACTCATATATAGATGACTACGTCATCGCCCAAGTGCTTGATAGATGCTAGAATGTTTGTGCATGTTTGCCATGATTTCATTTGATATCTTATTGTGTGAGCATATTGGTCTACATATCTTTATTCATTCGAGGATATCCAATTGTAGCTATTTGCCTTTTGTTTTTGTTTTGCCAATTGGATATACAAGAATGCCTAGGACCCCTCTCTAGCTATCTGTGCTTTCTCACCTCAAGTTCTATTCATGCTACATCACAAAAACTTGAACAAGCACTTGTCGAACCCTCTGTGTGAGGAGCACTCGCAGTACTGTTTCGTCAAGGCTGACCTCCAAAACCTCCCTAAAGTGCAACTCGGTGTAACCAACCAGAAAATCTCGGTTCCACCGAATGCCTAGTGTTGATCTGTATTTGCACCTCGGTACCACCGATACCATAATATCGGCTTCACCGAGTTTCCCTGTCAACTGACAGTAGAGGAACTCGGTGACACCGAAATTTTAGTATCGGTGACACCAACAGTGAAGGGTACTTAATCCGGCGGACCCGACGTTTTGAAATTTCATCTTAAAATGCCAAGTCCCCAACCCTAAGCTGCAGCACCAGGTCCCTTTGGTCGTCGCCCTTGCCTCCCTGAGCGCCTTCGCCGTTGGGATACACGCCGTCGACGGAAATCTCCACTGCCGTCGCCGCCGTAGCGGATTCATCGCCAAGATAGGGTATGAATCTGGCCCCTTGTGCGCCCCTCTATCCGATTCATGCGCATTAGGTTACTTCCATCTACAATCCACAGTGTGCAATCTTTCTATCCCACAAGAATCATCCCTAGATTGGAAAACGAGGAAATTCTGGATCTGAACTCCAGCAACATGCATCTCGGTGACACCGAGTCGATAGAATCGGTTCCACCAATTCAGATTTCAGGGTTTCTGAGAACCACTTCGGTGAGACCGAGTAGTTCTTTTTGGTCACACCGAAAAGGTTGCCCAAGTTTCTGTTAAGCAAGCGGTCAGACTCGGTGACTCCAAAAATTTCAACCGGTGATACCGAAATGTATTTTGTAGTAGTTCATACCCAAAGTTTCTGAGTTTAAATTTTGAAAAATGTTTGTGTTTTTGTGATGCTCAACCTTTTTGCTCTTCTGTACTCCATTCACAGCATGTCAGCTTCAGGTGATAGTCAGAATGACTCCAGAGAGCCTAGCATTAATGCAAATCCAGGCACTAGTCCTGAGCCAAGCTCATCTTCAGAAGATCCAGGCCCCCCAAGTTCTCATGGGTTTCCCAAGGCTGCTACAAGAGCCAGGAGGAAATTGAACTTAGATAAAGAGGACTCTGATTTTGTGCCAGAAGAGGTTCTTGCCAAGAAAAGGCAAGACAAAGCGGACAAAGCTACCAAGAAGTCTGCATCTGAGGCCACCTCGTCTAGGAGGCCTGTCAGAAAGGAGTATGCCAGTTCTGAGGTTGTGAGAGCACTAGAGAGTGCTAGGGCAACCATGTCTGTTGAACCAGCCAGAAGCTCTATGCCCAAGAAACCAGCTGAGAAGAAGAGAAGCAGGAAGAGGATTGTTCATGTTGTTGGAAGACCTACTTCCATGTATGAAGATCTAGAAGAAGCTGAAGAAGTGGAAGAGCCAGCTGCCAAGGCTCCTCCCAAGAAGAAGAAGAAGCTGCTAGCTGATGCTATGCCCAAGCAAGCTCCTTCTAAGAGCAAACCTTCTGCACCAAAGAAGCCCAAGAGGACCACAAGAGATATCCCTCTTGCTGCCAAGAACAAGAGATCTTCCACTATGGATGAAAAGGAAGAAGTTTCTGTGTAAAGGAAGCTCTGACCCCATCTGCCAGCTCATGATGATACCCATCCCATAGCTGAGGACATGAAGAAGAGGAAAGACTCAGGGCTGAGGCTATGGAGAGCAAATGACCCTTATGCCTCCAGGAGAAGGACTGTTGTTGATCCTAGATTTCACAGCAAGGAGCAGCAAGATTTTTATGAGACTGTCCTATTGGACAAGAGCCTAGATGTGAGTGATATGAGATATGTAGACTGGGACTACATTAAGGAGAATGAAGATTATTTTCCCCATGTGCAAGAGAACTTCAAGGCCATTGACATTGATGCATTTGTTGGTAGAGAGTTTACCCCATGGAATGATGAGATGATCATGCAATTCTACTCCATAGTTCATTTTTATGGAGATGGTAGAATTGTTTGGATGACTGAAGGTGTCAGGTATGAACCCATAGTTGAAGAGTGGGCTACCATCTGAGGAGCCCCACAAGTAGAAGATGGTGATTTGGATGTGTACTCTGAGGCCAAGATGAATCATAATTCCATGGCAACGATGTACAAGGAGATTCCTGCTGACTATGTGCATTCACATAAGTTTGGCTCAGTATACTATCTGCAGGCAGGACTGACCTCCACCACCACCATCATGAGGTACACTTTGATGCCCAAGTCAGGAGATGACAAGATGATCCGAGGATACTCCATCAACATGCTGCATCATGTAGACCTTCACACCAGATTCAGGGTAATGGACTTGATAGTAGAGACTGTGAAGAGGACTGCTGCTGATCAGAAGAGATCATGTGGATATGCACCATACATTCAGATGCTTATTAACTCAAAGCTTGAAAAGAATGTATATGCACTTGATCGACCACATATGCCACTCCAGCCAAAGTTCGAGGACAAGGTTGTGGTGATGAATCCAGATCATCCCACTTCATCTACTGCACAGGCAGCAGCTGAGGCAGCCAGAGTAACTAGTGCTCCAGTGCCAAGGACAAGGAATGAGCAGATCGACCTCATCCTTAACTCTATCCAAGGCATGCAGAATGACATCACTGAGATTCTGAAGAACCAAAAGAGCCTGGAATTGTTGAAGACAAGCTTCATACTTTGAACAACAAGGTGGATGGGCTGACTAAGACAGTTGATGAGCTCAAGAAGGAGGTGGACTCAGAACCCCTTCCCCACACCTTAGAGGATGATGATGATGATGATGATGATGATGATGACAGTCGCCCTCTCAGGCCCAGCACTCAGTTCAAGACCCAAGCTAGATCTGCGATAGTGCCAGCTTTAGAGTTGAGACCATCGTCCTCAGCACCTGCTGTAGCTCCTTCAGTCCCACCAGCTCCATCAGCACCTCAAGTGTCTACTCCAACCCCTTCCATGACATCGGCCAAAGTCTTCGCAGATGCGGTTCTCTCGACTCCTATGTCAACAACGGGGGGAGATCAGCCCCAGAGAGGCGATTAGTCCTATACCTTTGAACTTTTTGGTAACTTGTTGCCCAAGGGGGAGAAGTTGTATAGATCATTAGGGCTTGGAGAGAGAGAGAGAGAGTCTTTCTTTTTATTGCTCTCCAAAACTTTAAAATCTTTTGGTTGTTCGTTTGTGTTATACTTGTTGGTGTTTGATCATGCACTTCTTATGTGTTGCTAGTACGTCTTATCTTTTGAGATGCTTATGAGATGATCATTCACTTCTTGCTTGATGTGGTGTGCTATGTTGTTCATTCATATTATTCCCGCACACCACCAAGCTGTATGTGACATGCAAGAGTGCCCTATGAACCTAATCGATTGTGCATTTGCATTCAAACGCAAATTCAAAATAGTGCACAAATTTAGGGGGAGATCTTGCTTATCACATACGTCTCAAAGCGATGACTCTTTTCATTGATTATATCATATGTCGAAGCTTTGATCTATATGTTGTCATCAATTACCAAAAAGGGGGATATTGAAAGCACATTTCCTACCTTGGTGGTTTTGGTAATTAATAACAACATATATGTCATTGGACTCATGTTTCCACTAAGTATATTTCAGGAAAAGTCCAATGATGGGATGGTTATAAATTGTGAGGAGATATCCCAAGATGCAAGGAATGGATTGGCAAAGCTTCAAGCAAGAAGACTCTCTTTTCACGTTGTGAGAAATCTCTTTGACTCCATAGGAAAGCCAATACTATTAAAAAGGGGTAAGGTATTGTTGGTGAACAAATTGCTCCATGTGCACAAGTGCTAGCGACCAAAACCACCCACAAGCTCTCCCACAAAAATACTCTGTCAAAACCCTAATCCACAAAATCGGACCCACCAAGTTCTCATCTAGCCCTACCGAGACTGCATCGGTGCAACCGAGTTTCAGTGACCAACTTTCCGGTGACCTAGTTTATAAAATCAGAATTTCCGAGTTTTATGGATCGATGTCACCGAGTTTGGAAACTTCCCTCGGTCACTCGTTTCGGTACCACCGATATTCCTATATCGGTCTAACCAAGCTTCCGAAAGTTGCCAAATTTTGAACAGATCGGTACAACCGAGTTTTGCTTCGTTTTCACCGAGAAGGTCAATAATGTTGTAACGGTTGGAGTTTTGGAGATGCCTATATATACCCCTCCACCACATCCCACTCACAAGAGAAGCACTCAGAACAGTTCCACACTTCCCATATCCAAATTTCTGAGAGAGAACCACCTACCCTTGTGTTGAGATCAAGATCATCCACTCCAACCATATGGATCTTGATTTATAGCCTCCCCAAGTTACTTTCCACCCAATCAATCCCTTCTACCAAGCCAAACCTGTGAGAGAGTGATTGAGTGTTGAGGTGTCTATCATCTTGAAGCACAAGAGCAAGGAGTTCATCATCACTATCAAGCCTATTACCTTTTGGACGCTGGTGCCTACTAGATTGGTTCGGTGTTGCTATGGAGCCTCCTACTTCGTGTTGTGGAGTTGAACCAAGAAGTTTGTACGGGCAAGGAGATCGCCTACTTCGTGAAGATCTACCCATAGTGAGGCTAGTCCTTCGTGGACGGAAGCCGTTATGGAATAGTCAAGGTTGCTACTTGATGAGAACCGAACCTCGAGACGAGGGTCGATCCGTTATTGGCCCGATTTTTCACGGCACAAAAATCCATCGCAGCAAGAACAAGATGCGGGTTTACGAAGATGTTCACAAACCTCGCAAAAACAACACGCCAACCCCTCGATCCGAAGGAATAACGAGGACGAACCGTATAGGTTCAACTTGTAATATCCTACGTGTCGCAGGAACTCACACACTAGTAGAGATTTTTCACACAAGGTTTCTCTAAACTCGATAATGGCCGACGGCTGGAAAACACACACGTGTCTATTTCATCTAAAAAATAACCTTCATTACAATAGCCACACCTGGCTTTATTTATAGCCTTGACACACGTACAAAATATATTTCAAAAGTAATTAAACTACCGACCCTAATAACTCATGTAACAACTAAGGACTCTCTTTAATTTAGGCTAATACAATCCCTGAAACTCTGCAACCGTCGATCCGTTCGGTGGCCCCCATCCGGCTGTGCACAAGCACATCAAATCCTTTGGTGAACGAGGACTCTGAGCGAGCATATCTAGCTCAGGTGGTCGTGACCTTTCAAAGTAGTAGTAGAAGTAGTCATGGACTCGTTTCTCCTTGATTGGTACGCACGTGTACTTGTCTTAAAGAAAACAAATCATGTTTCCAATTACCTTGGTCCATGGAAAAGTGAGGGACTCCAACTTCTCCTGATTCACATGCAAAATACGTACCAGTGCTCAATTCTTGCAGATACACAGACGTACATGACACATCAATTAGCTCCTTCTCAACTTTGTAATGCTTACTATCAATTTCCAGATTTGGCATAACAGAAACATCATATGTGACTTGAAATGCTACTTTATTAATGGTACCATTTATTGACATGATCATATCATCCTCTCCCCCTTCAGGCGATACCATCCTCGGTTTTGAGTCGATTTCTTCATAATATTTTTATTTGTAGATTGAACATATGACGGCAATATTTCAGCACCTTCGGCATCCTTCTTTGCTTGTTCTTGTTCCTTCATTATGAGGATTCATTCTTTCCTCCAAATCCTGAACAACTTCTTCTCCATGGCCATGAGAACATATTTTGTATCCCGATCAATAGTGTATGTATTGGCAAGATAGTGATGAGTAGCATTCCTATCCTTGTACCATGGCTTTCCCAGTAGGACGTGACATGAAATCATCGGTGCAGAAATTGTGTCGCACAAGACCTCACAAAAGAATTTGCCGACTGAAAACAATACCGTAGTTTGATGCGTGATGTCAAGCTTGCCGTAGCACCTCCTCAGTGAGTACGGTCGTGGATGTGGTGTCATCGGTAGCTGCATCTTCTCCACAGAGGGATCACTAGAAGTGTGTCTAGAGGGGGGGGTGAATAGACTACTAGCAGGAATTTAAAACCTAACCTTTTCCCAAGTTAATTGGTTGGCAGATTTTAACAATTATAGAAAGTCTAATACACCCTACACATGCAAGTCAACAAGTATGGCAGCGGAAAGTAAAGACATTGCACATGGAAGTAAAGAGTTGAGATAGGAAGATCAAACGCATGAGGGACACGGAGATTTTTCCCGTGGTTCCGATAGGTGGTGCTATCGTACATCCACGTTTATGGAGTCTTCAACCCTCGGAGGGTAACGGTCGCGAGAGTCCACGGAGGGCTCCACCCATAAGGGTCCACGAAGTAGCAACCTTGACTATTCCATAACGGCTTCTGTCCACGAAGGACTAGCCTCACTATGGGTACATCTTCATGAAGTAGGCGATCTCCTTGCCCGTACAAACTTCTTGGTTCAACTCCACAACACGAAGTAGGAGGCTCCCAAGCGACACCTGACCAATCTAGGAGGAACCACCCTCCAAAAGGTAATAGGCTTGGCAATGTCGATGAACTCCTTGCTCTTGTGCTTCAAGATGATAGACTCCTCAACACACAATCACTCTCTCACAGATTTGGCTGTGGTGGAAGAGATTGAATTGGTGGAAAGCAACTTGGGGAGGCTAGAGATCAAGATTCATATCGATGGAGTGGAATAGCTTGATCTCAACACATGAATAGGTGGCTCTCTCTCAGAAAATTGGATGGGGCAAGTATGGAATAGTTCTGAGTGCTTCTCTTTCGAGTGGGTGGTGGTGAAGGGGTATATATAGGCATCCCCAAAAATCCAACCGTTACACCTAAAGTGACCAGCTCGGTGACATCGATGTGTGAATCTCGGTGGTACCGAAGTGACCAAAAGGTAGTAACTTTTGAATCTCGGTGAGACCGATACATAACTCTCGGTGGTACCGATCAGGTGACCAACGGTCAGATTGCACAACTCGGTGACGCCGATTTCCATATCTCGGTGGTACCGATTCTTGACCATGGCTTACGAGAGAGTTGGTCTAGAAACTCGGTGGCGCCGATTCACAATTCTCGGTGGTACCGATTCTTGTGAATGGCTATCCAGAGAGTTGGTCCAAAAACTTGGTGAGACCGACTGGCAAAACTCGGTGGTACCGAAGACTGAAAATAGCTAAACAGAAAGTTGGCAATTGAACTCGGTGGCACCGATGCAGAATCGGTTGCACCGACTGGCTAGGGTTTGGCATGGGTCTGTGTGAGTTTGGGAATCGGTGGGACCGAGTGGGAATTGTTGGTTGCACCGATTTTGGATATTTGGCTTTGGACAGACTTTTGTGGAAGAGCTTGTGGGTGTTTTTGGTGACTATCTCTTGTGCACGTGGAGCATCTGGTTCACCAACAGTACCTTACCCCCTTTTAATAGTATTGGCTTTCCTATGGACTCAAAGTGATTTCTCACAAAGTAAAATGTAGAGTCCTCTTGCTTGAAGCTTTGCCAATCCATTTCCTTGCATCTTGGGGTATCTCCACAATCCTTTTGCCAACCCATCTCTCTATGGACTTCATCTGAAATACACTAGGTAAAAGTATTAGTCCAAGAGACAATGTATGTTGTCATGAATTATCAAAACCACCAAGGGAGCATATTGTGCTTTCATCCACCATGTCGATGCCGACCACGTTGATGGAACTGTCGTGGTCGATAGTCATGGCACAAACTTTGTCTCCCATTTTACAACATGTATGAAAAAGTTTAGCGCCATAGTGTGTCTCCTCAAGAAAAAAGTCACCGGATAATTTCCAATAACTCCTCCTTGATGACGACGCGCCGGTCGTCTCCTCCAAAGTGCCGTGAGCAACGCCGGTATCTGATACCACCTGATGAGAACCGAACCTCGAGACGAGGGTCGATCCGTTGTTGGCCCGATCTTTCACGGCACAAAAAACCATCGCAGCAAGAACAAGATGCGGGTTTATGAAGATGTTCACAAACCTCGCAAAAAAAACACGCCAACCCCTCGATCCGAAGGAATAACGTGGACGAACCGTATATGTTCAGCTTGTAATATCCGACGTGTCGCAGGAACTGACACGCCAGTAGAGATTTTTCACACAAGGTTTCTCTAAACTCGATAATGGCCGATGGCCGGAAAACACACACGTGTCTATGTCATCCCAAAAGTAACCTTCAATACAATAGCCGCACCTGGATTTATTTATAGCCTTGACACACGTACAAAGTATATTTCAAAAGTAATTAAACTACCGACCCTAACAACTCATTTAACAACTAAGGACTCTCTTTAAATTAGGCTAATATAATCTCTGAAACTCTGCAACCTTCGATCCGTTCGGTGGCCCCCATCCGGCTGCGCACAAGCACAACAAATCCTTTGGTGGACGAGGACTCCGAGCGAGCATATCTAGCTCAGGTAGCTGTGACCTTTCAAAGTAGTAGTAGAAGTAGTCATGGACACATTTCTCTTTCTTATCTCCTTGATTTGCATGAACGTGTACTTGTCTTAAAGGAAACAAATCCTGTTTCAAATTACCTTGGTCCATGGAAAAGTGAGGGACTCAAACTTCTCCTGATTCACATGCAAAATACGTACCAGTGCTCAATTCTTGCAAATACACAGACGTACATGACACATCAATTAGCTCCTTCTCAACTTTGTAATGCTTACTATCAATCTCCAGATTTGGCATAACAGAAACATCATTTGTGACTTGAAATGCTACTTTATTAATGGTGCCATTTATTCAATGATCATAACACTACTTCGTGGACCCTTATGGGTGAAGCCCTCCGTGGACTCTCGCGAGTGTTACCCGCCGTGGGTTGAAGACTCCATAAACGTGGATGTACGATAGCACCACCTATCGGAACCATGGGAAAAATCTTCGTGTCTACAATTGCGTTTGATCTTCTAACCCTTAACTCTATTACATGTGCTTGTCTTTACTTTCCGCTGCAATACTCTTAGACTTTCATGTGTAGGGTGTGCTTGACTTGCTATCATTGCTAAAATCTGCCCACAACTAAAATTGGGAAAAGGTAGAATTTTTATTTGGTCAAGTAGTCTAATCACCCCCCCCTCTAGACATACTTTCGATCCTACAATTACCCACACCTATGCTTAACCATTTCTCCATCAAGCATGGACAATTGCATTTTGTTGCACATGAAGGAGATGCATCTTTTGATCAAGAAGGCCCAACACCTGAACATGTAGATGAAGAAGAACTCGCCATCGACAAAAATGAGGAGCAGCCCCAACAAGACTCACACCACCTATGCGGATCTCAACAACCTCCAAGGCTCTATCCATGATATGAGCAACCTTGCATCGTCCCTGAGAGGCACAACCGCCAGCATGAACATGGACTTCTCCAACTTGAGGCAGGAGTGGGCTCCTGACCAACCGCCAAAATGATCTTGCCAGTTTGGGCTTGCAAGAGCCTAAGCTTGGGGGAGGTTATCACCACTTCTACATCAAGATGTGGCAGTATTTGAATGTAAATGAGGTTGTACTTAAGCTCAAGGAGCTTCAAATCACTCGTGTTGATTTTTTCCAACACTTTGCTTTTTGTTTCCTTTTGCTTTTATTTTTATTTTTTCCTTTGCGATATTTTGGTTGCAAGTTATTTTTCAAAAACCAAAAACCAAAAAAATAGAATAAACTTTGTTTTTCTCGTGTTCTTCATTTGATCCCACTGGAGTTCGTTTGCATTTTGTTTTCAGAGGAGTTGATCTATGCCATGACAAAGAGGAATCCAAGGGCTAGGAAGAGAAGTGTGTAAATTTGCAACCATGAAGGTATGTCCTACAACCCCCCCCCCCGTGTGTTGCACTTGGATACTTAGAATATATGTAGTAGTTGTATGTGTGATATGTGTAGATGGGAGTAAGTCTTGATTGTTGATACAAAGGTTTTGCTCTAGCAGCTGAAATAATTTTGTAACCTTTGTTTCTTTAGTTTAGAGAACTAAGACTTGCGGTGGGACAATTTTTGAATGAAATGATATTAACAAAGTATAACTTTGCACAAGAGAAAGTATTTCTAGACTTGGGAGTTGAGAAATTGTAGTGGAAGTGATGTTTCATATACTCAACCCCATGTTGTTAATTTTAATAGACTTGATAGCACCTGTGGATTAAATGTCTAGAGGAACTTAGTTAAAAGGTGGGTGAGATTATGCCAAAAATCTTTGTTGTATATCTCAACATGGTGTTACAGCCTCCGGCTGGTGCCATAGCCTTCGCTACTAGATATGCGTTTACATTTGTAAATGTGGCTTCGTCACCCTTCTTGATGTTATGCTGGGGACTCCGCAGGCCAATGTACGATCCACCAAGAGCGACAACTCAGATTTCGGCCATGAGGTTGTTAGCATACATAGTAGCAACACTAAAAACGAATATTATTCAGCTTTCCCTTGAGTGGGTGTGTATGTGGTAAATAAAGGGGACTGATCAAAAGAGCTCGAAAGAGACATTATTGCTAAAGGTTCATAGTTCCCAAACATTAAGCCACAATGAAAACCTATGCATGACCACTTATTTGGTATAATCTCTTTCACTTGACAATCAAAGTTACAACAAACAATGATTAAGAAGTGTTTAAGAGCCTAGAAGAGGAGGAAATTGTGGGTGTGCTCATGAGCACTTGAGCATCATATTTTACTACATTCTCTATCTGTACGAAACTATTTCGTCCATTCCCGACAAGCAAGTGATGTCTACATTAAATGAAATGAAGTGTTGCAAAGATGTTTTATCTAGTAGATCAGAATTTTTTTGTTGATTATTTTTGCTTCACTAACACTTGCAATATAACCATGCCACCACTATATCTACGATAAGTTTTTAGGTCAACAAGCGGAGGGCTATCTTGTAACATCCCAAATTTTTAGATTTGGAATGTTAACAGGATCATTCTTTTTCTTCATGATTTCAATGCATATTTGAAATTTTCTGAGTATTCAAAGTGTTTTCCAACTCAAGGCAAAAATATTTGGATTGGAGATAATATGACTTCTCCCCTATTAGATATAGTTGGAAAATGCTAAGAATATAATCTATAGTTCACAGTATTTAATTTGAGAGTTTTCAAAGTTAGATTTATTTTAGAGTTGGTTTTAGTGCTTTTTATTAGCACCTATTGCGTAAAAATATTTTTGCAAACTCTTAATCGACTTGGAAAATGTTCATTATTTTCTAATATAGCTATAATATTTTCCTGTGTGTTTATAGTATTTTAGGAATCTATTTTGTATTTTTATTTTATCAATTATAGCTCCTGTTATTTAGTAATTGGGGGATACCCATATTTCACTGTTTCGATAGGCTTCAAGGCAGCCCATTTCTCGCTCCAGCGCCCACGCGCGAGAGTCGTCGCAACAGCGATAGCAGGCCGGCAGCCCACCGAAGGCCACAACCCACCCCGCATACCCCTCTCCTTGTTTGTTTTTTTCTCCATAGCCTCTGACGAGCCGACCCCACATTTCATCCCGTTCCTCCTGCCGTGCTCTTTCTGGAGACTGTCCCCGATCCAAACTCGATCGATCCGCTGCCCCTCGACCACGGTATCCTCCTATTAGTATTTCACCTCCTCCTCCTCGTTCAATTTTCGCAAAAACCTTGGACCCCCGTGCCCTGGAGCCCGATTGGATCTCGCCGGAATCCACCGCCGCAGAAGCTCCTCCACCGGACAAATTCGACGCTACCGGAGGTCCCCAGCATCTCACTACCCCTCTGTGATCTTTGCCTCGATGTCCTCTACCTCTATGACCCCTTAGTTCACGCAGGGGAGCACCATATCGAGCACGTTGACCTCGACCCGAAGTCCAACTCTGACGCCGCTGCTCCAGCCACGTCGTCTCGTCGCGGGAGCAAGCCCAGGTCGTCCCTGAAGGCGTTACCGAGTTCTCCATCTCTGTACATGCCGTCCCTCCTCCCGTAGCTCCTGCAGCATCCGACACCCGCCGCAGTTGTCGCCGTCGTCACCACCGAGCCGCTCGCGCCGGTCTTCTCCAGGTCCGGTGCCGCCAGTTCCTCTGTTCTCCGGTGAGCAAACCATAGCCGTCCGATCTGTCGTGTACGTCCTAGATTAGATAGGCTTTGTTTTTTTCTCCCGAAACGTTTGCTATTAAATAGCGGACGCTCACTCCTTTAGTCTTACAGAGGACAGGTGCCAACCACTCATGTTGCGCCACGTGGCGAAGATATTTGCTAAATAGTAAAAATGGCAGATTTGTTCCTGATTTTCAAAACTCTATATCTTCGCAACCATTTATCCAAAATTGATGAAACCAACACCAAATTGTTCATCATGATCCCCTCTATCCAGTAGTCACAAAATTTTAATATTTTGAACTATTCAAATTATAATGAATTCAAATTTGAATTCAACCTTCCGGAGGCCATATTTTTGAAACCGTTGATCCAATTCAATTGATTCTTTTTGCGTTCTGCTCCCGTTAGCTTGTAGATTATAAATACCTCCTGATATTCTACTAGTGTTTGTATTTTAAAAATAATTTCTTGTTGTTGGTTTTATTTGGTGTTATTTGAGTGTGATGATTGATTTGTTGCTTTGTTTGAAATGAATAGATTGCCCGGAGTGCGAAGCAAGTTATTGTGAAGAGTGCAAGTTTGAGAACCAGGAATAAGGCAAGTTACACCTTTGATTATACTTCATCCCATTATTTTCTACGCATGTAGTTCTATATCACCTTATTATATTATGCATGTGTAGGAATTGTTCTGTTCGTATGTTATGCTAAACCCAGTTAGGATAGCCATATGTTTAGTCTGATCCTGATATTCCTTGTCGCCATATTTGGGTACCGTTATATTACAGTTATTGCTTAGCCTTGCTATGGTAGACGTGGATTGGGTTTTGTGTGATACATGGAAGTTGTGAGAGAAATTAAGTAATGATTAAAGTAACCACATGCATTTTATTGTATCCTCCGGGAGGCCTACAATATTAATGCTTAATTAATGAATCATCTGGGCGGAATGGTTTGTCGGGACCAGTCGACAAGTATGTATCCTCCGGGAGGCTCTACATGACTTAGGAATGGTGGGGAATGCCGCCCAGGTTTAAAAAGGTTGGACATGTTTCATATCAAGTAGCTTCCATGTACGGTCACTGGCTATATTGGCTCTGGTTTAGTTGATCAGTTGTGGAAACCTTACCCGGATGTGCAAGCAGATGTAGCGGGATAGTTGCTACGGGCCTCCTTTGGGACTAGGTGACTGTTTCTAAAAGACTTCGTCTCAATCTTTGGGTTGGGTCCAGTGCGTAAAGCTTACTAACTTCTGTTGATGAGGTTGCCTACCAGGTGTAGGGTCACAAGCCTGACATCTAGGGCCCACCTGTGGTCCCTCATTATCATTAAAGCCTCTGGGCCAAAGATGCATTTGGATGCATATGAAGATCCACTCGGACGCATCAAGTCACTCGGACGTCCATGGCATCATTCGGTCAGATGGGAGCTCAGACGACTCAGGAGACAAAACGCTCGTGGGACTTGAAGAGACGCTCATTGTGTCATTAGTTCCGCATTACCAGTAACGCACCACTTAATCAGCCGTTCCTGTAACATTACATTGATTAGCGTTTATAGTCCTAATGATGGCGCCCGGACGGAGGTGGCGCACTCTATATAAGCCACCCTCGGGCGCCAGAGCAAGGGTTCCGACCTCTTGTAATCCACTACTCCCCATAAGCAAACACTAAGCCTCCGGGCTCGAGACGTAGGGCTTTTACCACTTCCGAGTGGGGCCTAAACTCATACACATCCGAGTGAACATACGCGCCGTAGCTAGGCTTCACCCCTCCATTCGTACCCCTGGTACTATTGTCAGGCTAATTCCCTCGACAGTTGGCGCCCACCATGGGGCTGCGAGTCTAGCGAATTCCGACGCAGGTGGAATTTTCATTCTCTCGATCATCATGATGATTCTCGGCAGCAAGATCCTCTTCGGTTCCCTCGGCTTCATCGCCGACAATTCGGCATGGCTGCAGGAAGCGCCGCTGGACACCGATGCGTTGCCCGCCCAAGGTGCAACGCATTTCAGCGCGACGACGTTTGGAGTTCTTCTCCGACAACCATCTACACCGTACCAATTGGCATCTCCATCCCCCGCTACGGCTCGACGCAAACGCTACGGGCGCTCGTGGCTGCAACGTTGGATCAAGCACGCCGCAACACTCCAGGCCGTGGATGGGCAGGCAGCCGTGCTCAACGCCGATGAGTCCGTCCACAGCCTTTTCCCTCCATCGGATGACGAATCATCTGATGCATCCGAGCGCGAGAGCACCGGGGACGCTGCGGAGGTCCTGATGGCCGGCCCGACCCAAGGTGCCCCTCCTCCCGGGTATTCCACGGGAGATACCCGCGATCGAGATGGTGACCGCAACAACACTGGCTCCGACGGCTACGTCCCCCGACCCCTCACTCGGGAGCAGCGGGAGGAAATCAGGCGCAGGAACGATCAAGTTCATCTCACTGCCATCACGGGAACTACCCCAGACGAGTTGGCCCAGGAGGCTGCGTGGCAGGCCAGCCTGGCCGAACGCGAGCGGCTCGCGCGACCCCAACAGTCACTCGACAAGCGCGCGGCAAGGGAACGACCCAGTTCCAGCCGCAGTCGCCGTCAGCTTTTTCCAGAAGATCGGCCATACACCATCCCGGTGATGCGTACGCCGCTGCTGAACTTAGCAGCGGCCACTCGGATCACCGACTCAATCCAGCCGTCTGACTCAGTGGCCGGCGAGGGCATTCGGCAGATCCAGGCCCTGCTGAAAACTACTCTGCAGCAAAACTCCGAGGTATCACAGTCACACCAATGAATTCATAGCAAGTCCGTTCGCGCAGACACAGTCCAGTCTGCTCATAGTCCTCTCGCGCTAATAAAAGACCGGCGAACTCCTCCTCTTCCGAGAGGTCCGCACGGAGGACGCTGGCGCGACGACCGCGATGTCAGTCGGACGCCCCCTCCGAGGGGCGGTTCATACAGCCAACGTCCCTATGACGGTGGCCGACCTATCATAAGGGACCATGAGCGAAGCCCTGTCCGGCACAGAGGTTATGGAGACAATGACCAGAGACCACCGCAGTTCAACGCCAGGTCCATCATCACTCAACAAGTGGTTGATCGAAACAGAGAGAATAGAGACCGAGTGAGTGGTTGGGGTATTTCCGGTCTCGGGTGCTTTAGTAGATACATTTGGGAGGCTGAGATACCACCCAATTACCTGTTAGCGACTGGAATCGGCAAGTTCAACAGCGAATCCAAGCCGGAGACTTGGCTCGAGGATTATCGAGTGGCTGTCCAGATTGGCGGCGGCACCGATTTCGTTGCGATGAAGCACCTTCCGTTCATGTTGGAAGGATCCACACGAGCGTGGCTGAATCAATTGCCCACCAATTGCATTTACTGTTGGGAAGATTTGGCCCGAGTGTTTGTCAAGACATTCGAAGGCACGTATAAGCGCCCGGGTAGATTGACAGAACTGCAGCACTGCGTCCAGAAGAGCAACGAGACTCTCCGTGAGTACATCCAGCGCTGGACCACACTGCACAACACCTTTAAGGCAGGCACCCGGTATCGGGAACTGATCCTAAAATTTGGCCGAGCTGGGCATCTGTCCCTCAGTCGGGCTATGGAGATCGCGAATAAATACGCCAATGGCGAAGAAGAAGACCGCCTCCGTAACGGTAAAGGGTGAGCTGGCAACGCCCCTCAATCAGGGGTAACGCTGGGAAAAATCAGAAGCGCAAGGCCGATGCCTCCGGCAAGGCAGAGGTTGCAGCTGTTCAAGGGCAAGGCCAAGGCAAACCCAAGCCAAAGAAAAAGAAGAAAGAGTGGACTCCTAAGAAGAAGTCCGACTCGAAATCCGACATTCTTGATCAACCGTGCCAGATTCATTCCAAGACAGATGAAGAAGGCAATGTTGTGCTCCCAAAGCACACAACTCGGGAATGCCACCTGGTCAAACAGGAGATGGGCATAGAGCCCTCGAGTGAGAAAGCTGATGTCGAGGATGATGAAGGTACTTCCGAGTACCCAAAAGTTGATAAGGTCCTCATGATCTTCGCTGACGTCGAGAGCAAGAGACAGTTGAAGGTTGTCAATCGGGAACTTAACATGGCAATTCCGACTGCCACCAAATACCTTAACTGAATGAAAACTCCTGTTACTTTCAACCAGTCCGACCATCCACCTCATATAGCCACCCATGGGAGGCAGGCGTTGGTCGTTGACCCGCTGTGGGTGGCGTCCGACTGCGTAAGGTCTTGATGGATGGAGGCAGCTGACTCAATATCATCTACGCTGACACGCTCAAGGCGATGGGCATCCCGATGTCCCAATTGAAGAACAACATGCATTTCCACGAGATTGTCCCCGGGAAGAAGGCCGAATCACTCGGCCAGATCACTCTAGATGTCGTGTTTGGAAGCAAAAATAATTTCCGGAAGGAACGGTTAACCTTTGAGGTGGTGGACTTCCGGAGCGCTTACCACGCCATCCTGGGTAGGCCCGCCTACGCGCGTTTCATGGCCAGACCATGTTACGTGTATCTCAAACTAAAGATGCTAGGGTAGAAAGGCGTGATCACTGTGACTGGCGACCGGAAGATAGCCGAGGAGTGCCTCTAGTAGGGCTCCAAGATCGCCAACGAGCAGGTGCTCGCAGTCGAGCTCGAAGGATACAAGAAAGAGGTGGACACGGCCGATTTTCTTAGGTCAAAACGGCCAGCTTCGGAATCGGCATTTCAGTTGGCCGGCAAGAACAAGCATGTCCATGTTCACCCGAATGACCCAAGTGCCGCTTCGACAAACATCTCCACGTCACTCGGAGAGAAATAGGAAGCCGAGCTCATCGAGTTCCTCCGTGAGAACTGGGACATCTTTGCATGGAAGCCGTCTGACATGCCCGGTGTTCCCAGGGGACTGGCTGAGCACCGACTCCGAACCGATCCCAAGGCCAAGCCAGTCAAAGAGTACTTGTGTCGATCTTCCGTCGAGAAACGCAAGGCGATTGGCGAAGAAATATCTCGACTCCTTGCTGCCGAGTTCATTCATGAGGTTTACCACTCCGCGTGGCTCGCGAATGTCGTTGTGGTGCCGAAGAAGGATAAATCACTCCGCATGTGTATTGACTTCAAACACCTCAATCGGGCCTGCCCGAAAGATCATTTTCCTTTACCCCGCATAGATCAAATATTGGACTCTACTGCCGGATGCGAACGTCTGTTGTTCCTGGATGCGTACTCCGGGTACCACGAGATCCGAATATACGGGCCCGATGAAATAAAGACGGCCTTCATCACCCCATTCGGGTGTTTTTGCTATGCCACTATGCCATTCGGCCTGAAGAATGCGAGAGCTACTTTCCAGCGTATGATCCAGAAATGCTTGCAAAAGCAGATCAGTCGGAACGTGGAGGCTTATATGGACGATATCGTGGTCAAGTCTAGGAAAGGTTCCGACCTCCTGACCGACCTTGCTGAAACCTTCGCAAACCTACGGCGCTTCGGAATAAAGTTGAATCCATCTAAGTGCACATTCGGAGTGCCTTCCGGAAAGTTGCTCGGTTTTCTCGTTTCCGAACGAGGGATCGATGCCAATCCAGATAAAATTGGCGCCATAGTCCAAATGAAGCAACCAGAACGCCTGCATGACGTACAAAGGCTGACAGGTTGCCTTGCAGCCCTGAGCCGATTCATCTCGAGACTCGGTGAGAAGGCACTCCCTCTTTACCGACTGATGAAAAAGTATGACAAGTTCGAGTGGAATCCCGAACCACAAGCTGCGTTTGAAGAACTTAAGGCATTGCTTTCCACCCAGCCGGTGTTAGCTGCTCCGGGCAGCCAGGAACCTTTACTCCTGTACATCGCGGCTACCAGCCAAGTGGTGAGCACCGTCCTTGCCGTAGAACGCGAGAAGCCGGGAAAAACATTCAAGGTTCAAAGACCCATATATTACATCTTAGAAGTGTTGACCCCTTCCAAGCAAAGGTACCCGCACAATCAAAAGTTGGTCTATGGTATTTACCTGACCGCAAAAAAGGTGGTTCACTACTTCCAAGATCACTCGGTCACGGTCATTAGCAACGCTCCCCTGTCGGAGATCTTGCATAACAGAGACGCCGCAGGCCGAGTGGCAAAGTGGGCAATTGAGATCCTTCCGTTGGAGATCAAGTTCGAAGCCAAGAAAGCAATCAAGTCCCAGGCATTGGTTGATTTTATGGCCGAGTGGATTGAGCAAGAGCAGCCAACCCCAAGCGTCCCCGAGCACTGGACTATGTTCTTTGACGGATCCAAGATGCTCAATGGCTCGGGGGCTGGCGTGGTTCTCGTTTCTCCTAAAGGAGACCGGCTGAACTATGTCCTCCAAATCCATTTCGATTCATCAAACAATGAGGACGAGTATGAAGCCCTTCTGTATGGGCTTCATATGGCCATCTCACTCGGCATTCGTCGTTTGATGGTCTACGGTGATTCGGACCTTGTTGTCAACCAAGTGATGAAAGAGTGGTACATTCGGAGCCTAGCTATGACCGGTTACTGCAATGCGGTCAGGAAGCTGGAGAACAATTTTGAAGGTTTGGAGCTGCATCACATTCCTTGCACAAAGAATCAGGCGGCAGACGACCTGGCAAAGATTGGGTCCACTCGGCGGGCAATCCTTAAGGACATATTCCTTGAACATCTATGCGCCCCAACAATTGTAGAAGATCCTTTCACAGAGGAGCTCCCGCAAGCATTCGGTCCATCAAATCCGACTGAGGTTGACATCCCGGCCGTGGTCGATCTAGTCCATGAAATGCTGGTAATCACTCCCGAGTGGACTCAACCTTATTTAGCATACTTGCTCCGGCAAGAACTTCCCGAAGATGAAGAAGAAGCTTGCCGAATCGTCCGACGATCCAAGGCGTTCGAAGTTTTGGGAGATCAGTTATACAAGAAAAGCACTACAGGAGTCGTTCAGAAATGCATCTCCCCGGTAGAAGGACTGCAGATCTTACACGAGATTCACTCGGGAACTTGCGGTCATCACGCATCCTCTCGGACATTGGTCGCTAAGGCTTTCCGAGCGGGTTTTTATTGGCCCCGAGCCAATGAAGCAGAAAGAGATTTGGTCGACCTGTGCATCGGGTGTCAATTCTATAAGAACAGATCCTACAAGCCCGCGTCTGCGCTAAAGACGATCCCTCTCACTTGGCCGTTCGCCGTGTGGGGTCTTGACATGGTCGGACCTCTGCGGACCGGAACGAGTGGATTCACCCACCTGCTTGTGGCGGTTGACAAGTTCACTAAGTGGGTTGAGGTGAAGCCCATCAAAAGCTTGGATTCGGCTACTGCCGTCAGTTTCATTCGGCAGATCATCTTCAGATTCGGCGTGCCGCATGACATCATCAGAGATAATGGGAAGAACTTCGACTCGGACGAGTTTCATGAGTTTTGTTTCTCCCAAGGCACTCGGGTTAACTTTGCCTCTGTGGCTCACCCGCAGTTGAATGGACAGGCGGAACGAGCAAACGGGATGATCCTCCAGGGGCTGAAACCTCGATTGATGAGAAACCTGAAGTACGCTGCGGGGGCCTGGGTCGAAGAGTTTCCATCCGTCTTATGGGGCGTTCGAACAACCCCGAACCGCTCTACAAAGCGCATTCCTTTCTTCATGGTGTACGGATCAGAAGCCGTGCTGCCGAGTGATCTTCAACACAATCCACCCCGAGTGGAACAATATGATGAAGCCGAAGCTTAAGCAGCACGTCAAGATGGTCTTGACCTCTTGGAGGAAGAGAGAGAGCTGGCCCTCATCAGATCGACACTCTATCAGCAAGATATGAGGCGTTACCATGACAGACAGGTCAAGGGCCGAGCTTTTCAGGAGGGAGATCTTGTTCTCCGACTTGACCAGCAAAAACCCCATAAGTTGGCACCTCCGTGGCAAGGGCCGTATGCGATCTCCAAAGTCCTGCACAATGGAGCCAACCGACTTTACAATATCGAAGATGGCGTAGAAGAGCCTCGAACTTGGAATGCGGATCTACTTCGCAAGTTATACACATAGAACGTGACGACTTTAGTTTATCATTTCAATAATGAATCCGAGTGATCTCGATGAATAAAGTTTTGTTCCTTTATGTTTCGTCAAAATTTAACTCTTTTTCACTCTCGTGAATTAATCTCCTCCATAACCCCCAGTAGGTGTAAAATGCTTAGCTGCGACCCCGTATCGCCTAAGTTAGAAACCGCTTCGAGTGGGACACGCTCCACACTCGGACGCTAAGATGGACAGGACCATCATTGTTCTCATGAACAACTCCGAGTGCTAGTCTCGCCCACACTCGGGGGCTTAGCTGCGAACACGTATCGCCTAAGTTCGAAACCGCTTCGAGTGGGACATGCTCCACACTCGGGTGCTAAGATGGACAGGACCATCATTATTCTCATGAACAACTCCGAGTGCTGGTCTCGCCCACACTCGAAGGCTTAGCTACGACCCCGTATCGCCTAAGTAAGAAACCGCTTCGAGTGGGACATGCTCCACACTCGGATGCTAAGATGGACAGGACCATCATTGATCTCATGAACAACTCCGAGTGTTGGTCTCGCCCACACTCGGGGGCTTAGCTGCGACCCCATATCGCCTAAGTTAGAAACCACTTTGAGTGGGACATGCTCCACACTCGGACGCTAAGATGGACAGGACCATCATTGTTCTCATGAACAACTTCGAGTGCTGGTCTCACCCACACTCGGGGGCTTAGCTGTGACCCCGTATCGCCTAAGTTAGAAACCGCTTCGAGTGGGACATCCTCCACACTCGGACGCTAAGATGGACAGGACCATCATTGTTCTGACGAACAACTCCGTGTGCTGGTCTCGCCCACACTCGGGGACTTAGCTGCGACCCCGTATCGCTTAAGTTAAAAACCGCTTCGAGTGGGACATGCTCCACACTCGGACGACAAGATGGACAGGACCATCATTGTTCTCACGAACAACTCTGAGTGCTGGTCTCGCCCACACTCGGGGGCTTAGCTGCGACCCCGTATCGCCTAAGTAAGAAACCGCTTCGAGTGGGACATCCTCCACACTCGGACGCTAAGATGGAAAGGACCATCAATGTTCTGACGAACAACTCCGAGTGTTGGTCTCGCCCACACTCGGGGACTTAGCTGCGACCCCGTATCGCCTAAGTTAGAAACCGCTTTGAGTGGGACACGCTCCACACTCGGACGCTGAGATGGACAGGACCATCATTGTTCTCACGAACAACTCCGAGTGTTGGTCTCGCCCACACTCGGGGGCTTAGCTGCGAGCCCGTATCGCCTTACTAAGAAACCGTTTCAAGTGGGACATCCTCCACACTCGGACGACAAGATGGGAAGGACCATCATTGTTCGCCTAAGTATAAACATTCAAAAATCAAAGATCGAATGAAGTTAAGGCAAATAGAAACTGCGTCACTCGAAGCGAAAGTACGGATAAAAGTACTGGCGACAGGAGCCTCGGGCTCATTCAAAGTCTTATGGTTACAAATACCACTCAGCATTCCGAGGCAAAATATAAATGAGTTTTTAACCCGACGATCACTCGGGGCGAGGCAGAACCACCGCTTAAACAAAGGTGTCCAGCTCGATGCTGTCTGCGATCCGAGTTGCAGCTTCCATAAACATCTCCATGAAGTCTTCAACATTGGCGTGCTTCCTGTTAGCGACCTCCAGGGACTTCAGCTTCTTCTCGTCCACTCCCTTGTAGTGGACACGGACGAGTGAGAGGGCGATGTCAGCTGTAGCTCGAGCCGCTAATTTCTTCCAAGCTTTCACTCGGCTCGGTACATCCCTCACTCGGGTGAGAGCGGATTCCAGATCCTTTGAAGGTTCCTCGTCAGAAAAGACATCCCGATCAATGTCCGAGACGGCAGTGCTAAGCCTCTTCATTTATGAATTCACTTGATCAACGCGTTCTTCCAAACGAAGAATGGCCATAGCAGCGCTATCCTTGAGCAGCTCTCGGGACGGGTCCAGTTCCTTCTCGATCTTGTCAGTCTCCTCAGCAACATCATCGCAGAAATCTGGGTTTCGTTGAATGAAGAAAAGAATCAGAAATGAACGAAATTCATTGAGCCAAACAAGGTTGCACAAGAATCACTCAGGAAAGTTTACCTTTGAGCTTTTCGCTCACAGAGTCGCCGAATTCCTCGACAAACTGCTCCAGCTCGGTTTTCTTGGCAGTGATGCGCTCGAGCTTGGTCTCCCACTCAGCGTATGACTTCTTCAACTCAGCGAGCTCCTCCCTGGACTTCTTCGCAGCAACCTCCAGAGTTTTCTTCTCTTCTTCCAGCTGCCCGACTGCCTTTAGCTTCTCCTCGGCCTCCTTGGTCTTCGGCTAGCCTCCTTCTGGGCAGCTGCCAGATCTGTGTCTTTCTTCTCGAGGGCCGTCTTCACGGTTTCTAAAGAAATATAGTTCTTCAGCCTCTCGACAAGTTTACGATTTTCGCCACGAAGATCTGATGAAGTAGACTCAGTCGGACAGGGAGGGAGGGCAGTTATTGCAGCAGTCGGACAAGATGAACATACCTTCGATTGCCTTTTTCTCCTGCTCCAGTCGGGCGTTCTTGGTTTTCTCGGCTTCAAGGTTGATGCACAGGTCCTGCACCTCCTTCTCGAAAGCTTTGTAGTGGCTCCCGAGCTCACGAATAGCCTGCAAATAGGAAATAAAGGAAAAATGTTAGTCAAAATTTTGACCCGGACTCTAAGACTCCCGCCGACTTCTTCAGTCGACGGTAGTCTCGGGGACTACACCCAGTGGGTGTGCTCAGCGCACCCCCACTGGAAGATCAAATACAAGGCTTTTCTTTAAGTTAAACAATGGATCATACACCAAATTCATTCGGACTCTTAGACTCCCACTGATTGCTTCAGTCGACAGCAGTCTCGGGGACTACACCCAGTGGGTGCGCTCAGCGCGCCCCCACTGGAACCCAGAAACACCCAGCAGGTGTGCTCGGATGCAAATCTACTCGGGACCAAAGCAAAAATAAAGGACACATGGACCAAAATTTCCGACTGAGGAAGGTACTTACGAGAGTACTTACTTGGACATTCTTTTGCAATGCCTCACTCGCATCGTACGCCGTCTTCAGTCATTCGCTCATCACCTCTAGCTGGATCAACGCCTCTTTGCTTGCTCCTACCTGATCCTCTGGGACGTGGTGTAGCGCGAAGATGTTGGTCACGGGAGGAGTTGGCAAAGGGGATGATGTATCAGTTCCGAGTGCGGCTCCGGCTCCCGAGCTGGCCCCTCATGCCAACACCAAGGCATCGGCAGGCGATGACTCCCGCATCACAACGTCCGCGTTGGCGAAAGGGTCCGACAGTTTAACCTTGTCGTCCGCATCGATATCGATCACCTCACGCGGGGCTGCAAGTGTTCAAAGGCACTCGGAAATGAGCAGAAAGTAAACCACGACAGGCGCCCGAGTGAATCCTAAGCTTACCTTTTGAAGACGCAACATCAACGTCGGCCCGCTCCTTCTCCAGAGTGTGGGGATCAAGCGAAGCAGTTGAAGTGTCAGCACTGCAAAGGAAACACTCGGATTACTACATCATTCGGTTGAATTTAGACAACAATTGTCGAAGTGGAGATACTTATGTTGAGTCCACGGGAATGGTCATCTTAATCTTCGGGACAGGGACTGCCTTCCGAGGTATTGCCGTGGTGACTTTGGCCTGTTTCGCCACCTTCTCGGGCGATGAGACAAGTTCTCCACGCCCACGCTTCGAGCTGCGAGTCGGAAGGACAGACCCAGTCGGCTTGACAGCTTTTGACCCCTTGGGACCGCCACCGCGGACTCATGAGTCCTGGCGCACCTTGGAACGGACTTCAGTCCCGCAATCATCCGTGCGCGATGACTCCACCTCGTCGCTGCCGTCCGAGCCTTCTTCTTCTTCATCGTCATCACTGTCGTCTTCTTCGTATTCTCCTGCTTCTGCCGAGTCCTCTGGAGGGTCGGTGTCGCTTGCTACATCAACCGGGCCTCTGTCCACAATTGGCACTTGGCTGTTCATCAGCGTGAAAGCCTGCCGAATGAAGAACAGATAAATCAGGTCGATTGCAATAAGTACATAAATATCACTCGGATAATGGACCTTCGAAGATTACCTCATTCGGCGGATTCTCTGATGAGAGTGGAGCCACCAGCTTGCTCCCTCTCGGGTTGTCACGCGCTGGGGTGATCGCCTTGATCTTGGCTTCCACCATATCTGCTTTGAGCTCCTCTGGGTGTGTTCGACTGGTGTCATTCGGCCCGGTATATTCCCACATGGGGTGAGCCCTGGCTTGCAGCGGTTGAATCCTCCTCTGGAGAAAAACCTCCAGTAAGTCGAGGTCGTTGATGCCCTTCAGCACCAAAGCCACCAGGGCTATCACCAGGATATCCACTTCTGTCTTCTCATCCTTGGTCACAGTCAGCTAGGGGACTGGCCGAATGCGTTCAAACGTATACGGAGGAAGTCCCGACTGACCTTCACCGACTGGAACATCCTGGCAGTAAAACCAGTTTTCTTGCCAGCCCTTCACCGAATCTGGAAACGTCATCTGTGGGAAGCAAACTTTTCCCCGCAGCTGGATTCCCAGACCCCCACACAGTTGGGTGACATTTATTTTATCCTTTGACTGAGTGGGCTTTTTTACAGTCATCACTCGGCAGGTGAAAAGATGTTTGAATAAACCCCAATGGGGATGACAGTCAAAGAAATTTGCACAAAGAAAAATGAACCCGGCCAAATAAACGACAGCATTGGGAGGGATGTGATGGAGCTGAGCGCCGAAGAAATCCAAGAATCTAAGGAAGAATGGATGAGGCGGATGGGAGAAACCTCGCTCGTGGTGAGTTACCAGGAGCACACGCTCGTCCCCCTTCGGCGAAGGCTCATCCTCGCCCGCCCCCGGCAACCGCCAACTCCCCTCTGACAGGAGTCCCTGGCTCTCCAGCTCGAGCATCCGGGCCTTGGTGACCCGCGACGGCACCCTTTGCCTTGAGTCCATCCTGCCGGCGCCCCGGCACTTAAGGAGGAGCCGCGCGAGCTCTTCTTCGCCCGCTCGGCCTTCGCGGTCGCCGCGCGCATCCTCTCCGACGTGCTCGGAACTGGTCTACGACAAGAACACGGTGGAAGGGTCGCATACGGGTGACGGAGAAGACGAAGGAGGGGGCAAAAAGTGAGATCTGTTTCACCCCCAACAGTGCCCACGCCTTTTATACCGAAAATCGGGCGAGATCTCTGGCCGCAATCCGTAACGAAGCGACATCCGTGGATCCACTGTTCAGAGCCTTGGAGACACGTGGCAAAAATTTCGGCGCAGACATCGAGGCGTCGTGCCCACTACCCCCAATTTCTGTGACGTGACCGTTCTACCGCGCGCCCGCACGCATCCTTCACGATTTTGAACGCGCAAAAGTTTCTTCATGCCTTAAATGAGACGAGCTCCGCTCTCCGAAGAGTCTGTCGATTCGCTCCTACAAACCGAGTGGTCGACTCATTTACAGTTAAATACTCGGATGGAATAACCAGACATTCGGATCATTTCCTCTCGGAAACGCTTAGATTTCATATGACGGCATTGCATAATCAAGCTGAGCAGTTCGGTCAGAAAAAGTTAATCCTGAATCCGTCGTGGTTTGAAGCCGAGGGAGAAATGACCCAGACCGTTTCTTGGACACCTCCGAGGCGTCGTCGACACTTCCGAGTGTCGATCATCTGACCACTAAAACCTCGCGGATTCGGGGGCTACTGATGAGGTTGCCTACCAGGGGTAGGGTCACAAGCCTCACATCTAGGGCCCACCTGTGGTCCCTCGTTATCATTAAACCCTCTGGGACAAAGATGCATTCGGATGCATATGAAGATCCACTCGGACGCATCAAGTCACTCGGACGTCCACAGCGTCATTCAGTCAGATGGGAGCTCAGACGACTCAGGAGACGCAGCACCCGTGGAACTTGAAGAGACGCTCATTGTGTCATTAGTTCTACATTACCAGTAACGCACCACTTAATCAACCATTCCTGTAATGTTACATTGATTAGCATTTATAGCCCTAATGATGGCGCTCGGCCGGAGGTGGCGCACTCTATATAAGCCACCCTCGGGCGCCAGAGCAAGGGTTCCGACCTCTTGTAATCCACTACTCCCCATAAGCAAACACTAAGCCTCCGGGCTCGAGATGTAGGGCTTTTACCACTTCCGAGTGGGGCCTAAACTCATACACATCCGAGTGAACATCCGCGCCGTAGCTAGGCTTCGCCCCTCTGTTCGTACCCCTGGTACTATTGTCAGGCTAATTCCATCGACATCTGCAGAGTGTAAAAACTAATCATGATTAGCCGTGTCCCCGGTTATGGACAATTTTAAGCAACTGGACTTGTGACCTCTGGAAAATCTTATCATCTCAATATAATTAAATGTAAAGTGGGCTTAGTTATACCTATGATCCTCGGAGGCTCTCATAGGCGGGTTAAATTGGAGGCGGTCCAGTTTAACAATTAATGAACTAAAGTGTTGTAAATATTAAATGCTTGGTTAGTAGGTAGAAGTAAGATAAAATTAGCTTTCTGCAAAACAAACCATAAGCCTTTCCTTTGTCATATCCTTGAATATAGATATGGTAGGTCTGTTATAACAATTTTGGCGTGATTCGCCAATACATTCAAAGTATTGACCCTTTGTGGCTGCAACATTTCATGTTGCAGGATTTTTTTTATACGACGTGTGAGTGATGCGCATAGGGTTACGATGATTACACTCAGCTTTTCCAGTGGTGTTGTTGGGACTCCACAGTTATCTTTTATGCTTTCCGTTGTGTTTTATTTTGAGCTAGCCTTTGAGCTAAGCAGTGTGTAATAAATTATATTCTGGATCTGCGATGTAATACTTATGACATGTGGATTATTCTTACTATTTCATTTTGTACTATGTGTGCTAGCTATTGATCCAGGGACTAGCACAGTAAGCACAGAGACATCGAATCTTATCAGGTTCGGGTCGTTACATATCTAGGCATACCGATCGTAAGTAAACCAAAACCGTCTCGTTTTTTCGGTTTAAACAACTGAGTTCCTTATGCTTCAGTTTTCTCTCTATGTTGCTCAAGGACGATCAATACTAAGCTTGGGGAGTTGATGAGTGATATTTTTACACTCATTTCAACCATGTTTAAACCGAGATATTTCACTAAAAAAGAGATATTCGCTCTGATATTGCCACTCATGACTAATGAGTGCAAACGATTTCACAAATCCTCTCTTTGATATTTTTCCCTAGGAAATCGGCTAAAAAGGGAAGAAATCATGTGGTAGAAAGGAAAGGAAGGAGTATGGAGAATAAAGAAGTCACCGGGAGGCACCAGAGGGCCACCCGAGTGAAAAACGGCGTTCCATGCGACCGCACGCGCCCGTTTGAGAAGTTGTTTGGCATGGAAACCGAGGCAGGTCGTCCACCTGAACAACTTTTACAAAGGTGATGTGGGGACCCCGACTCATAGTCGAAGCCACCGAATGCACTTGAACAATGATCCCAAGATCAATGCTCACTGAACACACAGAACAAAATAATCAAGAGTCTTACATCGATTACATGCTGTCCTACACAAATATGACCATTATGGTCAAGTCTTTACATAGATAGGGCCATGAAGGCCAAACATCAAACTAACACTCGCATTGGAAACCATCAACGATACTTTGGACCCATGCCATCTGCCTGAACCCTATAGGCATTCTAACTCGGAAGTGTCCTAATTCGCATGTTCGTCACCAAGGTACTCTTCATCAACTTCCTGCGCTTTCATGCCGGGTGAACTAAATAACCAGGGACTAGCCAATGAGTACTTTAAATGTACTCGCAAGTAACCCATGTTTTGGAACAAGGTAATCATGCATGGTATAACACTAAGTAGGTACTTTTGTGGAACGCTAGTTTTGGGTGCAACATCATGTCGTAACATTTTGTAAAGCATGAATCATAAGGTTACAGATATCAACATAAACAGAGTATGAACAACTCTAGTTAAATCATCTCATCAAGTCATCGGACTTAGTTAGATAATTTCCCTTTTCACACCCACGTTTTTAAAACACCGGACATAGTGTAAGCAGTAGCACCCAACTGTCCTTAACCATGGACACGACTATTCGAATAGTTTGACACTTTGCAATGGTTGCACACTTTACCCACAAGACTCGGGGAACTTTCATGTCAATCCATGACTTGCAGTACTTTTGGCACCCGAGGTAAGAACCCAAACTATATCTTTCCCTTGACAACACTAAACAAAGAGTCCACTCATTCGTACACAACCCCCATGATGTACATCGCATCGTATCATCCATGAGAGGACACAACGGTGTGCCTGGTGTTTGTAAAAACAACCATAGTCCTCCATTCGGACACGACCCCGTATCGAGAGTGACCACGCCACTCCCGCCACTAGTAATGTGGGCTCTCTGCTAGTATCGACCAAAGTAATCAACAAAGCCCCGTCCCATAAGGGGTATTGTGGTCGTACATGTAAGGTTTGGAATGGTCAACAAATCTTAAATCTAATCCGTTTTCGAAAATACATACACAACTTGCCTCGGTAAACCACTTTATTTATCAAGTGGTTACCTAGCTCAACTTGCGTTAGTGGCACCCGATGGGGTTTTCAAAAGTTATCCCGTCCCACTTGCGTAGCATCTACTTAGCATGCTATCAACTTCCCCACACATAACTCTAAATGGAGATAAAGTCATGCACAATGCAAGTATCAACAAGAAATGCATCGGAGACCAACCTACCAAGGTTGTCACCACATCACCATGCTTTGCAACGCAACGAATAAAAGTGCTATAATGACATGCATAAAATGGTTAGATCAACATTGTCAAAGGGCCGCCTCCCTGGCTCAGCAAAGTCTTCGGGGTCTTGAAAAGCTTCTAGTCCAACTCCTTCGTCCCCGATATTCCTAAACTCAGCAAAGTTTTTGTTGGTCCAAATTTTTTAACTTTATTAACATAGTGATGCGATACAAAACACAGGGTGTGACAAACTTACCCCACTTACAAGAATCTCGTCCCCGAGATTCCTAAGCTAGGCGCTAAAGAGCTAAGGAAATTTAGATCTCAGGTAGTCTTCACGCTACCAGGTTACTTCTGCTTCATTGTGGTTAATGCACTAAACCTTGAAATACTTGATGGTGCGGCTTCGGGTGCAACGCTCGGTTTTTTCCAAGATGCGAACTGGTCTCTCACAATAAGTGAGGTCTGGCTGAAGGGCATTGGCGTCATGGTCGATGTCCTTGTAGAGGTCGGGTTTGTTGGGGACTTGGAGACACTTCCGGAGTTGTGACACGTGGAAAACGTTGTGCATGTCAGATAGCTCGAAAGGTAACTCTAGCTGATAAGCAACTTCTCCTCGTCTTGCGCTGAACTCAAAAGGGCCGATATATCTTTGTGCAAGATTTCCTTTGACATGGAAACACTTGGTTCCTATGAGAGGAGTGATTCGGAGATAAAGGTGATCTCCGATGTTGAATTTCACTTCTCGGCGGTGGGAGTTGGCGTAGCTCTTTTGTCTTGACTTGGCAGTCTTCAAACTTTCTCTCACTAGTTGAACTTGCTCTTCTGCTTTGCGGAGAATATCCGGTCGAAAGACTAGTCCTTCTCCAGTCTTTGACCAGTTGAGGGGAGGGCGATACAGCGCCTCAAATGGTGCCATCTAAAGACTGGACTGATAACTATTGTTGTAGGAGAACTCGGCCAATGGTAAGCAATCTTCCCACTTTGCTCCATATTCCAAAACACAAGCACGAAGCATGTCTTTGATTATTTGGTTTACTCGTTCTGTCTGTCCTCTAGGTTGAGGGTGAAAGGCGGTGTTGAAAAATAGCTTGGTTCCCATAGCTTCTTGAAACTTCTTCCAAAGCCTCAAGGTAAACTGGGTACCATGGTCTGACACATTCTCCTTAGGAACTTCGTGCAGGCTCATGATCCGATTGATGTAAAGACTAGCTAGTTTTCTTCCATCGTAGGTTGTCTTAACGGGAATGAAGTGGCCACCCTTGGTCAAGTGATCAACTATGACACATATGGAATCATGTCCTTTGCTTGACCTGGGCAATCCGGTGATGAAGTCCTATCGGATCTTGTCCCACTTCCATCCAGGCACTCTGAGAGGTTGTAGCAATCTAGCGGGCCGCTGATGTCCAACCTTGACACTCTGGCATATGTCACACTTAGCGACAATAGTGGCTATCTCTCGTTTCATATCATGCGGCCAGAATCTTTCCCTAAGATCCTGATACATCTTGGTTCCTCCATGATGGATGGAATACGGAGTGTCATGGGCTTCTTGCAAGATCAAGTTGTTAAGCTCTTCTTTGTTGGGAACGCAAATGTGATCCACAAACCATACGACTCCTTGTTCATCCTCTGAGAATCCTGGGGCTTTGCCTGCCTTGATCTTCCTCTTGATACCTTCAGTACTTTCGTGTCCCTTCTGAGCTTCCTTAATATCATCCATCAAAGTAGGCTTAGCTTCATGGTTGGCTAGGTATCTGGGTGTAACCAGTTCCAAAGCAAAGCTTTCTAGTTCCGCGTACAAGGCGTGTAGCCTTTCCTTAATCACTGCATTCAAGGAACAAGCCTTTCTGCTTAGGGCATCTGCTACCACGTTAGGCTTCCCAGGGTGGTATTGAACACTGAGATCGTAATCCTTGATCAACTCCAACCATCTTCGTTGCCTCATGTTCAATTCCTATCGAGTGAAAATATACTTCAAACTCTCGTGGTGTGTGTATATCCCACATCGCTTCCCCAGAAGGTAATGTCGCCAAGTCCTCAAGGCATGAACTATGGCTGCCAACTCAAAATTATGAGTAGCGTAGTTCTCTTTGTGAGGGCATAGCTGTCTGGATAGATATGCTACTCCCCTGCCTTCTTGCATTAGAACACCACCAAGCCCGATTCTTGATGCATCACAATATATCAAAAACTCCTTGTGAATATCGGGGGTGACCAAAACTGGGGTTGTGGTCAATCTCTTCTTGAGCTCTTGGAAGCTTTCTTCGCACTTCATCGTCCATTCGAACTTCTTGTCCTTCTTTGAAGCTTAGTCATGGGTCAGGCAATGTTTGAGAATCCTTCGACGAACTTATGGTAATATCCCGTGAGTCCAACGAAGCTTCTAACTTCCATAACATTATTTACGGATTGCCACTTAGTCACGACTTCACTCTTAGAAGGACCCACTGACAATCCTTCGGCAGTCAACACATGTCCCAAGAATCCAACTCCATGCAGCCAGAATTCGCATTTGCTGAACTTGGCATAAAGCTGGCGCTCTCGAAACTTATATAGGACCATCCTCAAGTGTGCTCATGATCTTCCTCGGACTTGGAAAAGATGACTATGTCATTAGTGAAGACGACGACAAACTTGTCCAAGTACTCCATGAAGACTTTGTTCAGGAGGTACATGAAGTAGGCTAGGGCATTGGTTAATCCGAATGACATGACCATGTATTCATACGGGCCATACCGGGTTATGAATGCCGCCTTGGGAATGCCTTGGGGTCTGATCTTCAACAAATAGTACCTAGACCTAAGATCAATCCTGGAAAACACTTTGGCTCAATTCGGGTGATCGAACAAGTCTTTTATCTTGGGAAGTGGGTACTTCCTCTTGATTGTGACTTCATTAAGAGATCGATAATCGACACAAAGTCAGATAGTACCATCCCTCTTTTCCACAAATAGAACAAGTGATCCCCAAGGAGAGGCACTAGGGGGGATAAGTCGTTTCCTTAGCGTCTCAACCAGTTGCTTCTATAATTCGGCCAACTCTTTTGATCCCATTCTATAGGGCTTCTTATAGATAGGTCCTGCTCCAGGCATCAGGTGAATGATGAACACAGTGTCACGGCCAGGAGGCATTCTTGGCAGCTCACCAGGAAAGACCTCTGGATATTCACATACCACTGGCCCTTGGTCCAACTCAATCCCTGATAGACAATTGAATTGAGGGGCTTGATCGGAGGAAGGGTTGGGGACATACTTGACTTCAACTCCTTGGCTATTGTGCATGGTGACAGTCCTCTTGGAGTAGTCTAGCAAGCCTTAGTTCTTGGTTAACCAATTCATACCTAATCACATCCAAGACTGCGATCTCAAGATGATAAGGTCTGCTAGGAATTCTACCCTGTTGATGATAATCTAGACTCCTCTACACCCTATCTTGGCTCTCAACTCCGATCCCGGGGTTTGCACAAACATGGGACAATTCAAGGGTGTAGGCTTCATACCACTCTCTAATGCAAACTTGTGGATAACAAAAGAATGTGAAGCCCCACAATCAAACAGAACGGTTGCGGGTGTCGAGTTGACAAGTAAAGTACCTAGTATGACGTCCAGGTCTTCCTGGGCTTCCTCAGCAGTGACGCCATTCACACGACCCTTGCCATTGTTCGGCTGGTTGCGGGGAGCTTGATTCCTTGGTGGCTCTCCACGGCCTTGACATTCGATTTGCATTGGGGCATGGGGCAACTAGCTTCTTGTTGGTGTACGACCTTGAGAAGTGCCCTGGCTGACCACATTTAAAGCAAGTGACTTGGCCAGAGTTGTTGTTCTTGCCGCCGTTGTTGTTAGCTTGGCCTGGCTGGGGCTGGCATCCATGGACGAGGCTTTTGATAGTTGTAACTACCCTTGCTGGCCATCTTGCACTTGCGGGTGTCTTCCATAGCATGACGCTTGTCCTCAAGCATAAGTGCCTTCTTCACGAGGTCTAAGAATGTTGGGCAGTCGCAGACAATGAGCTGATATTGCAGGGCTTGCTAAAGGCCTTCCATGATGCGTTCCTTCATGGCTGCCTCAGTGTTGACATCCTCAGGGGCGTATCTTGACAGATGGTTGAACTTCTGCATGTACTCCTTGACTGAGCCACTTACTTGCGTCAGTGCTCGGAATTCCCACTTCATGAGAGCCAGGATCCGAGAAGGAATGTGGGCCTTGCAGAAACCATCCTTGAAATCATCCCAAGTGATCACATGGTCGCGTTGCATGACATTGAATCCATCCCACCATGCTCTGGCAGTTCCACCGAGACAGTGAGTGGAATAAAGCACCTTCTCATGATTCTCGGTGCAATTGACCAGTTCAAGAAGATCCTCGGTGGTGCATATCAATTCATCGGTGTCCAAAGGTTCAACACTCCTGGTAAAGGTTGGGGGCGAATTCCTCATGAATTCCGACACAATGGAGCGGCCATTGCGGTTCCTTCCTTGCTGTGGGTTGTGGATGAGGGTCTGAGCCAACTGTTGGATAGAGGTAGAATTGGCTTGACATTCCTCCTAGTGAACTTGGAGAAAGTGGGCTATGGTCATGTTCTCCAGTGGAGGTAGTGGTGGAGGAATGTCTCCACGTGGCTGCTCCTGGTGAGATGCAGCTTCAGCAGGCCCGCGAGCTTCCTGCTGCTGGCTGGTGTTTCTAGCATAGGGGTTGGCAAAGATGATGGTGCGGGTTGCGGTCACCATCCTGTTTGGAGAAGCCAACCTCAAATGACTGGGATAGACAAGAGGGAAAGGCAAACATAGAGGAGATGCGCCTAAGATGGTGGTATAGTGCAAGTGTGATCAAACAAAGGCCGAAAGGCTGCTCATAATATTAAGATAAGATAGGCGATGTAGTCACTTACATGTTTCCTAAGGCAAAAGCACGACTTGCATTGAAACACAAACAACAAAAACAAACAAAGATTACCTAGGACTTCCATAACATTGCTTACGGATTGCCACTTAGTCATGACTTCAATCTTAGAAGGATCCATTGACACTCCTTCGGCAATCAACACACGTCCCAAGAATCCAACTCCATGTAGCCAGAATTCGCATTTGCTGAATTTGGCATAAAGCTAGCGCTCTCGAAGATTATCTAGGACCATCCTCAAGTGTTGCTCATGATCTTCCTCGGACTTGGTAAAGATGACTATGTCATCAATGAAGACGGCGACAAACTTGTCCAAGTACTCCATCAAGACTTTGTTCATGAGGTACATGAAGTAGGATGGGGCATTGGTTAATCCGAATGACATTACCATGTATTCATACGGGCCATATCGGGTTACGAATGCCGTCTTGGGAATGCCTTGGGGTCTGATCTTCAACAGATAGTACCTAGACCTAAGATCAATCTTGGAAAACACTTTGGCTCCATTCGGCTGATCGAACAGGTCTTCTATCTTGGAAAGTGGGTACTTCTTCTTGATTGTGACTTCATTAAGAGATCGATAATCGACACAATGTCGGATAGTACCATCCCTATTTTCCACAAATAGAACAAGTGATCCCCAAGGAGAGGAACTAGGGGGGATAAGTCATTTCCTTAGTGTCTCACCAGTTGCTTCTTTAATTTGGGCAACTCTTTTGATCCCATTCTATAGGGCTTCTTATAGATGGGTCCTGCTCCGGGCATCAGGTCAATGATGAACATAGTGTCACGGCTAGGAGGCATTCTTGGCAGCTCATCAGGAAAGACATCTGGATATTCACATACCACTGGCCCTTGGTCCGACTCAATCCTTGACAGAAAATTGACTTGAGGGGCTTGAGCGGAGGAAGGGTTGGGGACATACTAGACTTCAACTCATTGGCTATTGGTCATGGTGACAGTCCTCTTGGTGCAGTCTAGCAAGCCTTGGTTCTTGGTTAACCAATTCATACCTAATCACATCCAAGCCTTCCGATCTCAAGACGATAAGGTCTGCTAGAAATTCTACCCTGTTGATGATAATATCGACTCCTCTGCACCCTATCTTGGTTCTCAACTCCGATCCCGGGGTTTGCACAAACATGGGACTACTCAAGGGTAAGGCTTCATACCACTCTCTAATGCAAACTTTTGGATAACAAAAAAGAATGTGAAGCCCCACAATGAAACAGAGCGGTTGCGGGGGTCGAGTTGACAAGGAAAGTACCTAGTATGACGTCCGGGGTCTTCCTGGGCTTCCTCAGCTTGATTCCTTGGTGGCGCTCCACGGCCTTGACCTTCGATTTGCACATTGGGGCACGGGGCAACTAGCTTCTTGTTGGCGCAGGACCTTGAGAAGTGCCCTGGCTGACCACGTATAAAGTAAGTGACTTGGCCAGAGTTGTTGTTCTTGCCGCCGTTGTTGTTAGCTTGGCCTGGCTAGGGCTGGCTTCCATGGACGAGGCTTTTGATAACTGGAACTACCCTTGCTGGCCATCTTGCACTTGTGGGTGTCTTCCATAGCATGACGCTTGTCCTCAAGCATAAGTGCCTTCTTCACGAGGTCGAAGAATGTTGGGCAGTCGCAGACAATGAGCTGATATTGCAGGGCTTGCTAAAGGCCTTCCATGATGCGTTCCTTCTTGGCTGCCTCAGTGTTGCCATCCTCAGGGGCGTATCTTGATAAATGGTTGAACTTCTGCATGTACTCCTTGACTGAGCCACTTCCTTGCATCAGTGCTCGGAATTCCCACTTCTTGATAGCCAGGATCTGAGAAGGAACACGGGCCTTGCAGAAACCATCCTTGAAATCATCCCAAGTGATCACATGGTTGCCTTGCATGACCTTGAATCCGTCCCACCAAGCTCTGACAGTTCCACCGAGACACTGCTTGGAATAAAGCACCTTCTCACGATCCTCGTTGTCATTGACCAGTGCAAGAAGATCCTTGATGATGCAGATCAAGTCATCGGCGTCCAAAGGTTCAGCACTCTTGGTAAAGGTTGGGGGCTAATTCCTCATGAATTCCGATAGAGTGGAGCGGCCATTGCCGTTCCTTCCTTGCCGTGGGTTGTGGACGAGGGTCTGAGACAACTGTTGGATAGAGGTAGAATTGGCTTGACGTTCCTCCCAGAGAACTTGAAGAAAGTGGGCTATGTTCTTGTTCTCCAGTGGAGGTGGTGGTGGAGGAATGTCTCCACGTGCCTGCTCCTGGTGAGATGCAGATTCAGCAAGGCCGCGAGCTTCCTGCTGCTTGCTGGTGTTTCCAGCATTGGGGTTGGCAAAGATGCTGGTGCGGGTTGTGGTCACCATCCTGTTTGGAGCAGCCAACCTCAAATGACTGGGATAGACAAGAGGGACAGGCAAACATAGAGGAGATGTGCCTAAGATGGTGGTATAATGCAAGTGTGATCAAACAAAGGCCGAAAGGCTGCTCATAATATTAAGATAAGATAGGCAATGTAGTCACTTACATGTTTCCTAAGGCAAAAGCACGACTTGCATTGAAACACAAACAACAAAAACAAACAAAGCTTATCTAGGACTTCCATAACATTGCCTAGTGATTGCCACTTAGTCACGACTTCAATCTTAGAAGGATCCACTGACACTCCTTCGCCAATCAACACATGTCCCAAGAATCCAACTCCATGTAGCCAGAATTCGCATTTGCTGAACTTGGCATAAAGCTAGCGCTCTCAAAGCTTATCTAGGACCATCCTCAAGTGTTGCTCATGATCTTCCTCGGACTTGGTAAAGATGAATATGTCATCAATGAAGACGGCGACAAACTTGTCAAAGTACTCCATGAAGACTTTGTTCATGAGGTACATGAAGTAGGCTGGGGAATTGGTTAATCCGAATGACATTACCATGTATTCATACGGGCCATACTGGGTTACGAATGCCGTCTTGGGAATGCCTTGGGGTCTAATCTTCAACAGATAGTACCTAGACCTAAGATCAATCTTGGAAAACACTTTGGCTCCATTTGGCTGATCGAACAGGTCTTCTATCTTGGGAAGTGGATATTTCTTCTTGATTGTGACTTCATTAAGAGATCGATAATTGACACAATGTTAGATAGTACCATCCCTCTTTTCCACAAATAGAACAAGTGATCCCCAAGGAGAGGCACTAGGGGGGATAAGTCGTTTCCTTAGCGTCTCAGCCAGTTGCTTCTATAATTCGGCCAACTCTTTTGATCCCATTCTATAGGGCTTCTTATAGATAGGTCCTGCTCCAGGCATCAGGTCAATGATGAACACAGTGTCACGGCCAGGAGGCATTCTTGGCAGCTCATCAGGAAAGACATCTGGATATTCACATAACACTGGCCCTTGGTCCAACTCAATCCCTGACAGACAATTGAATTGAGGGGCTTGAGCGGAGGAAGGGTTGGGGACATACTTGACTTCAACTCCTTGGCTATTGTTCATGGTGACAGTCCTCTTGGAGTAGTCTAGCAAGCCTTAGTTCTTGGTTAACCAATTCATACCTAATCACATCCAAGACTGCGATCTCAAGATGATAAGGTCTGCTAGGAATTCTACCCTGTTGATGATAATCTAGACTCCTCTACACCCGATCTTGGCTCTCAACTCTTTTCCACAAACAGAACAAGTGATCCCTAAGGAGAGTTACTAGGGGGGATATGTCGTTTCCTTAGCGTCCGGGTGTTCCTGGACTTTCTCAGCGGTGACGTGATTCAAGCTACCCTTGCCATTGTTCAGCTGGTTGTGGGGAGCTTGCTTCCGTGGTGGCGCTCCATGGCCTTGACCTTCGATTTGCGCATTAGGGCACGGGGCAGCTAGCTTCTTGTTGGCGCACGACCTTGAGAACTGCCCTGGCTGACCACATCTAAAGCAAGTGACTTGGCCAGAGTTGTTGTTCTTGCCGCCGTTGTTGTTAGCTTGGCCTGGCTGGGGCTGGCTTCCATGGACGAGGCTTTTGATAGATGGAACTATGCTTGCTAGCCATCTTGCACTTGCGGGTGTCTTCCATAGCATGTCGCTTGTCCTCAACCATAAGTGCCTTCTTCACGAGGTCGAAGAATGTTGGGCAGTCGCAGACAATGAGCTGATATTGCAAGGCTTGCTAAAGGCCTTCCATGATGCGTTCCTTCTTGGCTGCCTCAGTGTTGACATCCTCAGGGGCGTATCTTGACACATGGTTGAACTTCTGCATGTACTCCTTGACTGAGCCACTTCCTTGCGTCAGTGCTCAGAATTCCCACTTCTTGATAGCCAGGATCCGAGAAGTAACGCGGGCCTTGCAGAAGCCATCCTTGAAATCATCCCAAGTGATTACATGCCCGCCTTGCATGACCTTGAATCTGTCCTACCAAGCTCTGGCAGTTCCACCGAGAGACTTAGTGGAATAAAGCACCTTCTCACGATCCTCGTTGCAATTGACCAGTGCAAGAAGATCCTCGATGGTTCGGAACCAGTCATCGTCGTCCAAAGGTTCAACACTCTTGGTAAAGGTTGGGGGCGAATTCCTCATGAATTCCGACAGAGTGGAGAGGCCATTGATGTTCCTTCCTTGCTGTGGGTTGTGGACGAGGGTTTGAGCCAACTGTTGGATAGAGGCAGAATTGGCTTGACGTTCCTCCCGAAGAACTTGGAGAAAGTGGGCTATGGTCATGTTCACAAGTGGAGGTGGTGGTGGAGAAATGTCTCCACGTGGCTGCTCCTGGTGAGATGCAGCTTCAGTAGGCCCGCCAGCTTCCTGCTGCTGGCTGGTGTTTCCAGCATTGGGGTTGGCAAAGATCCTGGTGCGGGTTGCGGTCACCATCTTGTTTGGAGCAGCCAACGTCAAATGACTGGGATAGACAAGAGGGAAAGGCAAACATAGAGGAGATGTGCCTAAGGGGGTGGTATAGTGCAAGTGTGATCAAACAAAGGCCGAAAGGCCGCTCATAATATTAAGATAAGATAGGCGATGTAGTCACTTACATGTTTCCTAAGGCAAAAGCGTGACTTGCATTGAAACACAAACAACAAAAACAAACAAAAAGCACACATGGCTTCATATGAACCATTACACGGACTCGCCTTCGCATGGGGGATACATAACTCGTCCTACCCTAGGTGTGCTCGGACTCAGGTGGTGGAGTGCTCAGCCTCGTTCTCATGCTCTTCCAGGTCTTCCTTCTTGTCACCATCCGTAGGGGTGTCATATCTGGTCAAAGGGGTCAGAGAACGAGGAGCTCCATCCTGATGGTACTTCACTGGTGGCACGATGTAGAGCTCATGGTACTCCTTCGCACTCATGCGACGACGCTGACATGTTCCCTGAGCGGGTGCATCTCTAGCGGGGGTACTGCTCCTCTGTAATCGATAGTTGGATGTCCACTAGGGGCACCTTCCTTCTTAATCCTGTCTGGCTTCTTCTTGGCTTGGCGTAGTAGCTCTCGGGTCTGGTGAAATTCCTTGTGGAGCTTCACAGACTCCTCAATCAGGTTACGGGCCAGACTATCGGCAGAAAGAATGAAGTAGGTCTGGAACCTGAGTGGTGTTCCATCCTCCCTTTATGGGGTCAACATCGAACTCCTGCCAAGATCATCCTTCGTGAAAGGTAGCTGGCGGGTAGCTGGCTCGTCTTCCATCTGTGGGAGAATGTCTCGAAGGTGGGTGAGTGCCTTCCGTGTTGCCGTCTCGACTGCGATCACGAGGGTCTCCATCTGTGGTCCTTAAAAGAACCAACTCCAAGGTGAGTCGTTTGCCATCACGACCACATCAACGTGGTACTCCTTCATGGTGGCATCAACCCAGTGTTCGTGGTAGAGAAAAACAGGAGGGCGGCTAAACTGGAACTTCTACAGGCTATCCTCAAGGATTAGGGGAAAGCCGGTGGCTAGGAGGTCTTCGGGTACGACAACCATCTACAAGGTTTAAGGGGGAGGGGAGTTAGTAATGTTTTGAAAAGAGGCTAGAAGAGAAGTGTAAAATCTTTTGAATATAGGAGCTAGGCATAGGATTTGAAAATAGTTTTATCCTATCTAACGTCCATTCTAACTAAGGCTTCCTACAGTCAAGATGGCTTCGATACCAGCTCTGTGGGGACCCCAACTCATAAGTCGAAGCCACCGAATGCATGTGCACAGTGATCCCAGGATCAATGCTCATTGAACACACAACACTCAATAATAAAGAGTCTTACATCCATTACATACCGTATTACACAAATATGATCATTATGGTCAAGTCTTTACATAGATAGGGCCATGAAGGCCAAACATCAAACAAACACTCGCAGCGGAAACCTTCAACGATAATTTGGAGCCATGCCATCTGCCTTAACCCAACATGCATTCTGACTGGGAAGCTTCTTAATTCACAAGTTCTCCACCAAGGTACTTTTCATCACATTCCCATTCTTCCATGCCTGGACAATTAAATAACCAGGGAAAAGCCAATGAGTACTTTGATTTACTCGAAAACAAACCATGTTTTGGAACAAGGTAATCATGCATGGTATAACACTAAGTAGGCACTTTTGCGGAAAGCTAGTTTTGAGTGCAACATCATGTCCTAACATTTTTAAAGCATGCATCATGAGGTTACATATATCAACATAAACATAGTATGAAAAACTCTAGTTTAATCATCTAATCAAGTCATCGGACTTAGTTCAAGAATTTCCTTTTTCACACCCACATTTTGTAAAACACTGGACATAGTTTAAGCAGCACCACCCAACTATCCTTGACCATGGAAATGACTATCCGAATAGTTTGACACTCTGCAGAGGTTGCACACTTTACCCACATGATTCGGGGAGCTTTTCTGTCAATCAACGACTCGCAATTCTTTTGGTACCCGAGGTAAGCACCCAAACAATATCTTTCCCTTGAAAACACTAAACAAAGAGTACACTCATTTGTACACAGCCCCCATGATGTACATCACATCGTATCATCCATGATGGGACACAATGGTGTGCCCAGTGTCTGTAAAAACATCCAGAGTTGTCCATTCAGGCACGACCCCATATCGAGAGTGACTACACTACTCCTGCCACTAGTAATGCGGGCTCTCTGCTAGCATCGACCAAAGTAATCAACAAAGCCCGTTCCCATAAGGGGTATTGTGGTCGTACATGTAAGGTTGGGAACAACCGACAAATCTTAAATCTAACCCATTTTTGAAAACACACACACAAGTTGCCTTGGTAGACCACTTTTTAATCAAGTGGTTATCAAGCTCAACTTCTCCCTCGGGCATTAGTGGCACAAGATGGGTTTTCGGAAGTTCGTTGAAAAACACTTTTGTTTTCGTCCCGATGCATATACCCCTCCCACTTGCGTAGCATCTACTTAGCATCCTATCAACTTCCCACCCACATAACTCTAAACAGATATAGAGTCATGCACAATGGAAGTATCAACAAGAAATGCATAGGAGACGAACCTAGCAAGGTTGTCACCACATCCCCATGCTTTGCAATGCAACGAATACAAGGGATATAATGACATGCATAAAATGGTTTCATCAACATGGTCAAAGGGCTGCTTGCCTGGCTCAATAAAAACTTTGGGGTCTTCAAAAGATTATTTTCCAACTCCTTCGTCAACCACGTAATCTAATGTCGCAAAATAATGGGCACAAATAAGGCCATAGAAAAAACAGGAAAAACAAAGCACTTAGGAAAATGTCAAACTATTTTTGTTAAATACTAGATTAAAAACTAAAAATACCATATTTGTTGATTCTAGCGTTGGAGTGACAGAGACATAGATTTGGATTTTAAACAGTGGATTTAAATACCTAAAAATGGATTTAAATATGGACAATGAAGGCAAAGTTTTCCAAATGGAGTGGGAGTAACACCATTAAAGAGGTGGGGTTAATAATAGAATTTAGGAATTTGTATCAATGCATTTGGAAAAATATTTTAGTCTGTGGAATTTTTGGAAATGCACTGATAAATAGAAAAATGAAAATGGCCCTCTGCCACTGGGCCAAAACGGCTGATCAAGCCGGCCCAGAGGCGAAGTAGGCCTGGCGAGCTAGCACTAGTGCAGAAATGGCTAGCCACAACTCTTGTTCGTGGCGTGCCATTTCGCACCAACGCGAGCACTACTTTTTTCAAATATTTATGTCGTTGGACAAATACGAACGCCACAGCGATTTGCTTAGTGTTGGCGTTGCAAATTAGGGCCGACGTTGCACACATTAGGCCGATTAGGCCCACGCCAGCACTAGTGGGTTTGAACAGCCCGGTGCAGTAAAAAAAACTTATCCTCACTCTCGACCCCAACTCCACCGACATGTCCTCCTCTCGATCCCAGCCTCCGCCGCCTGACGCGTCGCGTCTCTGCCCGCCGGCGCCCCGCCACCGCCGCCGCCGCCTAACGCGTTGCGTCTCCGCCCCGCCGCCGCTGCCTGACACGTCGCGTCTCTGCCCGACGCTCCCCCGCCGACGCCGCCCATCTCCACCCCACAGACGCCGCCCGTCTCCGCCCTACGCCGACCCACCGAAGCCACCTGCCATGTCATCTCCAAAGAGGCATGTAAAGAAGTTTCCCCAAACCCTTTTTGCAATACTACGTGCTATATTTAGTGTTAGTAGTATATGAGTTGCAATGTATGAAAAAATTAGGTTTTGTGGGCTGATCAGAAGTGGTATAATGTAAATTAGGTTTCATTAAGTGGTATATTAAGCATCAGACCAAATTATATAGTAACAATAAGCAAATGGTGTGACAATACACTTGTGTGGAATAGATATGGGCATTTGATAACATATACTCCCTCTATCCCAAAATTACTGTCACAACTTTGTACTAGCTCTAGTACAAAGTTGTACTAATCTTGAGAAAATTATTTTGGGATGGAGGGAGTATATATCTTGGTGTTTTATTTCTTTCACTATCCCACATATCTTGGTTTTTAGAAAATAATCACACAAAAGAACTAACAAAGTAGCAGAGGGTCATACTAAACATAACTAAAGACCTTACGCTAGAAATACGATAACACATAATTAAAAAGAAGCATTACATATGGAAGGGTGGCCATGTAGAGGGGTAGCTTGACAACATTCAAATAAATAGTTGATGATACACTCTAGCTAAAACATTACATAGTTGTGGTAGAGCTTTCAAGTGTTACTATTTTAATTTGCGTACAACTTTTTGGATAATACACTCTAAAACATTACATCCTAAGGTTTTCTGTTTGATGCTACAACATGGCCGACTCTAGCATCTTTGTAGGCTCCTCTGAGCATTGGTCGGATTTCGCTGAGGAGAAAGGCGAAGTGAGCACAAACCAGGTAATTAGGCTGGTTACAAAAAACATGCATGAGCATTGCAAACATCAATATATCAAACCATTAATTAATTCTTGATGTTTTGAAGCCCTTGCCAGGGATATGTATGAGCTCCGCCTTCTATGGCACCCGATGAGCAGAAGACATGTGACGTCGACGTGCTCAATCACGAGCTAATCGCGTCACATGAGAGTATTGTCAAGGCCATGGAGGAGGTTAATGCTTCCCTCAAGAAGGAGAGGGATAAGATTATTGATCACAATGCTATTATCATTCATAAGATTTGTAGTCTCGAACGTCATCATCATCATCATCTTCATCCACAAACCCTAGACGCCGCCATTTTCATCTCCATTGCCATCTCCACCCCCATACTGCTCTCTCATCTAGTTCATACTTGTATTCGTGGATCCCACAAGGCATCCATTGTAAGACATATTGCAATCAATCAATCCTAATATGTTTTCTTCAATGATTTCTTCTCGCGACCTGATCTCCATGTGTGAGTAGTTCAGTAAGGTATGGGGTGAGGCTTGAGCCTTGCAACCCCAGGTATTTGGTGAAGGGGTCAATGGATGTCTTTGACACAACGTCTTGTATGTGTGAAATAAAATTATTTCCTGAAGTGTCTCTTGTCTTGTCTGTGATCTTCATCCCTCCAGCTACCCATGATCATGGAGATTTAGAACCGGTGAGGCTAGGAGCAAGGGGGCCGTGAAGTGTTATACCGGACACCGGTGACACTAATGTTTAGTAGGGTAACAAGGATCATATCCTTGGGGATTCATGAGGTGTAGTCATTAAACACCCAATGCTTTTGTTTGATATTATTATCTTAATTATAGGGGCAACCCCGGTAGATGGATAGGGCCTTCAATAGGACAACTGATTTTTGATGCGAGACCCATGCCAGTCAAGACGTTTTTCGGCAACAACCCCCACTACGATACGAAGCAAGCACCGCGTGATCGGTGACTTCCCGAGCACAAACTAATATCATTTTTTACCCCAGTACAAATACATGGTTGTAAGGATTAAGATCTCATCCCCGTTCCTTCTGTTTAATATAAGTGTTTGAATCACAATTTGCTTGTTGATCTCGTCAAATGCTGGATTCAGACTTTACCATAAGCTTGCTAGAGACCATTTCTTCAAGGGAGTCTTCCTATCGTGGGTTCGATACCCAGGGTCACCTCTTGGAAATAAGCGCGGGATACCCTTTCTTGTGCCAATGTCGGATGAATAAAAAGGAGATATCAGAAAGCCAGCAACTCGTGAAAGCAGTCCGCACAGGAAAGATCCTGGGAATTTATCCTTGGCGGAAGGCGCAACACACTGCAGCAACTTCTCCGCAAAGGGGGAAGGAGCAGAGGCTTTTGGTGTCCTAGGAAAGATTTTTCATCGAATGGGACAGGACCCGGGAGCTTTCCCCTTTTTTAGGCGATGCATGTGTCTCTAGATCCACTATAGTGGGTTGACACTAGGGGCGTAGCCTCTGGGAAGTGACTCACGCGGGAAAGCTTCTGGGAGCATTTCCGTCAGGGGACACAACATTGTGTTGTGGCTCGACCTCGCAGGTCAGTAGAAATAGACTGGTAGTCAGAAGGAAGAGGTTCGTCAAGTATGGACCCGAAATTGTTCCAACATGCAAGCGGGGCTTGGCGTTGCGACCCGTCCACGAGGGAAGGGAGGCAGGGGCCCAACAACCTATCGAAAGCGGTTCACACGAGATAAGTCCCGGGAACATTTCACATCGCGACTAGCACGACACACCCTGGTTACCTAGTTTTTACCACGGTCTTCTGGTATGCAGTGAATAGAGATATCACCGCATCTTCGTCTTGATGGTTGATAATAGGCCCATTTCTTGCTCAAATATCCGACACGCATGTCTCTGGCCAGCAAGTGGGCGCCCAGGCGGGTGTTTGTGACAAAGCGGTCCTTGTGTCGATCCGATCTTCGCGGCTCCGAGAAGCTTACCCGGGGGGTCGACTGCCCTCGCCGAGGTTGGTGAGTTTTTCGCCTCGAGGCGGCCTGCCGGACATATGAAGGATGTCTGGACGAGCGAATTATGTGTCAAGGTTCAAGGAGAGTGAAACAAAGCTTTGGAAGATGTTTCCCGCATTACTCAACCCGAAAGGCCAGCATCGAGAGGGACGTCTTCCCTTGTAGTGCTAGTAGCAGCCCTATCCATCTTGTTTTCATCATCCTTGGGAAAACTCACGCACAAACACCATCTTCCGTCCAAATCCGTTATGATCATAGGGCCAGTGGGGTGACCGCGCTAGGTCAGCACCCTCGGCCCACAATACATTAACCAACACAGGGTGAGCAACTTGGAGATAAGCGTGCGCCTTCCCACGGCGCAGGCCGGGCCGCGGATTCGTGCAACCCCCCGGTCGTCCGGCGAAAACAGGTGCGGGCCTTTGAGGACGAGCTCCCATTCCACACCGCTGAAATCGTGACCGCATGAGTAGCATGCACACCTTTGGAACAAACACTCTTCATCCCTAGCACAGGGCAACATCGACATTTTTGTTCGCCCGCTTGCCGGACTGGCTAAGAGTTGGTGGCGCGCTTTGCAGCACACATTTTGATCGTCCGTCTGGCTGCGGGGCATCCCGAACGCCGGTGGAGTTACTTTCGCAACACTTGCTTGGGGTGGACGACGCCGACCAGACGTGCATCTCGTAGGGGGTGAGCTGTCGAAGAGATCCATCGCCTCCCGCCTCATCGGGATGCCTACCGGAGACAACACTTGGAGAGACAGCGATTGTCCGACAGGGTTATTAGCACGCCTCGGTCCCCTACCTGGCATGCCAAATTTAGGTTTCTAAGAACCTACATATGAGTTGTGATCAACAACTCTTTGAGAGTTCGGCCAGGGACTGAACACATCCAACTATCCTAAGTCATGCTTGAAATGTAGTGGATGAACATGAAGAACTACCAGGTCCGGACCACCTTCTTGGTGTAATACCCTACTCCTGTTTGTTTTATTGCAATGGTAGAGAGCTACAATGAGTGTGTTACAATGGTGAAAAGATCGACCCCCATTGAGGCCTCGGTCTCCTCTGATTATAGTGTTGAGAGAGACCTTGCAAGAGGCTCCGATTAGTTGGAAATACAATTGAGTAAAACTTGTACAGTGGCGACATGGTTGCCCGCAGCACGCCTATACGCGTGATGATGTCATCCTCCCGGAGTAGTGTCTTGCCGAACAGGTATTCTGCTCCCTCCTTCGGTATTCATCCAACAGTAGAGGGGTACCGCCACTGTGGCGACGTAGGCGGTAGACGAATCGTACTGTAGTTGTTCCCGATGGCTTCGTCTGCAACGATCTAAACCAGCGAGATATGACCAGCTTTGCATTGGTGTCGGGAGCCCATGCCCCCTCCTGGGAGGATCCCACGAAGATATCCAGGCACGTGCCCTTGGTAGTTCATCCGGGGCCACCCTTCGGCGAAGGCTAAGAAGCACTAAGTATCTTGAGGGCTCTAAAAGCCTTCCTTCTCTTGCAAGGAAGCGATACAACCCATTAGTTTAAATTCAATGCGTCAAGCTGCCACTCCCTAGTTTTCCCTATGCCGACAATGAATGAGTTTCTTTTAGATAGAGCTATAAAAACATAAGTTAGGGAGTATAAAGCATGTAGTAAAATATGATGCTCAAGTGCTCATAAGCACAACCACAAATGTCTCATCCTCTAGGCTCTTAAGCACTTTGTTTCAAGCATTTTTTGCTGGAACTTTGATTGTCACGTGAAGGGGTTATGGTAAATAAGTAATTATGCATAGGTTTTCGCTGTGGCTTAATGTTTGGGAACTATGGACCTTTAGCAATATGTATCTTTCGAGCTCTTTTAACCAGTCCCCTTTATTTACCACATACACACCTATTCAAGAGAAAGCTGAATAATATTCGTTTGTAGTGTTGCCACTACATACGGTAACAAACTCATAGCCGAAATCTGAGCTAGCGCTCTTGGTGGATCATTCATTGTCCAACGGAGTCCTTAGCATAACATCAAGAAAGGTGATGAAGCCCCATTTACACATGTACCTGTGCATATAGTAGCTGGGCCATAGCACCAGCAAGGAGCTGAAGCACCATGTAAGAGATACAACACATATTGTTGGCATAATCTCTATCACCTTTCAACTAAGTCCATCTAGACAATTTAATGCACAAGTGCTATCAAGTCTATTAAAATTAACAACATGGGGTTGAGCATTTCAAACATCACTTCCACTACAATTTCTCAACTCCCAAGTCTTGAGAGACTTTCTCTTGTGCAAAGTTAGTCTTGGTTAATATTATTTCATTTAAAAACTATCCAATGGCAAGTCTTAGTTGTCTAATCTAAATAAAACAAAGGCTCCAAAATAATTTCAGCTACTAGAACAAAACCTTTGTCTCAACTATCAAGACTTAGTCCCATCTTCGCATATCACACATACAACTACTACATCTACTCTGAGTATTCAAAGTGCAAAATACAGGGGTCATGGGACATACCTTCACGGTTGCGAATTTAGACACTTCTCTTCCTTACTCTTGCATTCCTCATTGTCTGGCGTAGATCAACTCCTGTGAAAACAAAATGCAAACGAACTGCAAGGGGTTAAATGAAGAACAAGAGAAAAGAAAATGTTATTCTTTTTTTAGGTTTTTGGGTTTTTGAAAACTAACTTTCAACCAAAAAATCACAAAGGCAAAATAAAAATAAAAAGCAAATTGTTGGAACAGACCAACATAAGTGTTTTGAAGCTTCTCGAGCTTAAGTACAACCTCATTACAATTTATTTCAAATACCACCGCATCTGAATGTAGAAGTGGTGATGACCTCCCCCAAGCTCAGGATTTTGCAAGCCTGAACCGGCGAGATCGTTATGGCGGTTGGTCAGGAGCCCACTCTTGGCTCTAGTCGAAGAAGTTCTTGTTCATGTAGGCAGAAGTGCCTTTAAGGAATGATGCAAGGTTGCTCATATCATGGATAGAGCCCCAGAGGTTGTTGAGGTGTGTGCAGGTAGTGTAGTCTTGGTGGGGCTTCTCCTCCTCTTCATCGGTGTCGATTTCTTCTTCATCTACTTGTCCTGATTCTGGCCCATCTTGGTCAAAGCATACATCTCCATCATGTGCAATATAATCCAATTGTCCATTCTCGATGGAGAAGTTGTTAAGCATAGGAGTGGACAACAGGTGTGCCACTCCAGGAATTCTAATGCAATGATGGCCATTACACACTACTACCATAGAATCACTAGTAAGAACATGAATGTTAACAAGAGTGTTACCAACAATGGGGCAGAGATTATTGTAGTTGAGACCAAGGGTGTTGGCCAACATGGTGATCACTCTTCCACACACTATAGCTCCTTGTGTATAATTTCCCTGATGCGCGAGGTGTAGCAAAAGTATTGCCGCTAAGTTGGGCGAATAACCGATGTCCAGGTTTGTTGCTTTCCCGAGAACTAGCATGTTGTCACCATTTACTTTAGAAACTTCTCCTCGTGCCTGCAACGAGATAGTGATAACATAGTAGAAATAACATATAGCAAAACATTCAATGCAACTAGCTCTTTGGCTAGAGCCATGACGACATATACGGTTGAAGGATTGCATGGGGTGCGGGTCAGTGAAATCATAAACATATCTAATATCATCATCATTGTTGGTGAAGCCAAGGTGATTACACCACTCATCAAGACTGATGTCAAAATCCTGGTCAGGGAGACGGAAAGTGATCCTATCCTCCTCATGTTCACTTGGCACTAGACCAACATTATGCAAGAGAGTACTAAGAAATTTAAGCATCAATCGTTCATAGGTTCACATCTCTGATAAACAAAATGATGCAACCCAGCATTGTGAGAAAGCAAATTAAAGTCATGAGTGATACCTAGCTTGGCGAGTGTATTTGCACAAGCCCATTTGGTTGCTTTGATCTTCCTTGTAGTGAGCTTCTGGAACTTCTTCCTTTCTTCGTGGTCAGTGATGACGATCCCCCGAGTAAAACTTGTTTTGGTGGTGTGGTGGATGAACTCGATGCACCATGTATGCGAAAAGATCTCTGTGTAAACATCTACAAAACAAGTTTTCAGTCCAATACAATTAAACAATAATGATCCTACGGTAGTCACAACATCATACTCTTCTAATAATATCAACAAATCCATGCCAAACTCAAATTTGGATACAAAATATGCATATCCTAGACATTACAATTCTAGGCATGTAGAGCGTGGATTCGCAAGAAATAACTCGTGGATCGAAGGAGAAACGTACCGTACATCGATCACACGGAAGGATTTGAACTGAAAACGAATGAGTTGAGAGATCAGGCAAAGTTTTGGTAGGGTTTGGAGGAAGAAGACGAAAAGAGTGAGATGGGTGCAATTTACCTCCTTCCTCGGGCTTATTAGAGCCGCCAGCATGCAAAACAAGCGCTCATCCGTGCGCAAGCGCCCGCATGGAACGCTGTCTTCAAACCCGGATAGCTTACCTTTGTCTGCGCATAGATCAAACGAGCTCTGAAATGAGCAGCAACCCTCGTATTGAATGCCATCGAACACTCTGTTTCTTTTCTTCTAATGGATGAGGATGTCAAACGACCGCTCGAACGGGCGTATGCACCCGTTTGAAACGTCGTCGAGCACTTTGGACTTCTCACGGTTTTCTACAAAGAAGTAAAATGACCATCGAAACGAGCGCCCACGCTTGCATGACACACCGTTTTCCTCTCTGGTGTATGTGTCTATTCTACGCTGGAACCTCCTATAGGTCGTGCGACCAGCTAGACGACCTTTGCATTTGTTTGATAGGACGTCCTTTGATCTGTTTCTTTAGAAAATTCTCTTTTTCTTTATTTTCCTGCGGGATTAGTTCCAAAACAATACATCGACATATTTCCAGGCATTCAAACATCAATTCAACATACAATTTATCTTGCACAAAGAAAAGCCTTCATTAGAACGACTCTTCCAAACTTACTTCTTCATATGGAACTTCAATCACCCTTTTATTAAAAAGAAAAATAAATACTTACTTGTCTACTTTATTTGAATGGGTTGCCTCCTACAAAGCGCTTGTTTTTGGTCGAATAGCTTGACCGTAGTGATGATCAAGGTGGTGCTACAACACCGACACCATAACTTCTGGCATTCAAAATGATGCCACTTCCTGTGTAGGTCTTCATTTTCTTTTTCCTATGGAAATGTCTTACAAAGGGATCTTGATAGCTAGTAAATAAATCGAACATTCCCCTCAAACACATTTATCCCAACTTTAATAGTCCTTGGAAAAGGTCTACCGAGAATTATATGAGCAATTGGATCCTCTGGCATATCTACTATACCAAGATCAATCATGACATGGCAATCATTAATTGACCTATAACTCCATGCTTAATTCCTACTGCCTGAGTAAAAGTAGAATTAGTTGTATTCAATATAATCTCAGTATAAGCATAAGCACCAAGATTGAGACTATCGTGAACATATTTCGGGACAGTGGAAACACTTGCCCCTAGATCACATAAAGCACTGAATTTATTAAGTCCTATCTCAATATCTATAGTTGGTTCAAAAGCATCCTCTTGCTTGGCTGGTAACTTACTTTCATCATCAAGTTCGCATACCTTGGCTGCAACTTGTGCAACAAAGACATTGTATGCCTCATCATTAGTTACCTCCGGTAGTGGATATTTCATGGATACATTTTGACAAAATCCACAACGGTATAATTGTACTCTGGCACATGACTTGTGTCAAATACCACAGCCTTCTCTTCGTTGTTTCTTACTATTTTAACTTCTTCAACCGGGTTAGGCTCCGGTTTACCTGCAAACTTGGCCAGAATCAAGGTTTGGCTCTTCGGGTTAGGCTTCCATATTCTTGGATCTTGCTTCAAGTATCTGCACGTCATTTGTTAGTCCAACAACCTTACTGATCAACTGACCAAAAAGGTTATCATGATTGTTCAAGATATTCTTGAAGTTTTCATTCTCCTCAGTCTGGCTAGCAATAAAACTTTTAAGAATTTCGTCAAGAGTATTTCTATTGCTACCATTAGCTACATTAACTGGATGCTCCTCAATTACTAGGATAAGGATGTTTAGGAGCATAGCCATTATTTTTTCAATTAGGATTATAGCTATTATGAGCAAAAAAATTCATATCACTAGTTTCTTCATCAGTGATGGCATTAATGTTTACCTCTTCTTTACCTTTCATCAAGGAGATAAGTTCTTCAAGATTGGTTGTCAACTTTGAGCTATTTTCTTCTATATCATTCACGTTCTTGGTGGTTGTTCTTTTCACATGCCATTGGGCATGTTCCTCTTCATATCATCTAGTAGCTTCCTGACATCTTCTGTGGGATTTTGCATAATTGTTCCTCCTACAGCTGTATCAAGCATAATTTTTGACATGTGATTCAAGCCATTATAAAACATACGAAGGATTAACCACTCCTCCATTCCATGATTGGGGCAGTTTCTTATAACTTTTTTCATTATATCCCATGCAAGCGCTAGTGGCTCACGTTCCTCTTGCTTGAAACCTGTAATCTAAGAACATCATTTAATATTTTTTGTTGGCAGAGAAAACTTAGATAAAAATTTAGTGGATCCCAAGAAGTAATATCGCCTTTAGGCAAAGGTAAAAGCCATTCCTTAGCTTTTCTTCTCAAAGAGAAAGGAAATAAACGAAGTTTCAGAGCATCTAGATCATAATCCTTTATGTGTGTCATGTTGCACAACTCGGTAAAATTATGTAAATGCATAAGTACATCTTCAGAAGAAGAGCATCCAAATCGGTCCCGTTGAACTAAGGAAAGTAGGTTCCGTTTGATCTCATATTTTGCAACTGCAATATCAGGTTGTGCTATTAGTTCACGCATGAAATTGTTGCAAGGAGTTGCAAAAATCCCATGATTAGGAGCCATAGTAATTTTTTGGTTTTCTCAACTGAAAAGATATGCAACAAAAGAAAACTTAAATTAAAAACATAAAAGTTAAAACAAAAACTGAAAAAAATAACTTTAACAAAATTCTAAACACAAAGACTAGGAATACTAAACTCCTCCCCTGGAACTGCGCCAGGAAAAGGGCTTGATATCTCCTTTTTATATTTCCGGTGTTGGAACATAAAAGGGTATCCCACACCTATTTCCCTAGAGGTGACTCTGGGTATCAAACCCACGAGAGGAAGATTCCCTTGAAGCAATGGTCTCTAGCAAGCTTTCGCCAAAGTGTCAAATCAAGCTTTTGACCGGATCAACAAGCAAATAGTGATTCAAACACTTATAATAAAAAGAGGTATGGGAATGAGATCTTAATGCTTACAACCATGTATTTGCATTGGGATCAAATAGCATATTAATTTGTTCTCGGGAAGTCACCTATCAAGATGTGCTTGTTTCATATCAGAGTGGGGGATGTGTACAAATAACATCTTGATCGGCACGAGTCCTACATCAAGAATCAGTTGTCCTACCGAAGGCCCTATCTGTCTCGCGGGGTTGCCCCGATAATTAAGATAGTAAAATTAGACAATAGCATTGGGTGTTTAATGAGTACACCTCCTGAGCCCCCAAGGATATGATCCATGTTACCCTACTAAACCTTACCGTCACCAGTGTTCTGTGTAACACTTCACGGTCCCCTTGCTCCTAGCCTCATCGGTGCTCAATCTCCATGGTCCTGGGTACCTGCAGGGATGAAGATCGCGGACAAGAAAAGAGACACTTCACAAAACAATTTTATGTCACACATACAGGATAAAAGACTTCCGTTGACCCCCTCAACAAATACCTGAGGTTGCAAGGCTCATGCCTCAACCCATACCTTACCGAACAACTCACACATGGAGATCAGATTGCAACAAGAAAACACTAAAGTACAGATCTTGGAATTGATTGATTGCAATATGTCTTACAATGGATGTCTTTTGCAATGCACAATTACAAGTATGAACTAGATGCAAGAGAACTGTGGTGGTAGAGATGGAAATGGATGCAGCTAGGGTTTGTGGATGATGAAGATGATGAAGAGGTTCTGGTTGTGCTTGATGCCGTTCTCTTGACATTTCGACGGGGTCCCAATTATAAAACTTGTTCAGGTATACGAGCTGCCTCGGTTTCCACACTAAACGACCGCTCATAAGGGCGCCCGCGCCCGTATGGAATGCCGTCTTTTGCTCTGTCTCTTTGCAGATGCCTCCGATTGATTGATTCTTCCTCCATTTTCCTTCCTTTCCATTCCTCCACATGATTTCTTACCTTTTTAGCCCATTTCCCGTGAAAAAAACATTAAAGAGAGGATCTGTGGAATCCTTTGCATTCATTAGTCATTAGTGGCAATATCAGAGCGAATATCTCTCTTTAAGTGAAATGTCTCGGTTTAAACAAAGGTGAAATGAGTGTAAAAATATCACTCATCGTAGCCCTGGGTTGGTTCACCTCGCGATTGGGTGAAAAGGCCCTACCCTTATACCACCTCCTCAAAAAGGGAGGTGATACTTGTGATCTGCGTTGGGTTTTCCGTGAGAGGAACGGGTAATTGCATTTCCCTCAGTTATGAAACCAAGGTTTATCTAACCAATAGGATTATCAATCAACAACCGTCTTCAGTGGCTGCACACAAAAGATCAAACAACTTGCACCCAACGCGGGCAAGAGGGTTGTCAATCCCCTTGATCTCGCTTTTTGCAAGCAAGTGAAATGCGTACATAATAGTAGACAATTGTAAATTGCAAAATAAAATAAAAGGTAAATAAAGGCAGCAAGGTATTGTAGCTTTTATCAATATATAGGTGAATAGACCCCCGGGCTATAGTTTTCCCTAGCGACATCTCTCATGAAAATAAGCATACGGTGGGTAAACAAATTACTGTTGGGCAATTGATAGAAAAGTGCATAGTTATGCGATATTCACGGCAATGAGCATGTGTATATCGGCATCACATCCAAGACAAATAGGACGACTCCTGCCTGCACCTATTACTATTACTCCACTTCAAGAGCGCTTCTATGCTTGCCTCTCTACATATTAAGTTCATGACAAATAGAGTAATGCATGGAGAACGATGACATGATGTAGACAAAGTAAACTCAATTAATATGAATAAACCCCATTGTTTTATCCTTAGTTGCAACAACACAAAGACGTATCTTGTCCCCTTCTATCACTGGGATATAGAAACTCGTCAGGTTGAACCCACTACAACACACCTCTCCCACTAAAGAAATATCAATCTAGTTGGCCAAACTATTTAAGTAGATCGGAGAGAATTACGAAGCTATAATGATCATGCAAATAAGAATCATAATATTCAGATTTGACTCAAATAATTTTCATGAATAATATGAACATAAACCCACAATTCATCGGATCCCAACAAACGCACCACACAAAAGAATTACATCGGATAGATCAAAGGGAAGATGCAATGATCATTGTATTGAAGATCAAAAGAGAGAGAGATAGACATCTAGGTACTAACTACGGACCCGTAGGTCTGTGGTGAACTACTCACACCTCATCATGAGGGCAACAAGGTTGATGAAGAAGCCCTCCGTGATCGATCCCCCCTCCGGCCGGGTGCCGGAACGGAGCTCCAGATGGGATCGCAGCGGAACGCAGACATGCGGTGGCGGAAAAAGAGTTCCAGGATGCCCTCTAGGGTTTTTGGACTATATGTGAATTTATAGGCCAGAGAACGGGGCAAGGACGACCACCAGGGGGCACAAGACATCAGGGTGTGCCGCCCCCCTGGGCGCGCCGAGATGGGTTGTGCCTCCCTCGTGCGGTCTCCGGTCTTACCCGAAGCATCCATGTATTCTTTTGGTCCAGAAAAAATCATAAAAAGGTTTCGGAGCAATTGGACATTGTTTGGTACTATAAACCTGAAAAGTAAAAAAACACGCAGAAAACAGGAACTGACACTGGGCACTGGGTCAATAGTTTAGTGCTAAAAAATAATATAAATTGGTAAATTATTACTCAAAAAGTATCCTAGAATGATAATATAATAGCATGGAACAATCAAAAATTATAGATATGTTGGGGACGTATCAAGCATCCCCAGGCTTAATTCCTGCTCATCCTCGAGTAGGTAAATGATAAAAACAGAATTTTTGATGTGACATGCTACCCAATATGTAATCTTTTGCATGTATGCTCATTGAGAAACGATGAATTAACAAACATCAACATAGTAATATTTATAGGCACAAGCAACAAAATCATCAATCTTTCAAAGTATACGATCCTAAAAGAATGTTTACCCCCATTCATCTTATAGTATTAGAAAGGCATGACTCCGTCTTCACCACATTAATACGAATGTCAAGAACCACGGTGTCCAAGTCAGGCAATTGGATCATACGTCTGCAAAGTGCATCTACTTTTTATTCTTCACGCAATACATGAGCGTGAACCATTGGACATAGCATAAGGGTGGAATAGAATATGGTGGTAGGTATCAAAGGGGTAAAAGTGGATTAGATAATCTCACATCAGCTAGGTGAATCAACGGGCTATGGAGATGCCCATCGATAGAGGTCAATGTAAGGAGTAGGGATTGCCATGCAAATGATGCACTAGAGCTATAAGTGTATGAAAGCTCAAATGAAACTAAGTGGGGTGTGCATCCAACTTGCTTGCTCATGAAGACCTTGGGCATTTGAGGAAGCCCGTCAATGAAATATGCAAACCAAGTTTGGACTAATGAAAAAGTGATTCCCACTAGTATATGAAAATGACATAACATGAGACTCTCTATATGAAGAACAAGGTGACACTTTGAGGCACAAGTGTGGTAAAATATAGTAGCAAAGTCCATTCTGTCTTTTTCTTTCATTTTTTATGATGGTGGGATCATTTGGCCTCCCCCATTTTTATTTCCTTACCGGGACAATGCTCTAATAATGATGATCATCACACTTATATTTACCTACAACTCAATATGAAAACTTGATATGAAGAACTATGAAGCAATATGACTCTGTATGAATGCCTCTGGCAGTGTACCAGGATGTGCAATGATCTAGCGTGACATGTATCAAAAACATGGTGAAAGGTGGCTTTGCCACAAATCTTATGCCAGCTCTATATGATCATGCAAAGCAATATGATGATGAACGAACTAGTCATATGATGTCACGATGGAATTTGCATGGCAATATATCTCGGAATGGATATGGAAATGCCATAATACGTAGGTATGGTGGCTGTTATGAGGAAGGTATAATGAGGCTTATGTGTGACAGAGCGTATCATGTCATGTGGTTTGGATGCACCGGCAAAGTTTGCCCGGGTCCTCGAGGTGAGAACGGGCAATGCACGTTACCGAAGAGGCTAGCAAAATATGAGGTGGTGAGATTGCGTATGTCCATGGTTTCACATTAGTCATGAAGAACTCATATACTTATTGCAAAGTTTTGTTAGTTTATCACAAATCAAAGTACTACTCACATACCCTGAGGGAGGAGGTTGGCAGGTATTAACCATCGCGCGCATCCGACCCGAAACAACACTAGGATTTCAACGAGGATTAGAAATGCTCACACATCCTCACCATGCCTTTTTAATATTTAGACAAATGGAAAATTAACACCTCTAAATACCGATACTTCTATGAATCAACAATGATGCACTCACACCTTTTTCACATTACCACATCAATATCATTAACCCACAATTTCTCTTATATGTGCTACATGATGCTTTTGATTATCACTCATTGAATACCTATTATTTTTGGACTAGTCTTATGACCCATGAAAATTGCCGTCACTATTTATTAACTCTCAAACTATTACAAGTGAAGAACGAGAGTGCAATTATTTCTATAAAATCTATACGCCATTGTGATCTAAAAGATATAAGTGAAGTACTAGAGAAACTACTAAGCTCAAAAGATATAAGTGAAGCACAAAAAGTATTCTAATAAATTACGATGAAGGTGTGTCTATATCAAATAGGTGTGTCCATAAAATGATGATTGTGTCATACTACAAATAAAAGCAAGCAAAAGGAAATGACGCTCCAAGCAAAACTCATATAATGTGACGAATAAAAATATAGCTCCAAGTGACATACCGATGGGTTGATTCACAACAAGCGCTATTATTTTATGCCCCTAGCTCGGCATAATGCATAGTTTCAAGTGTTGTCATCTTTGACACTCCACCCATAAGTAGCTATCATGATTGATTCATAAGGTGGTTTAATTCTCTTCCTAGGGAAGTGTTCCATCCTTTTATTTAATGGCAATTGGAACCTTATATTTCCCTCTTTCATATCAATAAGAGCGCCTATAGTTCGTAAGAAAGGTCCTCCAAGTATTATTGGACAAGTAGGATTGCAATCAATATCAAGAACAATGGAATATACAGGCACATAATTCTTATTTGCACTAATAAGAACATCATTTATTGTACCTAAAGGTTTTTTAATGGTAGAATCCGCAAGATGCAGGTTTAGGGAACAATCTTGAATATTGGCGAGAACAAGCACATCACAAAGAGTTTTAGGTACAGTTGAAACACTAGCACCAAGGTAACACAAAGCATTGCATTCATATTTATTGATATTTATTTTGATAGTAGGTCCCCACTCATGATGCAATTTTCTAGGAATAGAAACTTCAAGCTCAAGTTTCTCATCATAAGCTTTTGTCATTGCTTCCACTATATGATTAGTGAAAGCCTTATTTTGTTCCTAAGCATTGGGTGAGCTAATAATGGTTTGCAACAAGGAAATACATTCTACTAAAGAGCAACTTGCATAATTATAGTCCTTGTAATCCAAGATAGTGGGCACATCACTAGTTAAAGTTTTGACCTCTCCAAACCCACTTTTTTTAGTTTTAGCATTAAAATCATCACCCTCCAAGCAAGCGGGATGCTCACTAGCTAAAGTTGAATCATCTCCAGTCCCCTTATCATTTATATTCAGAGAAGAACAAAGATTCAGTAGGAGAACTACCAATCATTTTAAGATCTTCATCATGATTCCGGAAAAACCCGGGTGGAAGAGCCTTTTCTAAGAATTCCTGCTTAGCTTTCAACTTAGCGGTCCTCTCCTTACTTTCATGTATAGATATTTTGATAGATTTAATAGCCTCATTACAATCATGCTTGGGTGGCAAAGTTTTAGTTTTGAGGGTTTCTACATCAACAACAATTATATCCATGTTTTCAGCCAAAGTATCAGTCATATGCAACTTTTCTTCTACCGTGGTATTAAAAATATTTTGAGAACTAATAATTGTGTTGGTGTACTAAGAACTGGGGGTCCCTAGTACCCAGACTTATGCACGGGCAACTGCCTCAGACCGGCAACTTCTTGTCGGGCTCACACTAGCCCTCGAGGCAAAACGAAGCCAAGACCGAAGCAAGGCGACCAGACCCTTCACCAGGCGCAGTAGCCCACCCATGGGCGTCCCCGGCAAGATTCCAACCCGCCAGGCCGCCTCTCCACCTCACCAAGAACAATTGTCTACATCGACTAAGGTGTCGAGCGGGCAGGCAGGCAGGCGAAGCTGGCCGGGGGCACGTGGCTACTGCGGCGGGCCTATTGCATATTTAATGCCACCCGTCCCGCGGCGTGGTAGAAGAATAAGAGGTAGCTGGGCGGACGACACAGAAGGAGAGGCAATCCTTGCCATGAGACATCGCCAGCACGCCACCTCACGGCGCATTCAATGTGCCTGTCCTAGTCCGTCAGAGTTAGGTATTTCCCACTACCACTCTGACGACAGCCCCTGTAGCTGTAAGAGCGCAGTGTACACCTACTAAATGACCATTGTAGCCTTTGTGGAAAGCCCTTGAACTATAAAAGGAGGCCCATGGCTACGTTGACAAAGGTCGACACCCTGTCCATTTGCATGCGTAGCCGCACTCCTCGAGCATCCTTGCCGGCTGGGTGCGCTCCTGTATTTGGACCCAGATATACAAACAACACAGACAAGACATAGGGTTTTACGCTCCCGAGCGACCCGAACCTGTATAAACCCCACGCGCAACTATGGCCGGCTGATGCTCTTCGTGTACACGACGCCCCTGTGACACCCTGGATTTGATGCTATAGTAATCCTTGTAATCAAGCTACAGTAACCTAAGGATTATGTTAATTCATTTTGCTAATCCATGTGTGATCACTTTTGGAATCAAACTTCGATTCAAATTCCTTTCCAATTCAAATTGATTGAAAAGTGCAATTAAAAGTTTTGCAAATCTGTAATTAGAAATCTTGCATAAGTTGCAAATATTCCCTAAGTAATTGTCAAGGTGAAACAGACATTTGGTGGGATATTTAAGTGCCCTAAATATATGGAAAACAGTGGCCACACATTAATTATAATGCCCTTTTCTAATTTATGAAAATCTGAACTGATTCTAATAATCCCCAAACTTCTTGAGACACTTCCTAATACTGCAATATAAATATTGGGCCATGTGGCTTAAATTTACAAAGGTCTTTGGTATTTAAAAATAATGCAAGAATAGAAATTAATAAAAATAAAAACTAGTAAAAATAAAAACAAAAAAAGACAGGAGTACCCCCCCGGGCCAACCAACCTGGGCCGGCCCACCTAACCTTCCACTCGTCGCCCCGGCCGTCGCCCTCCCTCGCACCGCCTGCCCTCCCCCGCCACGGCCACTGTGAGCCCCCCTCCTTTCCCCTCATCGCCCCGCCGCGTGCCCGCACCACCACCACCGCCGCGCGCTCGCCGCATCCCATCCGTGCCCATGCGGCCTCGCACGCTCGCTCGTGCCCAGCCAACGTTCACCGTGCTCGAGCGCCGCGCTCACCGACTGCCCGCCGCCCGCGCGCTCCCACACCCGCTCGCACACGCGCATGCCGCTCCCGCGCTCGCAGCCCGCAGCCTCTCGCCGTCGCCGGCCCCCGTCGCCGCTCCCCTCACCGGCCCCCGGCATGGCCATGGCCTCGGGCCTAACCTCGGCCCCGACCTGTTTTGTGCGGGATTAACCCCCCCACTAAACCCCCCCAGTGACGCTGACATGGGGCCCCACGCCCCTGTTAAAACAAAACAAAAAAAGGTATAAAAATAATTAAATAAACAGTTAATTAAATTAATTAGTACATTAACCTAATTAAACCTAATAAGGTTAATTAATATTTCTGTTAAGTTTAAGTAGAGAATGACATGTGGGCCCAGCCCACATTAGGACTAATTAATACTGATTAACTAAACCTGTTAATTAATATAATTAACCTGGGTCACTTACAGGTGCCCCCCTAATTAATCTGATTAAATGGTAATTAAACTGTAATTAACACTGTAACTATGATAGTGAGACCCACTGGTCAGTTTGACCAATCAACACACCGTTGACTGCTGATGTCAGCATGACATCACGCTGATGTCATAAAAGAATTATTGAAATAAATTTAATCTTTTTAATTTCAGAATATTAATAAAACTTCAAAAATTAATATAAAATAATCTGTAACTCGGATGAAAATATTTTATACATGAAAGTTTTTCAGAAAAATCCCACGAATCCGAATACGCAGTCCGTTTATCTGCAAATGCTCCTATCATAACGAACATGGAACTTTTCCATCGAATTCGTTTGTCTGGTAAAAGCCAGAGACCCGGGAAATATCGTCAAATATTCTCCCGCTCTTTCTGTGACGCGTAGTACTGCATTAGTGTATGTCTAGTTCTGCATATTGCCATGTCATGCATCGTGATTACATCTGTGCTTTATATTTATTGTTTCTTCCCCTCTCTTCTTACCGGTAGACTCCGAGACTGACGGTGCTGCCGGTTACGACTACGCGACTGACAATCAGGCCTTTGCAGCAGAGCAGCAAGGCGAGCAACCCCCCCCTGATCATTCCGATATCGCCCAGTTCCCTTCTCTCTCATGCTTGCATTAGATTTTGCTACTGTATTAGCTAGCTCCTATTCTGACGCATAGCCTGTTTTTGGATGAACTGCTTCTGTACCTACTGCTTTACTAAACTGTTTAGCATAGGTTGGTTAGTGAACCCCTGTGACCCCTTAGTCTCAGTTGCCCCGCTTTAAATATCAGTTACTCGATCATCTTGATCGACGAGCCAGGCCTGTCACATCACCGCACACCCCCTTAGTTGCACGACTCTACAGAACTACTATCGAGTACCGAGGGTGACACCTCGTGAAGTACTCATGATGTTAGCTCTGTAGTGTAGCTAGTCGGTCGTGGTATACAGAGGGTGATACCTCTCCGCCACTCCCGATATCAACTCGTGCAACCCCTCAAGTGTGGGACCACCGAGGGTGATTCCTCTAAGTCCACCTTGATGGTTACATTGAGCGGGGCCCATTGAGGGTGATTCCTCAGGTCCCACCATGATGTCTTATACACACGGTTACTATGACTTGGTTACAGAAACATGTTGGTGATGGGTCGGCCTAGAAGGGTACCCACGGTTTGATGACGACGAGGCATGGCCTGGCAGGTGAGGCCCTTGCCACACATCCCCGAGATGGGGCGACGGGACCGCACATCATGGGTCGCGCTCGTCCCGCACTATTAAAATGCTAATGGGTTGGGTATTTGATCTCAGTTGGTCGATTGACAAGCTATGGGTACTCATCGTCGTTGTATCAGCCGAAGCTCTTGGGACGTCAGCAATGGAGCGGTGCGCGCCCAAGTGGTCCACGATGGCACTGATCTTGTATTAGAGTGTGATAGGACTGTCCTCGGCCGCCCACGCATCGTGCAGGAGTGCAAAGGGCAAGTGGGCCCATGACCCCTGCGAGCTTAGGATTTAGACCGGCGGGCTGGCCTCTCTGTTGAGCCTAGGTAAGGCAACGACGTGTTGATATCCCGAGGCCAGGAATGACCCAGGAAAGTGTGTTCGGCTGGAGGTGATCAAGCGTGTTGGAAATGTGGTGCACCCCTGCAGGGATGAATTCAACTATTCGAATAGCTGTGTCCACGCTAACAGGATGACTTGGAGTTGTACCTTGACCTACTACAACTATAATTGTGACTTAAAATTGAAATAAATGTTGGCTCCGAGATTGCTTTCTCGCAGGGAGTCGAGGAAGAATCTCTGGGCGTGGTTAATTAATAAAATTTGCTACAATAATATTGTTGTATATGAGATACCAGTCTACTCCCTTCTAATGCTGCAAGAAGTTGAAGATGCTAGTCTTCGATAGGACTAGGCCTTCCCCCTCATTCTTGCTTTCTGCAGTCAGTCCAGATATAACCCCATTTCTTGATACTGATGCATACTTAGCATAGTTTTGATGTCAGTCTTGCGGGTACTTTGGATGAGTACTCACCGCTGATTTGCTTTCTCTTTCCCCCTCGATACGATTGCTGCGTTCAGACGATGGAGCCTAGGAGATGGAGTACCCTGCCGACGACTACTACACCACCCCTGGAGCTTACTACTACGTGGAGGCTGCCCCCGACCAGCAGTAGGATAGGAGGTTCCCAGGCAGGAGGCCTCGCCTCTTTCGATCCGTTGTTATGTTTGTGTTAGCCTTCTTAAGGCAGAACTTGTTTAACTTATGTCTGTACTCAGATATTATTTGCTTCCACTGACTCATGCTTGTCAAGCTTTGTATTCGAGCCCTCGAGGCCCCTGGCTTGTAATATGAAGCTGTATGACTTTAATTTGTGTCTAGTGTTGTGTTGCGATATCGATTAGTGAGTCCCTAATCTTAGTCGTACGCATTGCTTGTATGATTAGCGTACAGTCGAAATTGGGGGCATTACAAGTTGGTATCAGAGCAGACTGTATGTAGGTAGCCCCCTTTCCATCTCCTTGGCCGAAGTTGAGTCTAGTCATCGAAAAACTTTTACTAACATAGGTGTGTGGCTTACGGGCCCACATCTCAATCGGGTGGTATTAGGATCTTTTATTCCTCGTCGATACTCTGGGTTCTGATTTCTCTTCTCTTTCGGGTTAAAGATTTTGCTAACTCTAAACATTAGGTTCTCGTGATCACATCCACCGGAGAGTTGCTTTATCGACAATTGTTTCCTTTGAAGTTATGATACACACACTGTCATTTGACATCTTGAATGTCCTTGTTACAGATGCGTCCCGCTAGGCAGATCGTTCGTCTGACTTTGGCTTTCAATACGACTGGGTTCCTGACCATTCTGGTCAACCTCTTGATCAGGCTGGGAAATCGCTGGTACCCCGAGTACACTGTTTACGAGGACTACCGCGAGTTCAACCAGGAACAGTATGAAGCTGAGATGGTTATCTGGGATTGGCGGGACCACTCCATCACTGAGCTACACACCTTTCGTGGCATTGGAGTGACTGTTGAGATGGTAGTACATGATGCTGCTTATGCTGCTATTGTTCGTCTACGTGCAACGAACCCCTGCTTGGAGGAGACGGCATTTAGATACATCCCGTATGTTCATGCTGGAGTTGATACTGCAGTCGACGCGGAGATCGACACCCCTTTCGTGCGGTAGCGTAACGACCGTTCCTACAATGCTATCTGCAGCCCCTACATGAGTCGTCGTTACGACCCACAGGTTCTGGTTTAGTACACTGAGGCACTGGATCACACTGTCCGAGCTCTTAACGTCGAGCTATACGCCACCCGTACTCGTCTTTATGAGGCTATGGAGTAGTTGTTGCCAGCAGTCGTGCGGGGATACATCCGGAGTACATCCTTTACCCGCTCCGGACAGAGCTACCACCAGGTCTTGAGTGGCCTACTGTTGGAGGTCGCACTCCTACACGTGGACCTGCGCTCCCCGCTGGGCACCAGGTTCTACATCAGAGTGTTCATGTGATGCAGAATCCTGCCCCTAGGTTTAACATTTAGGGCCACGTGCAGTTCCCTGGCTTCAGTCGTTCTCCCCGACATTGATGTAGCTTATCGCTATGTCCCGTTGTTGTATCTCTCTACCACGTGCCTGCGTGCTGCCTAGTTGTCTAAGTTATATTCATGCCGGACCTATCGTCTATTTTGTAATGGACTTATGGTTTGTAATAGACCTTTGTATGGATCTGTATGTTGAATTTAAACTACTATGTCGTAGCTATTGCACTTCCTTCTTTGTGCAATTTACTTCATGAATGATTCATTCTCTTTACAATTCGCCAATGCTAAACTACCACTGTTAAAATTTTGAAAGAATGGTTAGGCCAGCTGGTCGTGGTCGTGGTGCGCCTGACCCACCACCGCCACCTGAATACATGGCTGGAATGGTGCAGCAGTTTGAGCTGAACCGCCAATTTATGCAAGGGATTATCGATCTGTTCCCGAGGCTAAATATGAATCAGCAACCAGCCCCAGTGACTCTTCAGGACTTCATGCGCCTCAACCCTGCTATCTACCGTAGCTCAACTCAGCCACTTGACGCTGATGACTGGCTCCGTGACATCACTTATGAGCTGGAGTCTTCAGGCACCCGAGTGGCTACCTATGTCACTTTTGCCTCGTACTTTCTGAAGGATCCCGCTGCTCAATGGTGGGACAGTCACAGGCGCTCACAGCCTGTTGGAACAATAATCACCTGGCCAGAGTTCCAAGATGCATTCCGTGCTCGCCATATTCCTCAGGGACTAATGGACAAGAAGAAGCGTGAGTTCCGCAATCTCGTCCAGGGCAACAAGACTGTGGATGCTTATTAGCGGGAGTTTCTGGACTTGTCCCGCTATGCTGAAAAAGATGTTGCAGCTGATGCTCGTAGGCAGGAGAAGTTCCGTGAAGGCATTCACCCTGATATCAAACTGGCGCTCCTTGTTCAAGACTTTGATAACTTCACCATCTTAATGAACAAGTCCATTCAAGTGGAAACAGGTCTGTAGGACTACAAGGACAGCAACAAGCACAACCGTGACATGGGCTCATCTTCGGGCTCAGCAAGTCAGAAGCGCAAGATCTGGATTCCTCACAACATGTACCATGCACCTGCTTCTGCTCCAAGGCCGTCCTATGCTGCACCTCGTCTGCCTCCACCACCACCTAGGCAGCCGAGACTTCCAGCTCCGCCACCACGAGCTCCTGTTCCCCCTTCTCGTCCTGAGGATGGGTTGTGCTTCAAGTGTGGTCGTCCAGAACACCGTGCTAGAGAATGCAGGCAGAATTAGAATCAACTTGCACTGCCTTCCAACCAGCCCCGCAACAACAATGCCAGACCTGCAAATGGTCGTGGTCATGCTAACAACATTGAGATGACTGAAGCTCAAGACCAGCCTGCTACTGTGATGGGTACACTTCTTGTTAACTCAGTACCAGCTTCTGTATTGTTTGATTCAGGAGCATCGCATTCTTTCATGTCGGAAAATTTTGCATACATGCATGACATTAAGAGTGATGAGATGGACGCTCCAATAGTGGTAAACACCCCCGCAGGCCAATGCCTAACCTTAGTGATTAGCCAAAATGTCCCCATTGAAATTGAAGGGTTGGAATTCATTGCCTCCCCCATAATGCTGAAGTCTTCCAATATCGATCTCATTCTCGGAATGGATTGGTTGAAGGCTCAAACCGCGTCAATCATTTGTGCCACCAAAACCGTACACCTCTTGCACCCTTCAAATGAGATAGTAAGCTATCATGCTCATCTTGTTCGAAATGCTGAAGCTCGGCTATATGCCTTGAATGCATTAAATGAGTCACCTCTTGAAGGGATTGAAAACATTCCGATTGTCCGGGACTTCCAAGATGTCTTTTCGGAAGAACTTCCAGGGATTCCCCCTGCTAGAGCTGTCGAGTTTGTCATCGACTTAGTGCCAGGCACCACCCCTATAGCTAAGCAGCCATATAAGATGCCTCCTCATGAACTCCTTGAACTGAAAAAAGAAATCGATGATTCGCTTCGTCAAGGGTTCATTCGTCCAAGTTCCTCTGCTTGGGGAACACCTTCTCTCTTTGTCAAGAAGAAAGATGGTACAAATCGGTTGGTTCAAGATTACCTTCCCATCAACCGAGCAATGATTCAGAACAAATATCCGCTTCCTCGGATCAAGGATCTATATGATCAACTTGCTGGTTCATCAGTGTTTCCAAAACTCGACTTGAGGTTGGGTTACCATTAGATCCGGGTTCGTGAAGATGATATCCCCAAGACTGCATTCGTTACTCACTATGGTTCATACGAGTACACCGTCATGTCCTTCGGCTTAACCAATGCTCCAACAACCTTCTCTCACCTGATGAACTATATATTCATGGATTACCTCGACAAATTCGTCATGGTTTATCTAGATGATATCCTGGTTTATTCCAAGAATAAAGAAGAGCATGTTGAACATCTTCGTCTTATACTGGAGAAGCTTTGAGAACATCAACTTTATGCAAAGTATTCCAAGTGTGAGTTTTGGATGGACGAAGTAACCTACCTTGGTCATGTGATCTCCAAGGATGGTATTGCGGTCAACCCTGAATGAGTTCAGGCCACTCTTGACTGGACTCCCCCAAAGAATCTCAAGAAAGTCAGAGGTTTTCTCGGACTCGCCAGCTATTGTCGTTGATTTGTCGAGAACTTCTCCAAGATTGCCAAGCCCTTAACCAATCTGCTTCACAAAGGTGTTAAATATGAATGGACAGAAAAATGTCAGGAGAGCTTTCAGACACCTAAAGACAAGCTGACGTCTGCTCCAGTGCTTGCTCCTCCGGATACTCAAAAGGACTTTGTCATCTACTGTGATGTTTCCCGCCAAGGAATAGGCTGTGTCCTAATGCAAGAACGCAGAGTGGTTGCTTATGCCTCTCGTCAATTGCGTCCTCATGAAGAGAACTACCCAGTTCATGACCTTTAACTTGCTACAGTAATTCATGCACTGAAAGAGTGGCGACATTACCTTGTTGGTAATCGTTGTGAGATCTACACCGATCACCAAAGTCCGACGTACCTGTTTACTCAGCCAGATCTGAATCTCCATCAACAAAGATGGATCGCACGAATAGCAGATTACAACGTGGGTATTTCTTATACACCTGGCAAGGCTAATGTAATGGCTGATGCTTTGAGCCGCAAGTCCTATTGCAACCACCTCTAGGTTCACAAGGTTCACCCCCTTCTTCAAGAAGAATTCCGCAAGATGAACCTCCATATTGTTCCTCAGGGTTACCTCGTTCCCCCTCCACCGGAGGCCCGTAAAATGAACCTCCGCATTGTTAACTAGGGTTCTTTGAGTAACCTGGTTGCGGTACCAGATCTCGTGGGCAGCATCAAAACTATGCAACACTATGACAGTGAAGTCGAAAAGATGAAACGTTATCTGGCGGAGGGTAAACACTCATGTTTCACCGTTGTTGATGATGGTGCCATGTACTTCAAGGGTCGCTTATTCATCCCAACTAAGAAAGAAAACCTTAATATGACTGATAGAGTACTGAAAGAAGCTCATGATATACCTCTGTCTATTCATCTGGGTAGTACCAAGATGTACCAAGACATTTGTCAAAGGTTCTGGTAATCGAACATGAAACAAGACATTGCATGCTATATTTCAGAATGCGACATTTGTCCTCGGATCAAAGCAGAACATCAAAAGCCTGCTGGAACTCTGCAACCTATTTCTATTCCTGAATGGAAATGGGATCATGTTGAAATGGACTTCGTCACTGGTTTTCCCAGATCGCAGAAAGCTAATGATGCTATTCTTGTCGTCATTGACCGGCTGTCCAAAGTTGCACATTTTATGGCTGTCAAGGAAACTATTACTGCTAATCAGCTAGCAGATCTATACATGTCCAGAGTTGTTTCACTCCACGGTATTCCATTGGTGATTAGTTCAGACCGTGGCAACTTATTCACTTCAAGATTCTGGGCAAGTTTCCAGGAGACTATGGGAACTCATTTGTCCTTTAGTACCGCTTTTCACCCTCAATCCCAGGGACAAGTTGAAAGAGTCAACCAGATTCTCGAAGACATGCTTCGAGCTTGTGTCATTTCTTCCGGCAAGAAATGGGAGGAATCTCTCCCGTATGCTGAGTTCTCCAACAACAATAGCTATCAAGCTAGTCTGAAGATGGCCCCCTTTGAAGTGTTGTATGGACGTAAGTGTCGGACTCCTATGAATTGGTCAGAAACTGGGGAACGTACACTTATCGGTACGGATATTATCTAACATGCCGAAGATCAAGTCCGCATTATTCATGCAAATCCAAAGGCTGCTCGGTCTCGTCAGAAGAGTCAGTATGACCGTCATCACAAATATATGGTCTATCAACCTGGCGAAAAGGCTTATCTTCGAGTCACACCAATGAGAGGTGCACACCATTTTGGGATCAAGGGCAAGCTGGCTCCTCGATATATTGGTCATGTCACTATTTTTGAAAGGCGTGGTATGGTGGCATATCAATTGGAATTACCGTCAAACCTTTCTCAGGTTCACGATGTGTTCCATGTGTCACAGCTTCGCCGCTGCTTCAAGGATCCTATCCGAGCAGTGGATCATGATATGCTTGAGCTGTGATACGTCTCCGTTGTATCTACTTTTCCTCACACTTTTGCCCTTGTTTTGGACTCTAATTTGCATGATTTGAATGAAACTAACCCAGACTAATGTTGTTTTCAGCAGAACTACCATGGTGTTGTTTCTGTGCAGAAATAAAAGTTCTCGGAATTGGACAAAACTTTTTGGAGATTTATTTTGGAATAAATAAAAAATACTCGAGTCAAGAACCACTGGAGTGGGGCCAGAGGCTGGGCAGCATACACCAGGGCGCGCCAGCCCCCCACGCGTGCCCTAGTGGGTTGTGCCCACCTCGTGGCCCCACTGACCCTAATTCTGCCACTATAAATTCCTATTTTCGGAGAAAAAAATCAGAGAGAAACTTTCATCGCGTTTTACGATACGGAGCCGCCGCCACCTCCTGTTCTTCATAGGAGGCCAGATCTGGAGCCCGTTTGGGGCTCCGGAGAGGGGAATCTTCGGTCTTCGTCATCACCAACCCTTCTCCATCGCCAATTCCATGATGCTCCCCACCGGGAGTGAGTAATTGTTTCGTAGGCTTGCTGGTCGGTGAGGAGTTGGATGAAATTCATCAGGTAATCGAGTTAGTTTTGTTAGGGCTTGATCCCTAGTATCCACTATGTTCTAAGATTGATGTTGCTATGACTTTGCTATGCCTAATGCTTGTCACTAGGGCCCGAGTGCCATGATTTCAGATCTGAACCGTTTATGTTATCATCTTTATATCTATGTTCTTGATCCGATCTTTCCTAGTCATATGCACCTATTACGTGTTATGATCCGTCAACCCCATAGTGACAATATTTGGGATACTTCAGGGTGATAACCGTAGTTTGAGTTGTTCATGTATTCACCGTGTGTTAATGCTTTGTTCCGGTTCTCTATTAAAAGGAGGCCTTAATATCCCTTAGTTTCCTTATGGACCCTGCTGCCACGGGAGGCTAGGACAAAAATGTCATGCATGTTCTTTTGCATAAGCACGTATGACTATTTACGGAATACATGCCTACATTACATTTATGAACTGGAGCTAGTTCTGTGTCGCCCTAGGTTATGATTGTTATATGATGAATATCATCCAACGAGTTCACTGATCTAGTGCCTACGAGTTCTCTACTTATTGTTCCTACTGAGTTACTATTTCTGCTGCTACTGTTCCAACTGTTACAAAACTATTGCTATCACTGCTACCGTTACTGTTACTGTTACCGCTGCTATCAAACTATCATACTACTGTGCTACTGATCACTCTGCTTTAGATATTTAATCTCCAGGTGTGGTTGAATTGACAACTCAGCTGCTAATACTCCCAAATATTCTTTGGTTCCCCTTGGGTCGAATCTATAAATTTGGGTTGAACACTCTACCCTCGAAAACTGTTGTGATCCCCTATACTTGTGGGTTATCAAGACCTTTTTCTGGCTCCGTTGCCGGGGAGCATAAATATATTTGTTGAGTCACTTGGGATTTATTTCAATTGATCACTATGAAGAATCTGAAGGATCCAAAGACTAAGATTTTTCCCTCTAAGACGAGGGGAGGTAAGGAACTGCCATCTTGCTCTGCACTTGATTCACCTTCGGTTATGAGTAAGCTTGCAACACCACCACATGCTAGTAATCCTGATATGTCGCAAGTTATTGATGATGCTACCTCTTCTATGAATTATGCTATTGATGATGCTAGTACCATGCTTGATGATAATGTGCCACTAGGAGAATTTCTTGATGAACAAATTGCTAGAGCTAAAGAGAATGAAACTACTGAAACTGATGAGATTGCTAAAACTGATGAAACCTATGAAACTGATGATGACTATGAAACACCTATTAGTCCTAGCTCTCCTAAGTTTGAAATGCCTAAGATACCTGAAGGTTATGTTATGGACGAAGAGGTAACTAGAGAAATTCTTTCTTGCAAGGATAGAAACGATCTTAAGAAATTGCTACACAAGTATAAGGTAAAGACTTTGAATGCTAGAATGAAATGTGATCCTAAGTTTGGTACTTCACCTATCTTTGTTACCGATACGGATTATGAATTCTCTGTCGACCCAGAGTTAATTACTTTGGTTGAATCTGATCCTTTCCATGGCTATGAAACTGAAATTGTAGTGGCACACCTTACTAAGATGAATGATATAGCCACCCTCTTTGCTCATGATGAGAAGATTCACTACTATGACATCCTTAAGTTATTTCCGTTCTCATTAAAGGGTGATGCTAAGACATGGTACAATACCCTTGCTCCTGGTTGTGTGCGTAGTCCCCAGGATATGATTTACTATTTCTCTAAAAAATATTTTCCTGCTTATAAGAAACAAGCTGCCTTACAGGAAATATTTAACTTTGTGCAAAATGAAGAAGAGAGTCTCCCACAAGCTTTTGGAGGCTTCTCCAGTTGCTTAATGCTTTGCCTGATCATCCTCTCAAGAAAATGAAATAGTTGATGCTTCTAGGGACTTGCTAGATACTTGTGGTGGTTGTGTTTTCATGGAACGAACTGTTGAACAAGCTGAGGAATTATTGAATAACATATTGAAGAATTATGATGATTGGACTCTTCCTGAACCACCGCCTAAACCCACTCCAAAGAAGAGGGGTATATTATTTCTCAGTCCTGAAGATATGCAAGAGGCAAAGAAAACTATGAAGGAAAAAGGTATTAAAGCTGAGGATGTCAAGAATTTACCACCTATTGAAGAAATACATGACCTTGACACACCACCACCTCCACAAGTGGTAGAGGTAAATTATTTATTAAAGTTTGATGAAGTTCATATCCCTCACAATAAACATACTAGTCAATGCTTATATGAGCTTTGTCGGATTTCGGGCTCCACAAAACCCTAAGGAGTTCGAACCCAGGGGCGTGTGCAAAGATCCCCAACAGCTTCGCCCCCTCCAAGCTCACAATGCGATAACCCCGCTCGACGGCGAGGAAGAAGATAGCACACGAGAGTTTACCCAGGTTCGGGCCGCTGCGAAGCGTAAAACCCTACTCCTGCTTTTGGTGGATTGCCTCATGAGGAGGTTTGTGGATGAACTAGTACAGTGGTGAGTTGCTTAGCGAGTGTGCTCTTTGTCGTCGTCTCCCTTCTACCGAGCAGCCTAGCCTCTATTTATAGCGGCCTGGGTCCTCTTCCCTTATCGCAAAGGCGGGAAGGGATCCCACAATGGCCAAATTTGAAGGGGGGCAGGAGGTACAACTTATCCTGACGAAAGGTGGTCTTCGCCTACAAAGTAGGTGGTGGTGACGCGGTGGTGGGTTCGCTGGTGACATCCGTCCTGTCACGCCTGCTGGCCCGGTCTCGTTGCACCGGAATGGAAACCTTTGGCGGGGCGCCTTGGGAACCCGCGCTCGTCCTTGTCTCCTTTGCACCAAAGAGGAAACTATCCCCTCTGGCGCGCTGGAGCCCGCTTGGCCTGGCTGTCGTCACCCTTGGCCTCCTGAGCCCTAGCGTTGCATAGAGATCTCCGCCGCTCGGGAGGAGGCCTGGGGAGGCCTAATTCCCTGCGGGTCTTGGCGATGTCTCCCTCGCGAGCTCGGGGTCTCGCGAGGGCCTTGTGTAGAGCGTGGCCGCGCTGGGCCGTACTCGGTCGTCGAGGTGGGCCACGCCCTGGGCCGCAGGCAGACAAGTCTGGGTACCCCGGTATCCAGAACACCGACAAGTTTGACAACTATATTATGAAGCAAGATCATTTCAATGCACATGTTCTGAAACAATTGAAATATAACTCTGATATGATTGCTCGCTTGAGAGACTTCCTATTTAGAATCAGTAATGATGTTAGAGGTGTAGGAAAGCATGCCTCTATGGTTCAAACTCAGTTGGAACAAGTTGCTAAATCTCAAAAAGAATTGCTTGATGAAATGAATAATAATAGGCATGATTTTGCTGCTAGAGTAGTAACTAGAGGAGGTAGAGTGACCCAAGAACCACTTTATCCTGAGGGTCATCCTAAAAGAATTGAACAAGACTCCCAGAGAATTAATACTGATGCACCTAGTCCTTCTGAGAAGAAAAAGAAAAAGAAAAATGATAGCACTTTGCATACCACTAGTGAAACTGAGATACAAAAACCTCCTGGTAATATTGATGTCTCTCTTTCCGATGCTGAAACTCAGTCTGGTAATGAACATTCATCTAGTGATAATGAAAATGATAATGATGATGTTCATGAAGATGCTCAACCTAACAATGGTAAAGAAACAGCTAATGATGTTGAAATAGAGCCTGCTGCTGATCTTGATAACCCACAACAACAAAATAAACATTATGATAAAAGAGACTTTGTGGCTAAGAAAGATGGTAAAGAAAGAGAGCCATGCATTCAGAAACCCATGCCATTTCCACCTAAGCCATCTAAGAAAAAGGATGATGAAGAATTTGAGCGCTTTGCTGAAATGATTAGGCCAGTCTTCTTGTGTACCCGCTTAACTGATATCTTGAAAATGGCCCCCTATGCAAAGTATATGAAATAGATCATCACTAATAAAAGAAAGATACCTAAAGCTGAAATCTCCACCATGCTTGCTAATTACTATTTTAAGGGTGGTGTACCTAAAAAACTTGGAGATCCGGGAATACCAACTATAACTTGCTCCATTAAAAGAAATTATGTCAAAACTGCTTTTGTGATTTGCGAGCTGGTGTTAGTGTCATGCCTTTCTCCTTATATAAGAGAATTGATTTGAATAAACTCACACCTACCGAGATATCATTGCAAATGGCTGACAAATCAACTGCCATACCTATCGGTATTTGTGAGGATGTGCCTGTTGTTGTTGCAAATGTTACTATCTTAATGGACTTTGTTATTCTTGAGATGCTCGAGGATGACAACATGTCGATTATCCTTGGTAGACCCTTTTTGAATACTGCAGGGGCTGTTATTTATTGCCATAAAAGCAAAGTCACTTTTCGTATCAATGGTAATGAGCACACGGTGCACTTTCCAAAGAAACAATTTCAATTGAATGGTATAAATGTTATTGAAGAATCTCCGACCATCACTATTGGAAGCTTTCAATTACCTCTTCCTACTGCCAAAAAGAAATATGATACAATTATTGTTGGGGATATGCACATCCCCATTGAGGTAACTTAGTCTTACGAAAGTTCTTCAGTTTCATGCTAATCAGAAGTGGTTGTTAATAAGACTTGATCAACCTTATTAATGGATCATTTTGAGAGGTATGAAGTCGATGAATCTAGTAAGCACAACTCTCTGCTCCCACCTTTTATTTTCTGTTTTAGTTAGTCAAATAAAATAAAATGCCATGATTATACTGTTTTCTGTTTTCTCCATGCAATAAAAAATGACCCAAAAATAAAAGTTCTCAGAATGTCTTGAAAATTTGATACGACTTTTTTCTGAATATTACTGAATTTGTGGTGCAAATAATACCACAGGGGGGTGCACCTGGTGCCCACAAGACACCAGGGCACGCCAGCACCCCCAGGCGCACCCTGGTGGGTTGTGGCCCCCACGTGTGCCCCCTCACTTATATCTTTAGCCCACATCATCCCCTACCTCCAGAAAAAAATCACCACAGCCACCATTCCCGTGTTCTTGCTCTCAAACCCGCGGATTTCAATCTCTTTGCTTGAAGCTCCATTTCTGAAACTGTTTGGAGGGATTGCTACTTGGTATGTGACTCCTCCATTGCTCCAATTAGTTTTTGATTTAGTGGGTTATTTTTAGAGTAATTAGCTACTCTTGGTGCTGCTGTAGATGAGCTTGCATGTTGAATTCTTAGAGTTCTAAGTATTTTGAATGCTCAATATGGCCTCTATGCATGCTTAGGAGTTGTTGACAAAATTTTGGTGGACTAAAATTTTCTTTCGGAATTTTTATAGGAATAAGATGGATTTCTTTAGAAAGTTCTCCTCCAAGAAAAATGCCAAAGGAGTCACTGGGGAATCATCGGACAGTGAACTTCGCACCCCAAGAAGGGCGGAGGTGTGGCCGTGTGAATGGCCGCATGATGCCTTCATGGAGGAGGCCGGGTTTCACCAAGAGTTTGCTCAATTTGTTGCAAATGCTGGGCTGACCGAGTTCCTCGCAGCTAAGTGTGACCAATATCACATCCTTACAGATTCCTTTGTGCAAGGTTTTCATTTTCTGAGAAAGAATAATCCCCTTGAGGTGCAGTTTAACCTTTATGCTGAAACTTACAAAATGCCGCTAACTGACTTTTGTGATATATGCTTGATTCCCTCTGATGGGGAATTGAGAGAACCTAGACCATCAGAGTTTGAGGATTTTCTCCTCACTTTAACAGTGGGTGAAGATAGAGGCATGTCAAATGGTACTGCTACCCTTTTCCAGTTTCCCTTAGTACATTACTTTGCTTTGTTCATCACGAAGTGCTTCACCGCTAGGGAGAAGGTCGGCGCACTCAGTCCCCCCGACCTCGCTATTTTACGCCGTGTACTGTATGATGACCACACCTTTAGTATGGGGGCTATTATTGCACGTCGCTTAAACCTTAACAAGACTAAGGGAAAAATACATGGTGGTATTTATGCTACTCGTTTAGCGAGACACTTTAATGTTCCGATTTGCCCACATGATTACCTCTTGTCCCAAGTCTACCTGGATCACAAGTCATTGCAGGATCATCAATTCCTTGACGTAGCTGACTCTTTCCATGACATTCATTACAACCTAGTATTCAGCAAAGAAACCCGTGATGTTATTCCGTTGCCTGTGCCTGCTCTGTTTGATTCTATTGCCAGGAACTGATACAGGATCATGCCAGATGACACTACAGCCTACCGGAACAACCTAGCAGTTGCTGAGGAGGAGCCTCAGGGGTGGGACGCTCACGTGCCGCCTCCACCTCACTTTGACTTGGGACCAGATAGTTTCTATGGATGGTGATTACCAAGCTAGGCCAAAAGCCTAAGCTTGGGGGAGTACGTATTTCCACCGACATTACATTCAAGTTCACACATTTCATTCCAGTTGTCGGTGTTCACACTTTTTCATTGTAATATCCATGCTAGATTTGTTTTCTCGCTTTATTCTTGTGTGTTTGAAAAACTTTGAGAAAACCCAAAAATATATTTCCTACTTCTTTTTAGTTTTTCTTTCTAGGTTAGTTTAATTGTAGTATCGAAAGAAAACCCAAAAAGATTTATCGTTTCTTCTTTTGCTTGTTAGGAGCTTTCCCGTGTAAATATTTTTTCTCGTTTTTGTTTTTCCTCGTTAATTTGCTTTCTTCAAGAAAAAACAAAAACTCCAAAAATATTTCAGTGTGTTTCTCTAAAATTCTTTTCCTTTTATTTGAGTCGTACCAAGGAGAAGACCACAATGAAAATGTTGAGTGTCTCTCATATGCATTATTGTTTATCTAACAAAGAGCCCATATTACTTTGTCTTCTCCTCTTAAATAAAATGTTTGCAGATTCCAGCTTAGTCCACAACACTCTTGCACTATTATTATCTTCTTATCATTCGGTCGTGCAAGTGAAAGGCAGTAATGATGATATTTGATGAATTGACTGTGGCAGAGAAAAGCGGGTATGAACTCAACTTGTTTTTGTTTTTGTAAATATGTTTAACCTAGTATCCTTGATTCAGTATATTATGATCAAACATGTTTGCAATGACCATTAGAGATTATAGTTGTTCATGTCATGCTTAAGTGGTTAGGAGTGGATAATGATTTATCTTGGGTGTCAACATGCATTAAAATGGTTGTGATGCGGTATGATGATATAGTATCCTCCTCTGAATGTTTCAAGTGGCTTGACTTGGCACATGTTCACGCATGTAGTTGAATCAAAACCAACATAGCCTTCATGATATTTATATTCATGGTGTCCATATCGTACTCATGCTAGTATTCAATGTTGATTATATGTAATGCATGTTCATCACCATTTTCACTCTCTAGCTGGCCGCTTCTCAATGTATTTGCTAGCCTTCGCCTGTACTAAGCGGGAATACTGCTTGTGCATCAAAATCCTTAAAGCAAAGTTATTCCATATGAGTCCACTATATCTATGTATATGCGGTATTACCCTGTCGTTCCAAAGAAAATTTGCATGTGCCACCTCTAAAAATTCAAATGAACATCTGTTTTGTGTGCATGGACCGCTCATGGAGCGACAGGGAGCGGTCAGTATCTTCCATGTTAAGCGGGTTATTCTCATGATGAGTGTTTATTCACTCGTCTTTACACGAGAGGGGCGGTAATAGGGATTCCCAGTCCCGAAATCAAAAATAAAAAATAATTAAACAAAACTCCCCCAGGAATGTTGTTGGTTTGGACTGTACCCATGGATGCGGCTAGCCGTGGAATGTGTTTGTCGGTGGAGGGGAGTAAACCTTTACTTTTACCGCTTGGGAACCACCGCTAATTTGTTTAGCATGGAAGATATTGATAACTCTTGGTCGTAACGTTGACAGGAAGGGTGTACCTCCCAAAATTATATCTATCTCTATTTTAAGCTTTGAGTTCTGGAACCTCTGCAAATCTATGCTTCCCTCTGCGAAGGGACTATCTATTTACTTTTATGTTGAGTCATCACCTTCTAAAATAAGCGCCAGATCTGAGAGCACTATTGTCATCCTCATGCATTGTGTATAGTTGATGTTGGGTGCAGCATGACTGGATCTTTTCTACCATGAATTACAATGTTTAGTCGCTGCTTGAACTTTGGAGGTGCTCTGCATTTATGTTTTGCGGTCTCACAAAGGGCTAGCTAGATACCACTATTGTCATATTGTATCATGATTGTTTTGACAAAGTGTTGGCATTTGAGATATCTTATTATTGCTCGCTAGTCGCTTATGTTATTGATATGAGTTAATATAATTTCTAAGAGTTATTGTTGGTATGGTTAGTCATAATCTTTGCTGAAAACGTGGGTGCTACTTAAGCATGTATATGTAAACAAGAAAAAAAGAGTTCGTAAAAGTTTTTCTTTATCACTTTCAGTTTGTCAACTGAATTGCTTGAGGACAAGCAATGGGTTAATATAATTGCTTGAGGACAAGCAATGGGTTAATATAATTGCTCGGAGGAGTTGATACGTCTCCGTCACGATGTGTTCCAGGTGTCACAGCTTCGCAGCTCCTTCAAGGATCCTATCCGAGCAGTGGATCATGATATGCTTGAGCTGTGATACGTCTCCATCGTATCTACTTTTCCTCACACTTTTGCCCTTGTTTTCGACTCTAATTTGCATTATATGAATGAAACTAACCCGGACTAACGCTGTTTTCAGCAGAACTACCATGGTGTTGTTTTTGTGCAGAAATAAAAGTTCTCGAAATTGGACGAAACTTTTTGGAGATTTATTTTGGAATAAATAAAAAATACTGGAGCCAAGAACCACCGGAGGGGGGCCAGAGGCTGGGCAGCATACACCAGGGCGCGCCAGCCCCCCCAGGCGCGCCCTGATCGGTTGTGCCCACCTCGTGGCCCCACTGACCCTAATTCCGCCACTATAAATTCCTATTTTCGGAGAAAAAATCAGAGAGAAAGTTTCATCACGTTTTACTATACGGAGCCGCCGCCACCTCCTGTTCTTCAAAGGGAGGCCAGATCTGGAGCCCGTTTGGGGCTCCGGAGAGGGGAATCTTCGGTCTTCGTCATCACCAACCCTTCTCCATCACCAATTCCATGATGCTCCCCACCGGGACTGAGTAATTCTTTCGTAGGCTTGCTGGTCGGTGAGGAGTTGGATGAGATTCATCATGTAATCGAGTTAGTTTTGTTAGGGCTTGATCCCTAGTATCCACTATGTTTTGAGATTGATGATGCTATGACTTTGATATGCCTAATGCTTGTCACTAGGACCAGAGTGCCATGATTTCAGTTTTAAACCATTTATGTTATCATCTTTATATCTATGTTCTTGATCCGATCTTGCCTAGTCATATGCACCTATTACGTGTTATGATCCGTCAACCCCATAGTGACAATATTTAGGATACTTCACGGTGATGACCGTAGTTTGACGAGTTCATGTATTCACCATGTGTTAATGCTTTGTTCCAGTTCTCTATTAAAAGGAAGCCTTAATATCCCTTAGTTTCCTTATCGGCCCCGCTGCCACGGGAGGGTAGGACAAAAGATGTCATGCAAGTTATTTTCCATAAGAACGTATGACTATTTACGGAATACATGCCTACATTACATTTATGAACTGGAGCTAGTTCTGTGTCGCCCTAGGTTATGACTGTTATATGATGATTATCATCCAACGACTTCACGGATCTAGTGCCTACGAGTTCTCCACTTATTGTTCCTACTGAGTTCCTATTGCTGCCCCTACTGTTCCAACTGTTACAAAACTATTGCTATCACTGCTACCGTTACTGTTACTGTTACCTTTGCTATCAAACTATCATACTACTATGCTACGGATCACTCTGCTACAGATATTTAATCTCCAGGTGTGGTTGAATTGACAACTCAGCTGCTAATACTCTCAAATATTCTTTGGTTCCCCTTGTGTCAAATCTATAAATTTGGGTTGAATACTCTACCCTCGAAAACTGTTGCGATCCCCTATTCTTGTGGGTTATCAACCTGCAACAAGACCTTTCTTACAAAGAGCAACTGGTCCGCATTCTCGATGAAACTGAACGTCGGACTCGTCAGAAGGTTACCAAGTTCTTCAAGGTGCAGTGGTCAAACCATTCTGAAGGTGAAGCCACTTTGGAACGCGAAGATCATCTTCGTGCAGAATACCCCGGGCTCTTTCCTTCTACTTCTTAATTCTCGGAACGAGAATTCCTTTTAGTTGGGGAGAGTTGTGAAACCCTGGATTTGATGCTACAGTAAGCCTTGTAATCAAGCTACAGTAACCTAAGAATTATGCTAATTCATTTTGCTAATCCATGTGTAATCACTGTTGGAATCAAACATCGATTCAAATTTCTTTCCAATTCAAATTGATTGAAAAGTGGAATTAAAAGTTTTGCAAATCTGTAATTAGAAATCTTGCATAAGTTGCAAATATTCCCAATGTAATTGTCAAGGTGAAACAGACATTTGGTGGGATATTTAAGTGCCCTAAATATATTGAAAACAGTGGCCAAACATTAATTATATTGCCCTTTTCTAATTTATGAAAATCTGAACTTATTCTAATAATCCCCAAACTTCTTGAGACACTTCCTAATACTACAATATAAATATTGGGCCATGTGGCATAAATTTACAAAGGTCTTTGGTATTTAAAAATAATGCAAGAACAAAAATTAATAAAAATAATAAATAATAAAAATAAAAACAAAAAAGACAAGAGAACCCCCCACCGGGCCAACCAACCTGGGCCGGCCCACCTAACCGTCCCCTCGTCGCCCCGGCCGTCGCCCTCCCTCGCGCCGCCTGCTCTCCCCCTCCGCGGCCAGTGTGAGGCCCCCCTCTCCTTTCCCCTCGTCGCCCCGCCGCGTGCCCGCACCACCACGGCCGCCGCGCACTCATCACGTCCCGTCCGCGCCCATGCGGCCTCGCACGCCCGCTCGCGCCCAGCCCATGTTCACCGCGCCCGCGCGCCGCAGTTACCGACCGCCCGCCGCCCGCGCGCTCCCGCACCCTCTCGCACGCGCGCACGTAGCTCCCGCGCTCGCTCGCACGCGCGCACGCAGCTCCCGCGCTCGCAGCCCGCAGCCGCTCGGCATCGCCGGCCCCCGTCGCCGCTCCCCTCACCGGCCCTTGTAGCCCACGGCCGCCGGCGAGCCCCCAGCATGGCCATGGCCTCGGGCCCTAGCCCCGGCCCCGACTTGTTTAGTGGGGGATTAACCCCCCCTGACGCTGACATGGGGGCCCCAAGCCCCTGTTAAAACAAAAAAAAAGATACAAAAATAAATAAATAAATAAATAGTAAATTAATTAGTTAATTAGTACATTAAACTAATTAAACCTAATTAGATTAATTAATATTTCTGTTAAGTTTAAGCAGAGAATTACATGTGGGCCCAGACCACATTAGGACTAATTAATACTGATTAACTAAACCTGTTAATTAATATAATTAACCCGGGTCACTTATAGGTGGGTCCCCCCTAATTAATCTGATTTAATGTTAATTAAACTTTAATTAACAGTGTGACTATGATAGTGGGACCCACTTGTCAGCATGACATCATGTTGATGTCATAAAAGAATTATTGAATTAAATTTAATCTTTTTAATTTCAGCATATTTATAAAACTTTAAAAATTAATATAAAATAATCCGTAACTCGGATGAAAATATTTTATACATGAAAGTTGTTCACAAAAATCCCACGAATCCGAATACGCAGTCCGTTCGTCTGTCACGTGCTCCTATCATAAAGAAAATGGAAATTTTCCATCGATTTCGTCTTTTTGGTAAAAGCCAGAGACCCGAGAAATATCGTCACATATTCTCCCGCTCCGTCTGTGACGCGTAGTACTGCGTTAGTGCATGTCTAGCTCTGCATATTGCCATGTCTGCATCGTGATTGCATCTGTGCTTTATATTTATTGTTTCTTCCCCCCTCTTCTTACCAGTAGACCCCGAGACTAACACTGCTGCCAGTTACGACTATGCGACTGACGATCAGGCCTTTGCAGCAGAGCAGCAAGGCAAGCAACCCCCCGCCCCTTGATCATTCCGATATCGCCCAGTTCCCTTCTCTCTCATGCTTGCATTAGATTTTGCTACTGTATTAGCTAGCTCCTTTTCTGATGCATAGCCTGTTTTTGGATGAACTGCTTCTGTACCTACTGCTTTACTAAACTATTTAGCATAGGTTGGTTAGTGAACCCCTATGACCCCTTAGTCTCAGTTGCCCCGCTTTAAATATCAGTTACTCGATCATCTTGATCGACGAGCCAGGCCTGTCACATCACCGCACACCCCCTTAGTTGTACGACTCTACAGAACTACTATCGAGTATCGAGGGTGACACCTCGTGAAGTACTCATGATGTTAGTTCTGTAGTGTAGCTAGTCGGTCTTGATAAACAGAGGCTGATACCTCTCCGCCACTCCCGATATCGACTCTGTCGTGCAACCCCTAAAGTGTGGGACCACCGAGGGTGATTCCTCTATGTCCACCTTGACGGTAACATTGAGCGCCGCCCATTGAGGATGATTCCTCAGGTCCCACCTTGATGTCTTATACACACGGTTACTATGACTTGGTTACAGAAAGATGTTGGTGATGGGTCGGCCCTGAAGGGTACCCACGGTTTGATGACGATGAGGCGTGGCCGGGCAAGTGAGTCCCTTGCCACACATCCTCGAGACGGGGTGACGGGACCGCACATCATGGGTCGCGCTCGCCCCGCACTATTAAAATGCTAATGGGTTGGGAATTTGATATGAGTTGGTCGATTGACCTTTATACGCACTAAACCTTCACGTGGGACAAGTTACGGGTACTCAGCGTCGTTGTATCTGCCAAAGCTCTTCGGACGTTAGCAATGGAGCGGCGCGCGCCCGAGTGGTCCGCGATGTCATTGATCTTGTATTATAGTGTGCTAGGACTGTTCTCGGCCGCCCACGCATCGTGCAGGAGTGCAAAGGTCGAGTAGGCCCATGACCCCTGCGCGCCTAGGATTTAGACCGGCGGGCTGGCCTCTCTGTTGAGCCTAGGTAGGGCGATGACGTGTTGATATCCCGAGGCCGGGCAAGACCCAGGAAAGTGTGTCCGGCCGGAGGTGATCAAGCGTGTTGGAAATGTGGTGCACCCCTGCAGGGATGAATTCAACTATTTGAATAGCTGTGTCCACGGTAACAGGACGACTTGGAGTTGTACCTTGACCTACTACAACTATAATTGTGACTTAAATTTAAAATGAATATTGGCTCCGGGATTGCTTTCTCGCAGGGAGTCGAGGAAGAATCTTTGGGCATGGTTATTTAATAAAATTTGCTACAATAATATTGTTGTATACGAGATACCAGTCTTCTCCCTTCTAATGCTGCAAGAAGTTGAAGATGCTAGTCTTCGATAGGACTAGGCCTTCCCCCTCATTCTTGCTTTCTGCAGTCAGTCCAGATATAACCCCATTTCTTGATACTGATGCATACTTAGCATAGTTCTGATGTCAGTCTTGCGAGTACTTTGGATGAGTACTCACCGCTGCTTTGCTTTCTCTTTCCCCCTCGATACGATTGCTGTGTTCAGACGATGGAGCCCAGGAGATGGAGTACCCCGCCGACGACTACTACACCACCGCTGGAGCTTTCTACTACGTGGAGGCTGCCCCTGACCAGCAGTAGGATAAGAGGTTCCCAGGCAGGAAGCCTCGCCTCTTCCGATCCTTTGTTATGTTTGTGTTAGCCTTCTTAAGGAAAAACTTGTTTAACTTATGTCTCTACTCAGATATTATTTGCTTCCACTGACTCGTGCTTGTCGAGCTTTGTATTCGAGCCCTCGAGGCCCCTGGCTTGTATTATGAAGCTGTATGACTTTAATTTGTGTCTAGTGTTTTGTTGTGATATCGATCAGTGAGTCCCTAATCTTCGTCGTACGCATTGCGTGTATGATTAGCATACAGTCGAAATTGGGGGCATCACAGCCCCCCGCCGAACCATAAAGGGACCCCGCTGGTCCCATAGATTGTCGTTTAATCACACTCCCGACAATTTGGTGTGCCAGGTAGGGGCGCCTCCTGTGCGCGAATCTTCACCAGCATTTCTGGATGCCTTCGCCGACACCCATGGTGCCCAAGAAGGCCAGGGGCGTGACGACGCCCACCGCGACCACATCCAAGTTGCCATCCCAAGCAACCGATGGCGGCGACCACTGTGCTCACCCCGTTGGTGAGTGCATCCATAACACTGCGTGGAGTTCCCTGAACCATGACCCAAAACCTGTCGCCGTGATAGCGTGAAACCAGCCGTTGGTGACCGGGGGCGACGCCGCTGCAGCGGCTGAGGAAGCAGCCACGACCGCAGCGGCTGCAGGGGCTGCGACCGGACTTCCGCCTTGCCCCTCCCAAGACGACAGCGACCCATGTCCGCAAGATCACGAACTGGAGCTCCGCGCGGACGGGTCCCTCATTCGCCACTCCCCAGGAGTGTAAGACCAAATTCCACGAGCACCTCCCGGCGAGGACAGACGGCGGGCGACGACGCGGGAAAGCGCTCCTTCTGGCATTGCCAGGAGTGAGAGCGCTACCAACGCCTCGCCTCGTCCGGTCCCCAAAACCACATGAGAAGCTGTGGTGCAGGCCCAGCTGCTGCTGAACTTTTTGCCCGCACCAAATATGATGGAGGAGTGGAGGGTGACCATACAAAGCCTGCTGAGCTTCGCCAACAACGACAAACAAGATGCGGTGGGTTCCTCGCACGTGCGGCCCGCGGCTCCCACGGAACCCACTGCCGGACGTGACACCGGCGGGGCACACACGGTGCAGTCGCCCCCACGACAGCAGCGGACTTCTCGCTGGACCGACGTGCAAGACGAGATGTCTCAAGCGTCGACGGACCCGTGTGTGAAGCAAGACAAACACCAAGTCTTGAAGGACAGGCGCAAGCAAGACGCACGCACTGCCATCGAAAGACGGCGGGAAGCGCGTCGCCAATCCGATGGTAGAGCAAATCCAGCCGTCGACGAGACCGCACCTGGGGCGCTCGGCATCCTACCTAACAAGGTCGGATGCCCGGCATTCACTCGCGAACTATGGCAAGTCCGCTGGCCCTCCAGTAGAGCCTTCAAGCTGGAGTTGCCGGACAAATACGATGGCACGGTCAGTCCGTCGTAGTTCCTAGGGATCTACACCATCGTGGTGGAGGCTGCCGGGGGACGAGATGAGAAGGTGCTAGCTAACTATTTCCCTCTAGCGCTCAAGCCCAACATGAGGAGTTGGCTAATGAACTTGCCGGAGGGGTCCATCTCTTCCTGAGCGGACCTATGCAATGAGTTCGTCCGGGCTTACTACGAGGGCCACAAGCTCCCGGGGCAACCCAGCGATCTGCACGTACTCCCCCAGCTAGACGGCGAGACCCTCCGCAAGTACATCCAGAGATTCAGACGCGTGCAGCACAACATCCCGAACATTCACCCCGCCGCGGTGATCGCTGCGTTCCACATGAACGTACACAATTGCCGCATGCGCGAGGAGATGAGCATCAACAATGTGTGGGACGTCGCCGAGCTCTATGCTCTGGCCGACAAGTGCGCGTGGGCTGAGAAAGGAAGAAGGCTCCCGGGGAAGGACACTGGCGCGGAGGTCGACTCCAACGACGATGAGAACGCGCCCGCCTCCTTGAAGAAGGGGCACAAGTGCAACAAGAAGCACAAGGGCAAGGTAGTGATGGTTGTTGAGAGCTCCAGCAAGCCTAAATCCGGCAAGAAGGCCAAATCTGAGGAGCCCGGCATGGACGTTGTTGTTTGCTCTAGAGACGACGAGGCCGCGACAGCCGAGAAGACCGGCAAGCCCTACTACAAGATCTACCTTACCAAAGGCCGCGACATCAACGAATGCCTCCAAGTAGAAAAACTTGCTGAGAAGCAGAAGCAAAAGTACGAAAGGCATGACAAGGAGATGGGCCGAGATGGTGCCAGTGGACCCGACAAGAAGAACATCAACGGTTGAGGCGACTGCCATGGCAAGGTGTCGGGTCACGATGCACACGATCACCTATGGGGCCACGGGCCCCTTTGTGGTTCGACAGGGGTGAGGTCACGTTGCACAAAGAGCAGAGGTGATGAGACATCACGACGACGAGGCGCTGGTGTTTTACCCAGGTTCCGGCCGCTGGGAAGCATAAAACCCTACTCCTGCTTTTCTGGATTAATCAGGGGAACACGAAGCACGCGCAGCGCTCAAACCCGGCAAGGTTGCCTTCGGCAGAGCTGCTACGCGAGTACAAGTGTCCAAAGGTCTGAATCTTTAGCTAGGTTTCCTTGGCCCTCCTTTTATAGCTCAAGGGGCAACCATAGTGGCAAAATAGACATTATCTAGTGATTAGATAGCTAACAGTGCTATCATACCTAACTCTGGCACTTAGGACAAAATGCCTTAAATGCTAGCCTAGGTGGCGTGCGGGGATGCATCCCCGGCAGGCTTCTTCCACCGCTTTAGCTAACTGTTGCTTAGTATCTTGACACGCCTCTGGATGGGTGTCAAACGGGCATAATCTGTCTCCCAGCGAGTCGCCACGTACTTAGCGAGCGCCACTTAGCCACCTAAGGGCTCGACGCCGCATCGACAGGTGACTGGCGTTGGGATGCGGTGGAGCGGTGGCCGATCGGCTCACGCTTGCCGGGGGATGGCTTGCCGGGTCTTCCTCAAGATGTGTGCACTTCGATCCCCGATAGGCACTGGGGACATGACTAGCGCGGTTCGGCCCGTTCTGGGCCATTGCATCGACCTTGTCGGCGTTGCTTAGCCAGCATAGGTCGCTTCTGCCGGAGTCTTGGCCTTGAATGTCGGTTTCGTCCTCTTGATGCGCTCCTTGATCTCACGTAGAGCGGCTTCTCTGGCTTGGGCTGGTCTTGACTGTATGCATGTTGATGGGTTCTCCTACTACAACCCGTGCATAAGTCAGGGGCACTAGGTACCCTAGTCCTAGTGCACCGACAGGAGCCCCCGGGTCTGTGCCAAACGCGCTCGCCTGGTGCCGTTGGGTCAGGCCCAAAATTTATGCACAGGTGCGCAATATGAGGGAGTAACTGCCGATTTTCTTAGTACAACACTTACCTACTACCCCAGGCCGTTTCCGCCACGCGCGCCTCATGCATTGCGGGGAGTTTACGGTGGATGCGCATGGCTCAAAGGTGTGGGAGTGGCAGAAATTGCAGCGCTAGGAATTGGAGCAATGGGGCGGTTACCTATTCGGCCGTGATCTTGGGTAGTGGGATTGGTGGAGATGGGCGGCCGCCTCAGAGCGGAGCAGAGCCAGCCGCCGTGCCCTTCCCTATAAGTTGCGGGGTCACAATGGGTGATGCTCATCCATTCCCTTCTCCTCCTCGATCTCAGGTTCACAGAGCTTGCCCTTCTTCTCCGTTTTTGGATGCACCAGTCACCACCATAACGAGGGGGCGAGGACGACTCCCAGCTTCCACCGTGGCGACGAGAGCTTCCCTTCAGGATCATGCCGGTGCTTGAGCCGCGCTGGCGGGAGGCGGTTCCAGCGCGCGCGGTAGGAGTGCTGGAAGAGGTCGTGGCCGGTGCGGGGCTCGTGGCCGGGGGAGGCGGAGCGCCACACCCAATCCTCCTCCTTCAGCGGTTCCTCCCCCAGCGATGGGACATACTGAAGGTACGGCGCTGAAGTTCGTCGTCAGGCTACGTGGCCTTCCCGTAGCCGTTTATGACTCCCTCGCCCTTTCGCGTGATGGAGGTCGGCAAGCCGCACGGCTGCTGTAATGGCGCCGAGCAGGCTGTCGTCGAGTTTCCGTTGCCCCGTGTCATGTTCCTCAGGCGCGGGTGGAAAGCCTTCACACGTGCCCATAGCTTCATTAGTGGGTACTTCCTCCGCTTCAAGCTGGCGGAGGCTGACGTGCTCTCTATCAAGATCTATGGGTGTTCGGGCGCTCATCTTGGCTGCTACGAAGAGAGCTCGAGCGACGATGAAAGCCCCTCCTCAAGCGATAGCGACAAGGAGGACAGTGTCGGTGAAGACGGCGGCAGCGAGTCCCCGGTCGTCAAGTCAGAGTACGACGACTCGGACTCCAGCTGACTGCCGGTCGCACCATCACCGTCAGCTAGCCCCCCGGGGGTTCTTGACTTGGGCGCTGCCTCCTCCCCCAGCTAGATCCTGGCAGGCTCATGGACTCCGGCTTCGTCTTCTCTGCCGGTGGTCCTGTCGAGCCGCGCCCTGCTGGTCCTGACGGGGTTAGGCTGGGCTTCTGCTTAGGCCCTCCTTTCGTTCTTTCTCCTTTTTGTAGCTTGTTCCTAGGAGAGAAAGCCAAATAAAGGGTTATTTAAGGGGCGTCCACTAATGTATCTTTATCCATATTGTACCGAAAATGAATGAAAGAATGATATTTCTCTTCATTAAGTACTACCCCATTCTCCCCTTGTTTATACTGTGTCAGCATGTTTGTCCTTACCGTATGGAACTATTTGTCGGGTCAGTATCAACCGCGAGCGCCAAAAAGGGGGAGCGAGCCCCCGGCAGCAGGCTGGTATCACTTACCGGCAAGGCTCCTTGTCGGTATCAGCGCGGCCCCCAGAGCTGAGAAGCGACAGGAGCTGGGGGATGGCTCGTCCCGACAAGGGTTTCCATTGCGTGAAGGACTCCATGGTTCACAGTCAAAAAGGATAGCAAGGGTTTCCTTAAGGTAGTAAATGGCACCGAGCTTGGGATATGTGATTAGACTTATCTTTTCATGCAGTATCCCTTTCTGGAGTAAGACGGGCCACCGTCCTTGTTTGCTTGCCCTTCTTCCTTGTTTTCCTGACCGTCAAACATGCAGGGCAAGAAGCCTCTGTCCTCTGGGCAGAGAGAATGCTGTAACAAGGATCACAGGCTCATCAAGTACTCTAGCAAATTTCTAAAACTTAAAAGCGATAACATTGCAACATAAAAAAAATGCATAGTAAACATGCAGTTCGATGATATGATGCAATGCCTAGCTTTATTATTGCATGCATAGGGTCGGCGCCTGACTTTGTACAATGGATTACATGCACTACGGCATGGCTTTTACAAAAGGTGGTTGCCGGGGACTGAGCCCGGCAACCGCGCCTTATGGGTAGAACATACGAAGATGCTCAATATTCCATGAGTTAAGCACTTTGATGCCATCTTCGGTCTCCAGACGGACTGCGCCAGGTGTGGTGACTCGTGCTACCTGGTAAGGGCCTTCCCACTTCGGTGTCAACTTGTTGGTACCCTTGGCGGACTGAACGCGCCTAAGGACAAGGTCGCCTTCCTCAAGGCTCCGGGCATGGACCCTGTGGCTATGATAGCGGCGCAGGGCTTGTTGGTAGCGTGCAGCACAGCGGCACGGAGACGATCTTCCTCGAGGATCATGGCATCGTCATGCCGTAGCTCCTCTTGCTCTACTTCATCGTAGGCAAGTACTCGAGGTGACCCGTATATGAGTTCCGTGGGGAGAACTGCTTTCGCCCCATATACTAGGGAGAAGGGCGCCTGGCCGGTAGCTCGATTTGTTGTCGTTCTGAGGAACCAAAGAACCACCGGCAGCTCGTCTATCCAGCACTTCCCGCTTCTTCGCAGTCTATCAAAAGTTCTTGTCTTGAGGCCACGCAACACTTCAGCATTCATCCTCTCGACTTGCCCGTTGCTTCTCGGGTGGGCAACAGAGGCGAAGGAGACCTTGCTTCCAAGGCTTTGGATGTATTGCATAAAGGTGCGACTCGTGAATTGGGTGCCATTATCGGTGATCACCCTGTTGGGCACTCCAAAATAGCACACCAGTCCTTTCAGGAACTTGACAGCTAACTGCACGGTCACCTTTCTCACTGGTTCCACCTCAGGCCACTTTGTAAACTTGTCAGTTGCTATGAACAAGAATTCAAAGCCCCCAACGGCACGGGGAAAGGGGCCCAAAATATCGAGCCCCCAGACCAAGAATGGCCAGGATAAAGGGATCATCTGGAGAGATTGCGCTGGTTGATGAATGTTCTTGGAATTAAACTAGCAGGCTTCACACTTGGTGACTAGCTCAGCCGCATCCTGGAGGGCAGTGGGCCAATGAAAACCCTGCCGGACGGCTTTTCCGGCAAGGGCCCTTGATCCAATGTGAGACCCACACATGGCTCCATGAATCCCTGCCAACAGCTTCAGTCCATCTTCCCGGCAAATGCACCTTCATTTCACACCGTTCGGTGTTTTTCTGTACGGAGTGTCATCGACAGACTGGTACATACTTGACTGATGGGCTACTTTTTCGGCTTCTTCCTATTCTTCGAGAAGTTCTCCTGTTTGAAGGAAGTGGACTATATGTTGTGCCCAAGCTGGAGCTTGTGGCTCGACAACAAGGACTAAAGGCATCTCCTCGTTCGTGGGAGTGCTTACCTCGACCGCAAGAACCCGGGGTTCTGTAGGAGGGAGCTGCTCACCAACCGAAACAAGACTGTCCCTGACAGCCTCTCTACCAGCGGCTTCAGGAAGCTCTCCTGGGAAATGCTTGCCCGAGTTCAACTTTCTCCTTTTCGTGGTCGTCGTTGATGGGGATACTGATGGCTGAGTGAGGTGGAGGATAAAAGTTCCTAGTTCCACAGGAAGCTTTTGTGCAGCACACTTCGATAGATGGTCGGCGATGCTGTTTTCTGCACGTGGTACATGCTCTGCTTGCAATCCATCAAAGTGCTCCCCCAGTTTCCTCACCTCTTCCACGTTCGCTTCCATCAACGGACTCTGATAATATTTGTTGACTTGTTTCACCACGAGTTGAGAATCTCCTCGGATGATTAGTTTCTTGATTCCCAATTCCACCGCGATTCTGAGTCCAGCAAGGAGCCCCTTATACTCAGCAGTGTTGTTGGTGGCCTCCCCCCGGGGAAAGTGCATTTGAACCACATATTTGAGATGCTCTCCGGTAGGGGCGATGAGGAGCATGCCTGCTCCAGCGCCCTGAAGCGAGAAAGCACCGTCAAAATACATTATCCATTCCTTAGGCGCTTCCCTGTCGAGGAGAATTGTTTCTGGAACCTCTTCGTCTGGCGTGGGCGTCCATTTCGCGATGAATTCCGCCAACGCCCTTCTTTGAATTGTGGAAGTGCTCTCTTACTTCAAACCAAAACTTGACAGTTCTAGCGCCCACTCAACTATCCTGCCAGTGGCTTCGGGGTTCCTTAATATACGCTACAGTGTAAAGCAAGTGACAACTGTGATCTCGTGGCCTTGGAACTAGTGGTGCAATTTCTTCGAGGCCATGAGAAGGCCGAAGATTAGCTTTTGGACTCCAGAGTACCTTGACCTAGCCCCTTGTAACAAGGAGCTGACAAAGTATACTGGTTGTTGCACCCCTTTCTTCTTTGCCACTTCCTTGAAACTGCCTTCGCTCGCTTGCTTAGGTTCCCCATGGTATGTATCAGGTCCTGCCGTGAATGCTTCGGTTCCACCCCCGGTGAAATCAGTTGCTGCGGCTGCATCTTCATCCACTTTCGCTGCACCACCAGCGCTGCACTAACCACTTGATTTGTTACCGCCAAGTACAGCAGCAACGGTTCTTGCGGTTTGGGCGTGACCAAGGTGGGAGCAGACGAAAGGTAAGCTTTCAGATCTTGCAGCGCTGTTTCTGCTTTCGGGGTCCACTTCATCGGGCCGGCCTTTTTCAGAATCTTGAAAAACGGCAGGGCACGTTCAGTGGATTTGGAGATGAACCTACTCAACGCGGCAATGCATCCGGCCAAGCGTCTTACGTCCTTGACGGACTTGGGCGCTTGTATCTGCTCGATTTCTCCGATCTTGTCGGGATTGGCTTCTATTCCTTGCTGAGATACAAAGAACCCTAGCAGCCTGCCGGATGGGACACCAAACACACATTTCTCAGGGTTGAGCATCAAATTGATCTTGCGCAAGTTCATAAAATTTCTTCCAACTCTTGTATCAGGGTTGCTTCATCTCTACTTTTGACTACTATGTCATCCATGTAAGCTTCCACGTTCTTGTGCAACTGAGGTTAAAATAAAATTTGCGCGGCCCTTGCAAAGGTAGAACCAGTGCCCTTTAACCCGAAGGGCATACATACTAAGCAGTACGTGCCACACGGAGTTATGAACGTGGTCTTTTCCTCATCTTCCTTGGCCATGAATATCTGGTGCTATCCGGAGTATGCGTCCAAGAAGGAGAGCAAGTCACACCCGGAAGTAGAATCAAAATCTGATCAATGCGCGGCAAGGGAAAAGGGTCCTTTGGGCATGCTTTATTCAAGTCAGTGAAATCAATGCAAAGCCTCCATTTCCGATTCGCCTTGCGCACCACTACCGGGTTGGCTAACCAAGTTGGATGCAGCACTCCTCTCACCAAACCAGCTGCTTCGAGCTTCTTGATCTCCTCGGCGATGAACTGTTGCCGCTCCAAGGCTTGCTTTCTAACCTTTTGCTTGACGGGCCTGGCATGAGGGCAGACAGCAAGGTGGTGCTCAATTACCTCCCTGGTAACACCAGGGATGTCAGACGGTTGCGAAGCAAACACATCGACATTCGCCCGCAGAAAGGCAACGAGCGCGCTTTCCTATTTTGTCATTAAGGGTGGCACTAGTGATATACGTACCATCCCCGCCATCCTGCCCTGCCGGGACCTTCTTCGTCGCAGGATACGTGACCTTGGATCTTCTGCTAGTGGAACTCTCTGGCAGAAAATCGACAGGTGCAGCGCACTCCGAAAAGGTGCGCTTCCTGGAGTCCTTGCCGGCGTCCCTGCTAGACTTCTTCCCTTTCTTCGATTCCTTGGCGGGAGCTGGGGTTTCCACGACCTCAGCTGCTACCGCGTCTCAATACATCTTGTCCACACATACAACTGCATCCTTCTTATCAGATGGGATGGAGATGATTCCCACGGGCCCTGGCATCTTCAAAATGTTGTAAGCATAGTGGGATGCTGCCATGAATTTTGCGAGAGCTGGGCGACCAAGAATTCCATTGTAAGGCAGAGGGAGTTCGACCACGTCAAACACCACCTTCTCAGTCGGTAGTTCAACTCCCCGCCAAACGTCACAAGCAAAGTGATATTCCCCTTGGGTCGGCTCCTACCGGGGTTGATTCCTTGGAACGTACCCATAGCTTTGAGCTCTCCGTCGGGGATCTGCAGCTTTTCAACCACCTTAGGGGAGATTAAGTTCAACCCCGCCCTGCCGTCAACTAACATTTTGTTTACTTTGAGGTTGCGGATTGTTGGGCAGACCAACAACGGCAAACATCCAACCGCAGTGGTGCAGTCAGGATGATCCTCTTCGTCAAAGATGATAGGCGTGCGGGACTATTTGAGTGGCCTTCTGGACTCTGCAGCTGGCTCCATGGCGTTGATCTCACGCGCCCACTGCTTGAGCTGGCGATGAGAGGAATGCAAGGACGCACCCCCGTCAACACACATGGCTTCAGTTGCCTTCTGGAATTTTTGATCACTGGACTCTTCTCCATCATCCTCATCATCACTCATATCATCTTCTCCTTTCTTCTAATGGCCTCTAGCAGGATTTTCCTTCTGCTGCAGAGCCTTGCCATGGAGGCCTCCCCTGCCACCACGACCCTTCCCGGCAGCACCATCTTGGCCTCTCTCCTTGTCATGCTTCTTGTATTCAGCCTACTTCTTCTCAGCCAAATGCTCAACTTGCCGGCATTCTTGGAGATCATGACCTTTGGTGCGGTGGATTTTGCAGTATGGCCCGTCAGACTTTCCGGTTTTCTATGCCGCCGCGGCCTCCCGGCAATCAGCACACACGACAGCTCCCTTGCCGGGGCCTCGGCCTTGGCCTTCTTGCCGGCACTAAGATTACCAGAGCTCTCAACGGCCAACACTGCCTTTCCCTTACGCTTCTTGTTGTGCCTTCGACTTTTCCACTTCGGGCCAGGGGCATCATCGTCATCATCTGAGTCGACTTCGATGCCAGCTTCCTCTCCGGGGAGTCGCCTTCCTTCCTCGACACGAGCGCACTTGTGCGCCAATGTGTACAACTCATTGACGGTATTGGGGAGTCTAACATTCATCTTGGCCCGCATCCTCCTGTTGCGCACGTTCGAATGGAACGCGGCAATCACGGGTGTGGGATGTATCTCTGGAATATTGCGGTGTACTCGACTGAATCTCTGGATGTACTTCCACAAGGTTTCTCCCTCCTTCTACGAAAAGACTTGCAGGTCGCTGGGCTGTCCTGGCTCCTGGTGGCCACCTGTTAAGGCGCCGAAAAACTCATTGCACAAGTCATCCCATGATGAAATAGAGTTCTCCGGCAGGTGCATCAGCCATGATCTCACATTTGGCTTGAGAGCCAAAGGGAAATAGTTGGCGAGCACCTTCTCATCTCTTCCCCCGGCGGCTTGAACGGCTATCGTATAGATGCCCAGGAATTCCGCTGGGTTTAGCTTCCCGTCGTATTACTCCGTCAGTTCAGGCTTGAAAGCTCGGGCCGATGGCCAGCGGACCTGTCGCAGCTCGCGAGTGAAGGCAGGGCACCCAACCTCATAAGGCAGGTACCCGCCAGCACTGGGCACGGGGTCGCCAGCATCTGGGCCGTTGCGCCTGTCGGATTGACGGTGTGCTTCCCGGTGCCGCTCTATGGTGACGCGTGCGTCTTCTCTCCGCCGGTCTTCCAGGACATGCCGCTGGTCCCGACGATCGTGTGGGCCAGACGAGATCATAGATGCTTCGTCGGGCTTCGTCGGCATGTGGAGCTCATTGTGGCTGCCTCTGGGTCTGTTGTCGCGGAGGGGGTCGCACCGTTGGCGCGCCCCCCTCGACACAACCGTCAACCTAGGCCGCCGTCGCCGTCCGCGCGCATCGTGATGGCTCTGCATGCTACGATTTGCTTGTTTCGATGAAGCCGATTAAACTCTGGATGGTGGCTCTCCACTCGTCCATCTTGTGAGCCGACGGCGGGAAATTCAACAGCAGTTGGGCCCGCGCCATTGCTTCCGCTGCCGTGGCCGGCATGGCTAGAGAGGCAGATCGCGACATCGCTCGACTCCTAGTGGAACCAAGAGGGGCGTTGCCGCATTCTTGTCGCCATGCACCGATCGCCGGGGCAGTCTTACATGGAGGAGGTCGAACTTGTGGGCCTACGGTCCAGTTCGGCGCTCTGTCTTGCTATGGGCGAGGCGCGCACCCAGCAGCCGCACCTGTGACGGGCGCAGTTGGAAGATCACGGCTTGCCCCAGATTGGGCGCCGCTATTGCGTCCGCGGCCACCAGAGCGGCGGGGAGGTGGAGACCGAACGTTTCCTCCTACCGCGGCACAAGGGCTGAGCTTGGCAGAATGTTGCTGCTGTAGCTCCTCTTCAGCGTTCCCCGCTCCAGCTTCGGCCGCGGGGGACACGACGGTGGCGCCGCCTGCGCCGGTCGCATTGCCCACGATGCCCACCTCATTCGTCGCCGCCGCTGTGCCCACGACGTCTGCAGCTGCGTGCGAGGGGGCCTTCGAAGTGGAGGGATGAGCGGTTGCGCCGGTCTTCTTCTTGGGAGCCATAGATGAAGAAGACGGTGATGAAGATCGACACGCTGCTCACAATCTCAGGTTCGCGCAAATGGCGCTTCCCCTACCTGGCACGCCAAAGATGTCGGGTCATGATGCACATGATCACCTATGGGGCCACGAGCCCCTTTGTAGTTCGGTAGGGGTGATGTCACGTTGCACAAAGAGCAGAGGTGATGAGACAGCTCGACGACGAGACACTGGTGTTTTACCCAGGTTCGGGCCGCTGGGAAGCGTAAAACCCTACTCCTGCTTTGGTGGATTGATCGGGGGAACAACAAGCACGCGCAGCGCTCAAACTCGGCAAGGTAACCTTTGGGAGAGCTGCTACGCGAGTACAAGTGTCCAAAGGTCCGACTCTTTAGCTAGGTTGCCTTGGGCCTCCTTTTATAGCTCAAGGGGCAACCACAGTTGCAAAACAGACATTATCTAGTGATTAGATAGCTAACAGTACTATCATACCTAACTCTGGCACTTAGGACAAAATGCCATAAATGCTAGCCTTGGTGGCGTGTGGGGATTCATCCCTGGCAGTCTTCTAACACCACTTTAGCTAACTGTTGCTTAGTACCTTGACACGCCTCTAGACGGGTGTGAAACGGGCATAATATGTCTCCCAGCGATTCGCCACCTACTTAGCGAGAGCCACTTAGCCACCTGAGGGCTAGACACCGCATCGACAAGTGACTGGCATTGCGATGCGGTGGAGCGGTGGCCGATCGGCTCGCGCTTGTCGGGTCTTCCTGAAGATGTGCGCGCTTCAATCCCCGGCAGGCACCCGGGACGTGACTAGCACGGTTCGGGCCCGTTCTGGGCTGCTGCATCGACCTTGCCGGCGTTGCTTAGCCATCGTAGGTCGCTTCTGCCGGAGTCTTGGCCTTGAATGCTGGTTTCGTCTTCTTGATGCGCTCCTTGATCTCACATAGAGCGGCTTGTCTGGCTTGGGCTGGTCTTGACTGTATGCATGTTGATGGGTTCTGCTACTACTGCATGTGCATAAGTCAGGGGCACTAGGTACCCTAGTCCTAGTGCATCGACATAAGGCCAAACAACAGAAAGAAAATCCTGCTAGAGGCCGAGGCAACAAATCCGACGATGATGATGACAATGACGAAGATGAAGAGGGATCTAACAAGCAAGAGTTCTAGAAGGCCATGGATACTATGTGTGTTGAAGAAGGCGCATCTTTGCACTCCTCCCACAGGAAGCACAAGCAGTGGGTCCGCAAAGTCAACACGGCGGAGCCAGCGGCAGAGGCAAGGAAGCCCCTCAAGTGGTCCAACACAGCCATCATAATCGACTCCGAGGACACCCTGATCGTATCACCGCTATCGGGTGCGTTCCATTCTTGGTCTCACCAACGATTCCCAACCTCGGAGTCACGAAGATGTTGGTCGACAGTGGGGCCGGCCTGAACTTGATTTCGCCCGATGTGATCAAGCGGCTGCAGATCCTCGATTTGGACCTCAAACCGACGGGCTCCTTCCAAGGAGTGGATGGGGGTAGATCTGAACGAAAGGAAAGATAACCCTCCCGGTCACATTCGGTAGCGAACTCAATTTCAGGATAGAGTGGGTCGTCTATTACGTCGGCCAGATGTCGTTGCCATATAATGGGATCCTGGGCCACCCGGCACTGGCGAAGTTCATGGCGGCGTCTCACCATGCCTACAGCACACTCAAAATGCCGGGGCAGATGAGCATCATCACCGTCCATGCCGACAAGAAAGACATGGTCCTCTGTGTCGACAAGCTCTACCGGGAGGTAGTGGCAGCATCTGCTGATGAGGCACTCGCTCCTACTGGCAAAGCTCCCAGGGTAAAAACAAGGATAAGAGAGGATAAGAAGTTTGGCGAGTCTTGTAAGAACTCCGGGAAGCGCACAGCAGAGTGCGGCACTCCCGTCGAGGACTTACCAGAGACCTCTACCGACAGGAGCAAGAAGGGTAAAATGACCATCCCCAAGACGAAGCAAGTGGCTGCGCAGGAGGACGGCGATGGCAGCGCTTTTACTATAAGTGCCACCCTTGACAGAAAATAGGAAAGCGCGCTCGTCTCCTTCCTGTGGGCGAATGTTGAAATGTTTGCGTGGCAACCGTCCGATATCCCCAGTGTTCCCAGGGAGGTGATCGAGCACCACCTTGTTGTCTGTCCTTATGTGTGCCCCATCAAGCAGAAGGTTCAAAAACAAGCACTAGAGCGGCAAGAGTTTATTGCCGATGAGATCAAAAATTTGGAAGCAGCAGGCCTAGTCAGGGGTGTACTCCACCCGACATGGCTAGCGAACGCCGTGGTGGTGCGTAAAGCAAGCGAGAAGTGGAGACTCTCTATCGACTTCACATACGTCAACAGGGCCTGCCCAAAAGACCCCTTTCCCTTGCCACGCATCGACCAGATAGTGGACTCCACCGCCGGCTGCTACCTATTGTCGTTCCTCAACGCATACTCTGGTTATCATCAGATCTTCATGGCCGTGGAAGGCGAAGAGAAAAGAGCGTTCATCACTCCTTGCGGCACATACTGTTTCATGCGTATGCCGTTTGGTCTGAAGAGCGTGGGTTCAATGTTCGCAAGGGCCGTCCTGATTGGCCTCGGACCACAACTGAATAGAAATGTGGAGGCCTACATGGACGACATCGTAGTTAAGACCAAGGACAAGGCCACACTAGTCCAAGATCTAGAGGAGACCTTCTCGAATTTATGCAAGATCAACTTGAAGTTCAGCCCTAAGAAGTGCGTGTACGGGGTCCCATCCGACAAGCTCCTCGCTTTCTTTGTATCTCAATGCGGTATAGAAGCCAACCCCGCCAAGATCGAAGCAATCGAGCAACTAGAAGCACCGAAGCGCGTCAAGGACGTACGACGGCTGGCGGGCTGCGTCGCCGCCCTCAGCAGATTCATCCCCAAATCCGCAGAGCGTGCCCTGCCATTTTTCAAGATCCTAAAGAAGGCAGGCCCAATGGCGTGGACTCCGTAAGCGGAGGCAGCATTGCAAGACCTGAAGAAGTACCTGTCCTCGGCCCCAGTCCTAGTTGCACCCAAGCCTGAGGAACTGTTGTTGTTATACTTGGCAACAATGAACCTGGTGGTCAGCGCCGTGCTAGTGACGGAGAGGGAAGCCGAGGACGGCAAACCAACGGCCTCCAAACCGACAGCCAACGAACCTGAGCCTGCCCGGGTGAGCCAAGAAGTCGACATGAAGATGGCACGGGAAGCGGAACAGCGAGCGCTGCAGAAGACAAGGGTGGTGCAGTGACCAGTGTACTTTGTCAGCTCCCTCCTACAAGGGGCTCGATCAAGGTACTCTAGGATTCAGAAACTGCTCTTCGGCCTCCTCATGGCCTCCTGCAAGATGCGCCACTACTTCCAAGCACACTGCATTACAGTTGTCACCCGCTTCTGCAGTGGATCCTGAGAAATCCGGAGGCAACCGACAGGATTGCTGAATGGGCGTTGGAACTGGCCAGTTTCGATCTGAGCTTTAAAAACACGGCGAATAACAAAAGCCGGGCACTTGCAGAGTTCATTGCTGAATGGACACCGACCCTAGATGAGGAAACTCTGGAGACAACTCTTCACAGCAAGGAAACATCTCGGGTATGGATCATGTACTTTGATGGGGCTTTCTCGCTGCAAGGCGCCGGTGCCGGAGTGCTGCTCATAGCAACCACCGGAGAGCACCTCATGTATGTGGTCCAAATGCACTTCCCTCGGGAGGTGTCGACCAACAAAACAGCTGAATACGAGGGTTTACTTGCCTGGCTACAGATAGCCACAGAGTTGGGATTCAGGAAGTTGATAGTCCGGGGAGACTCACAGTTTGTTGTGCGCTAGGTCAATAAGGATTACCAGAGCCCCCTGATGGAAGCATATGTTGATGAAGTGAGGAATTTGGAAGCGTGTTTCGACGGTCTACATATGGAACACGTCCCCAGGGCGGAGAATGACATATCCGACGACCTGTCAAAACGGGCAGGTCAGAAATCGCATGTGGAACCAGGCACCTTTGTGCTCCGACGCACTCAACCATAAGTTACACCATCGGGGCGGCAAACCAAGAAGAGAAATGTCAGTTCCGGCGACTATTCCCTGGCAGAGCCACCTGTGGCCACCAAGAAGGTTGCTGGGAGTGACGAAATGCTCGACGGTGAGCACCAAGCCCCGGCGGGACAGGCGGTCCGCGCCATCGAGGCTAGCGCTCCCGCGGCAGAAGAGAAGCCTTTAGTCCTTGTCGTCGAGCCACAGGCTCAGACATGGGCGCAGCAAATTGTCCAATACCTCCAGACAGGAGACCTCCCTGAAGAGCAAGAAAAAGCCGAGAAAGTAGCTCGATAGTCGAGCATGTATCAGTTCATGGACAACGACCAGTACATGAGGATACCGAACGGGGTGAAATTGAGGTGCATCACTCGGGAGGAAGGACAATAGTTGCTGGCAGAGATACACGAGGGGATTTGTGGCTCCCATGTAGGATCAAGAGCCCTTGTCGGGAATGCATTCCGACAAGGCTTCTACTGGCCCACAGCCCTTCAAGACGACTTGGCAGTGGTAACGACGTGTGAAGCATGCCAATACCACGCCAAGCAAATACACCAACCAACACAAGCACTTCAAACCGTACCGCTCTCCTGGCCATTCTCGGTCTGGGGCTCGACATCATCGGTCCCCTCCCCCGTGCTACCGGGGGCTTTGAGTTCTTGTTTGTCGCTATCGACAAGTTCATAGAGTGGACCGAAGTTGAGCCAGTGAGGAAAGTAACGGTGCAGGCGATGGTCAAGTTCCTCAGAGGGATTGTTTGCCGTTTCGGGCTCCCAAACAGGATCATCACCGATAACAGCACGCAGTTCACCAGCAGCACTTTTATGCAATACTGTCAAGATATCGGCTCCCGGATCTGCTTCACCTCGGTTGCTCACCCCAGGAGCAACGGGCAAGTGGAGAGGTGATAACCCACAAGTATAGGGGATTGCAATAGTTTTCGAGGGTAGAGTATTCAACCCAAATTTATATTTTCGACACAAGGGGAGCCAAAGAATATTTGCAAGTATTAGCAGTTGAGTTGTCAATTCAACCACACCTGGAGATTAAATATCTGCAGCAGAGTGATCAGTAACACAGTAGTATGATAGTTTTGATCGAAGTAGTAACAGTAACAGTAACGGTAACAGTGATAGCAATGGTTTTGTAGCAATTGTAACAGTAGCAGCAGCAATAGTAACTTAGCAAGAACAATATGTGGAAAACTCGTAGGCACTGGATCGGTGAACTCGTTGGATAATATTCATCATATAACAGTCATAACCTAGGCCGACACAGAACTAGCTCCAGTTCATAAATGTAATGTAGGCATGTATTCCGTAAATAGTTATACGTGCTTATGGAAAAGAACTTGCATGACATCTTTTGTCCTACTCTCTCGTGGCAGCGGGGTCCATAAGGAAACTAAGGGATATTAAGGCCTCCTTTTAATAGAGAACCGGAACAAAGCATTAACACATAGTCAATACATGAACTCCTAAAAATATGGTCATCACCGAAAAGTATCCCGACTATTGTCACTCTGGGGTTTACGGATCATAACACATAGCAGGTGCATATGACTAGCAAGATCAGATCAAGAAAATAGATATAATGTTGATAACATAAACGGTTCAGATCTGAAATCATGGCAATCGGGCTCTAGTGACAAGCATTAAGCATGGCAAAGTCATAGCAACATCAATCTCAGAACATAGTGGATACTAGGGATCAAGCCCTAAAAAACTAACTCGATTACATGATGAATGTCATCCAACTCCTCACCGACCAGCAAGCCTACGAAGGAATTACTCACTCCCGGTGGGGTGCATCATGGAATTTGCGATGGACAAGGGTTGATGATGACGAAGACCGAAGATTCCCCTCTCCGGAGACCAAAACGGGCTCCAGATCTGGCCTCCCGATGAAGAACAGGAGGTGGCGGCGGCTCCGTATCGTAAAACGTGATGAAACTTTCTCTTCTATTTTTCTTCGAAAATAGGAATTTATAGTGCTGGAATTAGGGTCAGTGGGGCCACGAGGTGGGCAGAACCCACCATGGCGTGATTGGAGGGGGTGGCGTGCCCTGGTGTATCGTGCCCAACCAGGGCACCCCCTCCAGTGGTTCTTGGCTCCAGTATTTTTTATTTATTGTAAAAGAATTCTCCAAAAAGTTTCGTCTAGTTCCGAGAACTTTTATTTCTGCACAAAAACAACACCATGGTAATTCAGCTAAAAACAACGTGAGTTCAGGTTAGTTTCATTCAAATCATGCTAATTAGAGTCCAAAACAAGAGCAAAAGCGTTAGGAAAAGTAGATACGACGGAGACGTATCAACTCCCCCAAGCTTAACCCATTGCTTGTCCTCAAGCAATTCAGTTGACAAACTTAAAGTGATAAAGAAAAACTTTTACAAACTCTTTTGTTCTTGTTTACATACATATGCTTAAGTAGCACCCAGGTTTTCAGCAAAGATTATGACTAACCATGTCAGCAATAACTCTTAAAAATTATATTAGCTCATATCAATGACATAAGCAACTAGAGAGCAATAACAAAATATCTCAAGCGCCAACACTTTGTCAAAACGGTCATGATATAATTTGACAACAGTGGTATCTCACTAGCCCTTTCTGAGACCGCAAAACATAAATGCAGAGCACCTCCAAAGTTCAAGCAGCGACTAAACGTTGTAATTCATGGTAGAAAAGATCCAGTCATGCTGCATCCAACATTAACTATACACAATGCATGAGGATGACAATAGTGCTCTCAGATCTGGCGCTTATTTGACAAGGTGATGACTCAACATAAAAGTAAATAGATAGTCCCTTCACAGAGGGAAGCAGGGATTTGCAGAGGTGCCAGAGCTCAAAGTTTAAATCATAGATAAATATAATTTTGGGAGGTACACCCTTCGTGTCAACGTTACGACCAAGAGTTATCAATATCTTCCATGCTAAACACATTAGCGATGGTTCCCAAGCGGTAAAAGTAAAGGTTTACTCCCCCTCCACCAACAAACATACTCCACAGCTAGCCGAATCCACGGGTACCATCCGTACCAACAACATTCCTGGGGGAGTTTTGTTTGATTATTTGCAATTTTTTATTTCGGGACTGGGAGTACCTATTACCGCCCCTCTCGTGCAAGTACGAGTGAATAAACACTCATCATGAGAATAACCCGTTTAACATGGAAGATACTGACCACCCCCTGTCGCTCCATGAGCGGTCCAGGCACACAAAACAGATGTTCATTGGAATTTTTAGAGGTGGCACATGCAAATTTACTTGGAACGGGAGGGTAATACCGCATATAGGTAAATATAGTGGACTCATCTGGAATAACTTTGGTTTAAGGATTTTGACGCACAAGCAGTATCCCTACTTAGTATAGGAGAAGCCTAGCTAATAGGTTGAGAAGGGGCCAGCTAGAGAGCGAAAACAGTCATGAACATGCATTATGAATAATAAACATTGAATATTAGCATGAGTAGGATATGGACACCATGATCATAAATATCGTAGAGGCTATGTTGGTTTTGATTCAACTACATGCGTGAACATGTGCCAAGTCAAGCCACTTGAAACATTCAGATGAGGATACCATATCATCATACTACATCACAACCATTTTAATGCTTGTTGACATCCAAGATAAATCATTATCCACTCCTAGCTACTTAAGCATGGTATGAGAAACTATAATCTCTAATTGTCATTGCAAATATGTTTGATCATAATATGCTGAATCATGGATACTAGGTTAAACATAGTTACAAAAACATAATCAAGTTGAGTTCATAACCGCTTTTCTCTGCCACAGTCACTTCATCAAATATCGTCATTATTGCCTTTCACTTGCACGACCGAATGATATGAAAATAATAATAGTGCAAGAGTGTTGTGGACTAAGCTGGATTCTGCAAACATTTTATTCAAGAGGAGAAGACAAAGTAATATGGGCTCTTTGTTAGATTAACAATAATGCATATGAGAGCCACTCAACATTTTCATTGTGGTCTTCTCCTTGGTACGACTCAAATAAAAGAAAAAGAATTTTAGAGAAACACACTGAAATATTTTTAGAGTTTTCGGTTTTTCTTGAAGAAAGCAAATTGAAGAGGGAAAAACAAAAACGAGAAAAATTATTTACACGGGAGAGCTCCCAACAAGTAAAAGAAGAAACGAGAAATCTGTTTGGGTTTTCTTTTGCTACTACAATTAATTTAAACTAGAAAGAAAAACCGAAAAGAAGCAAGAAATATTTTTGGATTTTCTCAAAGTTTTTCAAACACGCAAGAAGAAAGCGAGAAAATAAATCTAGCATGGTTAATACAATGATAAAGTGTGGACACCAACAACTGGAATGAAATGTGTAATCATGAATATAATGTCGGTGGATATACGTACTCCCCCAAGCTTAGGCTTTTGGCCTTGCTTGGTGATAACCATCCATAATAGCCATCCGGTCCTAAGTTGAAGTGCGGTGGCGACGGCACCTGAGCATCCCACTCCTGGGGCTCCTCCTCAGCCGCTGCCAGGTTGTTCCGGTAGGCGGTAAAGTCTGTCGGATTTCGGGCTCCGCGAAATCCAAAGATGTTCGAACCCAGGGGCGTGTGCACAGATCTCCACTAGCTTCGCTCTCAAACTCACAGCTCGATAGCCTAGCCCGACGAACTCACACAATCGGGGGGAAGAAGACTAGTACACGAGGATTTACCCAGGTTCGGGCCGCTGCGATGCGTAAAACCCGCTCCTGCTTTTGGTGGATTTCTCACGAGGAGGTTTGTGGATGAACTAGTACACTGGTGAGTAGCCTCGCGAGGGTGCTCGGGTGGTGTATTTCGTCTGTTTTCATCTGTCTTTCTCTACGAAGTAGCCTAGCCTCTATTTATAGTGGCTCGGGTCCTCTTCCCTTATCGCAATGGCGGGAAGGGATCCCACAACGGCCAAATTCGAAGGGGGACAAGGAGTACACCTTGTCCTGACGAAAGGCGGTCTTCGCCTGCAAAATAGCCGGTGGTGATGCAAAGGTGGGCTCGGCGATGGCGTCCGTCCTGCTGGGCTCGTGGTCTTGGTATCGTTGCGCTAGAGTGGAAACCTTTAGGGGGGTGCTCCGGGGACCTACGCACGTCTGTGCCTCCTTTGCACCAAAGAGGAAACTGTCTCCTCTGCGCGCGCAGGTGCCCGCTTGGCCCGGCTTGCGTCATCCTTGACCTCCCGAGGCCAAGTATTGCATAGAGATCTCCGCCGCTCACGAGGAGGCCTGGGGAGGCCTCTTCCCTCCGAGGGTCTTGGCGCCATCCCCCTCACGAGCGCGGGGCTCTCGCGAGGGCCTTGCCTTGAGTGAGGCCGCGTTGGGCTGTACCGGGCCTCATAGTGGGCCATGCCATGGGCCGTAGGCAGGCAGTTCTGGGTACCCCCATTCCCAGGACGCCGACAGTAGCCCCCGAGCCCAAGGCGCGCTCGAGCTGTCTTCAGGGCGAAGCCGAAGTAGATGGCCCGAAGTGCCGCGGGCCCCAATTGCCTGCGAGCCCAGCCTGCCGCATGACAAATAATGAGGCGCAGATGCCTCCACTTCCCATGCCGCCTCGACAACCATTCCGGCTGACCAGCAACCGGCGCACGTCGCGGTGCCATCATTGCCCGGGATGAGGAGGGGTGCCGGTTGGCCTCCACCCGGCTATAAATGGGCGGAGGGGACGGAGGCCCCGGCCCAATCCTACTTCTCGCTCCCCCACCTTCATCCTCCACCTCCTCGATCATGACGCTGATTAGGAGGTTTTCTGCTGCCGAGAAGGGGAAAACCTGCCAGGAGGGGCCGGACCAACAGCCTCCCAAGAGGAGCCGGCGTCATCCTCGCAAGTATACCGAGGCGTCGCCGTCGGTGCCTCGTGGGCGCGACTGTGCCTCCGCGGGGGCTGGAGCCTCCGCTGGCGCAAGCGGAGGCGGCGGGCGCGGCGGCCGTGGCCAAGGAGGGAGACCCGCAGTAGGTGCTCGACCATCGCGCCCGCGGGTCCACACAGCCGATACGGGCTAGGAGTTCCTGGTGTTGGTGGAGAGGCCGACGATCACCTGGTTGCAGCTTCCACGCTTCTTCACGGAGACGCTGCGGGCCGATGAACCCGCAGGTCTGTGGCTGCAAACCGATGGTTGTTGTAGCGGCGCGTTGTGAACGGCGGTCGAGGTTACCCCCGCAGGATACGCCTTCTTGAGCCGCGGGTGGTAGACCTTCGCCCGCGCCCACGGCCTGGAGGGGAGGCTCACCCTCCACTTTAAGCATGACGGCGCCGCGACGCTTTTCGTCAGGATCTTCGGGGAGGACGGCAGGCGCTTGGGGTGTTGCCCGGAGGGCGACGGCGGTGGCGACCTTGGAGGTCAGCTTGTCCTTGGCGACGGTCGTCATGCTTCTAGCGGCAGTGACACCTCCTCCAAGGAGAGCCTGAGCGACGACAGCTATGACGCACCACCGCGTCGGCGCGCTCGGACTTCGGGGGGTAGCCAACCGCGACGGCGCCGCTCCCCCGCCCGGGAAGCGGCTACGTCGGCGTGCCACCACGGGCCCGTCAAGGAGGAGGAGGACTCCGACTGAGCGCTGGCGCGCCGGAGCCAGGGCCTCAGGAGTGGCAGCCCCCGAGGGGGGCTCCTTCGCCTTCTTCTTCCTTTCCTTTTCCTGTAACCAAAAAACCATGGGGGCCCCTCTTGGCGTGTAATGAACTTTGGCGCTTGCGCCCTTATATTAGTACTCTCATCATGTATTCCGGTCCTTGTGTTACTGTTAATTGAGACTTCCTATTGGTCGCGATTAGTGTACTTAGCTTGATGCGTCCGTGGCGGGCCTCTGCGTCGTGAGGTCTGGCAGCGGCACCTGGGGAGCTTGGGGTCCTTGGGGGATTCCTCTTTCTTGCGAGTGAGGCGGTTTGGGAGCCCTTTCGGCACTCTACGTCGGCGGGGCCCAATCCCGCGCATACCTCGACCGTGGTTGGGGCATCCGGATCACCAGAACGAGACCAAGGGGCGAGGCCTCGACCACCGTTGGGGCGTCCGGATCACCAGGACGAGACCAGGGGGCGAGGGGCTATGCGATCAGTGAGGCTCTTGAGGCGCGTTGCTCAGGAGTCCCCCTTGACGCTGAAGCAGCGATCTACGTCGGCGGGGCCCAATCCCACGCATACCTCGACCGCCGTTGCGGCGTCCGGATCACAAGGACGAGACCAAGGGGCGAGGCCTCGACCACCGTTGGGGCGTCCGGATCACCAGGGCGAGACCAAGGGGCGAGGAGCTATGCGATCAGTGAGGCTCCTCAGGCGCGTTGCTCAGGAGTCCCCCTTGATGCTCAAGCGGCTCCCATACCTTTTTGCCGGTTCCTGCCCCGAGAGGTGTGAGCCTCCAGAGGCTCCAAGATAGCGCGCCGGGCCATGGTGGAGCCCCCGACCGAGGGTGAGGCGACACGCGCCTGCTAGCTCACTCGAGAGCGCCACGCGAGGGCCAGGACGCCAAGGACTTGGCGAGGTGTGCGCACTATGCGACCAAGGGAGAGGCTGGCAGGTGTTAACCCGAAGAAAGAAACTTCAAGATAGAAAACTCTAAGGAGAAAAATTCCCACCCCTTTTTCTTAAAATATGGTTGAAAAGCCTTGGGTTTCATTCCAGAAAAATGGCAAATTTGAATACAAGAAAAGCAAAGAACAGCCGCGTCCGGCACCTAGGCTAGTCTTTGTGTTCCCCAAGCGCGGAGCATAGGGCATCCACGTTGTGTGGGCATAGTCATTGGAGGACAGTGTTGTCCACCAGCGCGGAGCATGGGGCTTCCACTTGGGCGTGGGTGGGAACCCCTCCGCGTCCTCGGGGGGCTCTGGGCGTATATAGCCCACTCATTATTACGTGAGAGTGTGACGGGTAGTACTTGCGGAGGTGCTGGATGTTCTAGGCATTCTGTATGGGGACCCCGTCCTGAGTCTCCAGGCACACGGCGCCAGGCCTGGAGACGCGGGCGACCCTGAACGGGCCCTCCCACACGGGCGAGAGCTTGTGCAAGCCCTCCTTGGAAAGGACCCGCCTCAAGACGAGGTCTCCGACTTCGAGGGTGCTAGAGCGGACGTTACGGCAATGGTAACGCCGCAGCGCCTACTGGTAACTCGCAGATCTGAGCGAGGCTTGGCGACGGGCCTCCTCTCCAAGCACGAGGTCTGTCCCCCGTGAGGCATCCTGAAGCTCCTCTTCGAATGCCAAGACCCGCAAGGATCGATGCTTGACCTCATGTGGGAGGACGGCTTCAGCTCCGTAGACGAGGAAGAACGGGGTCTCGCCGGTGGGCTTAGTCGCAGTGATGCAGATGGACCACAACACGGACTGAAGCTCATCGAGCCAACCCCTGCCGCAGGCCTCAATCTTCCTCCTGAAGCTCCTTATCTTGAGGCCCCGTAGGACCTCTGCGTTGGCGCGCTCTGCCTGACCGTTGCTTCGTGGGTGCGCCACCGAAGCGTAGCATATCTGCGTTCCAATGTTAGTACAATAGGTCCTGAAAAGGTGGCTTGTGAACTACGAACCGTTGTCGGTGATGATGCGGTTGGGGACGCCGAAGCGGCTCACGAGGCCCTTGATGAACTTGACGGCCGAACCGGCGGGGATGGTGCGGACGGGCTCCACCTCCGCCCACTTGGTGAACTTGTCAATAGCGACGTAGAGGTAGCGGTATCCGCCGATCGCTCACGGAAAGGGCCCCAGTATATCCAGCCCCCAGACCGCGAAGGGCCAGGAGAGCGGGATAGTCTGGAGGCCCTACGCGGGCTGATGAATCTGCTTGGCATGGAACTGGCAAGCCTCGCAGGACCGGACCAGCTCGGTGGCATCGTTGAGCGCCGTAGTCCAGTAGAAGCCACTGCGGAACGCCTTCCCTACAAGGGTGCGTGACGCGGAGTGATGCCCGCAGTCTCCTCCGTGGATGTCGGCCAGCAGCTCGCGCACTTGTTCTCCGGACACGCATCGCAACGCAACGCCATTCAGATGCCTGCGGTATAGCTCGCCGTCCTGCAAAGAATAAGTTGTGGCCTGACGCACCACACGCTCTGCGTCTTCCTCCTTCCCTGGTAGTGTTTCGTGGAGTAGGTACATCTTGAACTCCTATGTCCAATCGTCAGCCTAGGGCTCCAGCGCCAGGAGCAGTCGGGCTCTTGAGGCCGGGCCACAAGTTGGAACCCCTGAGGGCGGTGCTGAGGGTAGCTCATCGCTCTGCAGCGCCTTGTCTGCGGTTGGTGGTGCCGCGGATGTCTTGAAGAGCCTTTCCTCGAAGACGCCTGGCTCCTGAGGCTCGCGGCGCGACGCCCTCTTGGTGATGTCATCGGCCTCCTTGTTCGCACCGCGCGGAATGTGCTGTAACTCCAAGCCCTGGAAACGCTTTTCAATCTTACGTACCTCTTCCAAGTATGCCTCCATGTGCTCGTCCTTCGGTGTGTGCTCCTTGTTGGAGAAGTTCACGAGGAGTAGGGAGTCGCCCTTGATGGTGAGGCGCTTAACCCCCAAGGCCACCGCGGCCTTAAGGCCAGCTATCAAGCCTTCATACTCCGCGATGTTGTTGAAGACCTTCTCGCCGTGCTGGAAGCAAAGCTGTACGGCGTAGTAGAGTTTGTCCCCGGTCCGGGAGATGAGCATAACTCCGGCCCCCGCTCCCCTGCGCGCGAAGGCCCGGTCGAAGTGCTTGATTCGACCATCAGGCGCCTTGTTGCCGGGGGTGAGGGACTGGCCCTCGTCCAGCCCTCAGTCGGGAGCATCCGTCCACTCGGCCACAAAGTCCACCAAGGCTGCCCCCTTGATAACCCTGGTCGTGCTGAACTCTAACTCGAAGGCCTGCAGCTCGATGTTCCAATCTGCCACCCTCCCAGCGGCGTTAGGGTTGCGCGGCACTTTCTCCAAGGGATATGCAGAGACAACCTTGATGGGGTGGCCCTGGAAGTATGGCGCAGTTTCCTTGAAGCGGTGAGGAGCGCGAGCAAGAGCTTCTGCTGCATAGGGTAAAGTGAGCTTCTGCCGCAGTACGGTACTGATGTAATACACCGGGTGCTCGACGAGGGAGAAGCCTACCGCGCCGCCCCGCTCTACAGCGGGCTCCTAAGATCCTGGTGCCTCAGGGGTCGCCGGGGCGGCCGAGGCCTCAGGAGCGTCGTCTTGAAGAGGTGAGGGCTTCAGGGCATCCCGCGAGTCACCTTGCTTCGTGCCCGGGGTCCCACCTACACCTGAGGGTGTTGCGCGCGCGCCGGCATGTTCGTCCCTGACTGCCACGAGCGCAGCACTGGCGGAGTGCGGGGTGGTAGCCAAGTATAGCAATAGGGGCTCACGAAGGCGCGGCGCCACCATTACTGGTGGGCTCGTGAGGTACCGCTTGAGGTCCTCGAATGCCGCATCTGCCTCCGGAGTCTATTCGAAGGGGCCCTTCCTCTTCATGAGCTTGAAGAACGGTAGGGCGCACTCGCCAAGCCTTGAGATGAAGCGCCCCAAGGAGGTCATGCAGTCCGCCAGCTTTTGCATTTCCTTGAGGGTCTGAGGCGGACTCATCTTGCTTATAGCCTTGATCTTCTCCGGTTTGGCCCCGATTCCCCGGTGCGACACCAGGAAGCCAAGTAGTTTACCCGACGGGACCCCGAAGACACACTTCTCGGGGTTCAGCCTCAGGCTCACCCGCCGCAGGCTGGCGAATGTCTCCTCCAGGTCCTCGATCAGGGTCTTGGCTTCCCGCGACTTGACCACGATGTCGTCGACGTAGGCCTGCGCGTTCCTTCCGAGCTGTTGCCCTAGGGAGATGTGCATCAACCGCTGGAAGGTCGCGCCAGCGTTTCGCAGCCCGAAGGGCATGCACGTGTAGCAGAACACACAGCACATGGTGAGGAAGGCTGTCTTCTCGACGTCCTCCACCGCCAACTTGATCTGATGGTAACCAGAGAAGGCGTCCAGGAAGCATAGGAGGTCGCACTCGGCGATGGAGTCCATGATCAAATCGATGCGCGGCAGCGGGAACGGGTCTCGGGGGCAGGCCTTGTTGAGGTTCGTGAAGTTGACGCACATGCGCTCCTTCCCGCACTTCTTCGGGACGATTACTGGGTTAGCCAGCCACTCCGGGTATTGCACCTCTTGGATAACCCCGGCTTCCTTCAGCTTGCCGACCTCTTGGGCGATGAACGCTTACTTCTCATGGGCCTGTCTCCTCGCCTTTTGCTTTATCGGACGTGCGTTGGGGCACACCATGAGGTGGTGCTCAATCACATCCCTCGGGAGCCCCACCAGGTCGGATGCGTTCCACGTAAACGCATCCTTGTTTGCGCGGAGAAAGGCTACCAACGCCTCCTCCTTCTCCGGAGGGAGGCCGACGCTGATGGTGAATGTGGGGCCAGGGATCTTGTCGTCTACAGGCACCTACTTTGTCTCGGCCCGGTTCTGAGAGAACAGATGCTTCTTCTTCACGAGCGCGGTGTCGACGGCGTCCCCAGCGTCCTCCGAAGCCTGCGCGGCGTTCCCAGCGTTGGGGCATGCCACAGTCGCGGCCATGTAGGAGAGTTTGAGTGCATGGACGGCATCCTTGGCGTCTCCGGCCACGGAGATGATGCCGTTGCTCCCAGGCATCTTGATGACGTTGTAGCCTGGGTGCGTTGCCGTCATGAACTTGGCGAGGGCGGGGTAGCCCAGAATTGCGTTGTAAGGGAGGTGGATGTGGGCGACGTCGAAGTCGATCTGCATAGTGCGGTAGTTGTTGAGGGATCACTAGAAGAGTGTCTAGAGGGGGGTGAATAGACTACTAGCATGAATTTAAAACCTAACCTTTTCCCAAGTTAATTGGTTGGCAGATTTTAACAATTATAGCAAGATAGCAAGTCAAGCACACCCTACACATGCATGTTAACAAATATGGCAGCGGAAAGTAAAGACATTGCACATGAAGTAAAGAGTTGAGATAGGAAGATCAAACGCATGAGGGACACGAAGATTTTTCCCGTGGTTCCGATAGGTGGTGCTATCGTACAACCACGTTTATGGAGTCTTCAACCCACGGAGGGTAACGGTCGTGAGAGTCCACGGAGGGCTCCACCCATAAGGGTCCACGAAGTAGCAACCTTGACTATTCCATAACGGCTTCCGTCCACGAACGACTAGCCTCACTATGGGTAGATCTTCACGAAGTAGGCGATCTCCTTGCCCTTACAAACTTCTTGGTTCAACTCCACAACACGAAGTAGGAGGCTCCCAAGCGACACCTAACCAATCTAGGAGGCACCACCCTCCAAAAGGTAATAGGCTCGGCAATGACGATGAACTCCTTGCTTTTGTGCTTCAAGATGATAGACTCCTCAACACACAATCACTCTCTCACAGATTTGGCTTGGTGGAAGAGATAGGATTGGTGGAAAGCAACTTGGGGAGGCTAGAGATCAAGATTCATATGGTTGGAATGGAATGGCATGATCTCAACACATGAGTAGGTGGCTCTCTCTCAGAAAACTGGATGGGGCAAGTATGGAATAGTTCTGAGTGCTTCTCTTTCGAGTGGGTGGTGGTGAAGGGGTATATATAGGCATCTCCAAAAATCCAACCGTTACACCTTAAGTGACCAACTCGGTAACACCGATGTGTGAATCTCGGTGGTACCGAGTTGCTCCAAAGGTAGCAACTTTTGAATCTCGGTGAGACCGATATATAAAACTCGGTTGCACCGATAAGGTGACCAACGGTCAGATTGCCAAACTCGGTGACGCCGATTCAACAAACTCGGTGGTACCGATTTTGTGAAACTTCGTAACAGAAAGTTGGCAACCTAAACTCGGTGGCACCGAAGCAGAATCGGTTGCACCAAAAGGCTAGGGTTTGGCTTAGGTCTGTCTGTGTATGGGAATCGGTGGCACCGAGTGGAAAGTGTTGGTTGCATCGATTTTGGATATTTGACTTTGGACAGACTTTTGTGGAAGAGCTTGTGGGTGTTTTTGGTGACTTTCACTTGTGCACGTATGAGCATTTTGTTCACCAACAATACCTTACCCCCTTTTAATAGTATTGCTTTCCTATGGACTCAAAGTGATTTCTCACAAAGTAAAATGTAGAGTCCTCTTGCTTGAAGCTTTGCCAATCCATTTCCTTGCATCTTGGGGTATTTCCACAATCTCCACAATCCTTTTGCCAACCCTCTCTGTGGACTTTATCTGAAATACACTAGGTAAAAGTATTAGTCCAAGAGGCAATGTATGTTGTCATGAATTATCAAAACCACCAAGGCAGCATGTTGTGCTTACAATCTCCCCCTTTTTGGTATTTGATGAAAACATACAATCAAAGCTTCAAATAAAGATATGCATGGATATAATAAAAGATTTTGAGAGACACATGACTTAGATTTGCTCCCCCTAAATGTGTGCAATCCCTTTAAAGGATAGTAGCTTTGGAATGCATGGACACACATGTAGTAGAAGGGATATGATGAGTCATGTGTATCTTGGCTATATGCATCAAATGTATATGAATGAGATGTATGCTTGTTCAAGACTTCACTCTTGCAAACAATATGTGCAAGAAGCAAGAGATCATCTTGATCAAAGATATGATGCATATACTTACCTTGAGTTCTTGAGCATTCTAGTAGTAGAAATACACTTGAGAAAACAATGTTAGGAAACACAAGAGTATTCTACTAATCAAAAGCAATAGAACTCAAAAGTACCAAGATATGGAGAACATGTAGATAATATTCCTTAAGATTGATATGTCTCCAAGATCATTTAGAATTTTCTCCCCGTAGATATGAAAATAGCAGATCATCCTCTCCCCCTGAATCTTAGCATGTAGATATTGGGATTGGATAGGGTGAGAAAAATCTAAGATGATCACCATTAGAAAGTATGTTTATTTCAATATTGACAACTTATGTTAGACATTTTCTCCCCCTACTTTGGTGTTCTCCCCTTGTCTATATGAGTATAAACATTGATATTCGCTCTCCCCCTTTGCATAAGCATGTATCTCCCTTTAGCATGAAGCTTTGTTATTCTACCCCTTTGGCATTAATTACCAAAAAGGTCATACATAGGAATAGATACAGGGATCATTGATAAGAAGGGATCCTTGAGAACAAGGGTCATTGAATGTAGGGTTCATAGATATGAAAATTTGAGGGAATCATGGAAAATAATTTCTCTCTCTGTGGCTGATCTGAGATCTTGTAGGACTTCTCCTCCTTTGAGTTAGGGATCCTTGAATAAAGAATTTCTCCCCCTAAATGTATATATATATATATATATATATATATATATTTTTTAATAAGATGGGATCATCGATGTAACAAAATCACAATAGGATCTCTAAGAAAACAAAGATTTACGAATATGAACATAATTGAGAGAAGAAATCAAATCACTGACTCCGAGACAAACCAATCGGTGGTACCGAAATTTTGTGGTGCAACGCATCTGCTAATTCGGTAGAACCGAGTTATTTGTATCGGCGGCTCCGAGGCTAAAACAGAAACTTGGCAGTGGGATTTTGAAATCGAGATTTCTCCAACTTTGCCAATAACAAAGAGTCAAAAGAAGTTTTCAAAAGAATTGCAAAAAGTCTTTACAAATGAATATCAACTAGAGAAGATTTGGGTGGTTCTAAGAAGTCTTGCAAAATAGAGAATGAACCACACAAGATTCTTAACTAGATGATGGGCGGTGACTAGGTCACCTATATTAGAGTATATTGACTTAGGAGCCAAGCAAGAATACTTGATCATAGGTCATACTCTACGTTAAGCTCAAAATGGGGTTACCATTTTTCGATTAAGCATTTTAATGTCGTCATATCACTTGAGTTGCTTTAGCTCAGGACTTGGAGTAAAGCCTTTTCAAGGATATGGATACATACCTTTGAGTGATGTTGATGACGTAGCTTGTAGGTGAACTTGTTAAGGATGCTCGAGGTTGATGAAGATCATCTTAAGTTGGGAGCAATCCTTCTTGTTTTAGTTCACTTGTCACCTACAAGGGCTAGTCAAGCAAGGAAGAACATGATATGACATGTTACAAATTGTGAAGTATAAATATATGTCAAGGATATGTTTTTGTTGTCTTCTTCCTTCCATCATCAAGAGGGGTTGTGGATACTTGGTCATGACAAGATTGCTTGTGATTGGAGTTGATGGCAATCTTGTGGAATGAAGTTCTTCCAAGTACCTACAAAATGTTAGATGCAATACAAGGGAGCATAGGATTCCATGGTATAATATAGTGTAGCAAGAGTATCATGGAAGTATCAAGAAAGCTCATGCCCTTGCATGCAACCGAGTGAGTCTAGCTCATGTTTGAAGCATCAATGATGTTCAACTCACTCCTCAAGTAACAAAACGTTTTCTCCTCAAGCGGCTTAGTAAAGATATCGGCTAATTGCTTGTTAGTACGGACATGCTTAAGATTGATATCTCATTTGGCAACATGATCACGAATGAAATGATGTCTAACTTGAATATGTTTAGTTCGAGAATGTTGCACAGGATTATGACCAATTTTAATAGCACTTTCATTGTCACAAAGTAATGGAACATTTTTAACATGGATTCCATAATTCTTAAGCGTTTGTGTCATCCATAGTACCTGTGCACAACATGATCCGGCAGCAATATACTCAGCTTCGGCAGTAGATAGAGATACCGAGTTTTGTTTCTTGGAGGACCAAGACACAAGAGATCTACCCAAAAATTGACAAGTACCCGAGGTGGATTTTCTATCAACCTTGTCACCGGCATAGTCCGAATCGGAGTAACCAGCAAGGTTAAAGGAAGATCCCTTGGGATACCAAATCCCAAAGTTTGGTGTTTGTATCAAATATCTCACAATACGTTTTACAGCCAAAAGATGACACTCTTTAGGTGCAGCTTGATATCTAGCACACATGCAAACACTAAGCATAATATCGGGATGAGAGGCGCATAGATATAGCAATGAACCAATCATATATTGATAAACCTTTTGATCAACCGGTTCATCCTCCTTGGTAAGATCAACATGTCCACTAGTAGGCATAGGAGTTTTCATACCTTTGCACTCTTGCATGTTGAACTTCTTGATCAAGTCCTTGGTATACTTAGTTTGAGAGATGAAAGTTCCTTCTCTTGTTTGCTTGATTTGTAAACCAAGAAAGAATTTCAGGTCACACATCATGGACATCTCATACTTCTCGGACATCAACCTTCCAAATCTTTCACTAAATTGTGGGTTAGTAGATCCAAAGATAATATCATCCACATAGATTTGGCACACAAATAATTCAACATTAACTCTCTTAGTGAATAAGGTTGCGTCAATTTTACCAATTTCAAAACCCTTTTCAATGAGAAACTTCGTTAAGCATTTGTACCAAGCATGAGGGGCTTGCTTAAGACCATAAAGGGCTTTACGAAGCTTGTAAACATGATTAGGTTTCTTAGGATTCACAAAACCAGGTGGTTGCTTAACATAGACTTCTTCTTCAATCTCACCATTTAAAAAGGCACTTTTAATGTCCATTTGATAAAGCGTGATATCATGGTGATTAGCATAAGCAAGAAGAATGCGAATAGCTTCAAGTCTAGCGACGGGGGCGTAGGTCTCACCGTAGTCCATACCTTTGACTTGCATATATCCTTGGGCTACGAGACGTGCCTTGTTGCGTACGACTTGACCGTCTTCGTCTTTCTTGTTCCGAAACACCCATTTTGTTCCGATGATGTTTTGCTCATCCTTGGGCTTTTCGATGAGTGTCCACACACTAGTAGAAAAAGGCCCATTTGTCCCGGTTCCAGAGGCCCATTTGTCCCCGTTCTGGAACCGGGACTAAAGGGTCGAGACTAAAGCCCAAAACCTTTAGTCCCGGTTCGCTTACGAACCGGGACCAAAGGGGCTTCACGTGGCCACTGCGGTGAGCCCAGGCAGGAGGACCTTTCGTCCCGGTTGGTCACACCAACCGGGACCAAAACGCATCCACGCGTCAGCATCTGGCAGGAGCTGGGGTTTTTGTTTTTTTTGAAAGGGGGGGTTTAGGGGGTTTTGGAGGGTTAATTTAGGGGTTTCATATTGTGTTAGCTAGCTAATAGGGAGAAGTGTCCTCTCTTTCTCCGTGCTTGGTCGACGGTATCTACCATAGAGAGAACTCGACACGCTAGCTAGTAAGCAAATGAAGGAACCATTAAGTACACAAGATTGTCATGAACATATACAGAGAGAAGTGATCGACCTCTCTTTCTCCGAGAGATTGGTCGAACAACAAGTTTTCGTATATCTATCTGACGCTACTAGCTACATATATATAATATAAGATCTCTTACAATCCTTAACATCTAATGTCAAATTCCAGATGGTATTCTCCGGCTTTATTTATGACGTGGTCAAGAAAGAATCCCGCCAATTCCTCTTGAATTGCTCGTATGCGATCATGTGGTAGGAGTTAATCCCACATCTGCCACATCTAATTTGAAGAAGGGGGTCAATACATATATATGAATGAAACTCAACACAAATCATGGTAATAAAATAAAATTGTGAATATTATAGCTTACGCACTTGAAATTGTTTTTTAGAGTAGCCCCGCTTAGGGGTCGTCGCGTTGTAGATGAACTCGCAAACGTAGTATCCACAAAAATCATTCCTGGTTTCCTGCCACAAGCACTTTACGAGGAATAGAGTTCAATCAAACTGATAATCAAGCATGATAAATGGTATTGATGAAACTATAATCAATGGGAGATGCGCGGAACTAGCTAGTAGTACTTACTTTCGAGTGTGTAAACCGCAGCTCCCTCGGCAGTGCCGGAACAATTGCGGTGAACTCTTTCCAAACCCTGCCAGACAAAGAAAATAATTACTTGATATCAGGAAATGAACAAAGTTGCCGATATGATGCGATAATGATCGATTGAACTTACTTCTGGAGCATTTCAGTCATGTCCGCATATTCCTGTGGATCTTTTCGTTTTGAGTCTAAGACGATTACTACTCCCCGCTCAAGCATAATCTGTAGCAGAATAAAGTGGAACCTGCGCACGCATGCATAACTAATCAATTACATTACTATAACCTCGAGTAATAAGGGAAACCGAATATGCACAAGACAGTAACACTCACTTGAAGTTGTAAGGAAAGAGTATTGTCTCTTTGTTTTGATTTTTAAGCAACGATTGTAGCAAGTTGTCCTCGGTTTGTGTGACATTTTTTTTAACCGTAAACTCATGTATGATATTTAGGTTAATGAACCCAATGTCATAGATTTGTGCTTTTCTGCATTCGACGATCTTCAATCTGCATAATATAGTGAGGATAATTATATATACATGCAATGAAAGAGCTGAGCTATATATATAGACTTAATTATAGAAGTAGTACTTACAGACAGTAGCAAGTCAAGATTGTTTTGCCGAGGGCCTTTTGATTGTATAACTGGAATAACTCGTCAAATTCAACAGACAACTGATCCATTCCAACGACGTCATGCTCCTCTTTAATTCTCAGCGTCAAAGTATCCCTCCCAGACTCGCTGCAGGTTTTCATGTACCATTCATGGAATTTTCGCATCATTGTTGTTAGAGGAGGATGATCAGGTTTGACGAGAGGCTGCCCGGACCGGTAACTGAATTTGTCCACCTCCAACGGCTCAAACTGTACAGCATCGCTCAGGTAATCACCAGGATTGGTACCGGGCACCATCCCCGGATGATTAGCGACGATATGGCTAGACACCTTGAGCGGGGGGCACGATTGGTTCGCCTGTTCGCCGAGCTGGGGAATTTTGTTCCCACTTCTTCGTTTTGCTAACCTTGCATCACTGGAAGTACTTCCCGACTGCCGCGCATCTTGATATGTCTTTTTAATACAGCGGACAAAGTTGGAATCCGGCGGAGGCGGTGGTGGTCGCTTCAGGGCATCGATAGTGTGCTTCACTTTCACCGGATCTAGCTTCTCCTTCGGAGGTGGAGTTTTCTTTGCAAAATGGTCCCTCACTTGGGCACGACATATCTCCTCGTTTTCAGACTCGGTCCTCTCATATGGTAAATTTTCCAGAGGCTTGAGAGATGGACCATATCTGAATTGCCTCCCGCCTCTGCTTGTACTGCTAGCCGCCGGACCGGCGGCGTCTCTCTTCCGTCGTTGCTTACAAGGCGGAGAAGGAGGCGGAGTGCTCCGATGCGCCGGAGGAGCCGGAGCGGCGGCGTCTGTCTTCCGCCGTTGCCGACGAGGCGGAGGAGGAGGCGGACTGCTCCGACGCGCCGGAGTAGGCGAAGGAGGAGGCGGAGTGTCCTCACGCGTCGGAGGAGCCGAAGAAGGAGGCGGGGTGCCCTGATCACTCACCCGAGGAGGAGGAGGAGGAGGAGGCGGAGTGCCCTGACTCGCCGGAGGAGGAGGAGGAGGAGGAGGCGGAGGCGTCCAGTTTGGAAGCTTGATGTACTCCTTCTACCATAGACATGTACTCCTCAGAGCACGAACCAGCTGATTCTCCCCTTCACCTGTAGAGTGGTCAAACTCGAGCTCCTCAAATCCCTCCATTACTTCATCCACCATCACAACATCACAGCCATGTGGAATCGGAAGGCAGTGAAAAGTTCCGTTGGGTTGAGGAGGTGCAACAGAGCCGACAGCCGCCTTGAAAGTGAGGTTCCGGCATTTCGTCATAAGCTCTCAATGTTGAGCCTCCGTGATAGTATCCACAGGGTAGATAGGAGCCGTGAAGTCAGGCTGAACGGGCTCTGTGGAAGCCACGCTGCTTCTCTGCTGAGATGGTGGGGTAGCTTCTGGGGTAGCTTCGTGCCGCTGAGATGGTTGGCCGGCAGCTCGCTGGCTCTCAAGTTCCTCTAGCTTTTGTAGTCTTGCACAGATCTTCTGCATGTCGCTCAGCTCCGCTTTCCTCTTTCTCTCCCGGCTTCTATAACCGCCTGCGTCGGGAAACCCAACCTTCCATGGAACGGAGCCTGGTGTGCCTCGTGTTCGTCCAGGGTGCTCAGCATTCCCTAGGGCCTCAGTCAGCTCGTCCTTCTCTCTGTCGGGAATGAACGTCCCTTCCTGCGTTGCGGTGATATACTTCTGAAGCTTCGTGACGGGTATTGCAAGTTGCTCGTCCGTCCAACGGCACTTCCCTGTTTCAGCATCCAAAGTTCCCCCAACCCCGAAGAACCAAGTCCTTGAACGGTCTGGCCAGTTCAATGTCTATGGTACGACCCCTTTAGCAATCAGGTCATTCTCAGCTTTGTCCCACAACGGCCGGGCTTTGAGGTAGCCACCTGACCCCATGTGATGGTGATACTGCTTCTTTGCAGCATTGTTCTTGTTTGTCTCTGACATTTTCTTACTCTTGTCCGATGTCTTGTAGGCCACAAATGCGGGCCAGTGATCTCTTATCTTCTCAAATCGGCCGATGAATTCTGGAGTCTCCCCTTTGTCGACAAACTTTGATTTCAACTCATTCTTCCACCTCCTGAATAGATCTGCCATCTTCTTAAGAGCACATGTCTTGACCAGTGGCTCTATAACTGGCTTATTCGGATCCTCCTCTGGCGGTAGGGTGAAATTTGCCTTCAGCGCGGTCCAAAGATCATCTTTCTGTCTATCGGTGACATAATCACCTTCAGGGGCGTCGTCCTTAGGCTTATTCCATTGCTTGATGCTGATCGGGATGTTGTCCCTAACAATAGCTCCGCACTGAGCAGAAAATGCGTCCTTGGTCCGCTTGGGTTCAATCGGTAGGCCATCGTCCGCGAGTGCTGTGATTGTGAACCTTTCATCCTTGCGCAACCTCTTCTTCGGGCCTCGTCTCGTTACCGAAGTTTGGCTCGATCTGGAGGGAAGAAGAAAGAAGAGTTAATATATGTACATACCAAAACAATTAATGCATCAATTAGCTAGTCAGCACAGGCTTAATTAATATATATACCACGCCGGACTTTGCAACAGCTCCCTCCTCCGTTCGGTCACCGGAGCCGTCAGCATGGTCTTCTTCTTCCTCCGGCATTCGGTCACCAGAGCCATCATGATCATGTCCTTCCTCCTCCATTGTTCGATCACCGGAGCAGTCATCCTCTCCTTCCAGACCATCGGTGTCGTTGAGAAACGACAAGACATCACGTCCGGCGAGGATTATGTCCCCCAACACCTGTTCTTGTTCCAAGTCTCTTTGATCCATAGTTTCTACAAATATTACAACATGGCAATTAATATACAAACATGAATGTCCAACGTCCGGACCGCCTCTCTCATGAATGTCCGACGTCCGGACTGCCTCTCTCATGAATGTCAAACAAGGGATTCTCTTAACCTTTAAGGGATTTAACAAAATGGTGCCATTCTGAATGTGCAGAAAATGGTCCATATTTTTCCTGATCTCATCTACCCTTCTATATGTCACGTTGTCTAGTGTAAAAGGATTCAAGAAAACCAAGGCTTCATCATTAGCCGGAAGTAACATGCGCATAATGGTACGAAGCTCTCCAAAATTGTTTTGGAACGGAGTCCCGGATAGGATAATTAATTAGCTTTTTGGTACGAAGTTTAGCATGAGCCTTCCGAATATCGCTGTTTGGACGGCCTTTGATGAAATTCGTACCAAAAAGCGAAATATTCTATCCGGAACTCCGTTCCAAAACAACTTTGAAGAGCTTCGTAGCATCATACGCATGTTACTTCCGGTTAATGATGAAGCCATGGATTTCTTCAATACTTTGACAGACAACGTGACATATAGAAGAATATATATATAGATGAGATCAGAAAAAAATTGGATCAACTTGTGCACATCCATAATGGGGGCATTCTTGATAAATCTATGTTATCGGAGTTTTCTATATGAACAAAAAAAAATTCCACATGACATGTCCGACGTCCCCCCTCATGTCGAAGTTATCGGGGAGGGGGTAGATCGACAACGACGCTCTTTCTTCTAGGGTTTGGGTAGCCTCGATAGTTGGTCGGGCGAGCGGACCGCCTCTCTCTCATGCATGTACGACGTCCCCCCTCATGTCGAAGTTATCGGGGAGGGGATAGATCGACAACGACGGTCTTTCTTCTAGGGTTTGGGTGGCCTCGATAGTTGGTCGGGCGAGCGGACCACCTCTCTCTCTCATGCATGTCCGACGTCCCCCCTCATGTCGAAATTATCGGGGAGGGCCAGGGTAGATCGACAAAAAATGCTCGGACATCCATCCATACACACATACATATATCCATCCATACACACATACATATACATATTAATAGTAAATTCCTCCATCCATACACACATACATATATACATCCATCGGAGTATATTAACAGTAAATGCATACATATATACAAAAAATGCTATGAACAAAAAAAATTCTATGAACAAAAAAAATGGCAGCCGCGGCGGCGGCAGCGTGGTGGCATCGTAGGGGCGGCAGCGCGGCGGCAGCGCAGGAGTGGCGGCGGCGGCAGCGGCGGCGACGGCGGCAGCGCAGGGGAAGGGGAGCTCATTGGGGGTCGGTGCGTCGGGGCAGGGAGCGACGGAGCAGCTGGCGGCGTCGGGAGCGGCGGACGGCGACGGGGAGCGGCGGACGGCGACGGGGAGCTCGGGCAGCCTGGCGGCGTCGATGTGCTCGGCGTCGTCGGGGGCAACTGGTAGATGAAAACTGAAAAATTTCCAAGTGTTTGCTTATATACATAGAGCATTGGTCCCGGTTCGTGGCACCAACCGGGACCAATGCCCACCTTTCGTCCCGGTTGGTGCCACCAACCGGGACCAAAGGTCAGTTTTCAGCAGCCCAAAGGGCGGGAAACAGGGACCTTTGGTCCCGGTTTGTGGCACCAACCGGGACTAAAGGGGTGCATTGGTCCCGGTTGGTGCCACCAACCGGGACCAAAGGTCAGTTTTCAGCAGCCCAAAGGGCGGGAAACAGGGACCTTTGGTCCCGGTTGGTGGCACCAACCGGGACTAAAGGGGCGCATTGGTCCCGGTTGGTGCCACCAACCGGGACCAAAGGGTGGTGCTGCCCGGGGCCAAATTTTAAGTCCCACCTCGCTAGCTGAGAGAGCTCGAGAGTGGTTTATAAGCGCTGCTGCGCACACCCTCTCGAGCTCCTCTCAACTGCAGGCTTCCGGGCCTAATCTGTCACTGCATGTGGGCCTATTGGGCCTTCTGCGGGCCTGAATCCTGGCCCAACAAGCTGGTTGGGTTTCTTGTCGTATTCAGGCCGTGGTGGCCCAGTAGGTGGCATTTTTTTTAAAAAAAATCCAGTTTTTTTGTTTTGTTTTTTGCTTTATTTATTTTATTTTGTTCCTACTTACTGTTTTTCAGTGATTCTTTTTGCTTTTAGGTCACAAAAATTATAAACTTTCTGTTAGTGCCATTAGTTTTCAAATTTGAATAGTTTAAATTTGAATTTTTTGAAATTTGTGTGAATCATTAGTTTGTGAATAACTTTACTAAAAAAATAGATTTTTGAGTGACTTTTTTCCTGCTATTTAATATTACTGTGTTTTATCATTATATTCAATTTGGTAAGTTTTAGGTTATTTTAAATTTCTGTTTTAATCAAAAACAGATTTGGTTATTTTAGTTTGCTATTAAACTTTCTAACAAAAAAATTCTTTATGAAAATTATTTTTCCTATTAATGTTTTGAACAAAAAATACTTTGATAATTTTAGTTGCATAAATTTTATATAATTTTAGTTTCAAAAATACTAGAGGTTTATAAAAGCTTTTTAGTTGATTCCTTTTGCTATTAGAGTTTATAAAAGCTTTTTAGTTGATTCTTTTTTGCTATTGAAGAATATTATAGTTTTGTTTTAGTTGATCATAACAGAATATTTCAATTGATTATTTTTAGTTCATTCTTTTTGCTATTAGAGTTTCATAAAAGTTTTCTAGTTCATTCTTTTTGCTATTAGTTCATTCTTTGAGCTAAATGACCCTGAAATTGAAAAGCACTACAAATGAACTCTGAAAAGGTTGAAAGTTGGCATGGTATCATCATTTCACCCACATAGCATGTGCTAAAAAGTTGAGAGGGTTACAGCAAAAACTGGATGCACTTCGTGTACAAAATGGACAATCTCTTTCGAAGTATCAGGGTTTCGGACGAAAACTCATCTGTTACAAAGGGGTTTCATTTTTTTGAACTTATTTGAACTCCAGACTTTTTGTGTGTTCAAAATGCACCATTCAAAGCCACATCATCAATTTTCAACCCTTTCTGACTTCATTTGGTATTTTTCATGTATTTACTGATTTTTTTTTGAGCTAAATGACCCTGAAATTGAAAAGCACTACAAATGAACTCTGAAAAGATTGAAAGTTGGCATGGTATCATCATTTCACCCACATAGCATGTGCTAAAAAGTTGAGAGGGTTACGGCAAAAACTGGATGCACTTCGTGTACAAAATGGACAATCTCTTTCGAAGTATCAGAGTTTCGGACGAAAACTCATCTGTTACAAAGGGATTTCATTTTTTTGAACTTATTTGAACTCCAGACTTTTTGTGTGTTCAAAATGCACCATTCAAAGCCACATCATCAATTTTCAACCCTTTCTGACTTCATTTGGTATTTTTCATGCATGTACTGATTTTTTGAGCTAAATGACCCTGAAATTGAAAAGCACTACAAATGAACTCTGAAAAGGTTGAAAGTTGGCATGGTATCATCATTTCACCCACATAGCATGTTATAAAAAGTTGAGAGGGTTACGGCAAAAACTGGATGCACTTCGTGTACAAAACGGACAATCTCTTTCGAAGTATCAGGGTTTCATACGAAAACTCATCTGTTACAAAAGGCATTTCATTTCTTCACATGTAACTACAATGATATAGTTGTGGAGAGAAAGTCTTCACTTTTTCTTCACTTGTGTCCTTTGCTTATTGCACCGTAACCATGGATAATCTTCATCGTTTAACAGGGTGCTTGGGTCAGCCTTGACTTTGAAGGGAGGAATTTCATGAAACTTTTCATAATCTTCAGACATGTCTGTCTTGCCCTCCAATCCCACGATGTCTCTTTTTCCTGAAAGAACTATGTGGCGCTTTGGCTCATCGTATGATGTATTCGCTTCCTTATCTTTTCTTTTTCTCGGTTTGGTAGACATGTCCTTCACATAGAAAACCTGCGCCACATCATTGGCTAGGACGAATGCTTTGTCTGTGTACCCAAGATTGTTCAGATCCACTGTTGTCATTCCGTACTGTGGGTCTACCTGTACCCCGCCTCCTGACAGATTGACCCATTTGCACTGAAACAAAGGGACCTTGAAATCATGTCCATAGTCAAGTTCCCATATGTCCACTATGTAACCATAATATGTGTCCTTTCCCCTATTGGTTGCTGCATCAAAGCGGACACCGCTGTTTTGGTTGGTGCTCTTTTGATCTTGGGCGATCGTGTAAAATGTATTCCCATTTATCTCGTACCCTTTGTAAGTCAATACAGTCGAAGATGGTCCCCTGACCAACGAGTACAACTCATCAGAAACAGTGTTGTCACCCATGAGACGTGTTTGCAACCAACTGCCGAAAGTCCTGATGTGTTCGTATGTAATCCAGTCGTCACACTGCTCCGGGTGTTTGGAGCGCAGAATATTCTTGTGTTCATCGACATACGGGGTCACCAAGGTAGAATTCTATAGAACTGTGTAGTGTGCTTGAGACCAAGAATGCCCGTCCCTACATATTATTGAGTCCGCTCCTAGTGTACCTTTTCCAGTCAGTCTCCCCTCATACCGCGATTGAGGGAGACCAATCTTCTTAAGGTCAGGAAGGAAGTCAACACAAAACCCAATGACATCCTCTGTTTGATGGCCCATGGAGATGCTTCCTTCTGGCCTAGCGCGGTTACGAACATATTTCTTTAAGACTCCCATGAACCTATCAAAGGGGAACATATTGTGTAGAAATACAGGGCCCAGAACGACAATCTCGTCGACTAGATGAACTAGGACATGCGTCATGATATTGAAGAAGGATGGTGGGAACACCAGCTCGAAACTAACAAGACATTGCACCAAATCACTCCTTAACCTTGGCAGGATTTCTGGATCGATCACCTTCTGAGAGATTGCATTGAGGAATGCACATAGCTTCACAATGGCTAATCGAACGTTTTCCGGTAGAAGCCCCCTCAATGCAACCGGAAGCAGTTGCGTCATAATCACGTGACAGTCATGAGACTTTAGGTTCTGGAACTTTTTCTCTGCCATATTTATTATTCCCTTTATATTCGACGAGAAGCCAGACGGGACCTTCATACTGAGCAGGCATTCAAAGAAGATTTCCTTCTCTTCTTTGGTAAGAGCGTAGCTGGCAGGACCTTCATACTGCTTTGGATGCATGCCGTCTTTTTCATGCACACGTTGCTGTTCCTCTCGTGCCTCCGGTGTATCTTTTGTCTTCCCATACACTCCCAAGAAGCCTAGCAGGTTCACGCAAAGATTCTTCGTCATGTGCATCACGTCAATTGCAGAGCAGACCTCTAGGTCTTTCCAATAGGGTAGGTCCCAAAATATAGATTTCTTCTTCCACATGGGTGCGCGTCCCGCATCATCAGTCGGAACAGATAGTCCGCCAGGACCCTTTCCAAAGACTACTTGTAAATCATTGACCATATCAAGTATGTGATCACCAGTACGGAGGGCGGGCTTGTTCCGGTGATCTGCCTCACCTTTGAAATGCTTTCCTTTCTTTCGACATTGATGGTTGGTCGGAAGAAATCAACGATGCCCCAGGTACATATTCTTCCTGCATTTGTCCAAATATATACTGTCGGTGTCATCTAAATAGTGTGTGCATGCGTGGTATCCCTTGTTTGTCTGTCCTGAAAGGTTACTGAGAGCAGGCCAATCGTTGATGGTTACAAACAGCAACGCATGTAGGTCAAATTCCTCCTGTTCGTTCTCATCCCACACACGTACACCTCTTCCATTCCATAGATGTAAAAGTTCATCAACTAATGGCCTTAGGTACACATCAATGTCATTGCCGGGTTGCTTAGGGCCTTGGATGAGCACTGGCATCATAATGAACTTCCGCTTCATGCACAACCAAGGAGGAAGGTTATACATACATAGAGTCACAGGCCATGTGCTATGCTTGCTGCTCTGCTCCCCAAAAGGATTAATGCCATCTGCACTTAAACCAAACCATACGTTCCTTGGGTCACCTGTAAAGTCGCTCCACTTTCTCTCGATCTTTCTCCACTGCGACCCGTCAGCGGGTGCTCTCAACTTCCCGTCTTTCTTACAGTCTTTTATGTGCCATTGCATCAACTCGGCATGCTTTTTGTTTCTGAACAGACGTTTCAACCGTGGTATTATAGGAGCATACCGCATCACCTTGGCAGGAACCCTCTTCCCGGTGCGCTGGCCCTCAACATCACCAGGGTCATCTCTTCTGATCTTATACCGCAACGCACCGTACCGGGCATGCGTTCAAATCCTCGTATGCACCGCGGTAGAGGATGCAGTCATTAGGGCATGCATGTATCTTCTGCACCTCCAATCCTAGAGGGCATAGAACCTTCTTTCCTTCGTACATACTGCCGGGCAATTCGTTATCCTTTGGAAGCTTCTTCTTCATTATTTTCAGTAGCGAACTAAATCCCTTGTCAGATACACCATTGTCTGCCTACCATTGCAGTAATTCCAGTGTGGTACCGAGCTTTCTGTTGTCATCTTCGCAATTTGGGTACAACCCTTTTTTGTGATCCTCTAACATGCGATCGAACTTCAACTTCTCCCTTTCACTTTCGCATTCTCTCTGTGCATCAACAATGACCCGGCGAAGATCATCATCGGGCACATCGTCTGGTTCCTTTTGATCTTCAGCTTCCCCCATTGCAGCATCACCGTATTCAGGGTGCGGGTAGTTGTCATCATCCTCTTCTTCTTCGTTGTCTTCCATCATAACCCCTCTTTCTCCGTGCTTGGTCCAAACATTATAGTGTGGCATAAAACCCTTCTCAAGCAGGTGGAAGTGAAGGGTTTTAGAGTTGGAGAAAGCCTTCGTATTCTCACAGACAGTACATGGACAATGCATAAAACCATTCTGCTTGTTTGCCTCGGCCGCTTCGAGAAAATTATGCAGGCCCTTAATATACTCGGAGGTGCGTCGGTCACCGTACATCCATTGCCGGTTCATCTGCGTGCGTTATATAGTTCTCATTATTGAACAACATATAACTCTCTAGAGCATCTAATTAAAACATAGATTGAAATTATGTAAAAAATTTAAATGCAACAACAAATGCGCTCATAACCGCAACTAAGGTACCAATTGATCCAACGGCATAATGATACCAAGCCTCTGTATGAATGGCATATTTTCTAATCTTTCTAATCTTCAAGCGCATTGCATCCATCTTGATCTTGTGATCGTCGACGACATCGGCAACATGCAACTCCAACTTCATCTTCTCCTCTTCAACTCTTTGTAATTTTTCTTTCAAGTAATTGTTTTCTTTTTCAACCAAATTTAACTTCTCGACAAGAATTTCTATGTCGGTTGGAATTTCCGGTTCACATACCTCCTAGATTAAAAAATCTATGTCACGTTGGTCGGCATAGTTGTCATAAACACTAAATAAAACAAATAGTTATAAAAGATAATATATACCACATCCGAATCATAGACAGGACGAGGGCCAACGGAGGCGGATACCAAAACCATCGCACTATATAATAACAAACAATAATTAAAGTAAGAAAATTACACAAGTATCTATCTAAATCATACAAGTAAGAACCTTTTTCTTTTAGAAAGAAGATAAGAAGAAGAGGCTAACCACAGTGGTGCCGGCGCCGAGATGGGCGCGGGCAATCGACGGCGGTGAGGACGGGGACGGGATAGGACGGACCGCCAAACCTAGACAAATCTTGAGGAAAATGGAGCTTGGACAAGGGGCTTCGAGAGGAGAAAGCTTAAGTGTGGCTCGGGCATTTCATCGAACACCTCATGTGCATAGGAGGTGAGCTAGAGCACCACAAAGCTCTCCCAACGGCTGGCCAAAAAAACAGAGCAGTGCACTGCTCTGCTCGCGGGCAGGGGGTATATATAGGCTGACCATTGGTCCCGGTTTGTGGTTGGAACCGGGACTAAAGGACACCATTTGGTCCCGGTTCCAGCCACAAACCGGGACCAATGGTTGTGGGCCAGGAGCTAGGCCTATTGGTCCCGGTTCGTGTCTGGAACCGGGACCAAAGGGGTCAGACGAACCGGGACCAATGGCCCACGAGGCCCGGCCGGCGCCATGGCCTCACGAACCGGGACCGATGCCCCCATGGGTCCCGGTTCGTGAGTGAACCGGGATTAATGGGATTTTCAGGGCTGGACAAAAGCCCTGTTTTCTACTAGTGACACTTCGTTCCTCTCGAAGTTGTGAAGCTCTTCATGCATCGCATTCACCCAATCTGGGTCTTCAAGAGCTTGTTCTACCTTCAATGGTTCAATGCTAGAGATGAAAGAATAATGCTCACAAAAGTTAGCTAGGCGAGTTTTAGAGCGAGTGATTCTCCCGGTTTGTATGTCACCAAAGATTTGGTTTAGGGGATGGTTCTTGGTCACTTTTGCTCGAACTCGGGTCAGCTTCCGATTGTTGGATGGTGGAGCTTCTTCTTCATCATCATCTCCTTCATCTTCGTTGTTGTTGAAGGTGTCATTTCCTTGAGGTGGTGGTGAAGGAGGTTGTGGTGGATCTTCATGATGCACTTCCTCCTCTTCATCATCTTGTCGTGTACCGCTTGTGGATGCCTCCATGTCATGTTGTGGTTCACCTTGACGTGAAGTAGGGGCTTCCACTTGAGTTGATGAAGTACTTTCCTTCACCTCCATGGGACGAATCTTGCCGATGGACAAGTCTTGGATAGCTTCCGAAGGGTTCTTATCACCTACATCATTTGGCAATTGTTCGACTTGTGAACCATTAGATTCATCAAACTTCACATCTACCATCTCTTCAATTTTTCGACTGAAGTTATTGTAGACACGGTAAGTGTGAGAGTTCGATCCATAACCGAGTAGGAATCCTTCATGAGATTTAGGAGCAAATTTAGTACGATGATGCTTATCAAGAATGTAGCACTTTGAGACGAATACCCGAAAGTATCCAACTTGGGGTTTGTTACCGGTGAGTAGCTCGTATGCCGTTTTACCGAGAAGCTTGTGCAAGTAAAGTCGGTTTGTGTCAAGACATGCTGTTTCCACGGCTTCTGCCCAAAAGTGTCTTGGCGTCTTGTATTCGTCAAGCATCGTTCTTGCCATCTCAATAAGTGTTCGGTTCTTCCTCTCAACAACTCCATTTTGTTGAGGCGTGTACGTAGCCGAGAACTCATGTGAAACACCTTCTTCGTCCAGAAAGGTATCCACATGGGTGTTCTTGAACTCCGATCCGTTATCGCTACGAACCTTCTTGATCTTCACTTCAAACTAATTTTGCGCTTTGCGAGCGAAGTTCTTGAAGATCTTTTGAACCTGCGACTTATCATCAAGAAAGAATACCCACGTAAATCTGGAAAAATCATCAACTATAACTAGACCATAGGAATTTCCACCGAGACTCTTATAAGCATTGGGACCAAAAAGATCCATGTGAAGTAACTCGAGTGGTCTCCTAGTTGTCATGATATTCTTTACGAGATGACTTCCACCTACTTGCTTTCCAGCTTGGCAAGCACTACAAAGTCTATCTTTGTCAAAGATAACATCTTTAACACCAAGTATATGATCACCTTTGATAAGCTTGTCTAAGTTACGCATGCCAACATGTCCTAGTCTTCTATGCCAAAGCCAACCTTTAGAAGATTTTGTAATAAGACAAGTACGAGGTTTGGATCTCTTAGTGAAATCGAAAATGTATAGATCACCTCTACGGAAACCGGTAAAGACCATTTAGGATTATCTTGACGAAACACTTGGCAATCTACTTTCGTGAATAGCACATTAAAACCAAAGTCGGCAAGTCTAGATACGGAAAGGAGATTGTAGCCAAGAGATTCAACAAGCATAACATTTTGAATAGAGCTATCATGGGATATGGCCACCTTACCAAGACCAAGTACCTTACCCTTGGAGTTGTCTCCAAACGTTACGTACCTTCGCGATCCATGGTTTGGTGTAATCTCTTCAAACATTTCTCTATCTCCGGTCATGTGATCGGTGCATCCACTATCGAGAATCCATTCTTTTCTTCTGGACATGTAATCCTTGAAGTTTGCCATGAGACTTAGATTCTTCATGATCTTCTCATACTCGATGTCGAACAGCTCATCTTCATCATAGTATCCATGTTCCACATTGTCATCATCAAGTGGGAAATCCTCCTCACAAAGAACAAGAGATTCGTTAGGATTGTGATCATGACAATGTTCAAACTTGTGAATTCGAATGGCTTCTACAATGATGTTGTTGATAGTTGTGACATCTCCTTTAGCACGCATGAGGTCTCTAAGCTCAAATAGACAATCATCAAACCTAGGATCACTAGGCGTCATATTGTGGAAGGCAATAGTTTTATGAAGGATTTCATCAAGATTACTCAATGAATAACTTGGATATCGTTTCTCCAAGTCATTCCACAAAGTGTAAGCACATTCAAAATTCTTCATTTGATTAAGCACATTTCTAGGCAATGCTCTAACAATGAGATTAACAGTTCTTAGATTGCATAGCATATCAATTTCTTCTTCGTGTGTGGGATGTAAAGGATCAATGGGAGGTACATAGGGGCTCTTAACAAATTTTCTCAATTGAAATTCATTAAATAGATCAAGCATCAAAGTTTTCCATTGACTATAGTACTCTCCATCAAGAATAGGCACTCTAGAACTCAAACTCCCTATACTAGACACATCCATCTTCCTCCACGGTGATTAAACTGAACCAATGGAGACCAATGCTCTGATACCAATTGAGGTATCACTAGAAGAGTGTCTAGAGGGGGGGGGGTGAATAGACTACTAGTAGGAATTTAAAACCTAACCTTTTCCCAAGTTAATTGGTTGGCAGATTTTAACAATTATAGCAAGATAGCAAGTCAAGCAGACCCTACACATGCATGTCAACAAATATGGCAGCGGAAAGTAAAGACATTGCACATGAAGTAAAGAGTTGAGATAGGAAGATCAAACGCATGAGGGACACGAAGATTTTTCCCCTGGTTCCGATAGGTGGTGCTATCGTACGTCCACGTTTATGGAGTCTTCAACCCACGGAGGGTAACGGTCGCGAGAGTCCACGAAGGGCTCCACACATAAGGGTCCACGAAGTAGCAACCTTGACTATTCCATAACGGCTTCCGTCCACGAAGGACTAGCCTCACTATGGGTAGATCTTCACGAAGTAGGCGATCTCCTTGCCCTTACAAACTTCTTGGTTCAACTCCACAACACGAAGTAGGAGGCTCCCAAGCGACACCTAACCAATCTAGGAGGCACCACCCTCCAAAAGGTAATAGGCTCGGCAATGACAATGAAATCCTTGCTCTTGTGCTTCAAGATGATAGACTCCTCAACACACAATCACTCTCTCACAGATTTGGCTTGGTGGAAGAGATGGGATTGGTGGAAAGCAACTTGGGGAGGCTAGAGATCAAGATTCATATGGTTGGAATGGAATGGCATGATCTCAAGACATGAGTAGGTGGCTCTCTCTCATAAAACTGGATGGGGCAAGTATGGAATAGTTCTGAGTGCTTCTCTTTCGAGTGGGTCGTGGTGAAGGGGTATATATAGGCATCTCCAAAAATCCAACCGTTACACCTTAAGTGACCAACTCGGTGACACTGATGTGTGAATCTCAGTGGTACCGAGTTGCTCCAAAGGTAGCAACTTTTGAATCTCGGTGAGACCGATATATAAAACTCGGTTGCACCGATAAGGTGACCAACGGTCAGATTGCCAAACTCGGTGACGCCGATTCAACAAACTCGGTGGTACTGATTTTGTGAAACTTCGTAACAGAAAGTTGGCAACCCAAACTCGGTGGCACCAAAGCAGAATCGGTTGCACCGAAAGGCTAGGGTTTGGCTTAGGTCTGTCTGGGTATGGGAATCGGTGGCACCGAGTGGAAAGTGTTGGTTGCACCGATTTTGGATATTTGACTTTGGACAGACTTTTGTGGAAGAGCTTGTGGGTGTTTTTGGTGACTATCACTTGTGCACGTATGAGCATTTTGTTCACCAACAATACCTTACCCCCTATTAATAGTATTGGCTTTCCTATGGACTCAAAGTGATTTCTCACAAAGTAAAATGTAGAGTCCTCTTGCTTGAAGCTTTGCCAATCCATTTCCTTGCATGTTGGGGTATTTCCACAATCTCCACAATCCGTTTGCCAACCCTCTGTGTGGACTTTATCTGAAATACACTAGGTAAAAGTATTAGTCCAAGAGGCAATGTATGTTGTCATGAATTATCAAAACCACCAAGGGAGCATGTTGTGCTTACAGTTGTAGCGTGTACCAAAGGTGACGGGGAGGCGCACCTGCCCCAAGGGGGCGACGGAGCCCCTGGCCACCCAAGAGAAGGGCCATGAGGGTGCGAGCTGGTCGTAGGGCACCTGAAGCATGTTGAAGGTCTCCACGGAGAGGACGTTGAGGCCGGCCCCGCCGTCTATGAGGGTCTTGGTGACGGCCACGTTGCTTATGGTCGGTGTGCACAGCATGGGGAGCGTACTGGCGGCCGCCGTTTGTCCTGGGATGGTCATCGGGGCCGAAGGTGATGTCAACCTCTGGCCACGTTCGAAGTTGGGCGGCCTCGAGCCGCTGCCTAACCGCGCTCGGCTGGCGGAGAAACTGCTTGACCTGGCGGCTGGAGGCGGGCGCCTATGATCCGCCGAGGATGCATGCGACCGCGTGGTCGGCCAGGTGAGCCGTGGCGCCCCCGCACACCATGGGCTACCTGGTCTTGGAGGCGACGTCGGCCATGGAGCTGATCAATCAAGGCCTGATTGCAGCCGCGGATGGAGAGGCTTCGACACGCCCCCTACCTGGCGCGCCAAATGTCGGATTTCGGGCTCCACAAAACTCAAAGAGGTTCGAACCCAGGGGCGTGTGCGAAGATCTCCACCAGCTTCGCTCTCAAACTCATAGCTCGACAGCCTAGCCCGACGAACTCACACAATCGGGGGGAAGAAGACTATCACACGAGGATTTATCCAGGTTCGGGCTGCTACGAAGCGTAAAACACTACTCCTGCTTTTGGTGGATTGCCTCACGAGGAAGTTTGTGGATGAACTAGTACAGTGGTGAGTAGCCTCGCGAGGGTGTCGGGTGGTGTATTACGTCTGTTTCATCTGTCTTTCTCTACAGAGCAGCCTAGCCTCTATTTATAGTGGCCCGGGTCCTCTTCCCTTATCGCAATGGCGGGAAGGGATCCCACAATGGCCAAATTCAAAGGGGGACAAGGAGTACACCTTATCCTGACGAAAGGCGGTCTTCGCCTGCAAAGTAGCCGGTGGTGATGCAAAGGTGGGCCCGGCGATGACATCTGTCCTGCTGGGCTCGTGGTCTTGGTCTCATTGCGCCGGAGTAGAAACCTTTAGGGGGTGCTCCGGGGACCTGCGCACATCTTTGCCTCCTTTGCACCAAAGAGGAAACTGTCTCCTCTGCGCGCGCTGGTGCCCGCCTGGCCCGGCTTGCGTCATCCTTGACCTCCCGAGGCCGAGTATTGCATAGAGATCTCCACTGCTCAGGAGGGGGCCTGGGGAGGCATCTTCCCTCCGAAGCTCTTGGCGTCGTCCCCCTCACGAGCGCGGGGCTCTCGCGAGGGCCTTGCCTTGAGTGAGGCCGCGCTGGGCCGTACTGGGCCTTTTAGTGGGCCTCGCCCTGGGCCGCAGGCAGGCAGTTCTGGCTACCCCCGTTCCCAGGACGCCGACAATGTCCTCTGGCATGATCATGTATCTGTTGCTGGCAGTAGAATCAAACAAAGCAGGTGCAGGCAACGGGATAACATCATGAGTAACCACGCTTAATACTAAGTTGTAGCGAATGTTATCAAAAGAATCAGCTACATCAATAAATTGATGATCCTGCAATGCCTTGTGATCTAGATAAACTTGGGACAAGGGATAATCATGTGGGCAAATCTGAACATTAAAGTGTCTCGCAAAGCGAGTAGCATAAATACCACCATGTATCTTGCCCTTAGTGCTGTTAAGGTGTAGGCGATGTGCAATAATAGCCCCCATGCTAAAGGTGTGATCATTATGCAGTGGACGGCGTAAAATGGCGAAGTCGGGGGCACTGAGTGCACCAACCTTCTCCCTAGCAGTTAAACACTTCACGATGAATAAAGGAAAGTAATGCAAAGAAGGAAACTGCAAACAAGTGGCAGTGGCATTTCACACGCCTCTTGCATCACCCACTTTCAAAGTGAGGAGAAAGTCCGCAAACTCCACTGGCCTATGCTCTCTTAATACCCCATCAGAAAGGATCAACCATATGTCGCAAAAGTCAGTAAGCGGTATCTTACGGGTTTCAGCATATAAATTAAACTGCACCAAAGGAGGATTATTCCTACTCAGAAAATGAAAACTTTGCACAAAGGAATTTGTAAGGAGGTGGTGTTGGTCATACTCAGCTGCGAGGAAGTCGGTCAGCCCAGCATTTGCAATGAATTGGGCAAATTCTTGATGGAACCCGGCCTCCTCCATGAAGGCATTATGCGGCCATTCACACGGCCGCACCTCCACCGTTCTCGGAGTGTGGAGGTCATTGTCCGATGATTCCCCAATGACTCCTTTAGCATTCTGCTTGGAGGAAAACTTCATAAAGAAATCCATCTTATTCCTATAAATAAATTTCTGAAAATTTTAGTCTACAAATTTTTTATCAACAAAACTTTGTAAGATTGACAGCAACTACTCCTAAGGATTCATGGAGGCCATATTAAGTGTTCAAACTACTTAGAACTCTAAGAATTCAACATGCAAGCCCATCTACAGCAGCACCAAGAGTAGCTAATTATTCTAAAAATAGACCACTAAGTCAAAAACTAATTGGAGAAATGGAGGAGTCACATACGAAGTAGCAATCCTCCAAAATAGTTTCAGAAATGGAGCTTCGAGCAAAGAGATCAAAATCCGCGGGTTTCAGAACAAGAATACAAGAGTGAGAGCTATGGTGATTTTTTTCCGGAGGTAGGAGATGGCATGGGTTAAAGGGATAAGTGAGGGGACCCACGTGGGGACCCCAACCCACCAGGGTGCGCCTGGGGCTGCTGGCGTGCCCTGGTGTCTTGTGGACACCAGGTGCACCCCCCCTCTGATGTTATATGCACCAAAAATTCAGAAATAATCAGAAAAAACCGCGTTAAATTTTCAGGACATTCTAAGAACTTTTGTTTTTGGGTCATTTTTTATTGCACTGAGAAAACAGAAAACAGGATAAACATGGCATTTTATTTTATTAGACTAAGAAAAATAGAAAACAAAAGGTGCGAGCAGAAGGTTGTGCCTACTAGATTCATCAACTTCATACCTCTCAAAAATGATCCATTAATAAGGTTGATCAAGTCTTATTAACTACCACTTCCGATTAGCATGAAACCGAAGAACTTCCGTAAAACACTAGGTTACCTCAATGGGGATATGCATCTCCCCAACAATAAGTATGTCATATTTCTTTTTGGTAGTAGGTAGAGGTAGTTGAAAACTTCCAATAGTTAGTGTCAGAGATTCTTTAATAACATTTATACCATTCACTTGGAATTGTTTCTTCGGAAAGTGTACCGTATGCTCATTATCATTGATATGAAAAATGACTTTGCTTTTATTGCAATCAATAACAGCCCCTGCAGTATTCAAAAAGGGTATACCAAGGGTAATCGACTTGTTATCGTCCTCGGGCATCTCAACAATTAAAAAGTCTATTAAGATAGTAACATTTGCAACAACAACGGAAACATCCTCACAAATACTGATAGGTATGGCATTTGATTTGTCAGCCATTTGCCATGATATTTTAGTAGGTGTGAGTTTATTCAAATCATGTCTTTTATATAAAGAGAAAGGCATAACACTAACACCAGCTTCCAAATCACACAAAGAAGTTTTGACATAATTTCTTTTAATGGAGCAAGGTATAGTTGGTATTGCAGGATCTACAAGTTTTTTAGGTACTCCATCCTTAAAAGAATAATTAGCAAGCATGGTGGAGATTTCAGCTTCAGGTATCTTTCTTCTGTTAGTGATGATGTCTTTCATATATTTTGCATAAGGGGCCATCTTTAAGATATCAGTTAAGCGGGTACGCAAAAAGACTGGCCTAATCATTTCAGCAAAGCGTTCAAATTCTTCATCATCCTTTCTCTTAGATGGTTTAGGTGGAAAGGGCATGGGTTTATGAACCCATGGTTCTATTTCTTTACCATGTTTTCTAGCCACAAAGTCTCTTTTATCATATCATTTATTTTTAGGTTGTGGGTTATCAAGATCAATATCAGGCTGTATTTAAACATCATTATCTGGTTCTTTATCATTGTTTGGTTGAGTATCTTTATGAACATCATCATTATGATTTTCATTATCACTAGGTGAATGTTCATTACCAGATTGAGTTTTAGCATCGGAAATAGAGACATCATTATTATCTTCACGAGGTTTTTCTATCTCAGTTTCACTAGAGTTATGCAAAGTCCTATCATTTTTATTTTTCTTTTTCTTTTTAGAAGGACTAGGTGCTTCACTGTTAATTCTCTGAGCGTCTTGTTCAATTCTTTTAGGATGACATTCAGGATAAGGTGGTTCCTGAGTCATTCTACCTCCTGTAGTCACTACTCTAATAGCATGATCATTCATATTATTATTCATCTCATTAAGCAATTCTCTTTGAGATTTAGCAACTTGTTCTAACTGGGTTTGGACCATAGAGGCATGCTTTCCTACACCTCTAACATCATTATTGATTCTAAATAACAAGTCACTCAAGAGAGCAATCATATCAGAATTATATTTCAATTGTTTTAGACCATTTGCATTGAAGTGATCTTGTTTCCTAATGTAGTTATCAAACTCATATAAGAATTGACTAGGATGTTTATTGTAAGGGATATCACTTTCATCAAACTTTAATAAAAAAATTACCTCTACCACCTGTTGAGGAGGTGGTGTGTCAAGGCCATGTATTTCTTCAATAGGTGGTAAATTCTTAACATTCTCACCTTTAATACCTTTTTCCTTTATACATTTCTTTGCCTCTTGCATATCTTCAGGACTGAGAAATAAGATACCCCTCTTCTTCGGAGTGGGTTGAGGTGTCGGTTCAGGGAGAGTAAAATCATCATAATTCTTCAATATATTATTCAATAGTTACTCAGCTTGTTCAACAGTTCTTTCCCTGAAAACACAACCAACACAACTATCTAGGAAGTTCCTAGAAACATTAGTTAGTCCATTATAGAAGATATCAAGTATTTCATTTTTCTTAAGAGGGTGATCAGGCAAAGCATTAATCAATTGGAGAAGCCTCCCCCAAGTTTGTGGGAAACTCTGTTATTCAATTTGTTTCTTATGAGCAGGAACATATTTTTCATAGAAGTAGTAAATCATATCCTGGGGACTACGCACACAACCAGGAGCAAGAGTATTGTACCATATCTTAGCATCACCCTTTAATGAGAACGGAAATAATTTGAGAATATAGTAGTAGTGAATCTTCTCATCATGAGCAAAGAGGGTAGCTATATCATTCAACTTAGTAAGATGTGCCACTACAGGTTCAGTTTCATAGCAATGGAAAGGATCAGGTTCAACCAAAGTAAGTAACTCTAGGTTGACAGAGAATTCGTAATCCTTATCAATAAGAAAGATAGGTGAAGTAGCAAATTTAGGATCACATTTCATTCTAGCATTCAAAGTCTTTTCTTTATACTTGCATAATAATTTCCTAAGATCATCTCTATCCTTACAAGCAAGGATTTCTCTACCTATCTCCTCACCCATAACGTAACCCTCAGTTATCTTAGGCATTTAAAATCTAGGAGAGCTAGGTCTAATAGGTGTTTCATAGTTATATGTTTTAAAGACTTCATCAGTTTCAGTAATTTCATTCTCTTTAGCTCTAGCAATTTGTTCATCAAGAAATTCACCTAATAGCACATTATCATCAAGCATGGTACTAGCATCATCATAAGCATCATTCATAGCAGAAGTAGCATCATCAATAACTTGCGGCATATCAGGATTAATAGCATGTGGTTGTGTGGGAAGTTTACTCATAACCCAAGGTGAATCAAGTACAGAGCTAGATGGCAATTCCTTACCTCCCCTCATCTTAGAGGGGAAAATCTTGGTTCTTGTATCCTTCAGTTTCTTCATAGTCATCAATTGATAAAAATCCCAAGTGACTCAACAAATATAGCTATTCTCCCCGGCAACGGCGCGAGAAAAAGGTCTTGATAACCCACAAGGATAGGGGATCGCAACAGTTTTCGAGGGTAGAGTATTCAAGCTTGATTTATAGATTCGACACAAGGGGAGCCAAAGAATATTTGCAAGTATTAGTAGTTGAGTTGTCAATTCAACCACACCTAGAGATTAAATATCTGCAGCAGAGTGATCAGTAGCACAGTAGTATGATACTTTTGTTACCAGTAGTAACAGTAACATGAATGGTAACAGTGATAGCAATCGTTTTGTAGCAATTGTAATAGTAGAAGTAGCAATAGTAACTTAGCTAGAACAATATGTGGAAAACTTGTAGGCATAGGATCGGTGAACTCATTGGATAATATTCATCATAAAACAGTCATAACCTAGGGCGACACAGAACTAGCTCCAGTTCATAAATGTAATGTAGGCATGTATTCCGTAAATTGTCATACGTGCTTATGGAAAAGAACTTGCACGAAATCTTTTGTCCTACCCTCCCGTGGAAGCGGGGTCCATAAGGAAACTAAGGGATATTAAGGCCTCCTATTAATAGAGAACCGGAACAAAGCATTAACACATAGTGAATACATGAACTCCTCAAACTACGGTCATCACCGGAAAGTATCCTGACTATTGTCACTCCGGGGTTTACGGATCATAACACATAGCAGGTGCATATGACTAGCAAGATCGTATCAAGAACATAGATATAATGGTGATAGCATAAACGGTTCAGGTCTGAAATCATGGCATTCGGGCCCTAGTGACAAGCATTAAGCATGGCAAAGTCATAGCAACATCAATCTCAGAACATAGTGGATACTAGGGATCAAGCCCTAACAAAACTAACTCGATTACGTGATGAATCTCATCCAACTCCTCACCGACCAGCAAGCCTACGAAGGAATTACTCACTCCCGGTGGGGAGCATCAATGCATTGGCTGTGGAGAAGGGTTTATGATGATGAAAACCGAACATTCCCCTCTCCGGAGCCCCAAACGGGCTCCAGATCTGGCCTCCCGATGAAGAACAGGAGGTGGCGGCGGCTCCGTATCGTAAAACATGATGAAACTTTCTCTCTTATTTTTTCTCCGAAAATAGGAATTTATAGTGCTGGAATTAGGGTCAGTGGTGCCACGAGGTGGGCACAACCCACCAGGGCGCGCCTGGAGCGGGTGGCACACCCTGGTGTATTGTGCCCAGCCAGGGCACCCCCTCCGGTGGTTCTTGGCTCCTGTATTTTTTATTTATTGTAAAATAATTCTCCAAAAAGTTTCGTCCAGTTTCAAGAACTTTTATTTCTGCACAAAAATAACACCATGGTAGTTCTGTTGAAAACAGCGTCAGTACGGGTTAGTTTCATTCAAATCATGCAAATTAGAGTCCAAAACACGAGCAAAAGCGTTAAAAAAAGTAGATACGACGGAGGCGTATCAAGAGGGCGAATGCTGACGTGCTGCGGGGTCTCAAGAGAAGGACTTTCGACAAGCTGCGCAAGCACGGAAGGCGCTGGATTGATGAGCTGCCGGCGGTTCTTTGGTCGATCAGAACGACGCCAAATCGAGCCACCAGCGAAACACCCTTTGCCCTGGTCTACGGGGCAGAGGCAATTCTCCCCACGGAACTCACGTACGGGTCACCGAGAGTGCGGGCCTTCAACGGGGACCAGCAAAAGTGGCTATGGCATGACGATGCCATGCTCCTCGAGGAAGATCGTCTCCAGGCCGCACTACGCGCCGCTAGGTACCAGAAGGCCTTGCGCCGCTACCATAGCCGCAAAGTGCGCGCCAGGATTATTGAGGAAGGCGACCTTGTCATTTGATGGATTCAGTCCGCGAAGGGATCAAACAAGTTGACGCCGAAGTGGGAAGGCCCTTACCGGGTAGTACGAGTCACCAGGCCTAGCGCAGTCCGCCTGGAGACCTAAGTTGGAACCCCGGTACTAAACTCATGGAATATCGAGCATCTTCGCATGTTCTACCCGTAAGGCATGGTTGTCGGGCTCCCCGGAAACCACTTTTGTACAACTCTCGTAGTAATGCGTGTAATCCTTTGTACAAAGCCAGGTGATGACCCAGTGCGCAGTTAGTAAAACTAGATATCCCGCAACTTTTCTCCTGTCTAGATACATATTTGCATTATGTTACATTATGCGGGTTATTGCAGTAGCTCATTGCCAGCATAAGGTCGTTATCGAATCGCTAAAATCCCATAGTGCACCCATTTTTTCTCCTATTTCTTTTCTCAAAAGGAAGCAGGATTCCTTCCCCACGCGCGCAAGCCATCCCGGGGGGAAGAAGGGGCGGAAAGGGTGGACGCATTCGGAGCAACAACCTCACGGCAAGAAAGGCGACAGACGAAGGAAAAGATAAGTGAAACTCTTTCCCTGCTACAAACTGCACCCTAAGGAAAGACCTGCACGCGGGTGGACCCTTATCGGAATCGTTGCGCGCCGGGGGTTGGAAGCATGCCCAGTGCCCCGGATAGTAGCAACGAGGACGATGAGGTAACCTTGCAGAGAGTGGCGCTACAGGAGAGTGCTCGGGATATATCCTTAGAAGCGCCCCTCGATAAAACAACCCACATCGGCAAAGGTCCCCGACCGGCGTAAAGGTCGGAAAGGCACCGCAATATAGTTTTCGCAAAAGGGGGAAAAGAAAAAGAGGGATTGACGCGCAAACATACAAGGCAAATCCTTGATATATCAGTAAGTACCCAACGTCTTTCTTTGATTTTCTTGCAGGACGTCCTCGGGTACAACGTGGACACAAAAGGTGAGGCCCAAGCTCATCGGTGGCGATGGCAAGGTCAAGTCAGAGTACGATTTCCTCTAAGGCCGCCGCCGCCGTCCGAAGGGAGATCGACCACTACGACATGGCGATCGATCCGGAAACAAGACCCCACAAGCGGGGCCTCGCCTTCCGAATCCCTCTAGGGCGTCGACGCGCCCTCCGAATCCCTCTATGGCCCCGACGCGCGTGCTACTCAAAGTCATCACCCTCGATCTGGACATCGAGGGCGCAGTCATCATCATCGTAGCCAGTGGAGGAGCCAGAGTCACTGCCGCTCGAGCCTTTCTCACAGCACTCCAGGCGAGCCCCCAAGGCCCTGAAGAACTTCACGGAGAGGCTGGCGGAGCCGTCAAACTCAAAGTGGAGAAGATAACCGGACCCGATCCCCCGGGAGCGGGCAAACGACCTCCACCCTCGCGCCAGGAACAAGGCGCCTCCAGGGGAGAGGTCGACCGCCACCCACGCGGGACCATCATGGCAGCCGTCGGCATGGAGCCACAAGCCTCGAGGGCGGCGGGCCTCCATGGCCCTCGAGAAAATATCGGGGAGACGCAGCCAGCTCCAGCGCCACCGGGGGACCACCACAAGGAACTCTTGCACCTCTACTCCGACATGAACCCCAGCATGGGGCCGAGGGGGAGACGCGCCTCCATGGCCGCCGTGATTCGGCGGAGCCGCCCCCGCACGGCCCTTGGACGCTAGCTGACCTCGGGAGCTGGACCCAACCTCCGCCACCGTCATCACAATGCGCATCGGGCTCTTGGGGCTACCCCTCCCGGCGCCCCTAGGACCTCGGGCGCGACTGTGACCTGTCGCTATCGCAGAGGGAGTGCGCTGGACCGGCCACTTCTTGTCGGGATCGCACCAGCCCCCGAGGCAAACCGAAGCCAAGACCGAACCAAGGCGACGAGGCCCTTCACCAGGCGGAGTATCCCTTCCACGGGCGTGCCCGACAAGATTCCAACCCGCGAGGCCGCCGCTCCACCTCACCAGGGACGATTGTCTACATCGGCTGAGGTGTCGAGCGAGCAGGCGGGCAGGCGAAGCTAGCCGGGGGCACGTGGCTACAGCGGCGGGCCTTTTGTAGCTTTAATGCTACACGTCCCGCGGCATGGCAGAAGAATAAGAGGTAGCTGGGCGGACGGCACAGAAGGAGATGCAATCCTTGCCGAGAGACATCGCCAGCGCACCACCTCACTACGAATTCAATGCGCTTGTCCTAGTCCGTTAGAGTTAGGTATTTCCCACTACCACTCTGACGACAGCCCTGTAGCTATAAGAGCGCACTGTACACCTCTTAAATGACCATTGTAGCCTTTGTGGAAAGCCCTTGTACTATAAAAGGAGGCCCATGGCTACCTTGACAAAGATCGACACCCTGTCCATCTGCATGCGTAGCCACAATCCTCGGGTATCCTTGCCGGGTGGTTGCACTCCTGTATTTGGACCTAGATATACAAACAACATAGACATGACGTAGGGTTTTATGCTCCCGAGCGGCCCGAACCTGTATAAACCCCGCGCGCAGCTATGGCCGACTGATGCTCTTCATGTACTCGACGCCCCCCGCCGAACCATAAAGGGACCCCGCTGGTCCCATAGATCGTCGGGAAACGCCCCCCCTACAAATTGTATTCTCAAGATCATAGGGTATCATGTTATAATTTGTAGAAGAATTTCCATAAGAATTACCATAAGAGTTGCCATAATTATTAGAGGAGTTACCGGGATACGACCTAGCATTGAAATTTCCTCTATAAGCATTGTTGTTAAAATTGTTTCGCGAGATAAAGTTCACATAAATACATCATTATTTTGCTCAATCAAAGTAGACAAAGGCATATCATTTGGATCAACATGAGTATTTTTGCTAGCAACCATATTCATAAGAGCATCAACTTTTTCACTCAAAGTAGCGATTTCTTCAACAGAATTTACCTTCTTACCAGTTGGACCTCTCTCGGTATGCCATTGGGAATAATTTGTCATGATGTTGTCCAAAAGTTTCGTGGCCTCTCCCAAGGTCACATCCATAAATATAACAGCTGCAGCAGAATCTACCAGATTTCTAGACACAAAGTTTAGTCCAACATAGAAATTTGGGATAATCATCCACAAGTTTAACCCATGAGTAGGACAATTTCTAATCATCAATTTCATTCACTCCCAAACTTGTGCCACATGTTCTTGATCATGTTGTTTAAATTTCATTATTTTGTTTCTAAGGGAGATTATCTCAGTAGGAGGAAAGTACTTGGAAAGAAAAGCATATTTACGCTTATCCCATGTTCCAAGGCTATTATGTCGTAAAGATGGTAACCAAGCCTTAGCTTTATCTCTTAATGAAACAGGAAATAATTTTAATTTCACAACATCATTATCCATGTCGTTTTTCTTTTGAATATCAGAAAGTTCAACAAAAGTATTAAGATGAGAAGCAGGATCCTCATTATTACTTCCCGAAAATTGATCTTTCATGACAAGATTTAGTAATGCCGCATTTATATCAAAAGCATCCGCACTAGTGGTGGGTGGAACAGAGTACTAATAAAATCATTGTTATTAGTATTTGAAAAGCCACACAACTTGGTAGTATCTTGAGACATGGTGACCGAACAAACACAAGACAAGCAAACTAGTAAGCAAGGAAGTAAATTAGTAACAATCAAAGATAAATATTTTTGTATTTTTGATTTTTATGAAGCAAACTAAATATAACTGAAAATAAAAAGAAGAACAAGTGAATGATAATTTGTGTGAAGTTACTTGATAGTTGGTGATGATATTCCCCGGCACCGGCACTAGAAACCTTTCCTGATTCTTGTGATCTGCGTTGGGTTTTCCTTGAAGAGGAATGGGTAATCGCAGCACAATACGAGTAAGCATTTCCCTCAGTTATGAAACCAAGGTTTATCAAACCAATAGGAATATCAATCAACAACCATCTTCAGCGGCTGCACACAAAAGAGCAAACAACTTGCACCCAACGCTGGCAAGAGGGTTGTCAATCCCCTTGATTTCATTATTTGCAAGGAAGTGAAGTGTGCAGATAATAGTAGACAATTGTAAATTGCAAAATAAAATAAATGGTAAATAAAGGCAAGTATTGTAGTGTTTACCAATATATAGGTGAATAGACCTGGCGGCCATAGTTTTCCCTAGCGGCATCTCTCATGAAATAAGCATACGGTGGGTAAACAAATTACTGTTGGCCAACTGATAGAAAAGAGCATAGTTATGCGATATTCACGGCAATGATCATGTGTATATAGGCTTCACGTCCAAGACAAATAGGCCGACTCCTGCCTGCACCTATTACTATTACTCCCCTTCAAGAGCGCTTCTATGCTTGCCTCTCTACGTATTAAGTTCATGACAAACTGTGTAATGTATGGAGAATGATGACATGATGTATACAAAGTAAACTCAATTAATATGAATAAACCACATCATTTTATCCTTAGTGGCAACAACACAAAGATGTATCTTGTCCCCTTCTGTCATTGGGATGTAGAAACTCGTCAGGTTGAACCCACTACAACGCACCTCTCCCACGGAAGAAATAACAATCTAATTGGCCAAACTATTTCAATAGATCGTAGAGAATTACGATGCTATAATGATCATGCAAACAAGAATCATAATATTCAGAGGTGACTCAAATACTTTTCATGAATAATCTGAACATAAACCCACAATTAATCGGATCCCAACAAACGCATCGCACAAAAGAATTACATCGGATAGATCAAAGCGAAGATGCGATGATCATTGTATTGAAGATCAAAAGAAAGAGAGATAGCCATCTAGGTACTAACTACGGAGTCGTAGGTCTATGGTGAACTATTCACCCATCATCATGAGGGCAACAAGGTTGATGAGCAGGCCCTCCATGATCGATCCCCCCTCCGGCAGGGTGCTGGAACGGAGCTCCAGATGGGATCGCGGCGGAATAGAGACTTGAGGCGGTGGAAAAAAAGTTTCGGGATGCCCTCTAGGGTTTTTGGAATATATGTGAATTTATAGGCTAGAGAACGGGGTAAGGAGGGCCACTAGGGGGCACAAGCCATCAGGGCACGCCGACCCCCCGTGGGCGCGTCCAGATGGTTTGTGCCTCCCTCATGCGGTCTCCGGTCTACTCCCGAAGCTTCCAGGTCTTCTTTTGGTCCAGAAAAAATCATAAAAAAGTTTCAGAGCAATTTGACTTCGTGTGGTACTGTAAACCTGGAAAGTAAAAAACACGCAGAAAATAGGAACTAGCACTGGGCACTGGGCCGATAGGTTAGTGCTAAAGAATAATATAAATTGGTAAATTATTACTCCAAAAGTATCATATAATGATAATATAATATCATGGAACAATAAGAAATTATAGATACGTTGGAGACTTATTAGGAGGCAAGTTCTACTGGAGCGACGAGGCCAAATAGGCATTCGCAGACCTCTAGAAGGGGCTACTATTGAATCCACTCCTTGCATCCCCAGCCCAGTCAGAACTAATATTACCTTGCATAGCGGCAACCACCCAAATGGTCAGCATGGTCATAGCCATGGAACGGGAGGAGGCCGGAAAGGTGCAACGAGTGCAACACCCACTATAATATGTCAGCGAGGTGCTCACAACCTGAAAACCAGGTACCCCCGCTAACAAAAAATCACCTATGGGGTATTTATGGCCGCAAGAAAGCTGCACATTACTTCCAAGTAAACCTGATAACAGTGGTTAGCCATGCACCACTTTCTGACATCATCGACAACAAAGACGCTACAGACCGTGTGGGGAAGTGGGCAATCAAACTCCTGCTGTTCGAGATACCTACAAACCACGTAAGATGGTCAAGTCACAGGCCATCACCGAATTCCACGTAGAATGGACGGAGGCCCACAGGTCCCCAAGAATGTCGACATTGAGTATTGGACGATGTCCTTCGATGGGTCGATGACGCTGCAAGGACTAGGGGCCGCAGTTGTCATATCCCCCAGAGGCAACATGATGAATTACATCCTACAACTCCATTTTCGGGACTCCAACAACGTGGCGGAATACAAAGCCCTTCTTCATGGAGTCTGAATCTCGGCCTCCATGGGAATTCTCCGCCTCATTTTCCGGGTCAACTCCGACCTCGTGGTGCAACAGGTCATGAATATGTTCGACACAAAGGACCCCAAAATTACAGCCTACTCTACCACGGTTCGTGAGCTCGAAGGGAAAGTCAATGGGATCGAGTTGAACCCACATCAAAAGAAATGACAACATCACAGCCGACAACTTGGCACGAGTCGGATCATCAAGAGACCCCGTGCCCAAAGAAACATTCTTGGAAATATTACATAAACCATCAATCAAGATACAAGACCACGAGGAGGTCACACGAAGCTCCTCCTCACTTGAAATCGGGGCCACGCACGACGACGGGCCAGCCAAAGGCTTCCAACAGGAGGACCTGCTAGCATTCATAGCCCTAGATTGGACCCAACCATTACTAGCCTATTTGTTTAAAGGAGATGTGCCACAATACAAAAAGGAAGTCCACCATGTCATATGCTACTCCAAAGCTTATACCATCATCAACGACGAGCTCTACAATTGCAGACAAACGGGAGTCTTCCAACACTATTTTCGGTGTCAAAACCGGAACACCTCGAGTAGGGGGGCCCGAGCTGTGAGATCTATCTCGATGGTAACATGAGACAAGGAACACGAGGCTTTTTCCTAGGTTCAAGCCCTCTCGATGGAGGTAAAACCCTACGTATTGCTGTGGTTATATTGATGGCGTAGCGAGTACAGTGTTGATCTACCTCGAGATCGTATGATTGCGGTTTAAACCCTAGGGGTGATGATGTTGTTTATGGGTATCCTCTATGGGCTAAACCCTTCAGTTTATATAGGTACCGAGGGTATCTAGGGTTACATGAAGGTCGGTTGCTTCCCACGGATTACATGGAAAATGAATCTTCTCTTGTTGGAGCACGCCCCAAGTCTTCGGTAGAGTTCGGCATGCTCACTCCCCATCTCGAGGCCTTCGATGTCCTTCCTCCCAATAGGCCTCCAGTCTGGCCCATCGACTAGACCAACTCGGCTACGACCCTCTAGTCCAGCACTCCCTCAACAGCCCCCGAACTAGTCTTCGACGCCGAGGATGACAGCCTTCGTCAGATAATCTTCTTTGGATATATAACTCCAGATGATTGAATCTCCGGCTCAACAGGCGAGTTCATGTTACCACATGAGAGCACTCCTGCATAGAAGTTCACTCGTCCATGGTCCCACCACGTGCCTCTTCGAACGTCGTGCCGCGTAGGGAATCGAGCCAGCTTTATGGACAGGCGGTGAAGCACCAGTTTCTCCTTCCTTTATGTAACCAAATCTAGCACACCAGAACCATACCCAAGTGCATCTTGGTCTTCCTCCTGCCATCTAGCGACATTTGCTCCAGAGCTCTTGCCTCAGAAAGATTTTCAACCATCGCCAACAATGTTGGGTCTTCCAAGCGTCCCCACAACCCCCTCAAGGGCGACTGGGGGAGTTGTGTCATGTCGTGCCTCCAACTACAACGCCTCGCCACCCAGGGCTACCTTCCGGACCTAGATTTGGCTCCGACTCACGCTGTCCTAGTATCTGCTGACGGGCAAACCCATGCAGACAATCATTCCGCCCCTCACGGAGAACAACGAGTATGTTTCCTCCCCTTGCTCCTTCGTGGTTTGGTATTCCCATCCATCCATTCCTTCGGGGACTACTTGAATTGTACAGGATCCAGGTCCACCATTTTAACCCCAAGTCCATACTACACATCGCGGGGTTTGTTGCTTTCTACGAGATGTATCTCGGTTGCGAAGCACACTTCGGATTGAGGAGTAAGTACTACTGCATGATGCCGTGTTATTGAGACGGGAAATTACTTGAGGTCGGCGCCGCCGAGGTGTGTAGAATAGTTGTGACCGACTACCCCATCGGGACCCCATGAGGAGAGGATATATGCGCGTCCGAGTGGTTCTACATGGTGATGTGCCACTACACGACCCAGTTTGGCCTGGTTATCCGACCTTTTCCTCTGAGCTTTCGAAGAAGCGTTTCAACTAGAGGCCGCATAGCACAACCCAAAAGGATGACCCCGATATGTCCTTCCTTGTAAACAAGATGAAGTGTCTAACCAGTACCAGCCTTACAATCATAGATGTGATGGCGACGGCCATCATCCAAAGAGTCCAACCACTTCGGCAACGCGAGCACCCACTGTGTGTATAATTTCTCCGACGACACCACCTGGTCGATCAAGGAGGAGTTCAAAGATGACGCGGACTTCGGGCTGGCATAGCCGGTATATACAAAGGAGAGGCTGCTGATTTTGCCCAAAGAAGATATGTCGATGGCCTGTCTAGTCGCAATCCAGGCGACATGTTAGTGCCTTCCCAAACCTCTCCAATATTCGAGCAGCTCATTTTACTAACTCGAAGCATCCGTTGTATTAATCTAGAGATGGATGCTCTGTGACGACACACTCAAGTGTCCGGATCCCAAGCCGGGAACATACCATCGTGAGGACGACCCCATTTTTCATGAGGACGAGAGATATCCACCTTATACGAAAGAGGGAAGTTCTACCATGAGAGCTTAGATGGCTCGAATGTGGCACTCATTTCGGATCTTCCGGGGCTCCTACCCTCTTCATCGGTAAACCCTCCTCTTGTTAAATCTCGAAAGATATCTCCAGCTCGAGGAAACCTGAGCATCTCGATTCTTGCTCCTAAGGGTCGACACTCGAAGTGTACGCGTAGTGATGCGGTCCCTCCCAGCGGTTCTTGTGTCACTACAGAAGTTGCCCCCCAACAAGGGGCAACCTCAAGGATTGGACATGAGGTTCAATCTTCAGACAGGTAATCCTTGGTATCCTCATATTCTTTTCAAAGTCATAGGATCAGACGTCTAAGTATCTGGCTTTGTATAGACCAGCTACCGAAGCAGCAACAACCGAGGTTGATAATAATCCACCCTAGCCAGCTGTCACAGCCCTGGAAATTATGTGCAAATAATTTCATTAGTTGCGTCAGTGAGCATCCATGCATCATGTTCAATTTCATGAAACTTGAAATCGGGATGACCTAACCCAACCCCGAATGGATTAAACCAAATTCAAAGCAAATTTGAATCAATGAATCCAAGATGACCTTCATAAAACCCTAGCAAATGGGTTTTACCTCAAACCAAATAACTGGTCCAAACGAACAATTTTTAGGTTTCAAAATAAATATTTGAAACCAGAGAAAAATATTGTTGGAATTATTTTAATTATTTTGTTCTGCTTTAAATAAAACAATTTGTCCAAATTAGAAAACAAAATGTTCACTGTGGGTGGAATAATCCCCTCAATGACAGGAACAACTTTGAAGATTTTCAAACATGATTTGATTCTGAAACAAAATCAAAACAAATAAAAGAAATGGAAAACAGAAATAAATAGAAAAAGCAGAGAGAGAGATGACTTAGCTGGCAGCCCACCAGAGCCGGCCCAGCCCAGCCAGCGCAACGCCTTCTTCAACCTTCTGCCAGAAGGCGAGGGAGCTGCGTGGAGCACGCACGGCCGAGCCGTGCCACCTCCTGCTTCGCGCTGTCCCGCGACTCCCGTGCCCCTCCAGCTTGCCTAGGAGATGCCCAGAGCCCCCTCTCTCTTCTCCACCCCTCTCTGGCTCTTTCCCTCGCCTCGCTATGGCCATCGCCTCTAGTTTGCCTCGCCGTCAAGTCCAACGGATTCGCTGAGCTGCTCTACGTCTCCATGCCAAAGGACGCGACCGCAGGAAGCCTGCAACGTCGCCCTTGACCTCGCCTTCGTTTCCGGATCCGATGGCCGCCGTCGTCAAATTCGTCACCGCCAGGACCTCCCCGAGCACGCCGAGCCTCACCTACGGACCGCCGTGAGCCCCTGAGCTTTTTCCCCCATCTGTTTCTCTCGCACTCGTCCTCTAGCCTCTGCCCCGCGAGTACCCGAGGCCGCCGTCCACCATGACCGGCGAGCTCCGAGCTCCCGAGCTCCTCGGCTCAAACCTGTGCGCTTCGCGTCCTCCTGTGGACCCCAGGGTGCCCCGAGCCATTCAGATGGCCTCCTCGAGCCTTGCGCTTGCGCCCGCTCGAGGCCGAGCTTCGGCCGATGCTTGAGCTGCCGCCGTCGCCGCTGCAAGTCGTCCCAAGCAGCCCCGAGACCACCAGCTGAAGCGCCGCAGCCCTACGAACCCATTCCGCCCATTCGCGCATCGAATGGGAGCCGGAGCCGTGATTCCGGCGAGCCTCCGTCACTCTGTTGGTCGCCGGCGTTGCCTGCCGGTGGCGCTGACGTGACCCAGTCATTAGGGGTTAAACCCCATGCTAATTAACCACCATGAGACACTGATAGTGGGCCCGTGCCTGCTAATATGCTTAGTTAGATTTAATTAACACTAGTTAGCCACATGTGTCACTGACAGATGGGCCCCACACGTCAGCTTTGACTAGGCCATATCAGCGTTCAGCTGGCCCCACCGGTCAGCCTCTATAGCCGACCCTATTACACTGACATATGCCCCCCACACGTCAGGTTTGACCTGGACCGGGTCAGTTGACCTGCTGAGGTCACCATGACATCGTGCTGACGCAATATATACTTCTGGAATTAAAATAAATCTTAATTGATTTATTCATTTCAGAAAATGTTTAAAACTTCTAAAAAATCATAGAAAATAATCTGTAATTCAGATGAAAATAATTTATATACGAAAAATGATCAGAAAAATCCAATGAATCAGTTTATGCCTTGATCATGAATGTTTGAGCAAGATAACATCACCAAGTAGGACATTTCATGATTAGGATAATTTAATAAATAGTGTTGGAGTTGGAATTTAGTATATATTTGAAATCCATTTCAATTAATATGGCTAAATATTGTACTAGGTCAATTCAAAGCCTTAACATGCCATATCATGCATCATGTTTGTTGCATTGCATTGAATGTTGTTCCTTCTTGTTTGCCGGTGGTTTTTCTCCCTCGTAGACGATGGTTCCGACGTGGAGATCGTTGTCACCGATGAAGACTCATTGTTATCTTCTGAAGTGTCAGGCAAGCAACCCCTCCTTGAGCATCCCGATAATATCCTACTCTCTCGCTCCCGCTCCCTTTTACTGCATTAGGACAAAAACGATTCAACTGTGATATATTCTCGGTAGTTGAACCCATTCCTCTACATGACCTTTCATTGTCGCCAAATAGCTAAACCATCCTATCATACTTAGGAGTTGCTTGAGCTATGTTGTGACTACTCAGCCATGCTCGCTTGCTATGCTTAGAGTTGAGTTGGTCTGATCCATCTGGGTGATGGATTGGAATGATCATGTCCTAATGATGAGATTTAAGTGTCTTGACCCGTTTTGGTCAAGATGGTGATAAGAGGCCGTGTTGGAGAACATGGTGGATTGTATTGTGATACGGCTCATAGGAACTGGGTTTCGTGCTTATCAGAGCCTACCTCGCTGTTACATGGGCATGTGCGGGTCAGGTGCGCGGGCATGTGGCGCATGGCGCGTGTGGCCCGTCGTGGCACATGGCGCGTGTGGCTCGTTGTGACACACGGCATGGCACATGTGCCGGACTGGACGCAGATACGTGTTCCAGGAGGGAACGTTGCTGATGGCACAAGGACGTCGGTTCCTCTGAGTCAGGGTTATCAATCTATTCGAATAGCCGCGTCCTCAGATATGGACTACTTGAATTGCTTATGTGGTACATAGACAAGTGAAATGGATACTCTAAAATGCGCAAGATAAGCGTGAGTGCTATGGATGGCCTTCTCGTAGGGAGACGGGAGTGGATCCATAGTGGTGTATTGATTTCGTGAATATGTGGACTCGTGTGCGTTGTCCCACCTCAAAGATACTACCTGTAGTCGTAGTATAGGTTAGCCAAGAGTCAAAGCTGGCTTGCTGCAATAAACTCCACAACCCCCTTTGTTGACAATGATGCATATGTAGATAGTTCTGATGTAAGTCTTGCTGAGTACCTTTGTACTCACGGTTGCTTCATTTATGTTTTTGCAGATGAGACATCAGTCTCATTAGTGATCCTTATGACGTGAAGTTCGATGTTGACCGGATTAGCTTGGGAATCCCAGACAGAGGTCTGGCTCCTATGGTAGGGTCATTGTAGCTTTTCAGGCTCTTCTAGCCGCTTTTAATAGATGTCTGTACCCAGACATGTATCTTCCGCTTGTTGATTGTATGCTCTAAATGATGGGTCATGTGACCCTCTGCTTGTAACATCATATTATGTAAGGCTCTTCTGAGCCTTCTAAATAAATGTTGTGTTGTTGAATGGTTATGTTGTGATGACATAGTTGTATCTATGCATATCGGACATGTCGTGCGTACGTGTGACGTGTAACAGTATGTATGGGATTCGACACCTAGTTGTGTGCCTCTAGTAGTACTCTTTACGGTGAAATGCCTCTTTGTGCTTCCACTGAGCCTTGGTAGCTTGCTACTGCTCCGGACACATTGATTGACCGGCGTGTATCCTTCTTTGCTGCTGTGTCTGTCCCTTCGGGGAAATGTCTCGCAGTGTAATGGAGTCCATGTAGCCTGCTATGACTCGTCTACGCGCAGTTGATGACATTTATGTCCCACGGCGTAATGGAGTCCTTGTAGCTTGCTATGACTCGTCTACACACATTGAGACCGACACCTGCATTGTTGGGTTACGTATGCCTGTCCCTGTACGGATGTGCCACTTGGGTTCTACGACTAGTCATGTCGACCCGGGTTCTTCGACATTTGAATGCTAGCGACATATTCACATTCGTGAGCCAAAAGGCGCAAACGGTCCCGGCCCAAGTAAGGTGGCAGCCGTGGAGATAACCGTGCGTGAGGCCGCAAAGTAATGTGAAGTGTTACATGCTAGATTCTTATGGCTTAGGATCGGGGTCCCGACACCAGCGTACAACCGGCATCTACCTCGGGGATTGCCACCAGGGCGCCTCACCAACTAAACTCCTTGGAAGAGTGTTCGGCCACAATGTTTGAGATGCATAGTGCAATGAGACATCGGCACTGCTATGCTGCTCTAAAGAGTCCCGCATTGACCAGTAAAGAATTTAATGCTCTTAGTTTGGTGGATGCCTACCTTGGCACTGCTCGCTCTACATTCATGGCGAGAGTAGACATCCTGGACAAGAGTTTGCAGGTATTTTCGTATTTTGATATTTATCCTGCTAGGTAGTAGCCCATGTCGGTATCAAAATCGGCAGATCTCGGGTAGGGTGTCGGTGCACTAGAACAGGGGTACCCAGTGCCCCTAACTTATGCTAGGCTGTAGCAGAAAAACCCGTTGGGAAGGCTACGGCGCCGCCAAGCAAACATTCAAGAATCGGCGCCCGGTAGCAACGACCTTCCGGAAACCAAGAAAACGTCGGAAGCACCAGCACAATGGCCCAGGAGGGGCCCAAAGCGCGCTAGCCTCGTCCCCGGAGCCTGCCGGGAACCGAGGCACGCACATCTCAGGAAGACCCGGCAAGCCATTCCCCAGCAGGCTCGAGTCAACCAGCCACCGCTCCACCATATCGCTGCACCAGTCACTTATCGATGCGGTGTCGAGCCCTCAAACGGCTAAGTGGCTCTCGCTAAGCACGTGGCGACGCAGCGGAAGGCAGATTATACCCACTTGACACCCGTCCAGCATCGTGTCAAGACCTTAAGCAACGGCTAGCTGGCGGTGGAAAGAGCTTGCCGGGAATGCACCCCCGAGCGCCACCTAGTCTAGTAATCATGGTATTTTGCCCTAAATGCCAGAGTTAGGTATGGTAGCTCTACTAAGCTATATAATCAATAGATAATGACTTTTTTGCCATTGTGGTTTCCCCTTGCACTATAAAAGGAGGCCCGAGGCGACCTAGCTCAAGATTCGGCTTTGGACACTTGTACTCGCACAGTAGCTCACCCCGACAACAACCCTTGCTGGGAGTTGGGCGATGTGTGTTCGTCTTGTTCCCTCGATCAATCCACCAAAAAGCAGGAGTAGGGTTTTACGCTTCACAGCGGCCCGAACCTGGGTAAAAATGTCAGCAACCTGATCGTCGCGCTGTCTCATGGTCTCCGCTCTTCGTGCAAAATGACCCCCCTGCCGAACCACAAGGGGCCTCTGGTCCCATAGGTGATCACGAGCATCCGTGCCCCGACACCTTTGGCGCGCCAGGTAGGGGGCGTGCATCGTTTGCGCGAACCCGAGCTCGTGAACGGCGGGTCAATCTTCATCATCATCTTCTTCATCCATGGCTCCCAAGAAGAAGCCTAGCGCGACCGCGCATCCCTCCACTTCGAAGGCTCCCTCGCAAGCAGCCACGGGAACAGCAGGCGTCGAGGCAGCTACGAGTGGGGGAGGCGACGTGGCGGGCGCAGGCGGTGCCGCCGTCGTGTCCCCCATGGCAAAGGTTGGAGCCGGGAACGCGGGGGAGGAGCGCCAGCAACAAAACTCTTGCAAACGCGCCCCTAGCGCCGCGAATGGAATGGAAGACCGATCACCGCCTCCCCGCCATGCGGATGGCCGTGGTCGTCATGGCGGCGCACCCTCCGGAGCAAGCCGCGACCCCCCGTCCACGCCCGTTACCAGCGAGGCCACTGGACGCACGCCTCGACCAGAACAAGACGGAGCGCCTAGCGGAGCCGCGAACCCGCGGGCTCGGCCTCCCCCACGTCAGAACGCCCTGGCGAGCGGCGCACGGCGTTAAGAACGCGGCGACGTCGCGGTCCGCCAGGAGACGGGCTACGTAGCGGTCCGCCTCGTTCGCCATGCTGGACACGGCATCGGAAGCGATGGCACGAGCCCAGCTTCTCCTTAACTTTCCGCCGGCGGCCGACGGAATGAATTAGTGGAGAGCTTGATATCTTTCGTCGAAGCCAATAAGTCTCAGCATGCGGAGCCATCACGGCACGAGCATACGGCTACGGCGGCCCGGGCCGGCGATCACGTCGAGGGGGGCACGCCAACAGTACAGTCCCCTCCGCGACAGCAATGCCAGGAACAACCGCAGCGAGCTTCCCGTGCTGACGAGTTCGACGAGGCATCCATGGCCTCGTCCGGCCCATGCGATTGCCGGGACCAGCGGCGTGCCCTGGAGGATCGGTAGAAAGAAGACGCGTTCATCACCATCGAGCGCCGTCGAGAAGCACACCGTCAGTTCGACAAGCGCAACGGCCCAGTTTTGGCGACCTTGCGCCCAGTGCTCGCGGGTACCAGCCTTACGAGGTTGGGTGCCCTGCCTTCACTCGCGAGCTGCGGCAGGTCCGCTGGCCATCGGCTCGAGCTTTCAAACCAGAGTTGACGGAGAAGTATGACGGGAAGATAAACCCGGCGGAGTTCCTGGGCATCTATACGATAGCCATTCAGGCTGCCGGAGGGAGAGATGAAAAAGTCCTCGCCAACTATTTCCCTTTGGCACTCAAGCCAAATGTGAGATCATGGCTGATGCACCTACCGGAAAACTCCATCTCATCCTGGGCTGATTTGTTCAACTTTTTTTTCGAGTTCGTGGGTGCCTTCACGGGCGGCAATCACGAGCCAGGACAGCCCAGTGACCTGCAAGTCTTGCCGCAGAAGGAAGAAGAAACCTTGTGGAAGTACATTCAGAGATTCAGTCGAGTGCACCGCAACATCCCAGAAATACACCCTGCAGCCGTGATTGCCGCGTTCCATTCGAACGTGCGCAACAGGAGGATGCGGGCCAAGATGAATGTAAAACTCCCCAAGACTGTCAATGAGTTGTACACGATGGAGGACAAGTGTGCCCGTGCTGAATAAGGAAGGTGACTCCCTGGAGAGGAGGCTGGCGTCAAAGTCGATTCAGAAGATGACGACGCCCCCAGCTCGAAGGGGAGGAACAGAAAGCGCAACAATAAACGCAAGGGAAAGGCATTATTGGTTGTGGAGGGCTCTGGTAATCTCGCTGCCGGCAAGAAGGCCAAGGCCGAGACCCCCGGCAAGGAAGCTGCCATGTGCACTGATTGCCGGGAGGCCGCAGCAGCAGAGAAAACTGGGAAGTCCGACGGGCCGTACTGCAAGATCCACTGCTCCAAGGGCCATGATCTTCAAGAGTGCCGCCAAGTTGATCAGCTTGTCGAGAAGCAGAAGGCAGAGTACGAGAAGTGTGACAAGGAGAAGGCCCAAGACGCTGCTGCCGGGAAGGGCCGTGGCGGCAGAGGAGGCCGCCGCGGCAAGACCCCGCATCAGAAAGAGAGGCTAACCAGAGGCCGGGAGAAGAAAGAAACACATGATATGAGTGAGGATGAGGATAACGAGGAGGATTCCAGTGACCGAGAGTTCCAGAAGGCAACCGAATCCATGTGTGTTGACGGGGGTGCATCTTTGCACTCCTCTCACCGGCAGCTCAAGCAGTGGGCGCGTGAGGTCAACGCTGTGGAACCTGCCGCCGAGTCCAAAAAGCCACTCAGATTGTCCCGCACGCCTATCATCTTTGATGAAGAGGATCACCTAGATCGCATGCACTATCGCGGTTGGGTGTTTGCCATTGTTGGTTTATCCAACGATCCGCAACCTCAAAGTCACCAAGATGTTAGTTGACGGTGGGGCAGGATTGAACTTGATCTCCCCAAAGGTGATCGAGAGGCTGCAAATCCCTAACGTGGAGCTCAAGGCTACAGGTACAAGGAGTTAACCCCGGCAGGAGCTGACCTAAGGGGAAGATCACTTTGCCTGTGACGTTTGGCGGTGAATTAAACTACCAGACCAAAAAAGTGGTGTTCGATGTGGTTGAGCTTCCCCTGCCTTACAACGGAATTCTTGGTCGCCTAGCCCTGGCAAAATTCATGGCAGCATCCCACTATGCTTATAACACTTTGAATATGCCAGGACCCATTGGAATCATCTCTGTCCCTTCCGACAAGAAAGACGCAGTCATATGCGTGGATAAGATGTATCGAGACGCGGTAGCAGCTGAAGCCGCGGAAGCGCCGGCTCCCGCCAAGGAATCCAGGAAAGAAAAGAAGTCTAGCAGAGACACCGGCAATGACTCCGGGAAGCACGCCTCTTAGGAGTGTGCTACACCCTTCGAGGATCTGCTGGAGAGTTCCACTAGCAAGAAAGCCAAGGTCACCTATTCTGAGACGAAGAAGATCCCGGCAGGGCAGGATGGCGCTGGTGGCACGTTCACCATCAGCGCCACCCTTACTGACAAATAGGAAAGCATGCTCGTTGCCTTCCTGCAGGCAAATGTCGATGTGTTTGCCTGGCAACCATCTGACATCCCCGGTGTTCCCAGGGAGTTAATCGAGAACTACCTTGCTGTCTGCCCCCACGCTAGGCCCGTCAAGCAAAAGGTTAGGAAGCAAGCCTTGGAGCGGTAGCAATTTATTGTCGAAGAGATCAAGAAACTTGAAGCAGATGGTTTGGTCAGAGGAGTGTTGCACCCAACTTGGTTAGCCAACCCGGTGGTGGTGCGCAAGGCGAATGGAAAATGGAGGCTTTGCATAGATTTCACTGACCTGAACAAAGCATGCCCGAAGGACCCCTTTCCTTTGTCGCGCATCGACAAGATTGTTGATTCCACTTCCGGGTGTGACCTGCTTTCCTTCTTGGACGCTTACTCCGGATACCACCAGATCTTCATGGCTAGGGAAGATGAGGAAAAGACCGCGTTCATAACTCTGTGCGGCACATACTGCTTTGTACGGATGCCCTTCGGGTTAAAGAGCGCTGGTTCTACCTTTGCCAGAGCCGCGCAGACTGGATTTGGACCACAGTTGCACAAGAATGTAGAAGCCTACATGGACGATATAGTTGTCAAGACCAAGGATGAAGCGACTCTCATACAAGACTTAGAAGAGACTTTTGCAAACCTGCGCAAGATTAGCCAGAAGCTTAACCCTGAAAATTGTTTATTTGGCGTCCCATCCGGCAAGCTACTTGGGTTCTTTGTATCTCAGCGGGGGATAGAAGCAAACCCCGAAAAGATCAAGGCAATTGAGCAGATACAGGCACCAAAGACCATCAAGGACATCAGGCGTTTAACCGGATGCATTGCCGCGCTAAGTAGGTTCATCTCCAAATCCGTCGAACGCGCCCTGCCGTTCTTTAAGATCCCGAAGAAGGCAGGACCGGTGAAGTGGACCTCGAAAGCAGAAGCAGCGTTGCAAGATCTGAAAAATTATCTTTCTTCTGCTCCCACCTTGGTCGCTCCTAAACCACAAGAACCGTTGCTGCTATACTTGGTGGCAACAAATCAAGTGGTTAGTGCAGCGCTGGTGGCGTAGCGAGAAGTAGATGAGGATGCAGCCCCTGCGGCCGACGCTGCCAGGGACGAAACCGAAGCATCCGCGGCAGGACCCAGTGCAGACCCAGAGGAACCTCAGAAAGCTGGTGAAGGCAGTTCCAAGAAAGTGGCAAAGAAGAAAGTGGTGCAGTGGCCAGTTTACTTCGTCAGCTCCTTATTACAGGGGGCTAGGTCAAGGTACTTTGGAGTGCAAAAGCTGATCTTCGGCCTCATCATGGCCTCGAGGAAGCTGCGCAAATACTTCCAAGCCCATGAGATCACCGTCGTCACTCGCTTCCCGCTACAGCGCATATTGAGGAACCCCGAAGCCACTAGCAGGATAGTTGAGTGGGCCCTTGAGCTGTCAAGTTTTGGTTTGAAGTATGAGAGCACTTCCACAGTCCAGAGCAGGGCATTGGTAGAGTTCATTGCGGACTGGACACCTATGCCAGATGAAGAAATTCGAGAAACAGTCCTCCCTGGCAAAGAAGCGCCTAAGGACTGGATCATGTACGTCGATGGTGCTTTCTCGCTCCAGGGTGTCGGAGTAGGTGTGCTCCTTGTCGCCCCCACCGAAGAACACCTCAAATATGTGGTTCAGATGCACTTCCCCCGGGAGGAGGCTACCAACAACACCGCTGAATATGAAGGGCCCCTTGACAGGCTCAGAATCGCGGTGGAGCTGGGAATCAAGAGACTGATCATCCGAGTGGACTCACAACTTATGGTGAAACAGGTCAACAAAGACTATCAGAGCCCGTTGATGGAGGCATACGTGGAAGAAGTGAGGAAATTGGAGGAGCGCTTTGATGGATTGCAAGCAGGGCGTGTACCCCGTGCGGAAAACACCATCGCTGATCATCTATCAAAGTGCGCTGCACAAAAGCTCCCTGTGGAACCAGGAACCTTTATCCTTCGCCTCACTCAACCTTCAGTTTCCCCATCAAAAATGGCCAGGAAAAGAAGAAAGCCGAACTCCGGCAAGCATTTCCCGGCAGAGCTTCCCGAAGCCGCTGGTAGAGAAACTGCCGAAGACAATATCGCTTCGCATGGCGAGCAGCTCTCTCCTGCGGAACCCCGAGTTCTCGTGGCCGAGACAAGCACTCTCACAGACGAGGAGATGCCTTTTGTCCTAGTTGTCGAGCCTCAGGCTCCAACTTGGGCACAGTACATAGTCTGTTTCCTTCAAACAGGAGAACTCCCCAAAGATCAAGAAGAGGCCGAAAAAGTAGCCCATCGGTCAAGTATGTACCAGTTTGTTGACGACACTCTGTACAGAAGAAGACCCAACGGCGTGAAATTGAGGTGCATTTGCCGGGAGGACGGACTAAGGCTATTGGCGGAGATTCATAGAGGTGTATGTGGCTCGCACATTGGATCCAGAGCCCTTGCCGGGAAAGCCTTCCGGCAGGGTTTCTACTGGCCCACTGCCCTCCAAGATGCAACTGAATTGGTCACCAAGTGGGAAGCCTGTTAGTTCCATTCCAAGAACATCCATCAACCGGCGCAAGCTCTCCAGATGATCCCTTTGTCCTGGCCCTTCTCGGTCTGGGGGCTAGATATTTTGGGCCCCTTCCCCCGCGCCGTCGGGGGCTTTGAGTCTTGTTCGTGGCAACCAACAAGTTCACAAAGTGGCCTGAGTTGGAGCCGGTACGGAAGGTGACTGTGCAGTTAGCTATTAAGTTCATGAAAGGACTGGTGTGCCATTTTGGAGTACCCAATAGAGTGATCACCGACAACAACACCCAGTTCATGAGCCGCGCCTTCATGCAATATATCCAAAACCTTGGGAGCAAGGTCTCCTTTGCCTCTGTTGCCCATCCAAGGAGCAATGGGCAAGTCGAGCGGATGAATGCTGAAGTGGTGTGAGGCCTTAAGACAAGGACTTTCGATAGACTGTGGAAGAGCGGCATGCGCTGGATAGATGAGCTGCCGGTGGTTCTTTGGTCCCTCAGAACGACACTGAATCGAGCTACCGGCCATACTCCCTTCTCCCTGGTATACAGGGCGGAAGCAGTGCTCCCCACGGAACTCATATACGGGTCACGTCGAGTACTTGCCTACGACAAAGTAGAGCAAGAGCAGCTACGGCATGACGATGCCATGCTCCTCGAGGAAGATCGTCTCCAGCCTGCTGTACGTGTTGCACGATACCAGCAAGCCCTGCGCCGCTATCATAGCCGTAGGGTACATGCCCGGAGCCTTGAGGAAGGTGACCTTGTCCTTAGGCGCGTTTAGTCCACCAAGGGTACCAACAAGTTGACGCCGAAGTGGGAAGGCCCTTACCCGGTAGCACGAGTCACCAGACCTGGCGCAGTCCGTCTAGAGACCGAAGATGGCACCCAAGCGCTTAACTCATGGAATATTGAGCATCTTCGTAAGTTCTACCTATAAGGCACGGCTGTCGGGCGCAGTCCCCGGTAGCCACCTTTTGTACAAGCCTTGCCGAAGTTGCATGTAACCCTTTGTACAAAGCCAGGCGCAGACCCTAAGCAACAAAAATAAAACTAGGCATGGCATCATATCATTGCATTGCACATTCATTATGCCCCTTTTATGATTACAATGTCATCGCCTGTTTTCTAAAGATTTGCTAGAGTACTCATTGATCCTATAATCCTTGTTACCGCACTCTCTCCTCAAAGAGTGGGGGCCTCTTGCCCTGCGTGTTTTGTCACTAGGTAAAACATAGAAGGAGGGACGAAGGAACAAGGACGGCGACCCAACGTACTCCAGAAAGGGATATAGCCTAAAAAGAGATAAGTCTAATTGCGTATCCCAAGTTTTATACTCCCTAAGGGGAACCTTTACCCTCTGTTCGAACGTGTTCGATGGAGCTCCCTCACCTGGTAGAAACCTTTGTCGGGATGAGCTGTTCCTCAGTTTCTGGTACTTATCAGCTCTGAGGGGCCACGCCGATACCGACAAGGACCCCTGTCAGGGAACAACGCCAGCCTGCTGCTGGGGGCTCGTTCCCCTTTTCGGCGCTCGTGGTTAAAAGCGACCCGGCAGGCGGTCCCGTGCGGCGAGAGCAAACACATTGACACAATAGAAACAAAGAGAGAAAAGAATAGTACTCAGGGGAACAAAATAACATTCATTCATTCGTTTACTGATACAAAATGGATCAAGATATATCAAAGAACTCCTTCCTGATAAATCTTTATTTGGCTTTCTCCCCTAGGAGCAAGTTACAAAAAGAAAAAGAGCGAAGGAAGGACCTAGGCAGAAGCCCAGCCTGACCCCGTCGAGGCTGACGGGGAATGGCTGGGCAGAACCACCGGCAGGGAAGAAGAAGCCGAAGGCCACGAGCCTGCCGGGGACTAGCTGAGAAGAAGAGGTGGCGCCCAGGTCAGGAACCCCGGGCGAATCGCTCTACCGGGAGGGGGAGGAGTAGCTCGATGACAGTGATGGCGCGGCTGACGATCAACTGGAGCCCAGGTCACCGTACTCCGACTTGATGGCCTGGAGCTCGTTGTTGCCGTCTTCACCGACATTGTCCTCTTCGTCGCCATCGCTCGAGGAGGAGCTTTCGTCACCTCTCGAGCTCTCTTCGCAGCAGCCAAGACGAGCACCTGAGCGCCTGTAGATCTTGACGGAGAGCATGTCCGGCTCCACCAGCTTGTAGCGGAGGACGTACCCACCTGTAAAGTCGTGGGCACGGGCGAAGGTCTTCCACCCATGACTGAAGAACATAACATGGGGCGCCGGAAACTCGACGTCGACCCGCGCAGTGCCGTTGCAATAGCCATGCACGCGCAGCCACAATGCATGCGGTTTGTCGACCTCCATCACCCTGGCAAAAGGACGAGGGAGCCGTAGACGACTGCGAGGAGGACCACGTAGCCCGACGACGAACTCCAATGCCATGCTTTCGGTGTGCTCTGTCGCCAGGGAGGAAGCCGCCGCCGCCGAGGGGTTGGGGGTGACACTCCGTCTCCCCCGACCACCACCCCCGCGCTGGCCTCGGCCTCTTCCAGCCCTCCCACCACGCCCCCTGGAACCGCCTCCCGTCAATGCGGTTGAAGTGGCGGCCTGATCCCAAGGGGAAGCTCTCGCCGCTCCGGCGGAAGCCGAGGATCGTCCTCTCCCTCGCTTCATGGTGAGAGCAACTCAAAGACGAACCAAAAGTGAAGAACGAGCAATGTGGACTTGGGAGAAAGGAGGAGATGGAGCTGGATGAGCATCACCATAGTGACCCCCTAATTTATTGGGGCCGCCCATCTCCACCAATCCCGCTACCCACGACTCACGGGCGAATAGGTAACTGCCCCTTGCTCCAAACCATGGCGCTGTGGTTTCTGCCAGGATCAGGTCCTTTAAGTCACGAGCGCCCACCGCGAGCTCCTCGCTGTGCATGCGGCGCGCGTGGCAGAAACAGCCTGATGTGGTGGGGTAGTGCTGACCAGTCAATTGGCAGTTACCTCCTCACATTGCGCGCCTATGCATAAATTTTGGGCCTGACCCAACGACACTAAGCAAGTGCGTGTGGGCCAGACCCGGGGGCTCCTGTCGGTGCACTAGAACAGGGGTACCTAGTGCCCGTAACTTAAGCACAGGCGGTAGAAACAAAACCCGCTGGGAAGGCTACGGCGCCGGCAAGCAAACATTCAAGAATCGACGCCCGGCAACAACGACATGCCGGAAACCAAGCAAACGCCAGCAGCACCAGCACAACGGCCCAGGAGGGGCCCAAAGCATGCTAGCCGCGTCCCCGGAGCCTGCCGGGGACCGAGGCGTGCACATCTCAGGAAGACCCGGCAAGCCTTCCCCTGCCAGGCACGAGCCAACCAGCTACCGCTCCACCGCATCGCTACGCCAGTCACTTATCGATGCGGTGTCGAGCCCTCAAACAGCTAAGTGGCTCTTGCTAAGCACGTGGCGACGCACCGGAAGGTAGATTATACCCACTTGACACCCGTCCAGCATCGTGTCCAGACCTTAAGCAATGGCTAGCTAGGCGGTGGCAAGAGCTTGCCGGGAATGCACCCCCGAGCGCAACCTAGTCTATTAATCATGGTATTTTTTCCTAAATGCCAGAGTTAGGTATGATAGCTCTGCTAAGCTATCTAATCAATAGATAATGACTGTTTTGCCATTGTGGTTGCCCCTTGCACTATAATAGGAGGCCCGAGGCGACCTAGCTCAAGATTCGGAACTTTGGACACTTGTACTCGTGTAGTCGCTCACCCCGACAGCAACCCTTGCCGGGAGTTGGGCGCTGCGTGTTCCTCTTGTTCCCTCGATAAATCCACCAAAAAGAAGGAGTAGGGTTTTACGCTTCACAGCGGCTCGAACCTGGGTAAAAATGCCAGCGACCTGATCATCGCGATGTCTCATGGTCTCCGCTCTTCATGCAAAGTGACCCCCCGCCCCAGCGAACCACAAGGGGCCTCTGGTCCAATAGTTAATCGCAAGCATCCGTGCCCCGACATAGGGGGTCCCAAGATTTGGATCGTGGATTGATGGGGAACATGATGAAAGAGGGACAGTGTTTACCCAGGTTCCAGCCCTCTCAAAGAGGTAAAACCCTACGTCCTTCTTGATTGTATTAATGTGTGTATGATAATTACAGAGTCGATCCACCACGAGATCAGATGACCTAAACCCTAGATGAGTATGATGATGGTTCTCCCTCCTACCGACTAAAACCCTCTGGTTTATATAGATACCAGGGGTACCTAGGGTTACACATGGTCGGTTACCATCAGGGAATGAATATGCCGAATCTACTATCTTGACTTGGAGGACAAACAAGGCACTGGAGATTTCCTTCTTGAACACGGGTCGCCTCATAGCTCGGTCTTTCGATAAGGGCCACGGAGCGGCCCACCTATCCGTCCTATGAGAGAAAGACCGGCGGACGGAGGACCCCTTACTCCCGGACTCCCTTAGTAGCCCTCGAACTAGCCTCCAATTCCTGGGTATACGACCACTAGTAGCTCCATTCACCCTGAGTCTCCGGCTTGCGGGGCAAGTTCTTCTCCACTTCCTTCATTCCGCCGGTAATAATTCTGCTGCCGATGACCTCTCAATTTCCGATCAGTATGTAGCACTTGACCTCAAAGGTCAACCGCCTGAGCAGAAATAGTGCCTTCGCCTGACAACTTTCGGCAAAAAGGTCACGGCCATTGATAACCACAAACCAGTTAAGAAAACTCAATTCGCAATTCGAGGCGGTTCCTCTATTGGCACGTTCCATCAATTTGGAGATCGTGTCGTGCTGTTTAAGGGATATGATTGATGACTCAGGTTATTCGGGTTATCCATGCGCGCATAATGGCACGATTATATCAGGAAGTGGCGAGGCCTGCGGAGCATTAAAGGGACATGCTTAATGGAACCCAAAAGGAAGCAGCCACCAAAATCTCGACACGCTTCTCTGTTCCCTCATTGCTATGGCCTTCCCAACCTCCTGAGCTCCAAGCGCCTGGATCCATTCTCTCCCCAGCTCCTCCCAAGCCACACCCTCAGTTTGGCCATGGCCGATTTGGGTTCTAGAGGCAAGAGCGAGGCTTCCTGCGTCACCGACGATGACATCATGGAGCTAAAGCATGTCGGTTATCTTCCGGCCAACATTGCTCACCATACTCCCGAGAGGGGCAGGTCATCCACACGCCATGGCAATGCGAGAGGGTGGTGTTTCCACCCCTTCGTAAGGGGGCTTATGTTGTCACGATCTCCCCCGGAACTCTTTCATGCACATTTTGGCCTTTCATCATCGTCTGCGAGGCCTTCTTGTGGGCTCAGCCACACTTCGGCCTGTGGCTAAAGATCCTCAACATTAAGCCGAAGATAGTCGACGGCCAATATGCAGACTGTGGGGGCGGTGATTAGCAAGCTGCCCCGAGTTGAATGGCCAGACGGTACCTTCATAGGTACCATCAAGATCTGGCAAAAAGAGTGGTGTTATAGCACCAAACCATGCGACGCCGACTGGGAAGCATCCTCCAAATTCAGATCAGGTCCACCCACAAGGCCGGTATCATGGATCAAGAAGGGCCTCGACTGGGGATCGGAAGCGGAGGTGAAGTCGCTGCAAACGCGCATCTCCCAGATTATAAAGGTGAATGTCGAGGTAACCAACGTGGTTCAAATTATGCTTTGATGCTGCCTCCTTCGCTGTCAACATCGGGCTACCCCAATGTGGTCCTACAAGCTTGACGACACCGCCACCGTGCTCCACTTCTTCTGCACCACCCATGCCAAGCTGTGGAAGGTGTTGTTCAAGCCCAGAATGAATGGACATCAAAGGAGGAAGACATCGGCTTCGATGCCGCTAACTCTCCCAAGGAGGTAAGATAAAGTTTCAATCTTGTGTTCCGATATTGCCTCTTTAATGAGGAACTTAACTCTTTCTTCCTCGCATTCACAGAGCTGGCTGAACAAGGCTGTGCGGACCGATGGTGCGACGCTGCTGCCCGAGGGTCCCAGGACGCCCTTGTTGGAGGGGATGCTTGTCAAGGCGCCGGAGAAGAAGGAGAAGAAGAAGAAAAGAGAGAGCGAGACCTGAGAAGGTCTCCGTTCAGGAGGACTCTTGGACACTAAGCCCAGGGAAACCCATGCCTCTTCCGTTCATGAGGAAGAGCAAGGACAGGACGGGGAGGAGAGTGAATCCTCCCCAACAAGGAAGAGGGCGGCGTCTGACGATGCCGAGGAGGATCTACTACCTCCTGCCCCAAAAAGGCAATGCATGCCAAGGTGGCCCTTGACGGTGTCCTGAACTAGGGGGTACTCACCACGTCATCTCCCGACCAGGTGGATCGGGCTGAGGACCCCCATGGTGGTGCACTATTGGGCCAGTTCGGACAGCCCATGCGGTATACAAGGAGGATTCCACAAGACTTGATGCCCAAGACAAGGACTCTCTTAAACCCTAGGACTTGGTGCATATATAAACCGAGGCTAGGCTGGTCGATAGATCATCATATATTCATTAGAACAATCTCGTGGTAGATACATGTACTCTGTACAACACCCCATATGAATACAATCAAAAGCAGGACGTAGGGTATTATCTCTTCGAGAGAGCCCGAACCTGGGTAAAATCCTGTGTCCATGTTACCATCGTTCCAAGACGCCTAGCTTAGGACCCCTACTACGAGATATGCCGGATTTGACACCGACATTGGTGCTTTCATTGAGAGCCTGCTGGGTAGTCACTGCGGTGCGATGGGAATTCAGATCGGCTCCACCGCGATCCACGCGTCGGAACCGAGCTTCGTCGTCAACGTCGGCATCTTCGTCACCGACTTGACTGGTCACCTCGGCTAGGCCGAGGACTATGCTCCATGTAAGATCGTCAAGATCGGATGGGGTTCTTCATCACCATCAACTCCGATCTCAGCCGAGATCATGGAGAAATCGTCCATGGAGCTCGGGGGCTCAACGTCAACATTGCCCTCGGGCAATCGTGCAGTTTTTCGGGACAGCAAACTCATGCTCGCCATCCCTGCCTCCTCGAGCGTTACTTTGATGATTGGTTTAGTCGAATTGTGCGTAATTGAACCCACAACAACCCTATAAAATTGCGTCGCGTTCCGATAGAGGAATCTCCGGCAATCTCTTATTTACCGGAGCCCTATCAAATCTGGACAGGAATCTGGACGAGTTTAGGGCGTGGAGTCCAAAAGTTAGCTCGGATGTCCTTTGGAAGATCCAACCATTCATCGGCGGCGGAATTCCCATACCGACCACCCCTTAAAATTTCAGCTCGATCCGACCGTTCAAACTCCGGAAAACGAATCCGACTCAAGTTCATCTTTTTTTCATGAATGAGTTATTGGACGTCCTTTTTGAAGGAACTTTTTTCGTAGGGTATTGTGTTTTGTTTTGAAAACACGTGCCTACAAATTTTAAGCCTTTTTCGAGGTAATATTCATCATCGTGCCGATGTCAAACCAGCACGAACACGTTGCTCCACGGTTGCCGACCGGCGTCAGCATCGATTGCGCCGTCGCTTTATCGAGCCAACGACTATCACTTCGGATCATCAGTTCGGTGAGCCAACCAAGAGTTCGGCACTACTCTCCACAATAATCGTCAAGACAACGTCGTTGCCCGACGGATTGCATGGGTCACATGCGCCGGCATCGCCACGCGGTCACTTCATCACGTTGGCCTTGACCATGTCACAAATTTCGACCTGCATCGGCATAGCCGCGCCGTCGCTTATTGAAGCCGATATCCACCACGCCGACCCGCTTCAACATCTCGTTTGTCATGGGGGCTCCAGTGTCACCTTATCGACCTGCTCTGTCACCTCTACGAGACAGGGGGCTTCGCCATCTCTTCATCAACCTACTTCGGCGTCACCAGCCGACCTACGCGTTGGAAACTTCGTCCAACCGTCCTCGGCGCTCACGCCATATTTCTTTATTTATTCTATTCGTATAAATTAAGTATGAATTTTTTTATTGTTATTATTATCTCTTGCTCGCACTATTTTATGTGTGTAGGTAATCGGCTTCGGCTGCGTCGCGTGGTCAGTTCGGCGTCACCTTGCCGACCTACTCCGCCACCTCGGCTGGACCGGGGGCTTCGCCTCACCACATAGGCCGAGCCGTGTCACTACTTCGGAATGCCGAGATCCTCGCTCGGTCATCTCGAGCTTGGGGGCTGGGACCTCGGTCATGCCAAAGACTATGCACCATATCGGATCTGTGAAAAGTTCGATGGGCGTCCTCGTCCCGCCACAAGCCTGGATCACGTCATCGACACCGAGCACATTAACCAGCTAAGTCGCTTTCATGTTAAAAATATTTTTAGCTTTCTAATTTTGTTCGGTTTGACCAAGCGTTATAATTTTTTGACAAAAAGTTGTTTGTGAAAAACTTTCTTTGTCAAAACTTTGTTTGTTACAAACAAATTCAAATACCCCTTTTACTTGGGGGCTTCCTTTATGAAACCTTTTCTCTTTGCATGTGATTATTATTGTACAGCTTCTTTCCTTGCTCGTGTATTATGCCAAAATATGCATCATGTTGACTTAACTATTCCGCAAAGCTGGGTTGCCTGGCTCCTATGCTTACCCCTACGTTCCCGATTGTTCGGCTAGGGAGTAAAGGCAGCACCTCTGCGATTGTTACGATCGGGTCATCCGAACTCGTACCTCAGACGGGTGAAGCCGAAAGCTAGCGCTCTTATTGTTTTCAACTATGGTCGGCACACGACGGAACTCACGCGTACACAAATCTATTGCACAAGTCTCATAGTAATCATGAGCGACCAAAGAAAGGTACCGTTGGGGGCACTATTTTCTTTGAAGATGCTTCTTACGTTACATAAGTAATATAGCATAAGTTCCCTGGGCGCGCTTTGTCTGTTATAGCCTCATGGCCTGATTGCCTGGTTATCCAAAACACAGCCGATATTCTCGGTAGGCGGAGTAGATAACACTTTTCGGCCCTTGGCCGAAGAGGGAGAAGCCGACGGTCGGTTAAGACGCGTTCAAAGTTCGGGCGAACACAGATATTATATAAGTACTTCGGTACATACAATCATTATACATAAAATTCTTTTACCCAAGTCACTTGGGGGCTCTTAAATTAATATGAGCCGTTTTATAATAGATGTTTTCTTCTTAGTCGTTGCAAAGTCTTTTTCTACCACTCCTTTCTCGACTCAAGTGTATGATCAATAGCCGGGTAGCCTGGTTTCTCTCTAAAGCCGCTCGCGTTTAGTTCGCTAAACTGGCCTGAGAAACACTCCGCCTTCGGGATAGGGAGGTTGAATCCGAAGGCTGACCCACTTGAAGTCTAGAGATCGGATGTGTCATGTCAAAGCACGACGGAAGCACAATTTTAAGACCAATTTCGTATTGGCATCAAAAAACTTGATTCAATATAGACGTAACGTTTTTTACACAAGTTTTTTGGTCTTTTGAGCTTATAACATCTTTCACCTATTTTATGTTTTCCTTTCAGGAAGCGGGACATTCTCTTGGTTGAGGTGTTCGGTGTGATGGTCTTGCTAGGAAACTATTTTCTAAACTACAGTTCGGCATCTTTCCTGCTGAACTCCACCTCGGTGTTGTCAAAACATACATGACGGTTGAACTAGTTCCCGAGGAGGTACGATCCTATGGTCGGCCATGTTGCCCAACCCAAGTCTTGGGGGCTACTGCATTGACAATTCAATGCAGAAAATTTAAGTGCAATACAGTTTCCGAGGAGATTATGATCCTCAGGTTGGTCGGCCGCACCCAACCTGAGTCTCGAGGTCTGTGCACACCGCTTTTGTATTCCTACGTATGCTGCCGAGCTAGAAGTTGATCCTCAGGCCGATTTCGCGAATCGACCTGAGTCTCAGGGGCTACTAGGATCAGCGGTCTTATGTCATCCTTCAGGTGTGTCTCGGATTTTAGACCGACACACACCTTGAGGGCTACTGGCTATACATCTCGGCAGAGAATAAATTCCACCATTCAGAAAAAATCCGTAAAATATATGAGCCTAAAGCCGAGGTGGAGCACCACCTTGGAAGGAGCCTGGCATAAAACTCAGATGCGAGTGGCTGGCTCCACAGAGGACGTTTTCGGCAATAAGCTTGGACGAACTCCTCCAAACTTTCCAAGACCGAGGTAATCTATGACACTTTGGATGCCGAACAACATTAGACTTCGGCTACAAAAAGACACCTCAGACGCAGTCTGGCATCAAGCTCGGATGCAAGTGGTTGTCTCCCTAGAGGGCATTCCCGGCATTAAGCTCGGTTGAAACCCTTCAACTTTTTCAAGACCAAGGTAATCTATGACACCTCGGATGTAGTCCGACGCTCGGATATAGTCCGGCGCAGGAGCTCGGATGCAGTCCGGCGTTGGAGCTCGGCTATAAAAAGACTCTTCGGATGCAGTCCGGTTTTGGAGCTCGGAAGCAGTCCGGCGTTGGTGCTCGGCTGCAAAACATACCTCGGATGCAGTCTGGCGTCGGAGCTCGGACGCGAGAGGACACCGCCGTACGGGAAACACTTCGAACCCGAGGTGTGGTGTAAAAATAACAAGGCATTGATAAAGGCTGAAAACTTAAAGGGGCTCCTCGGATACCCGACGTATGAACTCTTTGGATACACCTCGGCGATACTCAAGATCGGAGATGGGAAGATTTGTTGAACCAGTTTTCAAGACCAACGACCGAAGACGAAGAACAGTTCAGAACAACCGAGGAGCGTCCCCAACTTGAAGATCGGTTCAGGGGGCTACTGGCGGTGTCCTGGACTAGGTGGTACTCACCACGTCGTCTCCCGACCAGGTGGATCGGGCTGAGGACCCCCATGGTGGTCCACTATTGGGCCAGTTCAGACAAGCCATGCCGTATACAAGGAGGATTCCACAAGACTTGATGCCCAAGACAAGGACTCTCTTAAACCCTAGGACTCGGTTCATATATAAACCGAGGCTAGGCTGGTCGATAGATCATCATATATTCATTAGAACAATCTCGTGGTAGATACATGTACTCTGTACAACACCTCATATGAATACAATCAAAAGCAAGACGTAGGGTATTATCTCTTCGAGAGAGCCCGAACCTGGGTAAAATCCTGTGTCCGTGTTACCATCGCTCCAAGATGCCTAGCTTAGGACCCCTACTACGAGATATGCCAGATTTGACACCGACAGCCCTTGCCTATGACAGCTCGGATTTTGCCGGGGAGTCTGAGGCTTCAGAAGGGGTTCCTCTAACGATCCCCAGGGTCAAGACCCAAGCCCAAAGGTCTGCATATTCGACGAATTGCTAGTACATACATATTAACGTTCATTACTAACCTAATGAACTCTTTCCATATTGTAGCCCGCGTGACCTCCCCACTGATTGAATCTCGGAAAGGGACTCTCCGCTAGCCGAGCTAGCGGAGAGTGGGACCTGAGTCGCGGAATACACCTCCTCCAGCAGTCGAGGAGACTGGGGAGGTGTTGTCCTGGAAGACCCCTCCAGGACAGAACATCGAGGGCAAGGGTAACAACGCCATGGTCGGGGTTAATACCTAGGTCACCGACGAAAGGAGGGAGGATCCCTCTTGGCGAACAAACAGGGGTGCCAAGTCGATCCAATCTCCCTTCGAAGGCGGCCCTGGAGCCCTCAAGGCCCCAAGAGTAGTCCATTCCTGCTTCCACCCAAGGTGGAGTCGGGGCGCCGCCACCGATGCCACCCCTAGCAGAGCGGGCTGAGACCGGGTGTCCGGTCGCAATGGAGGAGGCTTTGAATAGCCCCTCCATCACCGAAGAACACCGCGCCCTCATGGGTGCGGTTTTAGAAAGCATTCGGTCCGTTGACAGTGGACTGAAGGAAGCTTTCGATGGTCTCTCGACGGGCTTCAAGGTAAATAATGTAATATCCTTTACCTTGAGAATTCACTTTTTAGCGTTATGCAATGCCCGTATACAGTAGCCCTCGAGCCATGGTTGAGTTTGAAAAACTCAAACGGGGGTTAGATGGTTCAAAGAACACTGATGATAATTAAAGTGAACCATAGCCCCAAGACTCTGTCAGGGTTGAAGAAAACCTAGCAGAGGATCTAAAATAGATAATTCGGTAATCTTACATGCGTGAGCTGCTGTGCAGGCCTCGTCTTCGGCTGCAGCCGCCAACGCCATCAAACTGGATGAGCTGAATCGGAAGATCAAGAGCTTCGACGAGGAAATAGATCGTGTCAACAAGGGGTTCGACGAAACGCAAGGTAAGTTCGAACTAGACTGTTTAATGCCTTGGTTTTTCTCATTAAGTGGGGTATTCAGGTTTTATCCCTAAGCCTGGGATGCCTATTATGACAACATCTCTCACCGCGGAGGTCGAGAACCTCAAGGCCAAGCTGAAGAAGGCAAGGCAAGAGTCTGCCGAACAGAGGGCAGATGCTAATCAAGAAACCACCAAACTGTCGTCGGCAAAGACCGTCAGTGAGAAGCACGAGGCTAGGGGGGCCGAGGTGCAGAAGGAGCTCAAGGATGCCGTCACTAAATGTGAGGCCCTTGATCAAAATAGTAAGGATCAGGCCTCCGAGCAGTTCTCGTTGTAGTCGTTGAAAGGTGGAGGCGCGAGGCTGCCAAGAGGAGATCCGCCAAGTCAAGCTTATTGTGGATGGTAAGTCGTACTTACTGTAGTGTGTCTTTGGTGGTAACATGTTCGTGTTTCTCACACGAGTGTGGTGTTCCTAGGGCGCTTTTACGGATCTTCTGAGAAGTGCGGCGGATGCGGCAAGGCATTATGCATCCCAGGAGGGCAATGTCGAGCAGAGGTTGTTTTGGGCGCAGTTTCAAGCCCCAGAGCACCCTCCTATTCTTACGGATCAAATGAAGCAACTGATGTAGCTGCATCGGATGGCGGAGCCGGCCATGAAGGACCTCCACGCCAGGCTATTTTGGCTTAGTGCAGAAGTTGTGCGACGTCGCGCCTCAGAATGATGTCCTAAAGCGCTCCACATGCATCAAGGGAGCTCGGATGGCATTGATACGTCTCCAACGTCTCTATAATTTTTGATTGTTCCATGCTAATATATTATCATTCTAGGATACTTTTTGGGTCTTTATTTACCAATTTATATTATTTTTGAGCACTAACCTGTTGACCCAGTGCCGAGTACCAGTTGTTGTTTTCTCCATGTTTTTGCCTTTTTAGGTTTACAGTACCAAACGAAGTCCAATTGCCATGAAACTTTTTGATGGTTTTTTCTAGACCAAAAGAAGACCTGGAAGCTTCGGAAGGAGGTCGGGAGGCGCACGAGGGCCCCACCACACATCAGGTATGCTCATTTGTATTAATGTGGTGAAGATGGAGCCATGCCTTGCTAATATAATAAGATGAATGGGGGGTAAACATTCCTTAAGGATCGTATACTTTTAGGATTGATGATTCTGTTTCTTACATTTTAATTATTGCTATGTCAATATTTGTTGTATCATCTTTTCGCAATGAGCATACATGCATAATATTACATAATGGATAGCACGTCACATCAAAAAAAAATTGTTTTTATCATTTACCTACTGAAGGAGGAGCAGGAATTAAGCTTGGGGATGCTCGATACGTCTCCAACGTATCTATAATTTTTGATTGTTCCATGCTAATATATTATCATTCTAGGATACTTTTTGGGTCTTTATTTACCAATTTATAATAGTTTTGAGCACTAACCTATTGACCCAGTGCCAGTTTCTGTTTTCTGCATGTTTTTGCCTTTTCTTGTTTACAGTACCAAATGAAGTCCAATTGCCACAAAACTTTTTGATGATTTTTTCTAGACCAAAAGGAGACCTGGAAGCTTCAGAAGGAGGCCGGGAGGCGCATGAGGGCCCCACCGCACATCAAGGCGCGCCCTAGAGGGGCACCCTGATATGTGGTGGCACCCTCGTGGCTCTCTCGACGTCCCTCTCTGACCTATAAATTCTCTAATATTCCAAAAACCCTGGAGGAAGTCCCGGAACCCTTTGCACCGCTGCAAGTCTCTGTTCCGTTGCGAGGCCATCTGGAGCTCCGTTCCGGCACCCTGCCGGATGGGGGATCGATGACAGAGGGCCTGTTCATCAACCTTGTTTCCCTCATGATGATGTGTGAGTAGTTCATCACAAACCTACGTGTCCATAGCTAGTACCTAGATGGCAATCTCTCTATCTCATGATCTTCAATACAATGATCATCGCATCTTCGCTTTGATCTATCCGATGTAATCCTATTGTGTGTTGTGTTTGTTGGGATCTGATGAATTGTGGGTTTATGTTCAGATTATTCATGAACAGTATTTGAGATACCTCTGATATATATTGTCTCTTAATTGCATGATCATTATAGCTTCGTAATGCTCTCCGATGTATTGATGTGCTTTGGCCAAGTAGATTGATATTTCATCGGTGGGAGTGGTGCGTTTTGGCAGGTTCAACCTGGCGAGTCTCGATATCCCAGTGACAAAGTAGGGGACAAGATGCGTCTTTGTGTTGTTACTACTAAGGATAAAACGATGGGGTTTATTCATATTGCTTGAGTTTACTTTGTCTACATCATGTCATCGTTCTCCATGCATTACTGTGTTTTACTTAATACTCTAGATGCATGTTGGATAGCGGTCGATGAGTGGAGTAATAGTAATAGGTGCAGGCAGGTGTCGGCCTTTTGTTTATGGATGTGATGCCTATATACACATGATCATTGCCGTGAAAATCGCATAACTATCCGCTTTTCTATCAATTGCCAAACAATAATTTGTTACCCACCGTATGTTGCCTACATGAGAGATGCCGCTAGGGAAAACTATGGCCCCCAGGTCTATTGACTGATATATTTACAAACGCTATAATTACCTTGCTGCCTTTATTTATCTTTTTGTTTTGTTTTGCAATTTATATTTATCAACAATTATCTAAACAATTCATTTTCTTGCAAATAACAAGATCAAGGGGATAGAAAACCCTCTTGCCCGTGTTGGGTGCAAGTTGTTGGTTCATTTGTGTGCAGCCACTAGAGACGGTTGAGGATTGATATTCCTATTGGTTCGATAAACTTTGGTTTCATAACCGAGGGAAATACTTACCCAGTTTGTGCTGCAATTGCCCGTTCCTCTTCACGGAGAACCCAACGCATATCACAAGTATCAGGAAGGATTTCTGGCATCGTTGCCGGGGAATATCATCATCAACTATCAAGGAGCTTCACACAAATTTTCATTCACTTGTTCATCTTTTTATTTGTTGTGATATTTAGATTGTCTCATAAAAATAAAAAATACAAAAAAAACTATTTTTGCTTGTAACTAGTTTACTTCTTCGCTCACGAGTTTACTTGTCTTTCTTGTTTACCATGTCTCTAGATAGATTCCACAATATCTCCTACTACCAAAGAATGTCGGAAATAGAGAATTCTATGAAAACTTTCATGACTTCACAATATGAGCATAATAAATCCTTTGCTTATGAAATTAAGGGACATTCAACTTTGCTTGATGCTATTAGTAAGCAACTTGATGAGCTTAATAATGAAGTGTCTAATCTCCAATCACAATTTGCTCAAACGGAAGAGTTGTTAGGAAAAATCTCCGATAAGCAAACCACTCAAGTGAATAGGATAGCCGCTAAAGCAGAATCTTTACCTATTGGGAATCATGATGAAGATCTTAAAATGATTGCTATTTCTCCGATTGAATCTTTATTTACCTCTCTTAATATAAATGATAAAGGGACTGGAGATGAGCCAACTCTAGTTGAGAAGTTACTCGTTTGCTTGGAGGGTGATGATTTTGATGCCAAAACTGGAAAATGTAGGTTTGGAGAGGTCAAAACTTTAACTAGTGATGTGCCCACTATTTTGGATTACAAGGACTTTAATTATGATAATTGCTATTTAGTAGAATGTATTTCCTTGTTGTAATCCATTATTAGCTCGCCCAATGCTTATGTACAAATAAAAGCTTTTAACAAACATATAGTAGAAGCTATGATAAAAGCTTATGATGAGAAACTTGATCTTGAAGTTTATATTCCTAGAAAATTGCATGATGAGTGGGAACCTACTATCAAAATAAAGATAAATAAATATGAATGCAATGCCTTGTGTGACCTTGGTGCTAGTGTTTCAACTATTCCTAAAACTCTTTGTGATGTGCTTGGTCTCACTAATATTGAAGATTGTTCCCTTAACTTGCATCTTGCGGATTCTACCACTAAGATAACTTTAGGTAGAACTAATGAGGTGCTTATTATTGCAAATAAAAATTATGCGCCTGTAGATTTCATTGTGCTTGATATTGATTGCAATCCTTCTTGTCCCAAAATACTTGGAAGACATTTCTTACGAACTATAGGCGCAATCATTGACATGAAAGAGGGAAACATAAGGTTCCAATTCCCATTAACGAAAGGGATGGAACACTTCCCTAGAAAGAGAATTAAACCACCTTATGAATCAATCATGAGAGCTACTTATGGGTGGAGTGTCAAAGATGACAATACTTGAAACTATGCATTATGCCTAGCTAGGGGCATAAAACAATAGCGCTTGTTGGGAGGCACCCAATAGTTATCTTTAAATTTTTGCTCTAAAATTTCTGTTTATTTTTAATAACATGATTATTGCCTCCGTAATGATTATGTTTTTGTGTTTAAATTAGTGTTTGTGCCAAGTAAAGCCTTTGGGATGACTCACAAGATGAGTATTATCAATGCTGAAACAAAACAGAAACTTTTGACTCCAGTACAGGAATTTTCACTTTTTACTGGAGAGTGATAATGATCTGAAATTGTTACAAATTTTTTTTATACAAATGTTCTAGGTTGTCCTAATTTTTCAGAATTTTTAGAGTTACAGAACTATAGGTTCTCTACAGATTTCTACACACTGTTTTGTTTTAGACAGATTCTGTTTTGCTTGCATAGTTGCTTGTTTTGATTATTCTATGGATTGTATCGAGGGGTACAAGCCATGGAGAAGTTAGAATATAGTACCTATTATGAATTTATGAAATTGGAATCAATTTGTAACACTACCTAAAGTATGCAATATGTTTCTTATACTAACGGATCTCATGAAGTTTTGTTGAGTTTTGTGTGATTGAACTTTTCAAGTTTTGGGTGTTATCATGATGGACAAAGCAATAAGGAGTATAAAGAGCCTAAGATTAGGGATCCCCAAGGCACCCAAAGGTAATATTTTAAAGTAGACTCAAGCGTCTAAGCTTGGGTATTCCCCGGAAGGCATCCCCTCTTTCGTCTCAAATCCATCGGTATGTCACTTGAAGCTATATTTTTATTCGTCACATGATATGAGTTTTGCTTGGAGCGTCCTTTTCTTTTGTTTGCTTTTATTTTCAGTATACCACAATCATTGTTTGATGGACACACCTATTTAAGAGAGACACGCCTTCATCATAATTTGTTAGAATACTCTATGTGCTTCACTTATATCTTTTGAGCTTAGTAGTTGCTCTAGTACTTCACTTATATCTTTTTGAGCACGGTGGCGTTTAGATTTTATAGTAATAATTTCACCCTCGTTATTCACTTATATTTGTTTGACAGTTAATAAATAGTGACAGTAATTTGCATGGGTCATAAGACTAGTCCAAAAATATTAGATATTCAATGAGTGATAATCAAAACCATCATGTAGCACATGTAGAGAAATTTTGGGTCAATGATATTAATGTGGTAATATGAAATAGGTGTGAGTTCAAAAAATTTAAACCGTAGAAGTGTTGATATTAAGAGAGGTTGACCCTTTTGTTCATCTAAAAATTAAAGAGGCATGGTGATGATGTGTGAGCATTTCTATTCCTCGTTGAAATCCTAGTGTTGTTTCTGGTCAGAAGCGCGCGATGGTTAACTCCTCCCAACCTCTTCCCTCAGGGCATGCGAGTAGTACATTGATTTATGATAAACTAAATAAACTTTGCAATAAGTATACGAGTTCTTCATGACTAATGTGAAACCATGGACATACGCAATCTCACCTTCTCATATGTTGCTAGCCTCTTCGCTACCGTGCATAGCCCATTCTCACCTCAAGGATCGGTGCAACTTTAGCCGGTGCATCCAAACCCCGTGACATGACACGCTCTGTTGCACATAAGCCTTATTATATCTTCCTCAAAACAGCCACCATACCTACCTATCATGGCATTTCCATAGCCATTCCGAGATATATTGCCATGCAAATTCCATCATCACTTCACATGACTAGTTTTTTCATCATCATATTTCTTTGCATGATCATATAGAGCTGACATAGTATTTGTGGCAAAGCCACCATTCATCATATTTTTGATACATGTCATGCTAGATCATTGCACATCCTGGTACATTGCCAGAGGCATTCATATAGAGTCATGTCTTCATATCAGTTCTCCATATTGAGTTGTGAGTAAATAAAAGTGTGATGATTATCATTATTAGAGCATTGTCCCAGTGAGGAAAGAATGATGGAGACGATGACTCTCCCACAAGTAGAGATGTGACTCCGAATGAAAAATAAAGACAGGGGAGGCCAAATGATCCCACCATCCATTCAAAAAAATGAGAGAAAATGAGTGAAGGGACTTTGCTACTATCTCTTACCATACTTGTGCCTCAAAGTGGCACCATGCTCCTCATGTAGAGAGACTCATGATATATCATTTTCATATGCTAGTGGGAATTACCTATTCATTATTACAAACTTGACTTGTATATTCCTATGATGGGCTTCCACAAATGCCCAAGGTCTTCATGAGCAAGCAAGTTGGATGCACACCCCACTTAGCTTCATTTGAGCTTTCATACACTTATAGCTCTAGTGCATCATTTGCATGGCAATCCCTACTCCTTGCATTGACATCTATCGATGGGCATCTCCATAGCCCGTTGGTACGCCTAGTTGATGTGAGATTATCTTCTCCACTTTCTACCCTTTGATATCTACCACCATACTCGATTCCAGTTAAATGCTATGTTCAATGGCTCACGCTCATGTATTGCGAGAAGAATAAAAAGTTGATGCATATTGAAAAAGTACGATCCTATTGCCCGACTTGGACACCGTGGTTCTTGACATTTGTATTGATGTGGTGAAGATGGAGCCATGCCTTGCTAATATAATAAGATGATTGGGGGGGGGGGTAAACATTCCTTAAGGATCGTATACTTTTAAGGATTGATGATTCTGGTTCTTACATTTTTATTATTCCTATGTTAATATTTGTTGATACATGCATAATATTACATAATGGATAGCATGTCACATCAAAAATTCTGTTTTTATCATTTACATACTCGACGACGAGCAGGAATTAAGCTTGGGGATGCTTGATACGTCTCCAATGTATCTATAATATTTGATTGTTCCATGCTAATATATTATCATTCTAGGATACTTTTTGGGTCTTTATTTACCAATTTTTTTTTAGTTTTGAGCACTAACCTATTGACCCAGTGCCCAGTGTCAGTTGATGATTTCTGCATATTTTTACCTTCTCCGGTTTCAGTACCAAACAAAGTCCAATTGCCACAAAACTTTTTGATAATTTTTCTGGAGCAAAAGAAGACCTGGAAGCTTCGGAAGGAGGTCGGGAGGCGCACGAGGGCCACACCACACATCAGGGCGCGTCCTGATATGTGGTGGCCCCCTCGTGGCTCTCCCGACGTCCCTCCCCGGCCTATATATTCTCTAATATTGCAAAAACCCTGGAGGGAGTCCCGAAACCCTTTTTCCGCCACCGCAAGTCTCTGTTCCGTCGCGAGGCCATCTGGAGCTCCGTTCTGGCACCCTGCCGGAGGGGGGATCGATCACAGAGGGCCTCTTCATCAACCTTGCTGTCCTCATGATGATGTGTGAGTAGTTCACCACAGACCAACGGGTCCATAGCTAGTACCTAGATGGCCATCTCTATATCTCTTGATCTTCAATACAATGATCATCGCATCTTCGCTTTGATCTATCCGATGTAATCCTATTGTGCGGTGTGTTTCTTGCGAGCCGATGAATTGTTGGTTTATGTTCAGATTATTCATGAAAAAGTATTTGAGATACCGCTGATATATATTGTCTCTTAATTGCATGATCATTATAGCTTCGTAATGCTCTCCGATCTATTGATGTACTTTGGCCAAGTAGATTGATATTTCATCGCTGGGAGTGGTGCATTGTGGTTGGTTCAACCTGGCAAGTTTCTATATACTAGTGACAAAGTAGGGGACAAGATGCGTCTTTGTGTTGTTGCTACTAAGGATAACACGATGGGGATTTTTCATATTGCTTTAGTTTACATTGTCTACATCATGTCATCGTTCTCCATGCATTACTCTGTTTTACTTAATACTCTTGATGCATGTTGGATAGCGGTCGATGAGTGGAGTAATAGTAATAGGTGCAGGAAGGAGTCGGCCTATTTGTTTATGGACATGATGCCTATATACAGATGATCATTGTTGTGAAAATCGCATAACTATCCGCTTTTCTATAAATTGCCCAACAGTATTTTGGTACCCACAGTATGCTGCCTACATGAGAGATGCCGCTAGGGAAAACTATGGCCCCCGGGTCTATTCACTTATATATTTACAAATGCTACAATTACCTTCCTTCCTTTATTTATCTTTTATTTTATTTTGCAATTTATATTTATCAACAATTATCCACATAATTCATTTGCTTGCAAATAACGAGATCAAGGGGATTGACAACCCTCTTGCCCGCGTTGCGTGCAAGTTGTTTGTTCATTTGTGTGCAGCCGCTGAAGACGGTTGAGGATTGATATTCTTATTGGTTCGATAAACCTTGGTTTCATAACTGAGGGAAATACTTACCCACTTTGTGCTGCAATTACCCGTTCCTCTTCACGGAAAACCCAATGCAGATCACAAGTATCAGGCATCCGCGAAGTCCATGGTGCATTGGCCGAAGCTTAAGCTAGCTAAGATGGCCACCGGACCCTTGCCTCCTGGGAAGGAGCATAGGCGCCCCAAGCAGTACTTTACCGTCGTCATGGACGGTGCTCAGGCAGTAGAGGCCCAGTGCTCGAAAGATGTAATGTTAGAACGAGCGTACTATCAAGTATCAAATGATAGTTAAACACTTTGTGCTTTTATGATGTTGTTGCTTTGCATGGTATGTCATGCTTTGTTTTATTTTATTTTGACTCCTGTGTGGCCGTTTAAATCCGAAAGTTGCTAGTCGTCAGCTTCAACCCCCTTGTAGATGCTACAAAGGGTGTTTCGACCTCCGCACTGTGACCCTTTGCCGATGTCTCGGTGCCCGTGTAACATCCCAAATTTTCAATTTGGAATGTTTTATAATTATAGTTAAGCATCTAAGCATTTTGTTTGAAATGAATGTGACAATTGTATTTATTTTATTTTATTTTGATTTCATTTGAATTGACATTTGTTTTTTATTCACAAATCCTTGACAAAGATACTTTGACCAAAAAGTATGAGACGAGGTAACATGACACCCCAAAAGTTAGAATAAAATAGTGGCAATTTATTTGAAAGTCAAATTTGGTTTTATTTGAATTTTTTTCAAAGAATTTTTTACAAAGTTTTTATTTCGCGTCTATAAAAATGTCTATGTTATAGGATTTATTTTTCCGATTGTTTTGGTATATAATATCCTATACTTTTTTATTCATATTTTTTTTTTCTGTTTATGTCGTTTTTTTGAAAAGCCATCCGCTGGCGAGGCCAGGCTAGGTCACGGCCCAGCCAGCTGATGCCCCAGCCCTCCAGGTGTGCACGAGGGCAGCTGCCCTAGTGAGGCTAGGAGCCAGCGCTCGCTCCCAGCCAGGCCGCCGCCACCAATCTCGATTTGATCTCTCTCCCCCTCGTATCTCTCTCTCTCACCGACACTTGGGACCCATCCGTTCTTCTCCCTCACGAAAGAAAACAGAGAGGAAACCTGCGATGTCTCCCGAGTCCGTGATCCCCGGGATTCGATCTTCTAGCCTTCCCCTTGCCCGCATTTTGTATCCTATATATACCCAAGACCGTCCTCGGCCAATTCCCCTAAACCTCAATGCCCAAGACCACCCACGTCAACCGTAGTATTCGTTTGGATCTTGCCGTGTCCGAGTTAGTTCACGGACGATTCCGACACCAGTAAGAAACGTCAAGGCTCCTCTTTTCTCCGTACGCTATTCCCCGCCGCCGCGAATCCTTTTGACATATTCTTTTTACCCAGATCGCACCGGAGCCTCGCCCGACATTGTCGGAGCGCCGCGGAGCACCAAAGCTTGGCAAGCTCGCCCCGCACCCCCTGGTCATCACCTCGCTTCACCACCAACGAAAACCGGACGCCCTTGACCTCACGCATCTCCTGTACATTGTCGTCGTCGACCAAGATCACCAGAGCCGCCGCCCCCACCGACCTCTTCTTCTCTGTTCCCGTCGTCGACCTCTGTGTAATAACGAGCGCTCTCCCTGTTCGCTAGTAGTTTTTTTTCTGTAGACCGAAACGTTAGGTTTTTTTCGATCGGTTTTGTTCGGTTAGTCCGGTTTAGATCCAACCAACCAATCAGTATTTTTTTACTTAAGCCACTAGCGCCGAAACCCTTAAATAGCCGCCGTTCAGTTCCTTGACTCGCAGCAAACGCCTCTGAGCCAATTGTAGCGCGCCATGTGTCACATGTGCGCAAAGTAATGTTTTTAGGAAAATCCCGTTTTCAGATTTAGATGCATTTTTGTTTTTTTTTGTATCTTTAGTTTTGAAACTCCGTTTTTGGTGATTCTTTTTGCTACGGATTCACAAAAATCCTATCTTTTCAAAAGAAGCAACGAAAAATATTTTTAAACCTTTGTAAATTGCCAGTTCAAACAGATTTGTATAAATCACTATTTTAGGTATATCTTTTATTTAAAAATTGGTTTTTGAGTGTTTTTTTTTGCTACTGATTTCTATATGTTATACCGAACCAGAGGAATAATAAAAATATTTTTTGTTTTTATAAATTTCGATCTTGACAGATTGAAGGTCTATTTTAATTAGGCCATAACTTTTGTTTTATAAAAGATTTTTAATCGATTCTTTTTGCATAGAAATTTGTAGTAAATTTTCTTTCTGTTTATATAATAAAACTTTAATTTTATTTCTTTAAAAAAATATTAGATGCAGAAAACTATTTATAGTTTGTTCTACTTTAGTAAAGCTTTGCAATTGAGTTTTTGTGATTTCTTTGGTTGCCTTTATTTTCCTTCTTCGTTTGTGTTATTGATTGTTTTGTTAATCGTGTTACCTTCTGTCATCTATTGTTTGTGAATATGTTATGCTTATTGGGTGAATTGTTTGTTTCGTTAGATCATCCGGAGTGCGAGGCTTGCTACTTAGAGTCACTTGAGTTCAAAGATCGTCAGCAAGGCAAGTTCACATTGATGATGTTTTACCTATTGTTTTATTGCATTAGTTCAACCTTCTCCACCATTGCATGCAAAGTAGGTACTTGGAAACTTGGTACTTGAAGCAGTATCATGTGGTAGGCACCCCATAAACCCTTATCACTTTGGCCCCGGGAAACGTTATTTTAATTTGCTATGCTTTTAGTAGAAGCGGTTTGGTTGAGTGTTTATCAGAGAGTTTTGAGAATTAATTTATGACTAAGACCTCAAGACTCCAAGACCTTCAAGACTTCATGATGCAATATACCTCTGGGTGGATAATGGTTGAACGGCACCCTGGAGAAACCAGTGGTAGCCTAGGTGATGATGGAGAAGCGCCAGTATTCACGCGGAAAGGTCCACCCATGCATGAAGAGATGGATGGATACTTCAAGACCCGAGGCTTACCTGCATAGCCACAATCCATTATGGGCTCTAGCTTGGTTGGACATCGTGGCAAGTCTGGACGAGCGGTCCTAGCAGATGTAGAAGAACGGTAGGAATGGATGGGCACCGACAGTGGCTCAGAGGAAACCTTTTGAAGACCATGTTTTGATCATCCGGTTCTCAAAGACCATGTAGTATGAGGACTTCAACGGAGGCGATCAAATCTTGTGGGGAACGTATGCAAACCTCTGCAGAGTATCAAAACCTAATCGATTAGCCGTGTCCATGGTTACAGACAACTTGAGCCAAAGGAGCTGAAACTATTAGGAACTGTTAACACAAATAATATTAATGATGTGGGTATTATTGTTAACTTGGGTATGAGAAATGGTTGGTGGAACCTTCTCATTAAACAACCAACATTGTAGTAATAGTTTTGCTTTTGCCCCCTCTCTTGTTGTAGGTAAAATTTGCTTTACGCTCAACTTAAACTTATAGCCCCAACTCCCATATATGCATATAGTATAGATGATATTTTCACCCCTCTCTTTTGTGACTTGCCGGCATATTCAATGTGCTGACCTACACGGCTGCAACGTGCCATATTGCAAAGTACTTTTCCGACCAGGAGTGAGGACACGCTCTACGCTCAGTGATATGCCCTTGGAGTCGGATGAACTCACTGGCGTCTATGTCTTCCGCATTTAGTTTTATCTCATGAGTTGGCCTTCGGCCGAATTTACTGTAACAAAGACTATATATGAGATTCGATTAATAAAGCTGTGTGATTTCCCCTTGATATATACATTGATGTACTGCGTGTGTACCAGCATGATCATGGGATGGTACGGAAACACCAGAGACTTGACCGTTTCAGGTCGGGTCGCTACAGATATGGTATCAGAGCACACGCTGACCGTAGGACGTAACCTCTAGGATTGGAAAAGCCTTAGGAAGAAAACCATTTTTCTTATGTCTTTAAAATGTCTATTTTCTCATCTGCTCATTTCTGACTTCTCTCCGATTTCCAATATATTTTTAGATGGCCACCTTCACCCCAGTTCAAATGACGGAGTTTTGCCAGCCCGACGCAACAATGCCCTTCGGCAAAGAGATTGTGGAGCTCGTCAAGGACGTAAGGATTGCTCTGCCGACTATCACCGGGATCCCTACCATGGCTCTTCCGAGAGACACTGGCTACAAGATTGAAGTACACATCCCCGGAAGGACCTTTGGGAATCACATAGAGCTCATTGACTTCAAGTTGCTCCCGATTGGATTCTCGGGAGGAACATGGCGATTCACTGTGCACTCGGACGTATCAAGGAGGTCGACAGAGGCATTTCCACCGATCCAAACCTTGCCATGATCTCTCGCAGAGGTGCCAAGGGAGAAATCATAAGCATCGTGACTGTAGACTCCGTCCTTTCTTATATCCAGACGTTGGAGACACACATCAGGACCCTAGAGCTCCGCGTATGCAGAGACATGAAGAAGATCAAGCAGCTGATGATCCATGAACTTGGCCTTGAAGCTGATGCGCGAGAAGCCAACTACGAGCACGCGGATGAGGTGAAGGACTTCCTGGAGAGGATCAAGAAGCTGAAGACTCTCATTGGAAATCTGGAGGAGCAGCTGGACATGGGGGGAAACCTTCACCCGGAAGGCGACATGCCCCCTTGATCAGCAACGAGGATGACTATGAGGAGGGTACCACAGGAGGAGGACGCACCACCATGGACTTTTCAGGAGAACTTTAGTCAACACAGCCATGTATCTTTTATATTCTCGTTAAAGCGTAGGCCGATCTTTAGTTTTATCTGGAGACTCGTATCTCGATGTTTGAACCTTTGAGTTGAATAAATGAATGAGTGTTTGGTGTGATAATGTTTGTTGCATTGCATATGGGTAGTGAATTTTCTCTTCACACCCTTGTTCTATTCTAATTCTCATCACTCTGAAAAACACCAGATGCTTTCGAGACGTGACCCCAGCACCAACTTCCTGCCGAAGCTCACCCAACTCATCTTGCAGCAGAATGCCCGGATGTAGCTGTTGATCCAGAATCAAGCCAACAACAACAACAACTCTCCACCCCAGGCCGACAACCTCACATGTTTTTTGAGGCTGAATCCACCGACCTTCTCCAGCAGCACTAAGCCCATTGTGGCAGCTGACTGGCTCCGCAAGATGGAGAGGGAACTTATCACTGCGGGATGCACTAAAGCTGAGAAAGTGCGTTTTGCCGCACATCAACTTGAGGGGCCAGCAGCTTCATGGTGGGAGAACTACACCACCACGTACCCCATTGCCCGTGTGACTTGGGAGCAGTTAAAGCAGGCTTTCTGCACCGCTCATGTCTCAACTGGAGCCACGAGACTGAAGAAGCGTGACTTTCGCAATTTATGCCAGGGGAATCGCTCAGTGGACCAATATGTGAATGAATTCAGCATGTTGGCCCGTTATGCACCAGGAGATGTGGCTGATGATGCAGCCAAGCAGGAGAAATTCCTAGAGGGACTCAACGATGAGTTGAGCATATAGTTGATGGTGGCTACTTTCAACAACTACTAGGAGCTGGTAGACAAGGCCCTCATCTTGGAGGGGAAAGCAGCAGCAAATTGAGAACCGCAAGAGGAAATATGGACAGGGGAAGTCCAACTCTAGAGCCCAGCAGAAGCCCCGCTACTCCCCGTACTCAGGGAATACCGAATCACGGACCGGTAAGTATGGAGGACACACTCATGCCATGCATAACTATGGGGGATATAACCATGGAGGAAATGAGAATAATCGTCCCAACAACAACAACTTCAAGAACGGCAATGGAGGCAATGGAAACCAGCACCGCCCCGCTCCAGCTCAGAACGATCTGAGCCATATTACCTGCTTCAAGTGCCATAAGATGGGGCACTATGCCACCGAGTGTCCCAGAAAAAGCAGGGGAATGGAAGCGGCAACGGCAATGACAACTCATCAACGAAGAAGCCCATCCCTCTTCCTGTGCTCAGGTGAGGAGGTCTATGATCATCCCGAGACTGTGCTTGGTAAGTTTTTATTGAATTCATGTCCAATATTGCTACTTGTTTATTCGGGTGCAACTCATTCATTCATATCAAGGGTAGTTGTGGAAAAGTATGGTTTGCCCACTAGAACCCTTAGTCAACCAATTAAGGTTAGTTCCCCAAGAGGCATGATGACGGCAGGGATAGGATGCCACACATTGAACCTCAACATTGGAAACCATGTATTCCCCACCGACCTCATCGTCTTAGAGTCATAGGGATTGGATGTGATCCTAGGCATGGATTGGATGACCAAGTATGAAGGAAACATCAATTGTGCCCATAAGTCGATCTGTCTCACCACCCTGGAGCAAAAGAGGATTAAGTATGTATCCCGACACACACCAAAGAGTAATCGGGTGAATTCCCTCATAGGAGTTGTTCAGGAGGAAATGCCGATTGTACAAGACTTCCCAGATGTATTTCCGGAGGAATTGCCAGGCATGCCACCGGATAGATAGATTGAGTTCCTGATTGAATTATTGCCAGGGACAGCCCCAATATCCAAGAGACCCTATCGGATGCCCGCAAATGATTTAGAAGAAATCAAGAAGCAGATCAAGGAGTTATTGGACAAAGGGTATATTCACCCAAGTTCGTCGCCTTGGGGAGCCCAGTTCTCTTGGTAGAGAAGAAGGATACACTGGTACCATTACGTGCTATACAAACAGTTTTTAACCCCTTTCCATGACGTAGTTCCAAACCGTCACCTTGCATGTGTGGGCGATAGGGGGGGTCTTCCCACACGACACCGAATCATCGTCTGTGATGGTGCAAGCGCCTGCTGACAATTCGCGTAACGTAAACGTTTGCGAACTCGTAGCCTATCCCACACGCCACACTTTGACTTTATGTTTCTGATCAAGCACACATCCGAGGTGATGGCACAGATATATTCATGTGCGATAGTTATTCCGATCGCACACGCGAAACATATGTCAACCGTCTTCTTATCGTCCTACATTACACACGCACGCAGGTTTGGAACCGTTTGTGCTATTGATGGCAAGCACACACGGTTACGACGTGCAAACGCGTGTGTGACAGTGCGTGCATCCCACACGTGCAAAATATGCTACCGTGTGTTGTAAAGCTGATAATCACACACTCTATTCTTCAAACAATTGTGTGTGACATATGATACCATCGCACACGGTTTAATCGTTCTAACTATGTGCGATGTAATTTATTACTTAATAGCTTATTTTCGGTAATTTATTATTAGAATTGGAAATTTGAAAATTTTAATTATGAAAAGTGGATTTCACATCCATCAATACATATCCTAACTACAATGGTTCAACAGCCAATGCATAAATCAAAAGCTCAGTACATGTTTCATGGTTACATAGTTTGGTAGAAGATTAAATATGATGGACCACAATATATAGTACTAGAGGCGGTAAAGGTGAAGAGAGAATTGTAAATGCTTTTGGCTGTCGATGGTGTTGAAGAAGCGGAATACCCATAATGTGCCCTCCTCCATGCCAAAGGTGCGCACAACTTTTGTCCAACCCCTTGTGATGATCGCCCGTCTATCCTTCACCGCCTTCAGGAAGACTTCTAGACCATTATCATGGTAGCATGAATTATATACTATAACCTTTGTTGCCTCCACATCGGTCAGGTAGTTTGCTAGGTAATCTTGAGTAAATTCCTTCGGAAACCATTGAAAAGAGGCAACTTTCAGGTATTCATGTCTAATAGAGTAGCTTGTTCTGGGCTGGAAAAGAAGGCAACAAATTACTTACCATCCTAAAGTTCACTGATGTCTTGGATAAAGTATAAATAAAGAGTTTAATTCCCATCAGATGTCCCTTCTGCCTAACTTTTTTTCTTAGTTTCCTCACTTGATGCTTGTTCATGTTTATCTCATTGCCCCATATGCGAAGGGGGTCGAAGCGTGAGTCAGTACCGCTGACATATGTACCTACAAGCAACAAATAAATGTTAGAACCTAAGATGCCGTTGCACAAATGATGTAAAATATTATAAGAAAATGGCATGTTACTAACCTCGATGGTAAACAACAGCATCGCGCATAGTAGCCCTACATTAGCACATAGAAAGGCGTGTTAAATACAACAGGGTTAACATTCACCAAAAATAGCAAATGTTAATTAAACGACAGTATCTCCGATGATATTTTCATTGCAAGGAGTAGCACAGTAACAAAGGGATTGGTATTGGTGAACTTAAACTGGATGTGTTAACTTTAGAGTACACACAACCTAACATAGTCATTAAAACTTGTACCAGTGAAACAGAAATTGACACGGTTAAACATCAAGAGCCAGTTCATACTTGGTAAATCCCAAGGGGTAGTTGCTAGGGTACTTCAACTCGGCCAAAGCCCGCACAAAGTCGGTGGCTAGGTGTTCCTGCTGGTCGCAGGGTGGATTGGTACCGCTAACGTATGTACCTACAAGCAACAAGTAAATGTTAGAAGCTGAACTGCAACTGAACAAATGATGTAAAATAAGATATTGGGATGTGACTAACCTCGACGGTAAACAACATCATCGTGCATTTTGACACTGCATATGTACATGGAAAGGCATGTCAATTACAACAGGGTTAACATCCACCAAAAATATCTTCTTTGCAAAGAGTAGCACGGTACCTAATGGACAACATAATAAATGGATATAACTGTTCACTACAGCAGGCTTAACAGCAACCTAGCATAGGCATTGTAAGTTTGTAACTATTATTGGTGAAATTAAACTGGACAGTTCATACTTGAACAACGCAGTGCGCATAATTTAAATGAACAACGGACGTGTTAACTACAGAGTACAAACAACCTAACATGGCAATTTAAACATGTACCGTTCAAACATAAATTGACACGGTTAAACATTGCTATACTGGTATTCATAAAAATGAACTAGACAGTTCATACTTGGTAAGCCCCGAGGGGTAGTTGCTTGGGCATTTCATCTCGGCCAGAGCCCGCACCAAGTTGGCGGCGTCGGCGGCAAGGTGTTCCTCCGGGTCGGCATGCATAGCGTTCACCGCACCATCGACCGCCATGATCAGCTCCTCGACCTCCGCGTGATATGTGGTTGGGCTTACGCGGGGATGCTCGGCTATAGGTGGTGGGGATGAGGAGGCATGAGGATGGTTCGCAGGCTCCATCTGAGCAATCGGGTTGGGGCGGTGATGGAGATCGGAGGTTACCTCACTAGATCGACGAGCGAGACTGGGACAGAATGTAGATTTGGTTGAGCGGTGGCGGTGGTTTGGGCTGCAGTTAGAAGGGCGGGCGATGGGGATAGGGCGGAAATGTGATGGGTGGTGGAGTGGGAGGAATAACTTCTGAAATCGCGCGCCTATTGAAATTTTCGGGGCGAAACTCGAACCTTATGGGGGGGGGGAACACGCAACGCAGACGAAGCGCATCAAATACCCGTGTGCGAGAAGAGAGAAAATTGGTGATCCCGTGTCGGAAAAAATTGAAGTATTCTCTCTCTCTTGTGCCATCGGACATTTTGCAAACGGTTTGTTGTAAGGAAACATTTGCCTTTAAAGATGTATTATAAGCACAAAAGGCTCAGAAAATACACAAAAAGGACTAAATACGGTAAACCAGCCTGAAAAAATGTCAAATTTTGAACAGGGTGCATTCTAATGGGTGTGATGATCGTAGAAAATAAATCAAATTGGAAGGACCAAGGGAATATGGGTTCCCCTTCAAAACATGGCGACTTCGCTCCTCGAACCTTGAAACACCATTGGTGATGGTCCCGTATATGAAGAGTTTATCATGACATTATCCATACCTCCTCAAATATTTACCGCATCATATTGTGGTCATGCCTAGGCACCACACGAGGTAACATGTTTTTCAGGCATGTTTTCCATTTTTCTAGAGTTATAAAACAAATAAATGACACATCTATGGTTGCCTCTTGCCACGCATATCCTTTAAAATTCTATTAATTTTCTGTAAAATACATGAAAGGTTATTCAACGGCACAATTACAAATTTTTTTAGTCCTTTTTGAACACCATCTCGTTCGAACTTTGAATTATAAGCACAAAAAGCCCGGAAAATACACAAAAAGGACTAAATACGGTAAACCAACCTACAAAAATGTCAAATTTTGGACAAGGTGCATTCTAGTGGGTGTGATGATCATAGAAAATAAATCAAGTTGGAAGGACCAAGGGAATATGGGTTCCTCTTCAAAACATGGCGACTTCGCTCCCCGAACCATGAAACTCCATAGGTGATGGTCCGGTATATGAATAGTTTGTATCACGACATTATCCATACCTCCTCAAATATTTACCGCATCATATTGAGGTTATGCCTAGGCACCACACGAGGTAACATGTTTTTCAGGCATGTTTTCCATTTTTCTAGAGTTATAAAACAAATAAACCACACATCTGTGGTTGCCTCTTCCCACGCATATCCTTTAAAATTCTATTAATTTCCTGTAAAATACATGCAAAGTTATTCAACGGCACAGTTATGAATTTTTTAGTCCTTTTCGAACACCTTTTTCATGTACAGAACGTTCGAACTTTGAATTATAAGCACAAAAGGTCTAGAAAGTACACAAAAAGGACTAAATACGGTAAACCAGCCTGAAAAATGTCAAATATCGGACAGGGTGCATTCGAGTGGGTATGACGATCGTAGAAAATAATTCAAGTTCAAAAGGACCAAGGGAATACGGGTTTCCCTTCAAAACATGGCAATTTCGCTCCCCGAACCATGAAACTCCATAGGAGATTGTCCGGTATATGAAGAGTGTGTATCATGACATTATGCATACCTCCTCAAATATTTACAGCATCATAATGAGGTCATTCCTAGGCACCACACGAGGTAACATGTTTTTCAGGCATGTTTTCCATTTTTCTAGAGTTACAAAAAAAATAAACGACACATCTGTGGTTGCCTCTTCCCACACATATCCTTTAAAATTCTATTAATTTCTTGTAAAATACATGAACAATTATTCAGCGGCACAGTTACGAATTTTTGAGTCCTTTTCGAACACCTTTTCACGTACAGAACGTTTGAACTTCGAATTATAAGCACAAAAGGCCTAGAAAGTACACAAAAAGGACTAAATATTGTAAACCAGCCTAAAAAAATGTGAAATTTGGACGCGGTGCATTATAGTGGGTATGGTGATCGTAGAAAATAAATCAAGTTCAAAGGACAAAGGGAATATGGGTTTGCCTTCAAAAAATGGCGATGTCGCTCCCCGAACCACATGAAACTCCATAGGTGATGGTCCGGTATATGAAGAGTGTGTATCACGACATTATCCATACCTCGTCAAATATTTACAGCATCATATTGTGGTCATGCCTAGGCACCACACGAGGTAACATGTTTTTCAGGCATGTTTTCCATCTTTCTAGAGTTACAAAACAAATAAACGACACATCTGTGGTTGCCTCTTCCCACACATATCCTTTAAAATTCTACTAATTTCCTTTAAAATACATGAAAAGTTATTGAACGGCACAATTACGAATTTTTGAGTCTTTTTAAACACCTTTTCATGTAAAGAACGTTCAAACTTTGATGTATAAGCACAAAAGGCCTAGAAAGTACACAAAAAGGACTAAATACGATTAACCAGCCTGAAAAAATGTGAAATTTGGATGCGGTGCACTCTAGTGGGTATGGTGATCTTAGAAAATAAATCAAGTTTAAAGGACAAAGGGAATATGGGTTCCCCTTCAAAACATGGCGATTTCGCATCCCAAACCATGAAACTCCATAGGTGATGGTCCGATATACCTCCTCATATATCAAGACATTTTCCATACTTCCTCATATATTTACCGCATCATATTGAGGTCATGCCTGGGCACCACATGAGGTAACATTTTTTGAACACCTTTTCATGTACAAAATGTTTGAACTTGAATTATAAGCAGCAAATGCCTAGAAAAGTACACACAAAATACTAAATATGGTCAACGAGCCTGAAAGAATGCGAAATTTGGACACGGTGCATTCTAGTGGGTATGTTGATAGTAGAACAATAAAAATGGAGAAACGACCAAGGAAATATGGGTTTCCATTGAAACTTTGTGATTTGTTTGGGCAAAATGGAGAATGCCGTGTGCGTTCACCCCATTCTGCGTTGTGTTCTGATTGGCCAGTACCCCAGCCACACGGGTCGCGCATGCGCATGGTAGGATGCACCGCGAACGAACGGCAATCCACACTTCTCCCGTCACACCTGTATACTATAGTTGGGGTTTTGGTTCGTACATGCACAAAATTAAGCTACGAACACAAACTTTAATGGCATTAATCACACACGGTTCATGTTTACGAACCGTTTCCTATGCGGACCCTCTACCCCCTCTTCGTCCTCATTCGCATCATTGTATAGTTGCTCGTTCTCGACCTCAGCCCGCCCAAATTTTCGAGCTCGACGATGCCTGTCACAGCCGGCTGCCGTCGATGAACGCCACCGTAGTGTCCATCGTGCAAGCACAAATCAGGCATGAGCAATTCAATCGAGCATTTACATGATCAAATTGGTATAGTGCATAGTTGGTGGAGTAATTTACAAAACATTAGCTCGCAATTTTACATCAATATAATACATATGAACTGCGCGTGCACAAAAGTGCTACTGCCCCTAACGCCGACCGGACACGCTTCCATCGATATCGTGTCGTTCCTGGGCTCAGGAGGACAAGAGGTCGCCAAGTCAATGACCTACACCTTGATCGACCGAGGAAGGGCCAGCCTCGACATTGGTGATCACCGCTACTGCGTCGGACGTGGCTCTCACCAGGACTGCGGCGTCCGCCGGTAGGTACATCGTCTCGGCGGCCGACGAGACCCTGGCCATCGCCAATGTTGTAGCAAGGGCCGCAAGCCCTCCCCCGGCATCTAGAGCTGCGTCCTCCTCCATTTGGGACATAAGCCTGCGCCTCGTGCGGCGGCCACTAACGCAGTTGTCCTTGCGGCATCGAGGTTCCTGCTTCGCCGCCCGTACCATCCGACGCACTCTATGCCGAGCCCGCAGTATTGCCTGCTGGCGATCCCTAGTTCCTTTCAAGACAACCCTGGCTAACCCCTTTCCTTGCACATGTCGTGATTCCTGCCTCCTCTTACCATAGTCGGGAGAGGTAGCGGCATGGCCATTGATCCTGAAGCCGACCATCGCACCGACAGCCTCGATTCTGCCGTCGCCCAATTCCATCCTGTCGTCGGCCATTGGGGGTTTGATGGTGTGTATGGCAACTAGCCAGGGGATCATTGAGTCGCCGCAGCTGGCCATCGCTGTGGTTATTTATAGCTAGCTGCTGGCAAGGGGGTTGGGGATTTTATAATTTACCGCTGTGGCTGGTGCTTTCTCTTGCGCGGGAAGCATTTTCACAGTTTTTGAGTTCCTTGCGGTGCACACATAATCGCACACAGAACACATATAGCAACCGTCTGCAATCGTGTATAGGGTCATAAATCAATATCACCACTCTTTGATCTCAATTGTATCTTTCCCCTCTTGCACCTCCCAAATCTGGCCTTCTTCTCCCCCACTGTCCTCGCCTCCACAAAATCCTCAACATTAAACATGTCATCCGCGCGGAGGAGCCCGCGGCGGAGGAGCACGCGGTTGAGGCAGATCTTATGCGCAGAGGAGCCCGCGGCGACGGCGGCGGTAGGCGCTGGTGAGGGCCCCGAGGCCTTGGTGGCGGTGGCGGTAGGCGTTGCTAAGGGCCCGGAGGACTTGGCGGCAGTACGCGCTGCTGAGGCTCCAGAGACCTGGGCGGTACGCGCTGCTAAGGGTCCGGAGGCCTTGGCGGCAAGAGCGGAAAATCTGAAGGTTACATCAGATCGGTTGCGGGCAAGCACGGTCCTGTACGTGGAACACGTGGCTGTGGCCTTCGAAAGGGCATCATGCGTCGATGAGTTTGTCGTTGCCTTGGCGGCTTGCGTGGATTTGGCCTCGGTAAGGGCAGCAGCCTCCTTAGAGTCCGCTACCGCTCTAGCACAACGCGCAGCTCTTGGCTTTCGTGTTTATGATCGCTTTGAATATCTCCGTCGTCGGAGGGCCGTACGCACGCCTTCGGCCGTGGATGGGATTTTCCACGAAACCGGAGCTACTATGATGAAGCAGGAGCAGAGGAAAGGCCGGGCCTATGAAGCGTTCAAGAACACGGTCATCGCCGACCCGAAAGTGGATCCTTCTTCCATAGAGAGGATGTTGCATGAGTGTAGACAATATTTTGACATTGGCGAACCAACAGGCCAGCCCCACAACAACGCCGATGACTAGCTGTTTCTATTTTGCTATTTTCTGAACCTTGCTCATATGTAATGTCGCTATTATGTTGTTTTGTCGATTATGTAGTAGTGCGAATGATAATTTGTGTTATCACTTTCTGAATGAGGTGCTTATTACCAGGAATCGTCTATGTTATTTTCTGTCTTTCCACAAAATTTAGATTACTGACCTGTTTGCTGGGCATCAGCATCTCACACATCTTCTTACTCCCAATTGTTTGTGTTATTTCAGCTCGCACATTTCATCCAATCACACGGTATGCCGTATGTCGCACGCATCTATATCTGTGCAACCATTTGGGTTATTTTGTCTCATCGCAAATAGTTAACCCGAGTGACCTGTAGACATCATAGATGTTGTGTTGCCAGAGCAAATCACAGTACACACGGACAAAACTACAAAACCTGTCAGTGATGATTTCATCAATCGCTGACAAATTGTATACCAGCAACCGTTTCCCCACAACACACACAGGTTATTAACACCAATCGTTCGTGTTATTTGTTGTATTCGCACGCGAATCCGATTACTCACCTGTTTGCCCTCTATCGCAAACATCTTGTTATGCCGAATCGTTTGTGTTCTGCTATGTCATCGCACACAAGTTATGGTAGTGAACTGTGTGTCCTATATCGCACACATCTTGTTATGCCGAATCGTTTGTGTTCTGCTATATTATCGTACACAATTTATGGTAGTGAACTGTGTGCCCTATATCACACACATCTTGGTAGGCCGAATCGTTTGTGTTCTCTTATATCATCGCACATAGTTTATGTCAGTGAACTCTGTGCCCTCTATCGCACACATCTGGATCTGTGTAACCGTTCATGTTATCTTCGCTAATCACAAACGGTTCATAAGAACAAACTGTGTGCCATAGATCGCACATGCAAATATTTTTTGAATCGTATTTGATGGATCCTCCATCGCACACAGTTCATGTCATTGGCGGCAGATCTTGCACTATACCGTTTGCGATTCATGAATCGCACATAGTTTTGTCGAAGGGTCTCTAATTGTAGTGTCGCGTTAGCAGCATCCTGTAGTAGTGATAAAACCTTGAGAATGGTAGTTGATTATCGTGCACTGAACGAGGTGACTATCAAGAACAAGTACCCTCTGTCGATGATTAATGACTTGTTTGATCAACTAGTGGGAGCCAGAGTGTTCTCCAAGATCGATCTTCGATCAGGGTATCATCAGTTGAAAATTCGTGAACAGGATATACCCAAAACAGCCTTCACACCAAGGTATGCCCTATATGAGTATACAATCATGTCCTTTGGTTTGACTAATGCTCCTGCCAATTTTATGAGTATGATGAACAAGGTATTTATGGAATATCTGGACAAGTTTTTCGTGGTGTTCATTGATGTTATATCGATATTCTCCAAGAGCGAGGAAGAACACAAGGAACACTTGCGTTTAGCTCTGGAGAAGCTCAGAGAGCATCAGTTATATGTCAAGTTCAGCAAATGTGAATTTTGGTTGAAGGAAGTCATATTTCTCGAACACATTATTTCAGGAGATGGAATAGCAGTGGACCCCGCTAAGGTTGCAGCAATCACCGAGTGGAAGTCAGCCACCTCAGTTAAGGAGATCTGAAGTTTTCTCAGACTTGCCGGATATTACCGGAGGTTTATCGAGAATTGCCAAGCCCATGACGGAGTTATTGAAGAAAGAGTCCAAGTATATTTGGACTGTGGAATGTGAAGCCAGTTTTCAGGAGTTGAAGAAACGTTTGGTTACATCCCCAGTGTTGATTTTGCCGAACATTCGGAAGGACTTCCAGGTCTATTGTGACGCTTCACGTCTGGGACTTGGAGGAGTACTCATGCAAGAGGGAAAAGTTGTAGCCTATCCATACAGACAGCTATGACCTCATGAATTGAACTATGCCACACATGATTTGGAGTCAGCATCCGTAGTGCACGCACTCAAGACCTGGAGATATTTCCTTATCGGAAATAGTTGTGATATTTACACGGATCACAAGAGCCTGAAGTATGTCTTCATGCAGAAGGAGTTGAACCTCAGACATAGGAGATGGCTAGAGTTGATCAAGGACTATGACATGACATTGCATTATCATCCAGGGAAGGCAAATGTTGTAGCAGATGCCTTGAGCCATAAGATTTATGTGAACACACTCATAGCGGGAGGATTACCCCAGGAGTTAGCCAACGATCTCAGAGAGCTCAAATTGGAGATAGTTTCAAGAGGATATGTTGCCACACTGGAGATTCAGTCCACTTTGACCAGAAGAATCCGTGAAGCCCAGAAGTCGGACAAGGAAATAGCTGAGATAAAGCAAAGAATGAAGGATGGGAAACCTAAAGGCTTTCGTGAGGATGAACATGGAACTATATGGTTTGAGGATCGCATCTATGTGCCCAATGACCCAGAACTCAGGAAGTTGATACTTCAAGAAGCCCATGATTCACTGTACTCGATGCACCTAGGCAACACCAAGATGTATCTGGACTTGAAGGAAAGTTTCTGGTGGACAGGTATTAAGAAGGATATTGCCGAGCATGTTGTTGTATGCGATGTTTGTCAGCGGGTAAAGGCAGAACATCGGAAGCCAGCTGGGTTACTTCAACCTTTGCCGATACCCGAGTGGAAATGGGAGAAGATTGGTATGGACTTCATCACAGGATTACCCAGGACCTGTTGAGGTTATGATTCCATCTGGGTAGTGGTCGATCGCTTGACCAAGGTAGCTCACTTCTTTCCAGTGAATACCACCTATACCAACGCTAAGTTAGCCAAGATATATATGTCCACGATCGTATGTTTGCATGGAGTTCCAAGGAGTATCATGTCAGATAGAGGAACACAATTTACCTCAAAGTTTTGGCATCAGTTACATGAAACTTTGGGAACGAGACTGGAGTTCAGTACAACTTTTCATCCGCAGAGAGATGGACAAACCGAGAGAGTCAACCAGATTCTGGAGGACATGTTGAGAGCTTGTGCGCTAGACTATGGGTCTAGCTGGGACGATAACCTGACTTATGCAGAGTTCTCATACAACAACAGTTATCAGACCAGTCTGAAGATAGCCCCTTTCGAAGCTCTATACAGAAGGAGGTGCGGAACAACATTGATGTGGGATGGTGTTGGGGACCGAAAACTATTTGGTCCCGATCTTATCCAAGATTCTGAGGAGAAAGTCAAGCTGATTGGTGACCGACTTAAGATAGCCCAGTCTAGGAAGAAGAGCTATGCTGATAGCAAACGCAAGTAGGTAACATACGAAGTGGGAGACCGAGCATATCTCTGTGTGTCCCCACATCGAGGAATCAAGAGGTTTGGTGTTAAAGGAAAGTTAGCACCCAGATTCATAGGCCCCTACAAAGTTCTTGAACTTAGAGGTGAAGTTGCATACAAGCTGGAATTGCCGGAAGGATTGTCCGGAGTCCATGATGTCTTCCATGTTTCCCAGTTGAAGAAATGCCATGCTGAGATGGCTAATATTCCATTGAGAGACACAGTGCCCCTAGAGGCCATACAGCTTGACAGTGATCTCATTTATGAGGAGAAGCCCATCAGAATCCTCGAGACTACCAAGAGAGTTACTCGCAGCAAGATCATCAAGTTTTGCAAGGTTCTCTGGAGTCACCACACTCGGGAAGAAGCCACCTGGGAACGAAAAGAAGACCTTTGTCGAGACCACCCGCACCTATTTTCTAACAAATCCGAATCTCGAGGGCGAGATTCTCCTTAAGGTGGGTAGGTTTGTAACATCCCAAATTTTCAATTTGGAATGTTTTACAATTATAGTTAAGCATATAAGCATTTTGTTTGAAATGAATGTGGCAATTGTATTTTTTTCATTTTAATTTTGATTTCATTTGAATTGACATTTGATATTTATTCAGAAATCCCTGACAAAGATACCTTAACCAAAAAGTATGACAGGAGGTAACATGACACCCCAAAAGTCAGAAGAAAATAGTGCCAATTTATTTGAAAGACAAATTTGGATTTATTTCAATTTTTTTAAAATAATTTTTTATAAAGTTTTTATTTTGCGTCTATAAAAATGACCATGTTATAGGATTTATTTTTATAATCGTTTTGGTATATAATAACCTATACTTTTTATTAATATATATATTTTTTCTTTTTATGTCGTTTTAAAAAAAACATCCGCTCGCTAAGCCAGGCTAGGCCACGGCCCAGCAAGCTAACGCCCCATCCCACCAGGTGCGCACGAGGGCAGCTGCCCTAACGAGGCTAAGAGCCAGCGCTCGCTCCCAGCCAGGCCGCCACCACCAATCCTGATTCGATCTCTCTCTCCCTCGTATCTCTCTCTCTCATACCGACACTTGGGACCCATACGTTCTTCTTCTCCCTCACGAAAGAAAACACAGAGGAAACATGCCATGCCGCCCGAGTCCGTGATCCCCGGGATTCGATCTTCAAGCCTTCCCCTTGCCTACATTTTGTTTTCTATAAATACACAAGACCGTCCTCGGCCGATTCCCCTAAACCTCAACGCCCAAGACCACCCACGTCAACCGTAGTTGTCGTTTGGATCCCGCCGTGTCCGAGTCAGTTCACGGACGATTCCGACACCGGTGAGCAACGTCAAGGCTCCTCTTTTCTCCGTACGCTATTCCCCGCCGTCGCAAATCCTTTTGACATATTCTTTTTACCCAGATCGTACTGGAGCCTCGCCCAACATCGTCGGAGCACCGCGGAGCACCGAAGCTTGGCAAGCTCGCTCGGCACCCCCTGGTCATCACCTCGCTTCACCACCAACGAAAACCGGACGCCCTCGACCTCACGCATCTCCTGTACATCGTCGCCGTCGACCAAGATCACCAGAGCCGCCGCCCCCACCGACCTCTTCTTCACTGTTCCCGTCGTCGACCTCTTTGTAAGAACGAGCGCTCTCCCTGTTCGCTAGTATTTCTTTTTCTGTAGATCGAAACGTTCGGTTTTTTTAGATCGGTTTTGTTCGGTTAGTCCGGTTTAGATCCAACCAACCAATCAGTTTTTTTTACTTAAGCCGCTAGCGTCGAAACCCTTAAATAGCCGCCGTTCACTTCCTTGACTCGCAGCAAACGCCTCCGAGCCAACTGTATCGTGCGATGTGTCACCCGTGCGCAAAGTAATGTTTTCAGGAAAATCCCGTTTTCAGATTTAGATGCGTTTTTTTTGTATCTTTAGTTTTACAACTCCGTTTTTAGTGATTCTTTTTGCTACGGATTCACAAACATCCCATCTTTTCAGAGGAACCAACGAAAAATAATTTTATACCTTTTAAATTGCGAGTTCAAACAGATTTGTATAAATAACTATTTTAGGTATATCTTTTATTTAAAAATTGGTTTTTGAGTGTTTCTTATTGCTACTGATTTTTCTATATGTTATACCTAACCAGAGGACTAATAAAAATATTAGTTTTTATAAATTTTTGATCTGGGCAGATTCAAGGTCTATTTTAATTAGGCCATAACTTTTGTTTTATAAAACATTTTTAATCGATTCTTTTTGCATAAAAATTTGTAGTAAATTTTCTTCCTGTTTTTATAATTAAACTATAATTTTCTTTCTGTTAAAAAATATTATATGCAGAAAACTATTTATAGTTTGTTCTACTTTAGTAAAGCTTTGCAATTGAGTTTTCGTGATTTCTTTGGTTGCCTTTATTTTCCTTCTTCGTTTGTGTTATTGATTGTTTTGTTATACGTTTTACTTGCTGTCATCTATTGCTTGTGAATATGTTATGCTTATTGTGTGAATTGTTTGTTTCGTTAGATCATCCGGAGTGCGAGGCTTGCTACTTAGAGTCACTTGAGTTCGAAGATCGTCAGCAAGGCAAGTTCACATTGATCATGTTTTACCTATGGTTTTATTGCATTAGTTCAACCTTCTCCACCATTGCATGCAAAGTAGGTACTTGGAAACTTGGTTCTTGAAGTAGTATCGTGTGGTAGGCACCCCACAAACCCTTATCACTTTGGCCCCGGGAAACGTTATTTTAATATGCTATGCTTTTAGTAGGCGGGGTTTGGTTGAGTGTTTATCATGACAATTGTGAGAATTAATTTATGACTAAGACCTCAAGACTCCAAGACTTTCAAGACTTCATGATGCAATATACCTCTGGGTGGATAATGGTTGAACGGCACCCTGGAGAAGCCAGTGGTAGTCTAGGTGATGCTGGAGAAGCGTCAGTATTCACGTGGAAAGGTCCACCCAGGCACGAAGAGATGGATGGATACTTCAAGACCCGCGGCTTACCTCCACAGCCACAAGCGATTATGGGCTTTGGCTTGGTTGGACATCGTAGCGACTCTGGATGGGCGGTGCTAGCAGATGTAGAAGAACGGTAGGGATGGATGGGCACCGACAGTGGCTCAGAGGAACCCTTTGGAAGACCATGTTTTGATCATCTGGTTCTCAAACACCCTATAGTGCGAAGACTTCAACGGAGGCGATCAAATCTTGTGGGGAATGTGTGCAAAACTCTACAGAGTATCAAAACCTAATCAATTAGCCGTGTCAACGGTTACAGACAACTTGAGCCAAAGGAACTGAAACTATCAGGAACTCTCAACACAAACAATATTAATGATGTGGGTATTATTGTTAACTTTGGTATGAGAAATGGTTGGTGGAACCTTCTCATTAAACAACCAACATTGTAGTAATAATTTTGCTTTTGCCCCGTCTCTTGTTGTAGGAAAAATTTGCTTTACGCTAAACTTAAACTTGCAGCACCACCTGCCATATATGCATATAGTATAGATGATATTTTCACCCCTCTCTTTTGTGACTTGCCGGCATATTCAATATGCTGACCTACACAGCTGCAACGTGTCATGTTGCAGAGTACTTTTCCGACCAGGAGTGAGGACACGCTCTACGCTCGGTGATATGCCCTTGTAGTCGGATGGACTCGCTGGCATCTATGTCTTCCACATTTAGTTTTATCTCATGAGTTGGCCTTCGGCCGAATTTATTGTAATAAAGACTCTATATGAGATTCGATTAATAAAGCTGTGTGATTTCCCTTTGATATATACATTGATCTACTGCGTGTGTACCAGCATGATCTTGGGATGGTAAGGAAACACCAGAGACTTGACCGTTTCAGGTCGGGTCGCTACAGCCTGGAGGCGGTAGTGTGTAAGGGAAACGAGGCAATCAGACTATTTGGCTTTAGTACTTTCACTTAACCATAGGAGCTTTACTGCGGGGGCTAGTGACTAGCCCCCAGTATTTGGTGATGTTCGGGTATGCTGAGGTTGAAACCATTATCATATGGTCTGTGCGAATACAGGCCCTTCCTATAACACGGCCTAACCTCCATCGATTTTTAGTTTAACACTTGTCACCGGATCGCCGACCAGTTCGCGCTCATTATGACAATCAACTTTTGGCTTTATCCACTTAGGTGCTTAACCAGGCTAGCTTGAAGTAAAATCACAGTGGTGCTCTCTTTTCCTTCCTAGCCGAACATGCGAAACGTAGGAGGGAAAACACAAGAGTCAGGCAACCTAACTTTTGACCCACGACATAATTCGGAACCGATTCATATAGGGCAATATCTGTGATGCCGAGCACATAGGATAGTGCTGGTATGATGCTTTGGGAAAGTTTTATAGTCGAGCCCCCAGTCTATTAGCCGGTCACATATAGGAAAAATATGTACCGAATTAGTTTGTTTCGTCATTGGAGAGCAAAAAAAGGGTTATGCAATGTAAATGACTACAATGGGACCTAAAAAATGGTCTTTATTTTTGATAAGCTCGTGACGTCTAACCATACAATTCGAACTGCCGAAGCAACTATTACAGATACTTTTATTTATAAATAGACTTTTACAGAGAAAAGGTTTACACAAGGCCTTTTATGAGTGGTTTGACACCCCTACTGTGCCCTGCTACACGTCGGCGCCTTTACTCTGGAGGGGCTTGCTCCTTTGGAGGAGATGGTAATCGGCGGACAGACCTTTGACATCCCTGTTGTGCCCTGCTGCACATCTGCGCCTTTGCTCTGGAGGTGTTTCCACCTTGAGAGGCCGCCGTAATGTGTTAGCTTGATGCTGGGTAGGTCCTATATGGACCTACTTTTTGTCCGAAAACGTGTTTGACGTTAGCTCGGTCTAGCCGAACACTTGGTTTTTGGATAGTAGGTCCCCGCAGCTGCCAATGGTATTTTGAGTGCGAAGTTGTGACTCCGAGGTACGTACCTTGCGACTGTCGGGGCTATGCTGTGGGGAGGGTATTCCTATTTATGTGGAGTGTGGGAAGACTCTGGGAGCTGAGATACGGCTCAGGCTCGTTTGCTAGCCTCTCGTGCCTTGATGGCGAATTGTGGCTTTGGCGTCGTATTGCCGACCTGGACTTCGTCTGCCAGAGCTATTGTGTGTTCCACAGTTTGGAGTGAGTACTCCGTGTTGCCACTAACCGTGATGACACCCTTGGGTCCGGGCATGTTGGGCTTCACATATGCATAATGGGGGATGGCGTTAAAGCGAGCGAACGTTGTACGGCCGAGAAGTGCGTGATAGCCGCTGCAGAAAGGGGCGATGTCCAAGATCAAGTCTTCGCTGAAGAAGTTATCGGGAGAGATGAACACTACCTCCAGAGTCACGGTACCCTAGTAGCGGGCTTCGACGCTTGGGATTACGCCTTTAAATGTGGTGTTGCTGGGTGTGATCCTTGAAGGATCAATACCCAGTTTTCTCACTATATCTGAGTAAATCAGATTGAGGCCGATGCCTCCGTCCATGCGGGCTCTATAGTGAGGTGGTACCCATCGATTATGGGGTCAAGTACCATGGCCGCCGATCCTCCATGACGAATACTGGTCGGGTGGTCCCTACGATTAAAGTTGATCGGGCATGCCAACCATGGGTTGAATTTCGGAGCTACGGGTTCTACGACATAGACTTCCTGAAGCGCACGTTTCCTCTCCTTGTTTGGTATATGTGTGGCGTCGATCATGTTCGCAGTTTTTACCTCAGGAGGGAATTGCTTATGGCCACCATTGTTCGGCCCACGAGGATCGTCATCGTCCTCGCTACGGGGGTGCTTGCCTAGTTCCTCGGCTGTGATTTTGCTGGCTTGCTTGATCACCCAATAGTGACGGCTGGTGTGGTTGGCTGGCTTGTCTTGGTTGCCGTGGATTTGACAGGGCCTATCCAGGATTTCGTCCAGCGTGGTGGGCCCATCCCGGCTCCCTTTGGAGGGCTTCTTCCCCGGTCTTGATTTTGAGTTGCTGAATCCGGCATTTACTCTCGTATCCTCGGCATCGCCGTTGCTGGGTCGGCGCTTGTTCTTGTTGTGTCGTGGTTTCCCGTTTCCATCCCAAACTTCGTAGGTGTCTAGGTCTTCGGGATTATGATTTTGACGGGCTAGCCAACTGTCCTCACCCGCGCAAAAGTGGGTCATGAGTGAGGTGAGGGCTGACATTGTTCTTTGGCCTTTCTTGGTTGAGCTGACGAGCTAGCCATTCGTCCCGGATGTTGTGTCTGAAAGAGGCTATTGCCATGGCGTTCGGATAGTCAACGATTTGGTTCTTCTTGGTCAAGAACCGATTCCAAAATTGTCGGGCCGACTCTACGGGCTTTTGAACAACATGGCTCAAATCGTCGGAGTCCGGAGGCCGGACATAGGTGCCTTGAAAGTTATCTCGGAAAGCATCCTCGAGCTCTTCCCAGCTCGCAATTGAGTTTTCGGGGAGACTATTTAGCAGTGCCAAGCTGGTCCTTTAAGCTTTAAAGGCAAGTATTTTATGGCGTGGAGATCATCTCCTCGAGTCATATGAATGTGGAGAAGGAAATCTTCAATCCATACGGCTGGGTCTGTTGTCCCGTCGTATTATTCGATGTTTACGGGTTTAAACCCTTTGGTGAATTGATGCTGCATCACCTCATCTGTGAAGTACATTGGGTGAGCAGCGCCCCTGACCCGAGCTACATCACGCCGGAGATCGTCTCTCATTCGGGCCTAGTGTTGTTCCTAAACTCTCTCATTTCAGTCGAGGAAAGCTTGGTATTCGTCACGTCTGGCGAGAGTGTACCCTCTACATCCATAGATGGATCTTGTATGGCCCGTTCTAGCATCCAAGTCGTGGGGTAGGTCATATGGGTCTTTAGGCCATGCTGTATCTTTTCCTCTCCTGCCGAGAAGCGCAGGTGGATCTTCGGCTTCTCTAGTCGTCCTGTCCTGTCCTCGAGTGGGGCGGTCTGGCTGGTTTCCTTGAGTATGTTTGGGGGGTGCGGGCTCAAGGTCCTAGTAGTCGAATTGCGGCTGCAAACGTCGGCGTGGGTTGCTTTTGGTTTGATCCGGTCGTTCCTTGTCGTAGCCTTCTTCGGCTGCTAGGACTTTCATCCATCTGTCGTTGAGGGTATCTTGTTCGTCTTTTATCTGTTGCTGCTTCTTCTTCAGGCTTCAAGCAGTGGCTATGAGTTGCCGCTTAAACCGTTCTTGATCCAATGTATCCTCAGGAACAATAAAATCATCAGCTCCGAGATTAACTTCCTCGTCGACGACGAGGAAGATAATTGTTGTCCTCAGAGTCATTGGGGTCCTCGAGTTTGTCTCGATCCTCGTGTCCCTCCGAGTACTCAAGGTGCTTTTTAGGGGAAATTGGATCCCTGAGGTTTTCCATATTGTCTTGGGTATCGTTTTCTCCGATGCCTGTGTTGCTTTCCTTATCCTTGCGCGCCTTGGTTCATTTGCCCTGGCGTCGGCGTTTGGATGGCTCCTCGCCGGGCTTGTCAATATTCTCTTTGGGGGAGCCGTCGCCCTTATTGCCAGGCGTGTCCACCATATAGACATCGTAGGTGGAGGTGGCTGTCCACCGCCTGGTGGTGGGAGTGGTAGTGTCGTCAACGCCTTCATCTACGTCCTCGGCCTCCTCGGAGGCGTAGTCGAGCATGTCGGTTAAATCCTGAATAGTGGCTACTAAGTGGGTGGTGGGTGGGTTGTAAAATTCCAACCTTACATGTGCCACCAGTCTACCCCTATATGGGAAGGGGCCTTGTTGATTACTTTGGTTGATGCTAGCATAGAGCCCGCATTACTAGTGGTGGGAGTGACGCGGTCAGTCTCGATACGAGGTCATGCCAGGTAGAGCGACCATGGGCGGTTTTTATAGACACCGGGCAAGCCGTTGCGTCCCTTCTAGGATGGTACTATGTTGAGCAAGGCTCGTGTTAGTACACCATGAAGATGTTGGCAAATGAGTGGACTCTTTGTTTAGTATCATCAAGGGAAAGACATCGTTCAGGTGCTTCCCTCGGGTACCTAAGGTACCGTGAGTCGTGGATGACACGAAAGTTCCCTGAGTCTTTTGGGTAAGGCGTGCAACCTCTGCAGAGTGTAAAACTATTCGAATACCCATGTCCACGGTCATGGACAGTTGGTGGTCCTGCTTAAACAACTTCCACATGTTTTCTTAAAACATGGCTTGTGTGTGACAAAGAGATACTTGAGCAAAGTCGAATGACTTGATGAAATGAATGAACATGTGATGTTCAAATCCTGCTTATATTGATATCTGTAACCTGTTCATATGGATATCTGCAACCTCTTGATGCATAATCTTCATAAATGGTAGGACATGATGTTGCACTCAAAACTAGCTTTCTGCAAAACTACCTGCTTAGGGTTAAACCATGCATGAATATCTTGTTCAAAACATGGATTGCTTGCGAGTACTTTCAAAGTACTCATTGGCTTGCCACTGGTTATTTTATTGGCCAAGCATGAAAGAATAGGATATAATGAAGAGTACCTTGGTGACGAACATGCGAGCTATGACGCTTCCCAGTCAGAATGCATGTAGGGTTAAGGCAGATGGCGTGGGTCCACGCTATTGTTGAAGATTTTCGCTATGAGTTTATGAAGACTTGGCCATAAAGGCCATATTTTAGTAAAACGGTATGTACTGGATGTAAATCTCATGTTATTCAGTTTCTGTGTGTTCAGTGAGCATTGATCTCTGGGATCACTGTACACGTGCATTTGGTGATCACGACTTATGAGTCGGGGTCCCCACATTAGGCGTAGTACGCAAGCCCTATAGTACATAGTCGAGCTCCTCCACCCATTTTCAATTGGACTCCTTCAAGGAACGAACCAAGCGTGGCTTGATGCCTCTAAAGACAAAGCCGTTGGCACGTGCAACTTGCCCATTGGTTTGGGGGTGATAAACGGAGGCGTAGTCGAGCTTGATGCCCAACTTCTCACACCACGCTTCTACTTCTTTGGCGGTAAAATTGGAACCGTTGTCTGTAAATATCCAATGGGGGATGCCATATCGGTGCACCATGCCGGAAATGAAATCTATGACGTGGGCGGCCTCGGCAGTTGGAATTGGTTTAGCCTCGATCCACTTGGTAAACTTGTCTACCATGAAAAGTAAATATTTCTTTCGGTGAGAGCCCCCCTTGAGGGGGCCGACCATATCGAGCACCCAGACCAAAAAATGCCAGGTGATCGGGATCGTCTGGAGGGCTATGGCCTTCCTATGGCTTCAGTTTCCATAAACCTAACATCCCTTGCAACGTCGACCAGAGTTTTTACGCCCTCCTTGGCGGTAGGAGAATAAAATCTAGCTCGGAAAACCTGACTGATGGTAGAACGAGCTGCTACATGATGGCCAGCCATACCGGAGTGGACTTCGACAAGGAGCTTACGTCCGTCTTCCTCGATTATACACCTCTGGAGGACACCGGTGACGCTTCGTTTATACAACTCGTCCTCGTGAACTGGATATGTCTTGGATCAGCGAATTATCCTTCGTGCCTCGGCCTGGTCATCGGGTAACTCATTATGGACCAAGTATTTGAGAAAAGGATTGATCCATGGCACGATTACTGCCATGATTTCATGAGCCGAGGTTGCTTCTTCAAGAGATGAACCTCCTATTATTCCATTGTCATCATGGGCAGCTAGAGAGTTAAACTTTCCGGAGTCCTGGGTGTTTGTGCCATTGTGTCCATCTTGCGAGACCATGGACGACTTGAAAAGCCGTTCCAGAAACGTTTTTTCGAGAATCAGGTCGCGCTTGGTGCCATTATTGCAAGGGTGTCGGTGGCTTGATTGCTATCCAGTGGGATGTGATGGAATTCTAGGCCCTCGAAGCAGGATGATATTGCTAAGATGACATTTCCGTATGCAGTCATCGTTGGGTGCTTTGCGTCGAACTCGCCGATTATTTGGGAAATGGCGAGATTGGAGTCACCCATGGACGCTTTTTATCCGAATCCCGTGCAGCAGAGCCTCATATTCAACTACATTATTGGAATCAGTATACTTGATTTACCAGACATACCGTATATTGTCACCAGTGGGTGAGGTCAGAACGACCCCGGATCCTAGCCCTACCAACATTTTAGAGCCGTCAAAGTACATTGTCCAATGTGAGTATGTATTGTACTCTCGAGGGAGTTCGGCTTCTCTCCATTCGGCCATGAAATCTGCCAGTACCTGAGATTTAATAGCTCGTCGTGGGCGGAAGATTGTTTCGAAAGGGAGGAGCTCTATTGCTCACTTAGCGATGCACCCAGTGACATCTCTCTTGTTCATTATGTCCCCTAAAGGAACTTCGGATGCCACGGTAGTGGAGCAATCTTGAAAGTAGTGTTGCAACTTTTGGGATGCTATAAAGACCGAATAGGCAATCTTATGGTAATGTGGCACTACTGCAGAATAGTCTAAAGACGACACATCAATCAGATGCCCTTCACCCAAAATGTGTGCGATCGAGCCAACACAAACGGTATAATTATAGCTCTATCGCAAATAAAGAAAACTGTGTGCAATGACTGTTCCATTAGGCATGTTTGAGATTAGACTAGCGTGTGTGATGCAGGGCATACAGTTGGTGCTTATGAAATGTTTGCGATTAGACAAGATAACACAAACGTGTCTCAAAATACATATTTGTGCGAAGTACGACATACAGTTCATTCGGACAAACTGTTTGCGTTGATCGAGCTAGAACACGAACGAGTTACCAAAACAAGGTGTGTGATACCAGGCAAACAGTTCATTCATCAGAATTGTGTGGGAAGACCAATAATAACCCAAATGATTCATACTGACAAGCTATGTGTGTTGTGGGTAGACGGTTGCTGCCAAACAATTGTCAGCGATGGATGAAATCATTATCGACTCTACATTGGGAAGTGTCGTTTACCTGTATTAATATTGTAGACGTTTTATTATTATCACCCGTCTGCCTGCGTATCACCACATCCTCCTTTCTCACGTCTTCTCACCGCATTGCCGCTTGAGGATTACAGTGCAAGCTTGGGCACCGCTTTTGTCCACGCGTTGGCTCGATAAGCCAGTTCCCGCGCACAACCGCGCAGATCCCCGCGCACAAAACCATGCTACGGCTCTAGCTTCCCGCCCGGCTCGGCGAAATCTCCAAATCCCCAATTCTTGCCGGCCTGCTCTATAAACTCTTACGGCCGGCGACTCCACATTGCCTTCATCCCCTCCCTCCCCGTAGCTTGTCTAGTTTGCTTCTCCCCCAATCGCCAATGGCACCAGCCGTTTGTTGTCGCTCAGCCACTCCGGCAGAGGACAACTCCAACTGGTAGGCTTCACCGCGTCGGCACTGTAGTCCTCTGAAGCGTGTAGTGCACGTGGCATCCTTGGTGGGTGTGCGCATGCCACCAACTACACGCTCCACCACCGCTGCCCGAAGGAAGCTGCTGCCGTTGGCCGCCACCACACCGTCGTCCGTTATGGCCATGACCCCGCCGACAGGCGGCGGGGTCATCACTCGCTCCTCCACCGCGACCCGAATGCGGGAGGCGGAGGCCGCCAAAGGCCCGCCACCGGGCTTCTGCGTCGCAACTCTTGCGCGCTACATCTACTTCCTAGAGAAGATGTGGAGCACCAGGTCGCGCATGCGAAGAAGCTCACCAATGTCGTGGCCGCAGGAGAAGCCACAACGGTGACGCAGAATGCAAAGATCTATGCCGAGTGCCGCCACTTCGAGGAGGGGCGTCTTGAGTGCTGGAGGGCAGCACTGGCAGGCAACGGACATGACTCCACCAACTCGTCGACATGCTCCTCCTCCACTCGCTCTTACTGAGCGCGCTTGATTCTGCTGGAAGTAGTACAAAGCCCCTCCGTAGTACTAGTATTTAGGGGCTAATTTGATAAGTTCATCTAACTATAGATATGGTTGAACCATACCACGTACTTTAAATTAGCTAGTATATATAGTTGAACTAGCTATTTCAGTACGTGGTTGGCAACACTTGGGGAAAAGTTTGTTCGGTTCAGCTGTCGAGTTAAACTGTTTTGTACAAAGACCACTGCTTAATGTATGAATGTAATCCATGTTTATTGAATTTCATTTGCAAAATTACACCCTAATTCTGATTTTCTTCCTGCAAAAATTGACAAATGCCAGTGCTACAATGTTAACCAATGCCAATGTTACTAGATCAACATATGCCAATGTTTCCGATTTGACACATGGCAATTTACCCAATATGATAGATGCAAATTTTCCAGGATTGTCTATACTAGGCACACAGGTCGTATTAGAGAAACGTTTGCGATGACGCATTGCACCAATCCTTCACGCCCATTTTTCACTTGGCTTACGGGCGATGGAAAGATAGCTGTCGATCCGCAAACGGGTATTTTAACCTGAACTATTTATGATGAGTGTTTATTCAGATAAAACAATGATGATTTTTGTTTGCTATGTGAATTCAAAGATAAATACATAGTTCATCAAACCATTGACTTCATCCAGTCAAGCTTTGACTTTACATTCATACAATCAAGATACAATATAACAAAAACTAGTTGCGACGGCGGCGGCGGTGGCCTGCAGCGGTATTGTCGTGCTCCGGGGCACAGTTGTTCAGTTCTTCAAACGAGACCAAAATGTTATGGACTTCCCAATCAAAGAGCCGGCCATCGCGTGATCGATAGGCACGTGGCCGGGGGCGGCGACTAGCGGCGCTGCAAGGAAGCTGTCAACGGCGGTGGCCCAATCCGCTGAGGGGGACGTGATGGGTGCAGGCGCGCGCATAGGCACGGCCGCGGTGGGTGCAGGCGCGCGCACGGGGTCGGGCGCCGTGGGTGCGGGCATGCGCACTGGGACCGGCGTGGCGTGTGTAGGTGCGCGCACGAGTGTGGTTACGGGAGGAGGCGTTGGCGTGTGCATGTACATGAGCTCGCGCGGGTCCGCGGGGACCTTCCTGACGCATGCGGTTTCCAGCGCTGTGATGATGCTCGGCGACCAGCCCGTCAATGCCACAGGGATGGTTGCTGGAGTGGGCGTGGGGATGGTTGCTGGCGAGTGCATCGGGGCAGCATCCGCTGCGGCATGCGGCTCTTCTAGGGCCATGTCCATGGCATCCCATTCGTCTTTATGTTCTATCTCTTCTGGCTCGGTGCCGACTTCACCAAACCGGAAGACTAGTGGCATATGATCCTTGTGCGCCATGGCATAGGTCACCGTGGAGGTCCGAATGATGGAGGGGGGTGGGAGGCGAAGATATATAGAGGATTGTGAGTGAGTGGGTAGTAAAGCCGCCTATGAAATAGCAGCTCAAGCGCCATTAATGGACATGTTGGAAGAGAGGAGGGCATATATGGAGGTCAAAGGGCTCGCTTCCCAGTGAGCCTGCAGCGTACTGCCTGTACGCCTCCTGGTGAGCCAGCGCAGCGGAGGCCAGCACGCACGCCTCCCGTCAACTCAAGGAGCTGCTCGCATGGCACCTCCTAAGCCCTAGCCAATAAAAGAATGCGATGCTTGGCAGCACGTAAGGGCAGTAGAACACCCACAGTTTGAAAATAATGCAACCGTTTACATGGAAACAAAAAGCTTTTGTTCGCTATTAATGTGTGCGCCTTTTCCCAAAGTGGACACAAAAAATACCACAACATATTTGTGCTATATCATGATGCCAGGCCCAATTTCTTGAATTTTGTGTGAGTTATAGATTTACTATAATTTAACGTAATATTCTCAATGTTGGCTCTCGATGAAAACATATATTAAAAAATGAGTCTCAAATAGCAAAACAAAATGCTATGACGCCTTTATGTGCCATGTTCAAGACACCATGCCAAGTTTCATGAATCTACTGATGAGTTTTTGATTTACATAATTGAAAAGCCAAGTTTATCAATATTTCTCTGGCCGAGCCAAGACCCCGATATGTCTGAAATTCATTCCCATATCTTGCATGGGACCTAAAGATGCAAGTACACTTATATGACTTTCAACCCATTTTGATGCACCGGACCTTGGGATTTTAGTTCAAATTTTAATTATGCATGTTAAATAATGCATATAAAAGTCAATTAAGGATGAAAAGGCCAAATGAACCATGTATAATTTCATATTTTGGCACGACACTCATTTTTAGTATATGTTGGCTCTAGAAATAGTTCAAGACGAGAGGATGCATCGGATGTCGATTCACCCACGTTAGGTGCCGAGTTCCATATCAAAACCACCAAGCTTCCCCATGAGAACCTCAGGTTTGTAAGGGGCTTGTGCCAAAACTTGTACAAAATTGGGCATTTTTTCACCAGGGCACATATGAGCCATGCCATGACACCATGCCAAGTTTCATGAATTTCTGACGAGTTATACATGAATGTAAAACCAAGTTTCTGAATGTATGTGGCCGAGCCAAGACCACGAGATGTTTGAAATCTATTCCCGTATCTTGTGATTTTAGTCAAATTTTAATTATCCACATTAAATGCCTAGAAAACTCAATTAACGTATGAAAATGCAAAAATAACCCTGAATAATTCCATAATTTAGCAAGACACTCATACTAGTCTATGTTGCCTCTAAAAAAACTTCAAGGCGAGAAGACGAGAGGATGTCATTTTGCCCACGTAATTAAGGTGACGTGTTCCCTATCCGAACCATAAAGATTGCGGTGAGAAGATCCGGTTTGTAAGGGACTTGTGCCTAAAATTGTCCCCAGTTGGATAGTTTTTTTACCATGGCACATATGTGCCATGTCATGACAACATGCCAAGTTTTAAGAACTTCTAACGCATTTTGCATTTATAGTAATTTAAAAACCAAGTTTCTCAACGTTTGTGGCCGAGCCAAGATGCCGAGATGTTTGAAAATCATTACCATTTCTTGCCCGTGATCTAAAGATGAAACCATGGACTCTAATATGATTTTTCATCCCATTTTGATGCACCGGACATTGGGACGATAGTTCAAATTTTAATTATACACATTAAATATCTAGAAAACTCAATTAATGTATAAAAATGCCAAACGGACCCTGAATAATTCCATATTTTAGCACGACACTGCTATTGCTACATGTTGACTTCAGATAAATTTTATTGCAATCCAAACACTGTCCTTTGTCGAAGTAACCTCATTTTTTGTTTTAAAAACATTTTGAAAATCAAGTCTTCCACAAACAGTCCATGATCACCAATCGTGTGTGATGCAGTACAAAATATCTTGGGCCAATCCTTATACATGCATGGCTTAGGCCGGAAGCTTCGTCGGCTACAGTCCACCGCTGGCCAGTTTACCGCACTGACTCCTCAGGCCATTTCACTGTTCAATTGTCACCAGTAAAAGATGGGGATGTGGATTCCCAACGTGAGGACAACGTCGGCAACCCACTCCGGCCCAAGCGCGGCCGCATCAGCCATGAGCGCGCTCTCAACATGCTTGAACGCGACCGCTACCTCCGACAGGGCGGCTGCAGCAATCAAAAGGGCGGTTGTTGCTACTGCGACAGACCGATGAAGATATCACCAAGGTCCTTTACTAGCCTTTAGACATCTTTGCTATTGAAAACCCAGTCATCCACATAAGCTTCAGCTGTTTTGCCGATGTGATCCTTCAGGCATGATTGAATCATGCGCTGATGTGTGGCGTCTTCGTTTTTAACCCAAATGGCATTGTGTTGAAGTAGAACGACAAATAGGGCATGATGAACGCAGTTGCTTCTTGATAAGACACTTTCATTTTAATCGGATGATGCCCCGAGTGTGCATCTAGGAAACAAAGGGAGTCGTGTCCTGCTGTTGCATTGCTAATCTGGTCTATGCGTGGTAGAGGTAAAGGCTCCTTGGAGAAAAATTTATTAACGTCTTTAAAATTGATGCATAGCTGCCAGGATTTATCCTTCTTTGGTACCATAACCAGATTAGCCAGCCATTCAGGGTGTTTGATTTCTCTGATGAATCTGTCCCCTAACAATTTGTCCAGTTCTTCGCCCATGGCCTGTCGCTTGGGTTCAGAGAACCACCATAGTGATAGATATTGCGAATAATAAATATAAAAAGGCAGCGATGTATTTTTATATTTTTATTATTTATGTTTAAGTAGACCCAGGGGCCATAGTGTTCGGTAGAGGCTTCTCTCTGGAAAGTAGCATACGGTGGGTAGACAAATTACTATTGGGCAATTAATAGAATTGCGCATTGTTATGGCATGTTATTCATGGCAATGATCATGTAAATAGCCATCACGTCTATAAAAAGGTAGACCAAAATGATTCTGCATCTACTACTATGTCGGTTTACTAAAGAACGGGGCCCTTAGTACCCGGACTTGTGCACCAGACGACTGCGGCCTCCGGACCGGCAAGACCTTACCGGGCCGGATCTAACTTCAAGCCACATCACACAAAGGTTCAAGCGAACTGGCAAGCCCTCTTTGATAGAGGACTCGGATGCTAATGCACCCGCCAAAGCCTCCGTCCACCAAGTGATCGCTCCACATCTCTAGGCTGGTTGTCTACATCGACTAGGTGTCGAGCAGGCAGGCGGTTAGGTGGAGCTGGTCGGGGCGCGTGGTACCTTACCAGATTTATAGCAGCTTTAATAAAAAATGTCCTACGGCGTGGCAAAGGAATAAGAGGTAGCCGGGCGAACGACACAGAAGGAGAGGCAATGCTTGGCGAGAGACGTCGCCAGCGCGCCACCTCGCGGCACATTTAATGCGTCTTTCCTAGTCCGTCAGAGTTAGGTATTTCCCACTATAGCTATTACCAATGATTTTGGCAGACGGATATACACTGTTTATTCTGTGTAAAGACCATTTTAGCCACTTTGGTAGCCCCTCGAATTATAAAAGGAGGTCCATGGCATACTTTAGAAAGGTCAACACCCCATTCATTTGCATGCGTAGCGACACTCCCTGGGCATTCCTTGCCGGGCTGTGACGCTCCTGTACTATGAACCCAGATAATCCACAAACACATGGGATGTAGGGTTTATGCTCTGGCGGCCTGAACCTGTCTAAACCCTCATGCACGCATGGTTCGGTGATGCTCTTTGCGCCAAAGGATCCCACTAGCGGAAACACAAAAGGGGCCTTGCCCGCCCCATAGATCGTCGTACCCTGACATCTTTGGCATGCCAGGTGGGGGAGGCCCTTGCATGAACCTTCACCGACTCCTCCATGCCGTCTTTAAAATTTATTAACGGCTTTAAAATTGACGCATAGCTGCCAAGATTTATCCTTCTTTGGTAACATCACCAGATTAGCCAGCCATTCGAGGTGTTTGATATCTCGAATGAATCTGTCCTCTAACAATTTGGCCAATTCTTCGCCCATGGCCTGTTGCTTGGGTTAGAGAACCACCATAGTGCTTGCTCGACTGGTTTAAACCCTTTGAAAATATTCAAGTTGTGCTCGGCTAAGCCGGTTGAGATGCCTAGCATATCCGATGGGTGCCAGGAGAACATGTGCAATTTTCCCCGAAGGAAATTTTGGAGGGCCTCCTCAATCTCTGCATCAAGTTTTGTGCCGATGGACGCTATTTTGTTTGGATCCATCAGGTGTACCTGTAATTTTATGATTTTGACCGCTAGTTTGAACGAGGTTGACTTGGAGCATTTTTCCAGGATGACGTCATCCGTGTCGACTGTTGCCCAAAGTGCTATTAATTCTTTGGTTGCAAAGGCCTCGGCCAACGACGCTAGAGCGAAGGAGGCTATTTTGTTTTGGCCCTAAGTGCCATTTCCGGATTGCTTGTGAGGTGGTTATCCCATTGGGACCTGGCATCTTGAGCGTTATATAGACATAGTGAGGTATGACATGGAACTTTCCAAATGCGTCCCATCGGAGGAGGGCATGATAGCCACTTTGGAAGGCTACGACGTGGAATGTCAACTCCTCGGAACGATAGTTCTTGGGAGTGCCAAAGGCCACATCGAGGGTGATTTCTCCCCTACATTGTGTTTCTTTGCCGGGTAAAATTCCTTGAAACATGGTGGAGCTTTGTTGGATGTGAGTTCTATCCAACTCCATTTTTTCGAGCGCACCCTTATAGATGAGGTTTAGGTCGCTGTCACTATCCAAAAAGACCTTATGTAGGGTTGAGGACTAAGGCGGCTGGGCATCACCTTAGGCCAACCATCGACAGATCATTTTGTTCAAATGTGATCGGCGTGTCTAGGCACACAGACGAGGGTGTTTGTACCTTTGTGGGGGACGAATCCCCGTAATGCGTGTTTTCATTGGTTGCCCGATCTGTATGTTTGATAGATCATCATGACTTCAGCTTCGTCCAAGCTGTTTGTTAGGTGGCTAACAATCTGATCACCAGCGAGGAGAGGTTCGCCATACCTGCCTACCTGCTTCACGACCCAACAAGCTCAAATGATGCGGTTTGGGTTGGGGTTGAGCAGGTTTGAATGTATATGGCATGGCCTGTCCAGCATCCTGTCAAGGGTGGTATGTGGCCCTATTTTCTTCTTCTTTGACAATGGTGCAGTTAGGGCAGAGCGCCTAGAAGGAGCCTGCTACGGGGATGAGTGGTAGTATGTAGGCTCATCGGATTTGATAGGTTGGACGGCCAGCCAAGTGTACTTCATAGTGCAGAATTTTCACACTAGGTCGGAGATCTCGGTGAATGCATGGATTCGCCGCCCGATGAGGGCGTTTAATACCCCTGCGTTGCCGAAATTGTGGCAGAAGACAGTCAGTAGTTCGACATCCTAATAGTTGGCTATTATGTTCTTAACAGACAGAAATCTTGACCAGAAATGTTGAACGGTCTCCCCAGCTTATTGCATCATGTAGATAAGGTTCCAGACATCGGTAGGTCCTAAGTTGTTAGGGCAGTCCTTGATGTGGACGGTGGGTTGGATCAAATTGTTCAATCCGATCGGGTGGGAATCTAAAGCACCCCCATTATCGTTGTGGGAAGGTTGTACGGGGTTTGGCTGAATGTCGGAAACACCCATTCTCCTTATGCAATTAGTTCGGCGTTCGTCCCTCAAAGGAGAGTTCGGATCTGGGGTTTCTTTGATGGGAGAACCATCGGCCGAGCTATTTAAAGGAGCTTGGTGCTCTGGGTGGAACTCTGGATCGCATCCTGCCACCTCTCTCGGGGAGTGCGCCTCAAGATCCATCGTTTCTTCACATGAATCATTAAAGAAGGTTGTGGGGACGATGAAAGCCTAGAAGGGATTCAGATCACCGATCGGGGGAAGCCATCAATCTAGATGGTCACACAGCAAGCTCTCAACTAAATAGCAATGTCGGTGTCAAAACTGACATGCCTCGGGTAGGTGGGACCGATTTATGAGGTCGGATTGATGGTAACTGGAGACAAGGAACCCGAGGCCTTTACCAAGGTTCCGGTCCGCTCGATGGAGGTAATACCCTACGTCCTGCTTTTGTTATATTGTTGGTGTAGCGAGTACAAAGTTGATCTACCTCGAGATCATATGTTTGCGGTCAAAACCCTATGGGCGATGTTGTTGTGTATGGGTATCCTCTACGGGCTAAAACCCTCCGGTTTATATAGGCACCGGGGGTATCTAGGGTTGCATGAACGTCGGTTGCTACCTATGGATTACCCGAATGAATATATTGTTCCTGGAGCACACGCCACGTATTTGGTAGAGTACGGTATGCTCATGCCCCGTCTCGAGGCCTCCAAAGTCCTTCCTCCCGATGGGCCTCTTTTCCGGCCCATGGATGCTAACCCACCGACAGGAGATGCAGTACAGTAGAGAAAAGTATTTCCCTCAGTGAGAACCAAGGTTACCGAACCAACAGGAGAACCAAGCAAATTCCCTTCAACAACACCTACACACACAAAGCCAAACACTTGCACCCAACGTGGGCAAGAGGGTTGTCAAGCCCCTTGAACTCGTTACTTGCAAGGATGAAACATTGTGTCGGTGAACTAGTACATGGGTACCCAGTGCCCCTGACTTATGCACAGGTGGTAGAAGCAAAAACCCGGCCAATGATCAAGACCAAGACTTCGACAAACTCAACGCGCCAGCCCAAGCCTGGACCACAACGTGCCAAGCATGTCCCCGATGCTTGCCGGCATCCAAGACGCGCACACCTCCCAGAAGACCCGGCAAGCCATTCTCCGGCAGGCGTGAGCCAGCCAACCACCGCTCCACCGCATCGCTATGTCTGTCACTTATCGATGCGGTGTCGAGCCCTCACGTGGCAAATCAGCTCTCGCTAAGCACGTGGCGACACATTGGAATGCAAGTTACGCTCGGTTGACACCAGCCCTGCAGCGTGTCAAGACCATAAGCAACGACCGGCCAAGCGGTGGCAAGAGCTTGTCGGGGATGCACCCCCAAGCGCCACCTAGGAAGGTAATCATGGCATTTTGTCCTAAATGCCAGAGTTAGGTATGATAGCTCTGCTTAGCGATCTAATCGATAGATAATGTCTGTTTTGCCATTGTGTTAACCCCTTGCACTATAAAAGGAGGCCCAAGGCAACCTAGCTCAAGATTGGCAATTCGAACCCCCGAACACTTGTACTCGCATAGCCGCTCTTTCCCCGACAGCAGTCCTTGCCGGGGTTAGGTGCTCTATGTTCTTCGTGTTCCTCCAATCAATCCACCAAAAAGCAGGAGTAGGGTTTTATGCTTAGCAGCGGCCCGAACCTGGGTAAGATGCATGTGTCCTAATCATTGTGCCGTCTCATGCTCTCCGCTTTTCGTGCAACGTGACACCCCTTGCCGAACCACAAGGGGCCTCTGGTCCCATAAGTGATCGTGAGGATCTGTGCCCCGACATCTTTGGCGCGCCAGGTAGGGGTTTGCATCATTTGTGCGAACCCGAGTTCGTGAACGGCGAATCGATCTTCATCATCATCTTATTTAACAATGGCTCCCAAGAAGAAATCCGGCGCGGCCACACATCCCTTCACTTCGAAGGCTCCCTCACACGCAGCCACCGGCGCCGTAGGCGCCGCGGCGGCTGCGGGCGAGGTGGGCATCGTGGACGACGCGGTCGGCGCAGGCGGCGCCCCCGTCCAGCTCTTCACAGCCGGAGATGGAGTAGGAGGCGCCGGAGAGGAGCAACTACAATGACAACATGGCGAGCTCGGCCCCGACGCCACGGGCGGAGGGAACATCCGTTCATCACCTCCCTGCCACGCGGATGGCCGAGGCCACCTCAGCGGCGCCCGGTCCGGTGCGAGCGGTAACCTTCGAGCCACACCCGTCGCCAGCGAGATTGTTGGGCGTGCACCTCGTGCAGAACGAGACGGAGCGCCCAACGGAGCCGCAGCCCCGCAGGATCGGCCCGCTGCCCATCAGAAAGCTCCGGCGAGTGGCGCATGGCGTCAAGGACACGGCGACGCTTCTCTTGGTCCTACCAAGAGTCGAGCGACGTCGCGGCCCACCATTTTCGCCATGCCGGACACCACAGAGGAGGCCATGGCGTGAGTCCAGATGCTGCTCAACTTCATGCCAGCGGCTGATAAGATGGATGAATGGAGAGCCACCATTCAGAGTTTGATTTCTTTCGTTGAAGCCAACAAGGCCCAGCATGCAGAGCCGTCGTGACGTACGCGAATACCAGCAGCGGCTTGGGGCGGCGAACGCGTCGAAGGGGCCACCCCAACGGTGCAATCCCCTCCGCGACAACAGGCCCAAAGGCAGCCGCAGCAAGCTTCGCATGCTGACGAGCGCGACAAGGCGTCCATAGTCTCGTCTGGCCCGCGCGACCGCCAGGATCAACGGTGTGTCCTTGAAGACAGGCGGAAAGAAGACGCGCGCATCACCTCGAGCGACGCCGGGAAGCACACCGTCAATCTGACAAGCGCAACGGTCCAGACATCGGTGACCCCGCGCCCAGTGTTGGCGGGTACCTTCCTTATGAGGTTGGTTGCCCTGCCTTCACTAGCGAGCTACGACGGGTCTGCTGGCCGTCGACCCGAGCTTTCAAGCCTGAGCTATGGAGAAATACAACGGGAAGATGAACCCTGCGGAGTTCTTGGGGATTTACACGATAGCTGTTCAAGCTGCGGGAGGAAGAGATGAAAAGGTGCTCGCCAACTATTTCCCTTTGTCGCTCAAGCCAAATGTGAGATCATGGCTGATGCACCTGCCGAAGAATTCCATTTCGTCTTGGTCTGATCTATGCAACGAGTTCGTTGGTGCCTTCACCGGTGGTCATCAAGAACCAGGCCAGCCAGCGATCTCCAAGTCCTCCCACAAAAGGAGGGAGAAACCTTGAGAAAGTATATCCAGGGATTCAGCCAAGTGCACTGCAACATCCCAGAGATCCATCCGGCAGTGGTGATTGTCTTGTTCCACTCAAATGTGCGCAACAGGAGGATGCGAGCCAAGATGAACGTCAAGCTCCCCAAGACTGTTAATGAGCTTTACACCTTGGCGGATAAGTGTACTCGAGCTGAAGAAGGAAGGCGACTTCCCAGAGAGGAGGCAGGCGTCGAAGTGGACTCTGATGATGACGACGACGCCCCCAACCCGAAGGGAAGGAACAGGAAGTGCAACAAGAAGCATAAGGGAAAAGCGATATTGGCTGTCGAGTGCTTCGGAGACCTCAGTGCAGGCAAGAAAGCGAAAGCCGAAACCCCCGGCAAGGGAGCTGCCGCGTGCGCTGATTGCCGGCCGGCTGCTGCCGCTGAGAAGACCGGTAAGTCCGACGGGCCGTATTGCAAAATTCACCGCACCAAGGGCCATGATCTTAAATAATGCCGACAGGTCGAGCAACTTGTTCAGAAATAGAGGGCCGAGTACGAGAAATGCGACAAGGAAAAAGGCCAGGACGGCGCTGCCGGGAAAGGCCGTGGTGACAGAGGAGGTCGCCGCCGCAAAACCCCGTAGCAAAAGGTAAAACTTGCCAGAGGCCAAGAGAAGAAGGAAACATATGATATGAGTGAAGAAGAGGATGATGATGAGGATTCCAGCGACAGGGAGTTTCAGAAAGCAACCAAAGCCATGTGCGTTGACGGGGGTGCATCCTTGCATTCCTCTCGCCGCCAGCTCAAGCAGTGGGCACGCGAGGTCAATGCTATGGAACCTACTGCGGAATCTAGAAAACCACTCAGATGGTCCCGCACGCCTATCATCTTTGATGAAGAGGATCATCCTGATCGTACCACTACGGTCGGGTGTTTGCCATTGTTGGTTTCCCCGACAATCCGCGACCTCAAGGTGTCTAAGATGCTAGTTGACGGCGGGGCCGGATTGAACTTGATTTCTCCTAGAGTGGCTAAGAAACTGCAGATCCTTGATGAAGAGCTCGAAGCCACGGGTACGTTCCAAGGAATCAACCCCGGCAGGAGCCGACCCAAGGGAAAGATCACTCTGCCTGTGACATTTGGGGGGGAGTTGAACTTCCGGACAGAGAGGATAGCGTTCGACATCGCTGAAATCCCATTGCCTTACAACGGAATCCTCGGTCGCCCAGCTCTCGCAAAGTTCATGGCGGCATCCCACTATGCCTACAATACCTCGAAGATGCTAGGGCCCATTGGGGTCATTTTCATCCCATCCGACAAGAAGAACGCGGTTATCTGCGTGGACCAGATGTATCGTGATACGGTAGCAGCTGAAGCCACAGAAATCCCAGCTCCCGCCAAGGGCATAGAGAAAATGAAGAAGACTGGCAAGAACACCGGCAAGGACTCCGGGATGCGTGCCTCTTCAGAGTGCGCTGCACCAGACGATGACCTGCCGGAGAGTTCCGCTAGCAAGAAGACCAGGGTCACCTATCCTGAGACGAAGAAAGTCCCGGTAAGGGAGGATGGCACTGGTGGTACCTTCACCATCAGTGCTAACCTTACTGACAAATAGGAAAGCGCGCTTGTTACCTTCCTGCGGGAGAATGACGATAAGTTTGCCTGGCAACCATCTGACATCCCCGGTGTTCCCAGGGGGGTAATTGAGCACCACCTTGCTGTCTGCCCTCATGCTCGACCCGTCAAGCAAAAGGTTATTAAACAGGCCTTGGAGTGGCAGCAGTTCATTGCCGAGGAAATCAAGAAGCTTGAAGCAGCTGGTTTGGTCCGAGGGGTGCTGCATCCAAATTGGTTGGCAAGCCTAGTGGTGGTACGAAAGGAAAATGGGAAATGGAGGCTTTGAATAGATCTCACTGACTTGAACAAGGCTTGCCCGAAGGACCCTTTCCCCTTGCCGTGCATAGATCAAATTGTTGATTCCACCTCCGGATGTGACATACTCTCCTTTTTGGATGCCTACTCCGGCTACCACCAGATATTTATGACCAAGGAAGATGAGGAGAAGACCGCATTCATAACTCCCTGTGGCACGTACTTCCTTGTGAGTATGCCCTTCGGGTTAAAGAGTGTTGGTTCGACCTTCGCCAGGGCTGTTCAAATTGGTTTTGGACCTCAGCAGCACAGAAATGTGGAAGCCTACACGGATGACATCGTGGTCAAGACCAAGGATGAAGCCACTCTCATACAAGATCTGGAGGAAACTTTTGCCAACTTGTGCAAGATCAACCTGAAGCTTAACCCCGAAAAGTGTGTGTTTGGCGTCCCATCCGGCAAGCTGCTTGGGTTCTTCGTATCTCAGTGAGGAATAGAAGGCAATCCTGACAAGATCAAGGTGATCGAGTAGATACAGGAACCCAAGACCATCAAAGATATGAGACGCCTGACCGGATGTGTTGCCGCGTTGAGTAGGTTCATCTCCAAGTCCGCTGAGCGTGCCTTGTCGTTCTTCAAAATCCTGAAGAAGGCTGGCCCGATGAAGTGGACCCCGGAGGCAGATGCAGCACTGCAAGACCAGAAGAAATACCTATCCTCTGCTCCCACCTTGGTCGCTCCTAAACCGCAAGAGCCGTTGCTGCTATATTTAGCATCAACGAATCAAGTGGTTAGTGCAGCGCTGGTGGCGCAGCGGGGGGTGGATGGAGATTCAGCAGCCGCTGCTGATGCCGCCGGGAGCGAGAAAGAAACATCCGCGGCAGGGCCCGACACAGATCAAGGGGGATCTCAGCAAATGGTTGGCAGCGAATCCAAGGAAGTGGCAAAGAAGAAAATGCTGCAGCGGCCCGTGTACTTTGTCAGTTCCCTGTTACAGGGGGCTAGGTCAAGGTACTCCGGAGTACAAAAGCTGATCTTCGGCCTCATCATGGCATCGAGGAAGCTGCGCCACTACTTCCAAGCCCATGAGATAACAGTTGTCACCCGTTTCCCGTTGCAACGCATACTGAGAAACCCCGATGCCATTGGCAGGATAGTTGAGTGGGCATTGGAGTTGTCAAGCTTTGGATTAAAGTATGAGAGCACTTCCACCATTCAAAGCAGGGCGTTGGCGGAGTTTATTGCAGAATGGACACCCATGCCAGATGATGAAGCTCCGGAGACAATCCTCCTTGGCAAACAAGCACCCAAGGATTGGATCATGTACTTTGACAGTGCTTTCTCACTTCAGGGCGCTGGAGCAGGCGTGCTCCACATCGCCCCGACCGGAGAGCACCTCAAGTACGTCGTCCAGATGCACTTTCCTCGGGAGGAAGCCACCAACAATACCGCTGAGTACGAGGGGCTCCTTGCCGGACTCAGAATCGCGGTGGAGTTGGGAATAAAGAGGCTGATCATCCGAGGAGATTCTCAACTTGTGATAAAGCAAGTCACCAAGGATTACCAGAGTCCGCTGATGGAAGCCTACGTGGAGGAAGTGAGGAAATTGGAGGAGCACTTCGATGGGCTGCACACAGAGCATGTGCCGCGAGCGGAAAATAGCATTGCTGACCATCTATCGAAGTGCGCTACGCAGAAGCTTCCCGTGGAACCAGGAACCTTTGTTCTCCGCCTCACTCAACCATCAGTGTCCCCATCAGCAATGTCCAAGAAGAGAAGAAATCTGAACTCCGGCAAGCATTTCCCGGCAGAGCTTCCCGAAGCCGCTGGTAGAGAAGCTGTCGGGGAAAATCCCGTTCCGGTTGACGAGCAGCTCCCTCCCGCAGGACCTCAGGATCTAGCGGTTGAGACAAGCGCTCCCGGAGATGAGGAGATGCCTTTAGTTCTTGTTGTCGAGCCACGGGCTCCAACCTGGGCACAACATATAGTCCATTTCCTTCAAACAGGAGAACTTCCCGAAGAGCAAGAGGAAGCCGAAAGAGTAGCCCGTCGGTCAAGTATGTACCAGTTTGTCAATGACACCTTGTACAGAAGACGGCCGAACGGTGTGAAATTAAGGTGTATCTGCCGGGAGGATGGACTGAAGCTGTTGGCGGAGATTCACGGAGGAGTATGTGGTTCCCACATTGGATCAAGGGCCCTTGCCGGGAAAGCTTTCCGACAGGGTTTCTATTGGCCCACTGCCCTCCAGGACGCTACTGAACTGGTCACCAAGTGTGAATCCTGCCAGTTCCATTCCAAGAACATCCATCAACCAGCGCAAGCCTTGCAAACAATCCCTCTATCCAGGCCATTCTCGGTCTGGGGGCTCGATATCCTGGGCCCCTTCCCCCTTGCTGTCGAGGGCTTTGAGTTCTTGTTCGTGGCAACCGATAAGTTCACAAAGTGGCCTGAGGTGGAGCCAGTGAGAAAGGTGACCGCACAGGCAGCTATCAATTTCATGAAAGGACTGGTGTGCCGCTTTGGAGTGCCTAACAGAGTGATCACCGACAACGGCACCCAGTTCACGAGCCGCGCCTTCATGCAATATATCAAAAACCTTGGAAGCAAGGTCTCCTTCGCCTCTGTTCCTCACCCGAGAAGCAACGGGCAAGTCGAGAGGATGAATGCTGAAGTGTTGTGAGGACTCAAGACAAGGACTTTTGATAAGCTGCGAAAGAGAGGCAAGCGCTGGATAGATGAGCTGCCGGTGGTTCTTTGGTCCCTCAGGATGACACCAAATCGAGCTACCGGATAGACGCCCTTCTCCCTAGTGTATGGGGCGGAAGCAGTGCTCCCCATAGAACTCATATACGGGTCTCCTCGAGTGCTTGCCTACAATGTAGAGCAACAACAGCTGCGGCATGACGATGCCACGCTCCTCGAGGAAGACTGTCTCCGGGCTGCTGTGCGTGTTGCACGTTACCAGCTAGCTCTGCGCCGCTACCATAGCCGCAGGGTTCACGCCTGGAGCCTTGAGGAAGGCAACCTTGTCCTTCGGCGTTTTCAGTCCGCGAAGGGTACAAACAACTTGACGCCAAAGTGGGAAGGCCCTTACCGGGTAGTACGACTCACCAGAGCTGGTGCAGTCCGTCTGGAGACCGAAGATGGCACCAAGGTGCAGAACTCATGGAACATTGAACATCTTCGTAAGTTCTACCCGTAAGGCACGGCTGCCGGGGACTGCCCCGGCAGCCACCTTTTGTACAAGCCTTGCCGATGTTGCATGTAACCCTTTGTACAAAGTCAGGCACAGACCATGTGCAACAATAATAAAGCTAGGCATTGCATAATATCATCATCCTTACATGCTCATTACGCATTTTTTATGACTGTAATGTTAGCGCTTTAAGTTATAAAGATTTGCTAGAATGCTTGATCAAACCGTAATCTTTGTTACTGTCCTCACCCTACATGTTTTACCATCGAGAAAACAGGGAAGGGGAACAAAGAAACAAGGATGGCGGCCCATCATGCTTGAAAAGAAAATACTACCTGGAAAAGAAAGAAAAAGAGCAGAGGGAGGACCCCAACAGAAGCCCAGCCTGACCCCGTCAGGACCAGCATTGCGCTGACTGCAGTCCCACCGGAAAGGAAGACGAAGCCGAAGTCCACGAGCCTGCCGGGGTCCAGCTGAGAAGAAGAGGTGGCGCCCAAGTCAAGAACCCCTGACAAATCGCTCTGCCGGGAGGAGAAGGAGGAACGCAATGACGGTGATGGTGCGGCCGATGATCAGCTGGAGCCTAGGTCGTCATACTCCAACTTGACGGCTTGGGACTCGTCGTCGTCATCTTCACCGACACTGTCCTCCTCGTCGCTAACGCTCGAGGAGGAGCTTTCGGCATCGCTCGAGCTCTCCTCGCAGTAGCCAAGACGGGCGCCCGAACGCCCGTAAATCTTGACGGAGAGCAGGTCGGCCTCCATCATCTTGAAACTGAGGACGTGCCCATCCATGAGGTTGTGGGCACGGGCGAAGGTTTTCCACCTGCGCCTGAGAAGCATGACGTGACGCTCCGGGTACTTGACATCCACTCGCACAGCACCATTACAGCAACCATGCGCCCGCAACCACAGGGTGTGCGGCTTGTCAACCTCCATCACCCTGGCGAAAGGATGAGGAAGGCGCAGGCGGCTTCGGAGAGGACCACGCAGCTTGATAACGAACTCCAGCGGCGTTCCCTCGGCGTGAGTCTCCTGAAGGGGAGGGTCTGATGGTGAAGGAGGAAGAGAAGCGGCGCTCCGTCTCCCCCGACCACGGGCCCCGCATCGACTTCGGCCCCTCCCAGCTCCTCCGCCACGCGCAGTTGAGCCACCCCCCGCCTCCACGGCTGAAGCGGTGGCATGATCCCGACGGGAACCCCTCGCCGTTGAGGCGGAGGCCGGAGGACGCCCTCGTCCCCTTGGCATGCTGGCGGCGAGCGCACCTCAAGGCAAAGAGGCAGAAGGGCGAGCTCTGTGGGTTTGCACTCAAGGAGGAAGAAAGGATGGATGAGCATCGCCCCTAGCGACCCCCAATTTATAGGGGAGGGTGCGGGGGCTGGCTCTCCTCCACTCCATGGGTCGCCGCCCGTCTCCACCAATTCCATCGCCCATGATCACGGGCGAACAGGTAACCGCCCCATTGCTCCAATCCATGGCGCTGTAGTTTCTGCCACGATCAGGACTTTAAGTCACGCGCGCTCGTCGCTAACTCCCCGCTATGCATGCGGCGCGCGTGGCGGAAACAGCCTGAGGTGATGGGTCAGTGCTGACCAATAAATTGGAAGTTACTCCCTCACATTGCGTGCCTGTACATGAAATTTGGGCCTGACCCAACGGCACTTGGCGAGCACGTGTGGGCCAGTCCCGGGGGCTCCTGTCGGTGCACTAGTACAGGGGTACCCAGTGCCCCTGACTTATGCACAGGCGGTAGAAGCAAAAACCCAGCCAATGATCAAGACCAAGACTTCGACAAGCTCAACGCAGCAGCCCAAGCCTGGACTACAACGCGCCAAGCACATCCCCGACGCTTGCTACGGACCAAGACATGCACACCTCCTAGAAGACCCGGCAAGTGATACGTCTCCAACGTATCTATAATTTTTGATTGTTCCATGCTATTATATTATCTATTTTGGATGTTTTATATGCATTAATATGTTATTTTATATTATTTTTGGGACTAACCTATTAATCTAGAGCCTAGTGCCAGTTTCTGTTTTTTCCTTGTTTTTGAGTATTGCAGATAAGGAATATTAAACGGGGTCCAAACGGAATAAAATCTTCGGACCAGAAGAAACCCAGCAGACTTGGAGATGAAGGCAGGAGACCTGCCGTGGCTTCACAAGCCACCAGGGCGCGCCCTAGGGGGGGGCGCCCCCTGGCTTGTGGCCCCACTGCAGCCCTCCTAACCCTATTCTTCGGCCTATAAATTCCCAAATATTCCCTGGATACCAAAAAGAGCAATGAAAATACTTTTCCACCGCCGGAAGCCTCTGTTCCCGTGAGATCCAATCTTGGAGCCTTTTCCGGTAATCTGCCGGAGGGGGATTCAATCACGGAGGGCATCTACATCAACTCCATTGCCCCTCCGATGATGCATGAGTAGTTTACCACTGACCTTCGGGTCCATAGCTAGTAGCTAGATGGCTTCTTCTCTCTCTTTGCTCTTCAATACCATGTTCTTCATGATCTTCATGGAGATCTATCCGATGTAATACTCTTTTGCGGTGTGTTTGTCGAGATCCGATGAATTGTGGGTTTATGATCAGCTTATCTATGAATATTATTTGAATCTTCTCTGAATTCTTATATGCATGATTTCATATCTTTGCAAGTCTCTTCGAGTTATTGGTTTGGTTTGGCCAACTAGATTGGTAATTCTTGCAATGGGAGAAGTGCTTAGTTTTGGGTTCAACCTTGCGGTGTCCTCACCCAGTGACAAAGTAGGGGTAGCGAGGCACGTATTTGTATTGTTGCCATCGAGGATAAAAATATGGGGTTTTCATCATATTGCTTGAGTTTATCCCTCTACATCATGTCATCTTACTTAATGCGTTACTCTGTTTTTCATGAACTTAATACTCTAGATGCAGGCAGGAGTCGGTCGATGTGTGGAGTAATATTAGTAGATGCAGAATCGTTTCGGTCTACTTGACACGGACGTGATGCCTATATGCATAATCATTGCCTTGGATATCGTCATAATTATTCGCTTTTCTATCAATTGCTCGATAGTAATTTGTTCACCGACCGTATTATTTTCCTTCATGAGAGAAGCCTCTAGTGAAACCTATGGCCCCCGGGTCTATTTTCCATATTATATTTTCAGATCTATAAACCAAAAATACGAAAAATACCTCGCTGCATTATTTTTACTTTTGTTTTACTTGACGATCTAGCTATCTTTTATATCTATCTCTATCAGATCTCATCCTTGCAAATAACCGTGAAGGGATTGACAACCCCTTTATAGCGTTGGGTGCAAGTGTTTGATTATTTGTGTAGGTACATCTATTGGGGACTTGCTTGTATCTCCTTCTGGATTGATACCTTGGTTCTCAACAACTGAGGGAAATACTTATCTACTTTGCTACATCACCCTTTCCTCTTCAAGGGAAAACCAATGCATGCTCAAGAAGTAGCAAGAAGGATTTCTGGCGCCGTTGCCGGGGAGATCTACATCAAGCCTACCAAGTACCCATCACAAACTCATCTCTTGCATTTACATTATTTGCCATTTGCCTCTCGTTTTCCTCTCCCCCACTTCTAAAACGATTTTCAGAAAAACCAAAAAGATTTGCCTTTTTATTCGTCCTTCTTCCGTTTATCTTTTCGGTTGCTTTTTGTTTGCTTGTGTGCTAGATCTATTCGTTGCCATTAAGTCTGAATCTGGGGAGGTTTTCATTGAAAAGGATAGTAATAATCTTGAGGGGAATTTTGACAATCTTGCTAATAACGATTCTCATGAAGAACCTACTATCATGCATACAAAAAAATTCCGCATAGGTAGCGGTAATATTATTGGAAAAGGTGTTATTCGAGATTTCTTTACTTGTGCTGGTACGCTACCTACCTTAGGAGGGTCTATTCTCAATAAAACTAATAGTCTTGCGGATGCCATAACACTTCTAATAATTGAACTTGAGAGGCAATTTGTTCATATGCATCCTTGCATACAAAGGATTTTTCTTGAGTTCTCTAATATTCAGTATTCTTCTGTTAAGCGTGCCACTACTATATTTCTATTCCACGAGTTTAGATTCATCATGAAAGAGGCTAGTGAAATATTTTCTCATTCTAAAGTTAATGGTGGATGTCCCCCCATAGAGGATATCCTTTTTAATCAAGAATAAATAATGAGATTGCAATCTCCGGATTATATTGCCTATAATGAAAATTTGAGAAAAAGGGTCCCTATCGAGGTTTTGATTGATAAGATTTCTGAACTCAATGATAATTTTGATATACAAAATAACGGATTAGAGTTTATATTAAGAGATAGGCTTATGACTTTCCACCAAAGGAAAGCCTACAATGATGAATTGATTATACAATATAGGGGGCCGAAGGAGGAACCTATCCCTCCCGCACTTGATCTTGAGGATCCTTATCCTATTAAATTTAGCCCTTTTGATTACTTTTGCTTGCCACAAAGAAAACTTGCCGCTGAAAGAAGGGAGTATGAGATGAGCATGGATGATCTCCCTTACCAAAGATGACAATACCTAGATTTATTGCGTTATGCCTAGCTAGGGGCATTAAACAATAGCGCTTGTTGGGAGGCAACCCAATTTTATTTTTATGCTTTTGTTTTTGCTTCTGTTTTTGAGTGTTTTTACACATTATTACCTCTGTAGTAATTGTGTTTTCTTGTTTAAATTAGTGTTTGAGCCAAGTAAGACCTTTGGGATGGTCTACGGTGTTTGTGATTTGATTTTGCTGAAAAACAGAAACATTTGCTCTCAGTCCAGGAATTTTGTAAATTCACTGGAACGTGATTTTGATCTGAAATTTTTACACAAGATTGATATACAAATTTCCCTGATTTTCCTAATTTTTCGTAAGTTTTGGAGTTACACAAGTATTCGAAGTCTATAGATTGCTACAGACTATTCTGTTTTAGACAGATTCTGTTTTCTTTGTGTTGTTTGCTTATTTTGATGTATCTATGGGTTGTATCGGGGGGTATGAACCATGGAGAAGTTGGAATACAGTAGATATTACACCAATATAAATAAAGAATGAGTTCACAACAGTACCTAAAGTGGTGATTTATTTTTCTTATACTAACGGATCTCATGAGTTTTCTGTTGAGTTTTGTGTTGTGAAGTTTTCAAGTTTTGGGTAAAGATTTGATGGACTATGGAATAAGGAGTGGCAAGAGCCTAAGCTTGGGGATGCCCAAGGCACCCCAAGCCATATTCAAGGATACCAAAAAGCCTAATCTTGGGGATGCCCCGGAAGGCATCCCCTCTTTCGTCTTCAATCCATCGGTAACTTTACTTGAGGCTATATTTTTATTCACCACATGATATGTGTTTTGCTTGGAGCGTCTTGTATGATATGAGTCTTTGCTTTTTAGTTTGCCACAATCATCCTTGCTGCACACATCTTTTGAGGGGGACACGCATTAATTGTGAATTTATTAGAATACTCTATGTGCTTCACTTATATCTTTTGAGCTAGGCAATGTTGGTCTAGTACTTCACTTATATCTTTTTAGAGCACGGTGGTGTTTTATTTTATAGAAATTATTGAATTCTCATACCTCACTTATATTATTTTGAGAGTCTTTAAACAGCATGGTAATTGGTTTAGGTTATGAATTTAATCCTAATATAATGGGCATCCAAGAGGGATATAATAAAAACTTTCACATTAAGTGCATTGGATACTATGAGAAGTTTGATTCCTTGCATATAGTTTTGAGATATGAAGATGGTAATATGAGAGTCATGCTAGTGAGTAATTGTGAATTGGAAGAAATACTTGTGTTAAAGTTTGTGATTCCTGTAGCATGCACGTACGGTGAACCGTTATGTAACGAAGTCGGAGCATGATTTGTTTAATGATTGTCAACCTTTGTGTGAGGGTCGGGAGCGCGCGATGGTTAACTCCTACCAACCTCTCCCCTAGGAGCATGCGTCTAATGCTTTGTTTCGATACCTAATAGACTTTTTCAATAAGTATGGGAGTTCTTTATGACTAATGTTGAGTCCATGGATTATACGCACTCTCACCCTTCCACCTTTGCTAGCCTCTCTAGTACCGCGCAACTTTTGCCGGTACATTAAACCCACTTTCCTCAAAACAGCCACCATACCTACCTATTATGGCATTTCCATAGCCATTCCGAGATATATTGCCATGCAACTTCCACCGTTCCATTTTTCATGACACGCACCATCACTTTCATATTGCATATAGAGTCATATTTTGTTCTTGGTATCGAGTTGTAATTCTTGAGTTGTAAGTAAATAAAAGTGTGATGATCTTCATTATTAGAGCATTGTCCCATGAGAGAAAAGGATGATGGAAGCTATGACTCCCTCACAAGTTGGGATGAGTCTCCGGACTTTACAAATAATAAAAGAGGCCAGCGAAGCCCAAATAAAAAAAAAGAGGCCAAAGATGCCCACCAAAATAAAAAAAATAAGAAAAAAATGAGAGAAAGAGAGAAGGGACGATGCTACTATCTTTTTCCACACTTGTGCTTCAAAGTAGCACCATGATCTTCATGATAGAGAGTCTCCTATTTTGTCACTTTCATATAACTAGTGGAATTTTTCACCATATGCACAACCACTTAGTTTTCTTATTGAGCTTTCATACACTTATAGCTCTAGTGCATTCGTTGCATGGCAATCCCTACTCACTCACATTGATATCTATTGATGGGCATCTCCATAGCCCGTTGATACGCCTAGTTGATGTGAGACTATCTTCTCCTTTTTCCTCGCAACCTCCACCATATTCTATTCCACCTATAGTGCTATATCCATGGCTCACTCTCATGTATTGCGTGAGTGTTGAAAAGGTTTGAGAACATAAAAAATGTGAAACAATTGCTTGACTTGTCATCGGGGTTGTACATGATTTAGATACTTTGTGTGGGGAAGATGGAGCATAGCCAGACCATATGATTTTGTAGGGATAACTTTCTAAGGCCATGTTATTTCGAAAGGACGCAATTTACTTGTTAGTAGGCTTGAAGTATTACTGTTTTTATGTCAATATTAGACTTTTGTTTTGAATCTTATGGATCTGAATATTCATGAAACAATAAAGAATATTACATGGATAAATATGTTAGGTAGCATTCCACATCAAAAATTCTGTTTTTATCATTTACCTACTCGAGGACAAGCAGGAATTAAGCTTGGGGATGCTTGATACGTCTCCAGCGTATCTATAATTTTTTATTGTTCCATGCTATTAGATTATCTGTTTTGGATGTTTTATATGCATTAATATGCTATTTTATATTATTTTTGGGACTAACCTATTAATCTAGAGCCTAGTGCCAGTTTCTGTTTTTTCCTTGTTTTTGAGTATTGCAGATAAGGAATATTAAACGGAGTCCAAACGGAATAAAATCTTCGGAATGATTTTTCTTGGACCAGAAGAAACCCAGCAGACTTGGAGATGAAGGCAGGAGACCTGCCGTGGCGTCACAAGCCACCAGGGCACGCCCTTGGGGGGGGGGGGAGGGCGCACCCCTGGCTTGTGGCCCCACGACAACCCTCCTAACCCTATTCTTCGGCCTATAAATTCCCAAATATTCCCTGGATACCAAAAAGAGCCACGAAAATACTTTTCCGCCGCCAGAAGCCTCTGTTCCCGTGAGATCCAATCTTGGAGCCTTTTCCGGTAATCTGCCGGAGGGGGATTCGATCACGGAGGGCATCTACATCAACTCCATTGCCCCTCCGATGATGCGTGAGTAGTTTACCACAGACCTTCGGGTCCATAGCTAGTAGCTAGATGGCTTCTTCTCTCTCTTTGTTCTTCAATACCATGTTCTTCATGATCTTCATGGAGATCTATCCGATGTAATACTCTTTTGCGGTGTGTTTGTCGAGATCCGATGAATTGTGGGTTTATGATCAGCTTATCTATGAATATTATTTGAATCTTCTCGGAATTCTTATATGCATGATTTCATATCTTTGCAAGTCTCTTCGAGTTATTGGTTTGGTTTGGCCAACTAGATTGGTAATTCTTGCAATGGGAGAAGTGCTTAGTTTTGGGTTCAATCTTGCGGTGTCCTCACCCAGTGACAAAGTAGGGGTAGCAAGGCACGTATTTGTATTGTTGCCATCGAGGATAGAAAGATGGGGTTTTCATCATATTGCTTGAGTTTATCCCTCTACATCATGTCATCTTACTTAATGCGTTACTCTGTTCTTCATGAACTTAATACTCTAGATGCAGGCAGGAGTCGGTCGATGTGTGGAATAATAGTAGTAGATGCAGAATCGTTTCGGTCTACTTGACACGGACGTGATTCCTATATGCATAATCATTGCCTTGGATATCGTCATAATTATTCGCTTTTCTATCAATTGCTTGATAGTAATTTGTTCACCCACCGTATTATTTTCCTTCATGAGAGAAGCCTCTAGTGAAATCTATGGCCCCCGGGTCTATTTTCCATATTATATTTTCAGATCTATAAACCAAAAATACCTCGCTGCATTATTTTTACTTTTGTTTTACTTTACGATCTAGCAATCTTTTATATCTATCTCTATTAGATCTCATCCTTGCAAATAACCGTGAAGGGATTGACAACCCCTTTATAGCGTTGGGTGCAAGTGTTTGATTATTTGTGTAGGTACATCTATTGGGGACTTGCTTGTATCTCCTACTGGATTGATACCTTGGTTCTCAACAACTGAGGGAAATACTTATCTACTTTGCTGCATCACCCTTTCCTCTTCAAGGGAAAACCAACGCATGCTCAAGAAGTAGCAGCAAGCCACGCTCCGGCAGGCGTGAGCCAGCCATCCACTGCTCCATCGCATCACTACGCCTGTCACTTATCGATGCGGTGTTGAGCCCTCAGGCGGCTAATCAGCTCACGGTAAGCACGTGGCGACACATTGGAATGCAAGTTACGCTCGGTTGGCACCCGCCCTGCAGTGTGTCAAGACCATAAGCAACGACCGGCCAAGCGGTGGCAAGAGCTTGCCTGGGATGCACCCCCAAGCGCCACCTAGGCAGGTAATCATGGCATTTTGTCCTAAATGCCAGAGTTAGGTATGATAGCTCTGCTTAGCTATCTAATCGATAGATAATGTCTGTTTTGCCATTGTGGTAACCCCTTGCAATATAAAAGGAGGCCCAAGGCAACCAAACTCAAGGTTGGCAATTCGAACCCCCGAACACTTGTACTCGCATAGCCGCTCTTTCCCTGACAGCAGTCCTTGCTAGGTTAGGCGCTCTGCGTTCTTCGTGTTCTTCCAATCAATCCACCAAAAAGCAGGAGTAGGGTTTAACGCATAGCAGCGGCCCAAACCTGGGTAAAATGCCCGTGTCCTGATCGTTGTGCCGTCTCATGCTCTCCGCTCTTCGTGCAACGTGACCCCCCTTGCCGAACCACAAGGGACCTCTGGTCCCATAGGTGATCGTGAGCATCCATGCCCCGACACATTGATAGTGATAGATATTGCAAATAATAAAATTAAATATAAATATAAAAAGGCAGCGAGGTATTTTTATAGTTTTATTATTTATGTTTAAGTAGACCTAGGGGCCATAGTGTTCGCTAGAGGCTTCTCTCTAGAAAGTAGCATACGGTGGGTAGACAAATTACTATTGGGCAATTGATAGAATTGTGCATAGTTATGACATGTTATTCACGGCAATGATCATGTAAATAGCCATTACGTCTATAAAAAGGTAGACCAAAATGATTCTGCATCTACTACTATGTTGGTGTACTAAAGAACGGGGCCCTTAGTACCCGGACTTATGCACCAGACGATGCGGCCTCCGGATCGGCAAGACCTTGCCGGGCTGGATCTAACTTCAAGCCACATCACACAAAGGTTCGAGCGAACTGGCAAGCCCTCCTTGACGGAGGACTCAGATGCTAATGCACCCGCCAAAGCCTCCGTCCACCAAGCGATCGCTCCACGTCTCTAGTTTGGTTGTCTACATCCACTAGGTGTCGAGTAGGCAGGCGGTAAGGTGGAGCTGGTCGGGGCGCGTTGCACCTTACCAGATTTATAGCATCTTTCTTAACAATCGTCCTACGGCGTGGCAAAGGAATAGGAGGTAGTTGGGCGAACGACACAGAAGGAGAGGCAATGCTTGCCGAGAGACGTCGCCAGCGCGCCACCTCGCGATGCATTTAATGCATCTTTCCTAGTCCGTCAGAGTTAGGTATTTCCCACTATAGCTATTACCAATGATTTTGGCAGACGGATATACACTGTTTATTCTGTGTAAAGACCAGTTTAGCCATTGTGGTAGCCCCTCGAATTTTAAAAGGAGGTCCATGGCTACCTTTAGAAAGGTCAACACCCCGTTTATTTACACGCGTAGCGACACTCCCTGGGCATTCCTTGCAGGGCTACGACGCTCCTGTACTATGAACCAAGATAATCCACAAACACACGGGATGTAAGGGTTTACGCTCCGACGGCCCGAACCTGTCTAAACCCTCGCGAACGCATGGTTCGGTGATGCTCTTTGCGCCAAAGGATCTCCCTAGCATAAACACGAAAGGGGCCTTGCTGGCCCCATAGATCGTCATACCCTGACATCTTTGGTGCGCCAGGTGGGAGAGGCCCTTGCATGAACGTTCACCGACTCCTCCGCGTCGTCTTTATAATTTATTAACATCTTTAAAATTGACGCATAGCTGCCAAGATTTATCCTTCTTTGGTAACATCACCAGATTAGCCTGCCATTCGGGGTGTTTGATATCTCTAATGAATCTATTCTCTAACAATTTGGCCAGTTCTTCGCCCATGGCCTGTTGCTTGGGTTCAGATAACCACCATAGTGCTTGCTTGACTGGTTTAAACCCTTTTAAAATATTCAAGCTATCCTCGGCTAAGCCGGTTGAGATTCCTAGCATATCCGATGGGTGCCAGGAGAACATGTGCCATTTTCCCCGAAGGAAATTTTGGAGGGCCTCGTCAATCTCTGCATCAAGTTGTGTGCCGATGGATGCTATTTTGTTTGGTTCTGTCGGGTGTACCTATAATTTTATGATTTCGACCGCTAGTTTGAACGAGGTTGACATGGAGCGTTTTGCCAGGATGACGTCATCCCTGTCGACCGTTGCCTGAAGTGCTATTAATTCTTTAGTTGCAAAGGCCTCGACCAACGATGCTAGAGCGAAGGAGGCTATTTTGTTTTGGCCCTAAGTGCCATGTCCGGATTGCTTGTGAGGTGGTTATCCCATTGGGACCTGGCATCTTGAGCTTCATATAGACATAGTGAGGTATGACATGGAACTTTCCAAATGCGTCCCCTCGGAGGAGGGCGTGAAAGCCACTTCGGAAGGGTACGACGTGGAATGTCAACTCCTCGGAACGATAGTTCTCGGGAGTGCCAAAGGCCACATCGAGGGTGATTTCTCCCCTACATCGTGCTTCTTTGCCGGGTATAATTCCTCGAAACGTGGGGGAGCTTTCTTGGATGTGAGTTGTTTCCAACTCCATTTTTTCCAGCGCACCCTTGTAGATGAGATTTAGGTTGCTGCCATTGTCCAAAAAACCCTTATGTAGGCTCGGGGACCAAGGCGGCTGGGCATCACCTTAGGTCAGCCGTCGGCTGATCATTTTGTTCAAATGTGATCGGCGTGTCTAGCCACACGGCCGAGGGTGTTTGTACCTTTTCAGGGGCCGAATTCCCGTAACGCCTATTTTCATTGGTTGCCCGATCTGTATGTTTGATAGATCATCATGACTTCGGCTTCGTCCAAGCTGTTTGTTAGGTGGCTAACAATCTGATCACCGGCAAGGAGAGGTTCTCCATACTTGGCTACCTGCTTCACGACCCAACAACCTCGAAGGCTATGGTTTGGGTTGGGGTTGAGCGGGTTTGAATGTATATGACATGGCCTGTCCAGCATCATGTCAAGGGTATTATGTGGCCCTATTTTCTTCTTATTTGACAATGGTGCAGTTAGGGCAGAGCGCCTAGAAGGAACCTGCTACGGGGATAAGTGGTAGTACGTAGGCTCATCGGATTTGATAGGTTGGTCGGCCAGCCAAGCGTCCTCCATAGTGCAAAATTTTCACACTAGGTTGGAGAGCTCGGTGAATGTCCGGACTCGGCGCCCGGCGAGGGCGTTTAATACCCCCACGTCACCATTGTTGTGGCAGAAGACATTCAGTAGTTCGACATCCTGATAGTTGGCTATTCTGTTCTTAACAGACATAAATCTTGACTAGAAATGCCGAACGGTCTCCCCAGCTTATTGCATTATGTAGATAAGGTTCTAGACATCGGTAGGTCCTGAGTTGATTGTGCAGTCCTTCATGTGGAGGGTGGGTTGGATCAAATTGTTCAATCCGGTCGGGTGGGAATCTATTGCACCCCCATGTTCGTTGTGGGAAGGTTGTACGGGGTTTGGCTCAATGTCGGAAACTCCCATTCTCCTTATCCAATTAGTCTGTTGTTGGTCCCTCAAAGGAGAGTTCCGATCTGAGGTTTCTTTGATGGGAGAACCATTGGCCGAGCTATTTGTAGGAGCTTGGTGCTCTAGGTGGAACTCCGGATCGCATCCTGCCGCCTCTCTAGGGGAGTGCGCCTCGGGATCCATCGTTTCTTCACATGACTCGTTAAAGAAGGTTATGGGGACGATGAAATCCTCGAAAGGATTCAAATCGCCGATCGGCGGACGTCATCAATCCTGGTAATCACACAGCAAGCTCTCAACTAAACAGCAATGTCAGTGTCAAAACCAACAGGCCTCGGGTAGGTGGGCTCGATCTATGAGATCGGATCGATGGTAACAGGAGACAAGGAACCTGAGGCTTTTACCCAGGTTCCGGTCCTCTCGATGGAGGTAGTCCTGCTTTTGTTATATTGATGGTGTAGCCAGTATAGAGTCGATCTACCTCGAGATCATATGTTTGCGGTCAAAACCCTATGGGTGATGTTGTTGTGTATTGGTATCCTCTACGGGGTAAACCCTCTGGTTTATATAGGAACCGAGGGTATCTAGGGTTACATGAACGTCGGTTGCTACCCATGGATTACCCGAATGAATATTCTGTTCTTGGAGCACTTGCCAAGTCTTTGGTAGAGTCCGGTATGCTCAGCCCCGTGTCGAGGCCTCCAAAGTCCTTCCTCCCGATGGGCATCTAGTCCGGCCCAAAGATGCTACTTGTGAGTTGTGTAGGAATTTTCCCCGAAGAGGACAGGACAAGCAGTACAGTAGAGATAAGTATTTCCCTCAGTGAGAACCAAGGTTACCGAACCAATAGGGGAACCAAGAAAATTCCCTTCAACAACACCTACACACACAAAACCAAACACTTGCACCCAACATGGGCAAGAGGGTTGTCAAGCCCCTTGAAGTCGTTAAATGCAAGGATTAAACATTGGTAGTGATAGAGATTGCAAATAATAAAATTAAATATAAATATAAAAAGGCAGCGAGCTATTTTTATAGTTTTTTATTTATATTTAAGTAGACCCGGGGGCCATAGTGTTCGCTAGAGGATTCTCTCTGGAAAGTAGTATACGGTGGGTAGAAAAATTACTTTTGGGTAATTGATAGAATTGCGCATTGTTATGACATGTTATTCACGACAATGATCATGTAAATAGGCGTCATGTCTATAAACAGGTAGACCAAAATGATTCTGCATCTACTACTATGTCGGTGTACTAAAGAACGGGGCCCTTAGTACCCGGACTAGTGCACCAGATGACTGTGGCCTCCGGACCGGCAAGACCCTACCGGGCTGGATGTAAGTTCAAGCCACATCACGCAAAGGTTTGAGTGAACCGGAAAGCCCTCCTTGCCGGAGGACTCGGATGCTAATGCACCCGCCAAAGCCTCCGTCCACCAAGCGATCGCTCCACGTCGCCAGGCTGGTTGTCCACATCGACTAGGTGTCGAGCAGGCAGGCGGTTAGGTGGAGCTGGTTGGGGCGCGTGGCAGATTACCAGATTTATAGCAGCTTTAATAATAACCTTCCTATGGCATGGCAAAGGAATAAAAGGTAGCTGGGCGAACAACACACAAGGAGAGGCAACCCTTGTCGGGAGACGTCGCCAGCACGCCACCCCGCGGCGCATTTAATGCGTCTTTCCTAGGCAGTTAGGGTTAGGTATTTCCCACTATATCTATTACTAATGATTTTGGCAGACGGATATACATTGTTTATTCTATGTAAAGACAATTTTAGCCACTGTGGTAGCCCCTTGTATTATAAAAGGAGGTCCATGGCTACCTTTAGAAAGGTCAACACCCCGTTCATTTAAACGCGTAGCGACACTCCCTGGGCATTCCTTCCCGGGCTATGACGCTCCTGTACTGTGAACCCAGATAATCCACAAACATACATGACGTAGGGTTTTACGGTCCGGCGGCCCGAACCTGTCTTAGGCCTCACGCACGCATGGTCCGGTGATACTCTTTGCGCCAGAGGATCTCCATAGCAGAACCACGAAAGGGGCCTTGCCGGCCCCATAGAACGTCGTACCCCGACTTCTTGGGCGCGCCAGGTAGGGGGAGGCCATTGTTTGAACCTTCACCGACTCCTCCGCGTCATCGTCAACAACTTCCTCGGCGCCCATGCCTCCCAAGAAATCCAAGGGCACGGGGATGCCATCTCCGTCCACATCCAAGCTGCCCACGCAAGTAGTCGCCAGTGATGCCAATGGAGGCGGCCCCCGCATTCACCGCGCCGGTGAACGCAGCCACATCACCGTGTGGAGCTCCGCTAGCCCCGATCCGGACCCCGCCATCGTGGAGACGCGGAACGCACCTGCAGCGACCGAGGCCGACACAACAGAAACGGCAGCGGCGGCGGCGGCGAGAAGATCTCCGCCGCGACCTTCACAAGACAACCACGACCAACACCCCTAGGGTGGGGACCCTGGGCAGCACGCGGACAAGACCCCTGCGCGTCCCTCTCAAGACACGTAGGGCCGAGCTCGACAACGACCTCCTAGAGGGAATGAGCAGCACGCGACAGCACGGGGAAACACTCCTTCAGCCTTGCACCGCTCCATTCCCAAGACCCCGGACGAAGCTCTGGCGCAGGCCCAGCTATTTCTGAACTTCCCACCCATGCCAAAGAAGATGGATGACTGGAGAGTGACTATCCAAAGTTTGCTGAGCTTCGCGAACATCGACAGACCGGAGGGAGCTGGCCTGTCGTGCACCCGCCAAGCTGCTCCGGGGGGGTCCCACCGCCGGACGAGACGCTAGTGGGGCGCCTATGGTGCAGTCTCCCCTGCAACAGCAACCAATCTGCTGGACCGACGTACAAGACAAGGTGTCGTACGCGTCGACAGATTAGCGGCTGAATAAAGATCAATGCCATGTCTTGAAAGACAGACGCAAGGAGGACCCCCGCACCACCATCGAGAGGTGACGACATATACGCCACCAGTCCGATGGTCGCGCGGACCCTGCCATCGACGGGCCTATGCCAGGGATACCCGGCAGCCTACCCTACGAGATAGGCTTCCCGGCATCCACCCATGAGCTACGGCAAGTCCGATGGCCCTCCAGCAGACGCTTCAAGCCTGAGCTGCCCGACAAGTGTGACGACAACATCAGCACCTCCAAGTTCCTCGGCATCTAAACCATCGTCGTGCAAGCTGCTGGAGGGCGTGATGAAAAAGTATTTGCCAACTACTTCCCATTGGCGCTCAAGCCCAATGTGAGGAGTTGGTTGATGAACTTGCCGGAAGGGTCCATCTCCTCTTGGGCGGATTTTTGCAACCAGTTCGTTGGTGCATACCATGGAGGCCACAAGCTTCCAGGGCAGCCTAGCGACTTGCACGTGCTTCCCTAGAGAGAGGGTGAGTTGCTCCGCAAGTACATCTAGAGGTTCAGCCGCGTACAAAACAACATCCCTGACATCCACCCTCCCACAGTGATCGTCGCCTTCCACATGAACATGCGCAACTGGCGGATGTGTGAAGAGATGAGCATCAATAAAGTGTGGGATGTCGTCGAGCTATATGCTTTAGCTGACAAATGTGCGCGAACTGAAGAGGGGAGGAGGCTCCCCGGAGAAGACGCTGGCACAGAGGTCGACTCAGATGACGACAAAGACGTGCTAGCCTCCAATAAAAAAGGACGGAAGTGCAAGGGAAAAGCAGTAATGTCTGTCGAAGGGAATGGCAAGTCTGACTCTGGCAAGAAGGCCAAGTCTGAGGGTTCCGGCAAGGACGCCGCAGCATGCTCCGGAGACGACGAGGCCACGGCAGGAGAAAAGACTGCCAAGCCGTAATGCAAGATCGAACTCGCCAAGAGCCACGACATCAACCAATGCCAGCAAGTAGAACAACTTGCTGAAAAATAAAAGCAAGAGTATGAAAGGCACGACAAGGAAAAGGGCCAAGATGCTGCAGGTGGCTCCGACAAGAAAAACAGCGGTGGCCGTGGTGGCCGCCGTGGCAAGGCCAAGTAGAGAAAGGAGAAACCTTTTATAGGCCGAGACAAGAAGTATGACGAGGAAGACGATGATGACGACGGAGATGAAGAGGAATCTACAGGACATGAGTTCCATAAGGATGTCGATGCCATATGTGTTGACGGAGGCGCATGTTTGTAGTCATCTCACCGGCAACTCAAGCAATGGGCCCGTGAGGTCAACGCGGCAAAGCCAGCGATAGAAGCAAGAAAACCCCTCAAGTAGTCCAACACTCCCATCATCTTCGACGTTGAGGATCACCCTGACTGCATCACTGTTGCTGGGTGTGTTCCATTGTTTGTATTGCCAACAATTCGCAACCTCAAGGTCACGAAGATGTTGGTTGATAGTGGAGCCGGTCTGAATCTGATATCACAAGATGTAATCAAGAATCTGCAGATTCCCGACTCGGATCTCAAGCCGACAGGATCTTTTCAAGGGGTCAACCCTGGAAGATCTCAGCCCAAGGGGAAGATAACTCTATTGGTTACGTTTGGCAGTGAGCTCAACTTCAGGACAAAGAGAGTAGTCTTCGAGTTCACGAAGATGTCGCTACCATACAATGGAATTTTAGGCTGACCGGCACTAGAAAATTTGTGGCGGTGTCCCACCATGCCTACAACACCCTCAAGATGCCAGGGCCAATGAACGTCATGACCATCTGCGCTGACAACAAGGACGCGGTCCTCTGCGTCGACAAGCTCTTCTGGGATGCAGTGGCAGCGTCTGCCAACGAGGCACTTGCTCCTACCAGTGTAGTTCCCGAGGGAAGAACAAGAACAAGAACTCTGGCGAAACTCGTTAGGACTCCGGGAATCGCGCCAAAGAGTGTTGCATGCCCATCGAGGACGTACGAGAGACTTCGGCCGCCGGGAGCAAGAAGAACAAGACCGCTAAGCCCTTGCCGGGGGGGGACGAGTCACTAGGAACGGCAAGAGCCGCCTAGAGACCGGAAGCGACACCTAAATGCAGGACATGGATAAACATTGGGCTCTTTCGTAAGTCCCACATGTAAGGCGCGGTTGCCGGGTCGCCCGACAACATCTTTTGTACGAGTTTCCCGACAAGGCGTTTAATCCTTTGCACAGAGTCAGGCGATTTCCCTGTCCGTAGTCAGTAAAAGGTATGTGTTCTAAAACTCCTTGTCAAAGTACATATTTATCTTATGTATCTTATGTGAGATCTGGTGATCACACTTTACTTGCGTAAGGTGACTGTTGAACGACCTAGGTTCCTAGCCTACTCTATTATCTCGTCTTTATTTTTCTCAAATGGGACAAGGGGCCCCGTGTGCAAGTCTTCCCGGGGGGAGTGACGGTACGGACACCTACACACGCATTCAAGGACGATCGCCTTGTGGCACCAAAACACATCGAGAGAAAGCTAAGTTGTAGAAACATTTTTAAAATTTGAAGCTTTCTCCTTGAAGAAAGTTGACGCTTGTGTACGAAAAACCTACACGTGATGGACCCTTGTCGAAATTGTTTGCGCACATGGATGTTTGGAATCCGCTCAACATCCTAGGTAGCCACGACAAGGATGACAAGGAGGACTTGTCGGCAGCAGCATCACCAGCGGGCTGCCAAGGACCCGTTCCATCAAGCGCTCATGGTACTGATGCGTGCACTAATAGGCGTTTCCGGCAAGCATAGGGATAAACGAAAACACACAAGTACAAACTGCGTTAAGAGGAGATAGCGATTCATTCCAGCACATAAAATGCATTACAGTCAAAAGCAAGGCTCCAATGCTAATTCAAGGCGATTATTTTGGGTACATGCATCGCAGACGAGGGTTACAGAACCGTCCCTGTTAGAGATAGGGGCGACAAGGGCGTCGAGCTCACTGGGGTCAAATCCCTTTGGCATCTTGGAGAAGGCCTTGTTCAGATCGATGACGGGGTTGTGGTAGGCGACCTTCACTAGGACCTTGTGGAGGGCCCCGTGATACGGTTCGCGACACCCATGGAGGAACTCGTCAACCCTCCCTGCTTCGTACGACGCCAAGACGTCGACAAGCTTCCCAAAGAAGATGGACAGATGTGCGCTCGCTGCCTCTCTGTCATCTTTGGGAAAGGCGCCCTCATCCAAGCCCATCTTTGCGAGCTGGGTGGAGAGCCTGCCAGCGATGTTGACAAGCTGCTCCATCCACAGCCCAACGCTCTTCTAGAGTTTGTTGTAGGTATGTGCGACATAAGCGACCGTTCCTTCTCCTTCCAGAGTTCCTCAAGCAAACCATGCTCCCTGCGCTAGTTGTGTCGGAATCGGGGCTCTGGGGACCCAAGAAAGGTTCGAACTCTGGGGTGCGCTGGCTCTCCAACCCTGCTCTCTCTTGCTAACCTACGGCGATGCTTCGGCATGCTTGAGCTTGGGAAAAGAACAAAGGACGCGGTGGTTTACTTAGGTTTGGGCCACCTCGCGATGTTAACCCTACTCGTGCTTGTCTGGATTTCTTAGGGGTGAGAATGAATACAGAGGGGTCTCCCCTTCCACCGTCCCTGCCCTTCTCCTCTTATACCGGCTTTGGTCCTCTTCCCCCAAAAATATCAGGAGGGAAGGATTGCCACAGGTGTAAGTTTGAGGGGAGACATGACTACAGCTTATCCTGACAAAAGTGGTCTTGGCTTGCAAAAGCCTCTCTTCGTGAAGCGTCGGCGGGCTCGATGACGACCTCCGTCCTAGCAAGCCCCCAGCCTTGGTCTTCTTTCACCAAAAAAGAAACCTTTTAGGGGCGCTTTGGGAACAGGCGTGCTGGCCCATCTCCCTTAGGACCAAAGGGGAAAGTCCTCTCAGCGAAGCCCCCTGCTACCGATCCAGAGGGCGCTTGGCAGGGCTCGCGCTGTCCTCGGAATGGGGCGGGCTGCGCGGCCCCGTCGAGCCATCTTTGTCCTATGCACCCTGTAAGGCCCCCGAGAGGTGACCTCACGAGGCCGGTTGGGGCACCCCAGGCCAAAACCAACACGAGGCAGGGGCCCTCGCAAGGGCCTCGTTCGAAAAGCCCACGGTGGGCCTTACTGGGCCTATGCCACGCGTTGCGCCTTGCGCCTCAAGCAGACGGGCCTGGGTACCCCCCGTCCCAGGAGGCCGACAGGGTGACCTTGAGACTGTCCTCGTGGGTGGTCACCTTCACGTGCAAATTAGCATTGGTGGCCGCGGCAACCTCCAGCTCTTTAGCCTTGTCAGTGAGCCCCACTTGCAGGTCTGCGAGGGTCTGGATTCCCTTCTGAAGGTCCTCCTTCAGCTTCGAGATCTCCTATCCACAAGCAGCAATGTCCATTTCCAGCAACTCCACCTTGCCTTCCAGCTCGACGTTGACGTATTGAGTGGCCGCGGCAGCGTTGACGGCCTCTTGAAGCTTGCTGGCATGCTCGACAAATTGCCTCTCGATGGAGTCTTTGTGCTTCGACTCCAACTCCTGGATTTGTTCTTCTAGTCCGGCCCCGAGCTTGTCGAAAAGAGCCCGTTCCCAGGCGGTGAGCTCATCCTCTTGGCAATCGAGTGAGATCTTGTGAGAAGTCTGCTCTGCTTCTGTGTTGGCAAAGATCTCGTCCGTCTCCTGCCAGATATTCTCTGCCTCGGCTTTCTGGTTGATAAACTCGGCTTCGGCCTTGGCGAGGTTGACTTGCTGTGCGGCAAGGCCTTGCGGCTCTTAGTGAACTAGGACCGCGTCTTGGCGAGAAGCACCCGGAAACTATCTTCTGCAGCCGCAAGGATAGCTTCTTGGCTATCCAGTCTCTTAGGACGGCCAACGTAGAGCGCCTACAGCTATCGAAAATCCCTTCCCATGGAGGACAGGATGGCATGCTCCTTGGCTTCGTCGCCCCGCCAAGGGGGCCGATGGCTACTCCTCCTCTAGGGGTGACGACGTCTCCGTCGACAGTTGCCCCTTCGGGGAAGGCCTTGAAGATTGCGTCCCCAGGGAATCTGGCGAACTGCAAGCCGCCGGTCCTTAAGTATCGGCTTAGAGGCGGCTCTGCTGATGATGATGGACCGGCAACAATCCTGCTGGTGGCCCCCAGCGAGAAGAACGGGCCTGCCCTTGACATCCCCAAGGCAGAAGCCTCCGCAGCATCTGCTGCCGTCTCCAAGGACAACCCCTAGAGGACCTCCTTTCTAGTGTCTCTGGGGGCACGATGGGTGGCGTCCTCCTCAGCTGTAATCCGGGTTGCTTCCTCGGACGCCTCCATGGGGATCCCCTCAACGTTGACATCAGCACCGATTTCTCCCGACGGGGGTAGATCTGCAACAAAGGGAAAAAAGGAAAATCGAACTCAGAGTAAGTTCAAGAATACAAAAAAAAAGAAAACAAGACAAGGAATCTTCAGCGATGAAGGCTCGCCCATGGGTTCTTGCTGATGGGGGATGTCGCCTCCCTTGACGGCGTTTGTTGTCGTGGCGTGGCCGTCAGCGGTACCGCCTACCGGCGCGTCCTCGGCACCGACAGGCTCATCAGAAGAATCCCCTGCTGGGAGGCTCCCTTCCGGGGTTGAGCGCAGGTGAGCTGCCTCTAGGCGCTCCATCTCCACATGTAGTGGAACAGAGCTAGTCATGCTGGTGTCCGTCCCCAGGCCCGCCGTGGGGTACAAGGGCGGTGCGTCCTGCCAGGGGCTCGCCGGGGGGCTGAAATCAACAACATCCAGCCCCGGCGAGGCGCCCTGCTCCGATTGGATGCCTCTCGTTCCCCCCGTGGCACAAGCTGGATTCACCCTCCTGGCCTGTCGCTGTGCAAGGGTCTCTTCCTCTCTGCAGAACCAACAACCACGACAATGCTCAGCGAGGACGATATGAGAATCAAGACGAATTGATAGGAGGTTGACACTTACTCATCATCCTCTTCTCCTGAGCTGAAAGTGGACAAATTCCACATACCTTTATGGCAAGCGGCGGGAACTGGTGGCGAAGTAGGCATGCTGGAGCGCGTTGTTGACGTGGTGGAGCCGGCAGGCCCGACCGTCTCAACAAAAGTGCTTGCCTTGCGCTTCGTGATGGCCTGCCTCTTTCCCTGCGCCCGGGAGACATCAGCAGCAGGGTCCTCCTCCTCCCCTTCGTCCTCGACCTCTGGGGGTGGAGTGCGATAGTCCGGCTCACCTGGACTCCTCAAGCTCCGACTCCACGACAACCTCGGCGCCCTCGACCCTGGCATCGCCCTCGACCTCGGCGTCTTCAGCGCCCACGGGCTCCTTCGGCTGGCCCTGTACTGGCGGCTCCTCGTCGTGCCCCTCCTCGCGGCCAGCCTCCTCCTCGTCCTCTTCCCCGATCGTTGCAGCTCCCGAACCACTGCCACCTCATCGAGGCCCGCTTGCACAAACCGCCAACCGATGTGATTGATCATTGCGTTGGTGGGTGCGCGGACCATTGACCCTTCATCCCTGACGCACACTTCCGCCAGGTTGTCAAACCATGCCTGCACCAACTCCTTCACTGGCGCCTTCCACCTGGGGTCCATCCTGTGCGCATTGCACGCCGGCATCATCGCCACGATCGCGTCCTTGCGGGAGTTGTTGCAAAGCGGAATGACGCACGGTGGAAGTATGAACTTGCCGTCCGGGCGAAACAGCTGATGGTAGAGGACAGTGAGTTGCAGGAAGGTCAGGTCCCCGTCGAGCCTGGGACATATCCACATAATGTCGGCAGTTCCACATACTCCCAGGAAAAACGCTTTCGATCCTGAAGAGGAGCGATGCGCCTGGCGAGGAAATCTGAGCCCACCATTTCTATGGTGAGCCTGATAACCCTCAACTGGGGCATGCGGGCAATGGAGATCTCCAACTTCTTGTCGCCGGGAGCAAGGGCACTCCACGTATCATCACAGACAGGCTTGGATGTTTGGACCTCGCAGAAGATCGGGGGCTCCTTCTCAACGATATAGCACCATTTTTCCCGCCATTCTTCCCACTTCTTCTGCAAGTTGTTGGGGGGATACACATCTTTGTGAGAAGCACGAGGGATCCACGTAATGCCGCCGGAGCGAGCCTCCTTGCCCTCTATGTGTGGATAGAAGAAAAGGTGGAAGAGATATACATTGGGGACTATTCCTATGAAGTTCTTGCACAAATGTGCAAAAACGGACAGGGTGGTCATCGTGTTCGGTGTGAAATCCAGCAAACGGAAACCGTAGGTCAACATCAGATCCACGAAGCAAGTGGAGAAGGGCGGAACCAGCCCGCAATAGAAGTATGCCGCAAAGAAAGGATACTTTTCATTGCTGGGCTGGGAGTCACCCGGAAGCACCTCCGGCGCCGGGAGCGCTTTGGTCACCCTCCCCCACATAATGGTGTACCTCCAGATGACATCGCTCATCGTTAAAACAGAGGGGGAGAAGACAACGCACCTCCTCCGCATCACCGCCAAGGCATCCTTCGCGCCAGTGTCCGCCTCCTTCTTGGCCTGCTTTGACAGGCCAGGGGCGGCGAAAGGAAGTCCTCACTTGGGCGCCATGGCGAATTGATGGCGAGCGTTGGTGAAAGCGAAGGATTGGCTTGGGGGCTCTGCGCTATAGGAAGGAGGAGTAGAAGCAGTAGAGTAGAGGGATGCGGTTGGAATTTGCAGTGTACTTGCAAAAATCCCCTTTTATTAACAAGGAGGAAGACGCAAGAGGCGCCTCTTCCAGTCTGACGTGACGCAGTTTTTTAGACGCGACCGCTCAAGGCAACCTCCTCGCTCCACCGCTCCCACAACCCGCAGTCAATATGCATCGTGCACGAAGCAGTAAAAATCATCATAGCCGCAGGTAATTGCGGCCGTGTGAGCCTATGCACTATTTTTGGGCCTATCCCAACAACATGACGGACGCAAGTGTGGCCCAGACCCGGGGCTCTTGTCGGTGTACTAAAGAACGGGGCCCTTTGTACCCGGACTTGTGCACCAGACGACCACGACCTCTAGAACGGCAAGACCCTGCCAGGATGGATCTAAGTTCAAGCCATATCATGCAAAGGTTCGAGCCAATTGGCAAGCCCTACTTTCCGAAGGACTCGGATGCTAATGCACCCGTCAAGCCTGCCAAGCCATCGCTCTACGTCGCCAGGCTGGTTGTCTACATCGACTAGGTGTCGACCGGGCAGGAGGTTAGGTGGAGCTGTTCGGGGCGCGTGGTACCTTACCAGATTTACAACAGCTTTAATGACACCCGTCCTACGGCGTGGCAAAGGAATAAGAGGTAGCTGGACGAACTACACAGAAAGAGAGGCAATCCTTGCTGGGAGACGTCACCAGCGCGTCACCTCGTGGTGCATTTGATGCGATTGTCCTAATCCATCAGAGTTAGGTATTTCCCACTATAGTTATTACAGGCGATTTTGGCAGACGGACATACATTGTTTATTCTGTGTAAAGACCATTTTAGCCACTGTGGTAGCCCCTTGTATTATAAAAGGAGGTCCATGGCTACCTTTAGAAAGGTCAACACCCCGTTCATTTACACGCATAGCGACACTCCCTGGGCATTCCTTGTCGGGCTGTGATGCTCCTGTACTATGAACCCAGATAATCCAAAAACACACAGGACGTAGGGTTTTACGCTCCAGCGGCCCGAACCTGTCCAAACCATCATACACGCATGGTCCGATGATGCTGTTTGCGCCAGAGGATCTACCTAGCCGAACCACGAAAGGGGCCTTGCCGGCCCCATAGATCGTCGTACCCCGACATACTATTACTTCACCAGTCGACGACTATCTAGCATGCATCTATAGTATTAAGTTCATGACAAACAAACTAATGCGTTGAGCAAGATGACATGATGTAGACAAAATAAGACATGCAACATGACAACAATACAAATACGTGTCTTGACCCCTTCTGTCACGAGGATAGAGCACCGCAAGATTGAACCCATGAAAAAGACAACTCTAACTGAAGATAAATCAATCCTGTTGGCCAAACCAAACCGATAGATCGGAGAAAAATATGAAGCAATAATATCATGCATATTGAAATTCAGAGAAGACTCAATAACTTTTCATGAATGGTCTGATCATAAGCCCACAATTCATCGGATCCCAACAAACACACCGGAAAAGAAGATCACATCGAATAGATCACCGCAGAGATCACCGTGAACTTTGTATTGAAGATCAAAGAGAGAGACAAGAAGCCATCTAGGTACTAGCTATGGACCTGTCGGTCGGTGGTGGACTACTCACGCATCATCATGGAGGCAACAAGGTTGATGTGGATGGCCTCCATGATCGATTCCCCCTCAGACAAAGTACCGGAAAAGTCTCCATATGGCCTCCCATCAGAACAGAGGCTTGCGTCGGTGGAAAAAGTGTTTCGAGTGGCTCTTTGATAGTTTCCCACTATTTGAAAATTTATAGAAGTGCAATTAGTCAAACGGAGACACGGGGGGCCCACAAAGCATCAAGGCGTGCCTATCCCCCCGGGTGCGCCCTGTTGCCTTGTCGTCAACATGTGCGGCTTCCTGACTTCTCCAGAAGCTTCCTGGGTCTCTTTTGTCCAGAAAAAAATCATCAAAAAGTTGTAGCATTTGGACTTTGTTTGGTACAAATTTCCTAGAAAACCAAAAACAAGCAGAAAACAACAACTGACACTTGGCACTGGGTTAATAGGTTAGCTCCCAAAAATGATTGCATATAAAGTATCCTAGATTGATAATATAATAACATGGAACAATAAAAAATTATAGAACGTTGGAGACGTATCAATGGACTAGACCATCTCGGCTGGGACCCCCTAGTCTAGGACTCCCTCAACTATGTCACCGAGGAAGAAGGTAGAAAGCGGCTACAAGAAATACACGCGGGGGCTTGGAGGCATCATGCAGCCCCCAGAACGATTGCACCAAACGCCTTCCGCCATGGTTTCTTTTGGCCCCATGCAAAATGCGACGCCGAGGATATCACTAGGAGCTTTGACGACTGCCAATGCTTTGCCAAACCCACATGCCAGCGACAACCCTATAAAGAATTCCATTAACCCGGCATTTACGGTATGGGGGCTGGACATGGTAGGCAAACTCTCACTATTGCCAGGAGGTAGCAAGTTCCTATTGGTCGCATATGACAAGTCCACAACGTGGATAGAAGCAAAGCCAGTGACAAACGCAGAGGCCAATACAATAGTCAATTTCATCTCTAGGCTCATCCACTGCTTCCGTGTCCCATGCAGCATCATCGCGGACAATGGATCCAACTTCACCGCGGTGGTATTTCAAGATTTCTGTCACAAACGAGGGACCCACATAGACTAAGCGTCACGGTGAATGGACATGTCGAAAGGACCAATGGACTAATCGTCCAAGCTCTAAAACAACGCCTAATAACACTACTCATATGAGGAAAAGGTAATTGGGTGGAGGAAGTCCCCTCCGTCCTTTGGAGCTTACGGACGACACCGAAGAAGTCAATTAGCTACACACCATTCTTTATGGCGTATGGAGCAGAGGCAGTTCTCCTACCGGACATCAAATACGACTCACCATGAGTCCACGCATACGGAGAGGAGGCTGCCGAGGAAAGCAGGAAAGACGATGTTAGTGCAAAAGAAGAGGCACACCTCCTCGCCCTTGAACGCAGAATCATCTATCGACAGAAATGGTGAGAGTACTAAGGTCAGCGTGTGCATGCACGCGAGTTAAACGTCGGTGACCTTGTCCTACGCCGCAAGTATAAACAACGCAAGAACATGTTGTCTATCCACGAGTCGTAAACAACAGGGCCTACTACCTCCGCAACAAGAAAACATGTCGGATCACGTCGCGAACTTGGAATGCCAAGCATCTTCATTTATTTTATGCATAAACATTTAAGTATTATGCACTTTTTGCACAAATAAACTGCATGTCTACATCTCATGTATATTTATCTCAAACAAAATCAGGTTGGAAAATAAAGAGGTCCTTGTGACCTCCCACATTTTTCATTTCCCTTTTATAGTTTGGTAAAATAAACATGACACGCCGCTATTCAGCACAAAACACTATCATGAACCCCTTGGGATAGACAAATCTTGGAAGAACAAACCTATATCTTGGTTGACGGACTCTGGGGCTGCATCGCTATAAGTCAACCTCCCATAGCTCCAACTAAAGGCTGCATAATACACTCCTGGTTTTTGATCCGAACCCTTGTGGACACTTCTTCTACTGACCTCCCACAACTTCATGTTCCGGGGCTGCATTGACACAATTTTTATGGTAGTCCTTCCTTTGAGGAGAGCAACCATAGAGGATGTTGGATGACTGAATCAGGCATTCTGGTCACGCCGAGCCCCACTAAAGTACGCTTACGACGTCAAACATCACAAGGGGATGTCTATCCCTAACGGGAACAGAGGCACTTCACCGCCTCAACGGCATATAAAAACGAATACATCTCATTACCCATGAAGTGAAAACAGATAAATGAGGTCATATCAATAAGTTTCGTAGAGAAGGTTGCAAAATGTTTTGTTATTTTCTAGACGCATGATCAGGCCTGACACAGACCCTCCTCGATGGCGAAAGTTGTAGCCGACTCTACATCATCATAAAGCTTTGCATCGTCCTGGCATCCGGCTCCGTGGGAACAATATAATGGGCAGACTACTCCAGCCAACAAGCCACAGCCGCACCAGGACATATTGCGCCAGATCCATCAGGCGTTGTGACTCCTGCAGATCCATCAAGCTTTGTGACTACTGCGGCATACGAGAAATAAGTTGGACGACGCCACCACTATTAGCCTCTCCGGCCCACAATGTGCCCCCTCTTCTCGCTCCAATGACTTGGCCAGCCGCGACAAGCCTAAGGGAGCTGGGAAATTCGGTAGCACAGATACACACAATGATCACATAAATTGTGTTAGATGGGAGCATAGTATGATGAAGCAACAACAAGTCAAAAGAACAAATCTCTGTCTGCCGCTGCCTGCAGCCACTCTTTCTACATGTATTGACCCCGCAGGTCATGTGTGACATGTTGTCTGACCTTCAACAGAAAGGCCTCACGGACCATGCAGGCCTCCAACCAGGCTTCAGCATATGTGGACCACACACTTGCGACCTCCAGCTGTTGTATGAGCTCTGTCTCTCTCTCTCCTAACCTTCTAAGACCTGAATGCAAAGGCCTTCGGTTATTCCATGATTCAGGCCAAGTACGTAGACATCCTCAATCAGCAAATTTCGACAAGAGCACGCTTTTGCAGCCTTGTCATCGTTCGTGTCTCGGGCACGGCTTGCTGCCTTCCGATTGGCGTGAAGCCAATCCAGCAGCACCCGGAGGTGCTGGATAGTTATTTCACAACACGCCGGCAGTGTGGGGACCCCGATTCCGAAGTCCTGATCATCGAATGCACGTGTACAGTGATCCCAGAGATCAATGCTCACTGAACACACAAAAGCTGAATAACTAGAGTCTTACATCCATACATACCTTCTTACACAAATTATTACCATTATGGTCAAGTCTTATATAGATAGGTCCATGAAGGCAAAACAACAAACACAAAGTCGCAGCAAAAATCTTGAAAGATAGCGTGGAGCCATGCCATCGGCCTTAACCCTACAGGCACTCTGACTGGGAAGCGTCCTAATTCACATGTTCGTCACCAAGGTACTCATCAGCATATTCCTGTTCTTCCATGCCTGGCCAATTAAATAACCAGTGGCAAGCCAATGAGTACTTTGAATGTACTCGCAAGCAACCCATGTTTGTACAAAAACGACAATGCATGGTATAGCACTAAGTAGGTATCTTGTGCGGAAAGATAATTTTGAGTGATTTATGTCCTAACAATTTGTAAAGCATGCATCATGAGGTTGCAGATTTCCATATGAATAGGTTACAGATATCAATATAAACAAAGGTTGACCATCTCTTGTTCAGTCATTTCAGCAAGTTTTTTGACTTCTCTCACTTATCTCATTTGTCACACACACACACACACACACACACCAAGTTTGTGAAAATATCTAGACATAGTTTAAGCAGGACCATCCAACTGTCCTTAACCGTGGACACGACTATTCAAAAAGTTTTACACTCTCCAGAGGTTGCACACTTGACCCACAAGACTTGGGGACCTTCCGTGTCATCCACAACTTGCGGTATATTACATACCCGAGGTAAGCACCCGAACAATGTCTTTCCCTTGACAACACCAAACAAAGATTCCACTCATTGGTACCATCCCTCATGATGTACCTCACACGTCCTATCCATGAGGGTACGCAACAGTGTGTCCGGTGTTTTTAAAGAAAACCATAGTCATCCATTCAGGCACGACCCTGTATCGAGAGTGACCACGCCAATCCCACCACTAGTAATGCAGGCTCTTTGCTAGTATCGAGCAAAGTAATCAACAGAGCCCCATCACATAAGAGGTATCGTGGTCGTACATGTAAGGTTGGGATGATCAACAACAACAACAACAACAAGAACAAAGCCTTTAGTCCCAAACAAGTTGGGGTAGGCTAGAGGTGAAACCCATAAGATCTTGGGACCAACTCATGGTTCTGGCACATGGATAGCAAGCTTCCATGCACCCCTGTCCATGGCTTGTTTTTTGGTGATACTCCAATCCTTCAGATCTCTCTTTACGGACTCTCCCATGTCAAGTTCGGTCTACCCTGGCCTCTTTTGGAATTATCAGCATGCTTTAGCCGTCCACTATGCACTGGGGCTTCTGGAGGCCTGCACTGAATATGCCCAAACCATCTCAGACGATGTTGGACAAGCTTCTCTTCAATTGGCACTACCTCAACCCTATCTCGTATATCATCATTCCGGATACGGTCCTTCCTTGTGTGGCCACACATCCATCTCAACATGCGCATCTCCGCCACGCCTAACTGTTGCACATGTCGCCTTTTAGTCGGCCAACACTTAGCGCCATAGAACATTGCGTGTCGAACCACCTTCCTATAGAACTTACCTTTTAGCTTTGGTGGCACTCTCTTGTCACAAAGAATGCTAGAAGCTTGACGCCACTTCATCCATCCGACTTTAATTCGATGGTTCACATCTTCATCGATATCCCCATCCTTCTGCATCATTGACACCAAAGATCGAAAGGTGTCCTTCTGAGGCACCACCTTCCCATCAAGACTAACATCCTTCTCCTCCTCCTCATGCTTAGTAGTACTGAAAGTGCACCTCATGTACTCGGTTCAAGTTGTACTAAGTGTAAAACCTTTCGATTCTAGGGTTTGTCTCCAAACCACCAACTTCCTTTTGACCCACATCCGACTATCATCGACTAGCACCACATCATCCACAAAGAACATACACCATGGGATATCTCCTTGTATATCCCTTGTGATATAAGGTCTCAAAGATGACCCCCGGTGCAGTCCTATTTTAATCAGGAAATCATCAGTGTGACCATCACTTGTTCGAACACTTGTCACAACATTATCGTACATGTGCTTGATTGGGGAAATGTACTTTGATGGGACTTTGTGTTTCTCCAAGGCCCACCACATTACATTGCACGGTACCTTATCATAGGCCTTCTCCAAGTTAATGCACACCATATGCAAGTCCTTCTTTTCTCCCTGGATCTCTCTATAAGTTGTCATACCAAGAAAATGGCTTCCATGGTCGACCTCCCAAGCATGAAACTAAACTAATTTTTGGTCACGCTTGTCATTCTTCTTAAGCGGTGCTCAATGACTATCTCCCATAGCTTCATTGTATGGCTCATCAGCTTAGTTCCACAGTAATTAGTACAACTCAGAACATCCCCCTTTTTCTTCAAGATTGGTACTAATATACTCCATCTCCATTCTCCTGGCATCTTGTTTGCCCAAAAAATGAGGTTGAAAATCTTGGTGAGCCATACTATCGCTATGTCCCGAGGCCTCTCCACACCTCAATGGGGATACAATCAGGGCCCAATGCCTTTCCTCCTTTCATCCTCTTTAAAACCTCTTTGAGCTCTGACTCCTGAATTCGCCGCACAAAACGCCTACTAGTATCATCAAAGGAGTCGTCCAGTTCAATGGTAGAGCTCTCACTCTCCCCATTGAACAGCTTATCAAAGTACTCCCGCCATCTATGCTTAATCTCCTCGTTCTTAACCAGGAGTTGACCGGCTCGTCCTTGATGCACTTGATTTGGTCAACATCCCTCATCTTCCTCTCTCGGATCTTGGCAATCTTGTAGATGTCCCTTTCGCCTTCCTTCGTGTCTAACCGCTGGTAGAGGTCCTCATACGCCCGACCCCTTGCTTCACTCATAGCTCGCTTTGCGGCCTTCTTTGCCATCTTGTACTTCTCTATGTTGTCTGCACTCCTATCTAGATATAGGCGTTTGAAACAATCTTTCTTCTCCTTAATTGCCTTCTGGACATCATCGTTCCACCACAAGGTATCTTTCACTTTGCTTCTACTTCCCCTAGATACTCCAAACTCCTCTGAGGCCACCTTCCGAATGCAAGTCGCCATCTTCATCCACATGTTGTCTGCATCACCTCCTTCCTCCAAAGGGCCCTCCTTATGGCCCTCTCCTTGAACGCCCGAGCTGCCTTGTAACGCCCAAGATGTGGTCCTATCATTATTTTGGCTTGAGGGCCTCAACAGGGATAGAAGTGCATCTCGTCATTTCTCAAGAGTGCATATGGTTAGAAGTACATGTAAAGAGGAGATGAGTATATGGAATTGGCCTACACTCGCCACAAGCTAAATCATGATCATCTCCAACACAACAATACATTCAATCACCATACAAAATAGTAGGGTCTGACTTCGGACGAAATCAAATGATAAAAGCAACATCCATCATTGCTAATCCCAGGCTGCCGGCTTGGAACCCATCCTATGATCAATGAAGAAGAAGAAGAACTCCAAATCAAACATGCATCGCTCTCACGTCAAAGCATCAGATTACCTGTACCTGCAACTATTGTTCTAGTAATCTGTGAGCCATGGGGACTTAGCAATCTCATTTCCAAGGGTATCAAGACTAGCAAAACTTAATGGGTGAGGTATGGTTATGTCGGGACCCTGATCCTAAGCCATAAGAATCTAGCATGTAACACTACACATTACTTTGCGGCCTCACACATGGTTATCTCCACGGCTGCCACCTTACCTGGGCTGGGACCGTTGGCGCCTTTTGGCTCACCAATGTGAATATGTTGCTAGCATTCAAATGTCCAAGAACCCGGGTCGACATGAGTAGTCGTAGAACCCAAGTGGCACATCCTTACAGGGACATGCATACATAACCCAACAATGCAGGTGTCGGTCATCATCGTGTCTAGATGAGTCATAGCAAGCTACAGGGACTCCATTACGCCGTGGGACATAAATGTCATCAATTGCGCATAGACGAGTCATAGCGGACTACATGGACTCCATTACACTGCGAGACATTTCCCCGAAGGGACAGACACAGCAGCAAGAAGGATACACGCCGGTCAATCAATGTGTCCGGAGCAGTAGCAAGCTACCAAGGCTCATTGGGAGCATAAAGAGGCATTTCCCTGTAAAGAGTACTACCAAAGGCACACAACTAGGTGTCGAATCCCATACATACCATTACACGTCACACGTACGCACGACATGTCCGATATGCATAGATACAACTATGGCATCACAACATAACCATACAACAACACAACATTTATTTAGAAGGCTCAGAAGAGCCTTACATAATATAAGTTCTCCAAGCTAGTTACTCACACTTGTCTTGAGTCTTTTAAGAGTAACCATAAAGTCACCTACGAGATTGCCAGCCACGGTACTCACACTTGTCTTGAGTCTTTTAAGAGTAACCATAAAGTTATCTATGAACAACATAAGTTCTCCAAGCTAGTTGTCCATATCCGAGGACGCGGCTATTCGAACAGATTCATTACCCTGCAGGGGTGTACTTCTTCACACACGCTCTCGCCACTTATCACTTTGTGCACATAAAGACAGGCACCTCGGCAACCTTCAAGCGGAAGCCCAGCGAGGGAGTCGGCCACGATCATCAATCACACAAGACCCTAGTCCAGGCTATCGCCTATTTGAGACTGAACCCGCACGGAAGTCCGGCCGAAGTTTCCGCTACGGCCCCAAACGATGTGCGCAGGGTTCCCAAGCCCACCATTCGGGTGACCCCTGGTACACGTGCCACTCCCTAACACGTCATAGCCCACCCCTAAGGTCAGCGCTACGCACGGCCTCCAGCATAGCTACAAACACCATAAACTACTTGCAACACCAGGACCGAGGACTAGGCGGTTGATAAGTCGAGAGAGCTTGGAGTGCCCGGAGCTCAATGTGTGGTAGTCTTGGATCACAAACACGGAATTTGTTTCCTAAGAACGGTCCCAATGATACAACCCGCTATGTACTCCTACGTAGCCTGTCATCGCTACATTTACCAAATCAGGTTCATCATTAGCTCATCACATCAGAACATCACTGTATCACTCCGGTTCATCACCCAGATGAATGAGACCTGACACAACTCTAAGCATAGCAATAAAGCTTGGTAAAGCACATCAAGGCTCAAGCATCTACCAGGTATGCTAGGTTGCCTGGTTTAGCAATTTACTATGTGAATGACAGGTCATGCAAAGGAATGGGTTCAACTACCGTAACAGATAGACAGTTGAAGCGTTTGTCCTAATGCAATAAAAAAGAGCAGGAGCGAGAGCATGGGATTGTATCGGAATGATCAATGGGGTTGTTTGCCTTGCAGGTTGGCCGGGAGGTACTCTCCTTCTGGGGGATACTCGTGGTATCCGATGGAGCAGAACCTACCGTGACATAGTCAGAGTAACAATCAATACACGACAAGTGCAACAATATGATGCATGGTCATGACATGGCAATATGATTTGGATGAGATAATGCACCTATCATTAGAGTTAAATGGAGTAGAGTTGAATATAGGTTCAAAATCGTACTCCATGTGATATACCACATATTGCATTATTGCAAAATGTCAATGTTCTCCTATTTAGGTTGCTCTAGCATGCATGATAATAGCACCAATGGATTCTTTGGATTTTTCTGATGATTTTTCTTAGATAAATTATTTTAATCTGAGTTACAGATTAATTTCTATGATTTTTCCAAGATTTTAGCATTTTGTGGAATTAAATTAAATCAGAAAAGCTTTATTGCGTCAGCATGACATCAGTAATGCGTCAGCAGGTCAACTAGCTGTTGCCAGGTCAAACCTGACCAGTGGGGTCCACTGGTCAGTGACACAGCCACTAATAGAGATTAAACTTAATCTTAAGACCTAATTAGTCGGTCTGGGCCTACTGTCAGTGGGTGATTAAGTTAATTAACCTAGTTAATTAATTTTAACCTTAATTCAAATTAACCAGGGGCTAGGTCCCACCTGCCAGTGACCCAAGGGGGTCAATCCCGTGGTCAAACTGGTCAGGCTCGCCGGCGTTGAGCCGCCGACGGTCACAGGGACTGCGGAGGGGGTTGGGTTTCACCCTCCGGTGACCAAATCGATGGCGGAGAGGCTCTTTCGAGCACGCACACTTGTGCGCATCCAGCGGGATGCATCCCAGGGGCTGGGATGGAACAACGCGTCGCCAACGACGAGCTTGGCGGCTGCCGGAGCTCGGGCGAGCTCGAGATTGACGGCTCGGCGCGCAAAAAGTCCGGGACTTGACTCCTACCGTGTCTACGTGGCCCTAGGAGCTCGATGGTGGCCTCAAGAGGACCACCTGGTCACCGGAATGTCGCCGGCGTTGAGCTTGCACGGCGGCTCTATTCGGCCTCGATGGAATCGGGGGCTACGGCTCGGGATCGACCAGGGAAAGAGGGGGAACGGAACTAGAGGCTCACGACGATCTCGTAGCCGTTGAAAGCGTGCTCGGGAACGGCCTGATGACGACGAATTGACGACTGCGTCTTCAGTGGATGGAGGAGGAAGACGAGCTCGGGGCGGCGATGGGGAGCTTCTGGTGTCGAGCTGGTCGGCGAGGAGGTCGAGGGTGACGAGGCGGAGCTCGTGCGGTGGTCAGCGACGCGAGGGAGCGACTGGAGAGGCGAAGCTACGGCTGCGAGCTTGCGGGTGCAGCGGCCATGGCGAGCAGAGGCGAGGGGAGGTAGAGGGGGCGAATGGGAGGAGGAGGCGATCGGGACGGCTCCTGGAGCTTATCCCCGACATCGACGTGGCCCGGGAGGCAGACGGCCGTGCGCGCGCGTCGGCCACGCGCCCAGCCTCCTGGCGCCAGGAGGACGACGACCTGGCTGGGCCAGATGGGCCGGCCTGGCCTGGGCCTCGGGTAAGTCAGGTGGGTTTTCTGCTTTTCTTTTATTTGTTCATGTATTCTTTTGTGTCCTTTTTTTAATTTTATTTGGGCTCAAAACCCTAGCTAAAAACCACTGAAATATTTTATAGAGCATAGTTTGAATAATTCAAACTTCCACAAAAAGTTTCAGCCTTTTTGAATGACTATAATATTTATAGTGCTTTATTTATTCATTTCAGTTGCATTATGAGTTATTTTTAAAATGCTATATCTATGATGAAAATTAAAATGTCACCTGAAATGTTGTTTCCAACATTTATCAGTAATAGTGAACATTTTTGAAGGGCATTTTGTATTCATTGAAAATCACAAATATTTGAATTGGTTTAAATCAAGTGAGGTGCTGGGGTTTCTGATATTCCCCATTTGATGTTGATGCAAATTTAAACATGATGCACATCTTAGCTAGCACAAAGCAAGGGGGGGACTAGGGATGTGACAACTCACCCCCACTCAAAAGAATCTCGTCCCGAGATTTGGAAGTCGTCGGGAAGAGTGCGGGGTACTCTAGTCGAAGACGATCCTCTCTTTCCCATGTGGCTTCGTTCTCGGAATGGTGTGACCATTGAACATTGAGAAACTTGATGTTTCGATGTCGAGTGGTACGCCCAGCTTGATCAAGAATATGAACAACGTATTCTTGATATGTAAGGTTATCTTGGAGATCAAGTGTATCATGGTCCACTTCGCGGACATGGTCCGAGAAGCAACGCCTGATTTGCGATACGTGGAAGACATCATGAACCTTGGAAAGATGCGGTGGACGTTCCAATTGGTAGGCAGCCTGTCCTCGTTTAGCAAGAATGCAAAAAGGACCAATGTAACGAGGAGCCAACTTTCCCTTGATACCGAATCGTTGGGTACCCTTCAGAGGTGTAACCCGAAGGTAAGCCTTCTCGTCAACTTCATAGGTCACAGCCTTATGATGGCAGTCATATTGGCTCTTTTGACGAGATTGGGCTGTTTTCAACTTTTCACGAATAATGCGAACTTGCTCCTGTGCATCCTGGATCATATCCGGACCAAAGAGTTGCCTCTCTCCGGTTTCTGACCAATTAAGAGGTGTTCGACACCTTCGTCCATAGAGAATTTCAAAAGGGGCTTCGCCCAAGCTTGACTAATAACTATTGTTATTAGAAAATTCAGCAAATGGAAGACACTTCTCCCAATCCATGCCGAAAGATATAACACAAGCTCTAAGCATGTCTTCCTGGATTTGATTGACTTGCTCTACTTGACCACTTGACTGCGGATGGAAAGCAGTGCTAAAGGATAGATGAGTACCCATAGCATTTTGGAAGCTTTCCCAGAATCAGGAAGTAAAGATACTTCCATGGTCTGAGTTAATCTCCAAAGGAACACCATGAAGAGACACTATTCGAGAAATAAATAACTCCGCTAGCTGGCTAGCAGTTATACTCTCCCGAATAGGAAGAAAATGAGCCACTTTGGAAAGGTGGTCAATGACCAAAAAGATAGCATTATTCCCTCTCTTGGTCCTGGGCAAACCGGTGATGAAATCCATACCGACTTTGTCCCATTTCTATTCAGGAATAGCTAAGGGTTGAAGGGTGCCAATAGGCCTTTGATGTTCTGCTTTAACGCGACGACAAATGTTGCAGTTAGCAACGAACTGAGTAATTTCTCTCTTCATTCTGGTCCACCAAAACCTCTGGTGTAGGTCCTGATACATATTGGTACTACCAGGATGAATCATGAGAGGAGAATCATGAGCCTCCTTAAGGATCAGCTGCAGAAGATGTTGGTTCTTGCGAACCACCAAGCGATTTTCAAAGAAAACAACACCTTGACAATCTATTGAAAAAGAGCCAGCAGCTCCGCTCTTGATGTTTTTCTTGATCCGAGAAATTCCCGTATCCTGTTTTTTGGCAGCTATGATTTTGTCCCTAAGGGTAGGTTTCGCCACCAAGGTGGAAAGGAATCCTTGAGGAACAATGTGAAGGTTTAACTTCCAAAATTCCTCATAGAGAACCGGTTGACCTATTTGTAACATCAAATTGTTACAATAAGGCTTACGACTTAGTGCATCAGCCATGACATTGGCTTTCCCCGGGCTGTAAGTTATCCCCAAATCGTAATCTGTGATCAACTCAACCCAACGTCTTTGCCTGAGATTCAAATCCGGTTGGGTGAAGATATATTTCAGACTTTGGTGATCAGTGTAAATCTCGCAACGATTACCCAGAAGGTATTGTCGCCATGTTTTAAGTGCATGGACTTCAGCTACAAGCTCAAGATCATGTGTTGGATAATTATCCAAATGTGGATGCAACTTTCGAGATGCGTATGCAATCACATGACAATCTTGCATGAGAATGCAACCTAATCCTTGTCGCGAGGTGTCGCAGTAGATAACAAAGTCCTTAGAGAAATCTGGTGGCACCATTACGGGTACAAAAGTCAGGTGTCTTTTCAGTTCCAGAAAACTGTGCTCGCATTGTGGGATCCACTCGAACTTTTTATCTTTCTTGAGGAGTTCAGTAAGAGGCTTCGCAACCTTGGAGAAGTTCTCGACGAAGTGGCTACAATAGCTCGCTAAGCCAAGGAAACTCCGAACTTGCTTAACCGATTCAGGTTGAGTCCAATCAAGGACGGCCTGAACTCGCTCGGGATTGACAGCAATACCCTTGCTAGAGATTACATGACCTAGATAGGCCACTTCTGGTAGCCAGAATTCACACTTGGAGAATTTGGCATACAGGCGATGCTCTCGAAGTTTCATCAATACCAGCCTGAGATGCTCGGCATGATCTCATTCGTTCTTCGAGTAAATGAGTATATAGTCGAGATAGACCACGACGAATTTGTCAAGATACTCCATGAAGATAGAATTCATCAAGCGAGAGAAGGTGGCTGGGGCATTGGTTAACCCGAAGGACATAACGGTGTACTCATATTGGCCATAACGAGTAACAAAAGCCGTTTTTTGGAATGTCCCCGTTCTTGATCTTGATTTGATGGTAACATAACCTCAAATCCATCTTGGAAAAGACTGAGGATCCAGCGAGTTGATCATACAAGTCGTTGATCCTGGGGAGTGGATACTTGTTCTCGATTGTGACCAGGATCACTGGTCGATAATCTACAACCATCCGATCCGTTCCATCCTTCTTCTTGATGAAGAGGACGGGGAAAGCCCAAGGAGAAGAACTAGGGCGGATGAATCCCTTTTTCAAGGCCTCATCGAGTTGTTTCTTTAGCTCTGCTAGTTCTAAGGGTGCCATCTTATAGGGTCTTCTGGCTATTGGGACAGTCCCTGGAATGAGGTTTATCACAAACTCTACATCCCTGTCAGGTGGAATACCTGGCAGTTCCTCTGGAAAGACATCCGGGAAGTCACGGACAACCGGGATATCCTCAAGCTCTGGAAGAGGGCTATCATTGAGGGAATAGAGTTGGCGCTTAGCCACTCGAGTTGCGAGATTGACTATCTCACCTGATGGATGTGTAAGTTGAACATTCCTAGTATGAGTACCAATCTTGACATAATGAGCTGACATCCAGTCCATACCCAAGATGATATTGATATCCGAAGACTTCAGAGCTATGAGGGAAGCTAAGAAGACTAGCCTATCCACGAGAATCTCATTGTCATGGCTCACCCTAGAAGTTTGCCATTTTGATCCAGGAGTCTGAACTCCTAATGGAGTGGGCATAGCACAAAAGGTCATGATATCCAACTGTGCATAACTTTCTGAGATGAATGAATGAGATGCACCAGTGTCAAAAAGAACAGATGCTGGATGACTATTGACAAGGAGCATACCAAGCACAACGTTGGGATCATCATGGGCTTCGTCAAGGGTGATGTTGTTCACTCGTCCACGAGCAGGAGTTGGCTTCACGAAATAAGCCTTGCCCGACTTACCACGTCCAACAGGCTTGGCGTTGTTTTGGGGGCACTCACGAGAATAGTCTCCAGGCTCTCCATATTTGTAGCAGATCACGGTTGAAGACCATGGAGCAGCATTAGCAGCAGGACCACCATAGGGTTTAGCTGGAGGGTTGGCCTGATTTGGCCGAGGAGCCTCATAGGATGGCCTCGCAGTGTACCTTGATGGCAGAGCAGTGCTGGGCACCCACACCCGGCGCTTATGGGATCCTGAGCCGGATGAGGAACTGAAGTCACGAGAGTGCTTCTTGGTTGCCTCGTAGCCTTGTTGACGAGAACCTAGAAGGTAGCGCACTCATGCAGGCGCAGATCACGACGTAGCTCGGGGCTAAGTCCCTTGCGGCACCTAGCTTGCTTCTTGGCGTCAGTTGACACCTCCTCCGGTGTATAGCGGGCAAGATTGCCAAACTCATGGCTGTAAGCACCCACTGTCAGCTTACCCTGAGTGAAGGCACATAATTCCTCTCTCTTACGGTCCCTCAGACCTTCAGGAATATGGTGGGTGCGGAAGGCACTGCTGAAGTCAGCCCAAGTCGTAGCGGGGCCCTCTGAGCGCATAGCCTCATAATTTTCCCACCACTGGTTGGCGGGTCTTTCAAGGAAGTACGCGGCAAGTTAACCTTGTCCACTTCAGCCACATTTGCAGAACGCAGTTTGCGGGACATACTAGTGAGCCAATCATCCGCATCGAGGGGGTCGATGGAATGATGGAACTTTGGCGGGTACAACTTCACAAAGTCATTGAGGGACACTCCATCATTACGCTCATTGCGGGGAGGGCGTGTTGTATTCTGCTCAATATGCTCAAGAAGCCTGTTGGCCTCTCTCTTGTTGCGTTCCGCCTCAAGCATCACCTCTTCCAAAGATGGCGGGTGGGGCAGATTCTCTTGCCTGGCTTGGCTGTGTCGGATTTCGGGCTCCGCAAAACCCTAAGGGATTCGAACCCAGGGGCGCGTGCGAAGATTCCCCAACAGCTTCGCCCCCTCCAAGCTCACAACACAATACCCCCGCTCGATGGCGAGGAAGACGATGACACACGAGAGTTTACCCAGGTTCGGGCCGCTGCGAAGTGTAAAACCCTACTCCTGCCTTAGGCGGATTGCCTCACGAGGAGGTTGGTGGATGAACTAGTACAGAGGGTGTGTTGCCTAGCGGGTGTGTTTGCAGGGTTGTTGCTCCTACCCTCCACCGGGCTACCTAGCCTCTATTTATAGTGGCCAGGGGCCTCTTCCCTTATCGGAATGGCGGGAAGGGATCCCACAACGGCCAAATTTGAAAGGGGATAGGTAGTACATCTTATCCTGACGAAAGGCGATCTTCGCCTGCAAAGTAGTCGACGGTGATGTAGCGGTGGGCTCGGTGATGATGTCCGTCTTGCGGGGCTTGGGGTCTTGGTCTTGTTGCTCCGAAGTGGAAACCTTTGGGGGGCGCTTTGGGAACTCGCGTGCGTCCCAGCCTCCTTTGCACCAAAGGGGAAACTGTCTCCTCTGGCGTACTGGCGCCCGCCTGGCCTAGCTGGCGTCACCCTTGGCCTCCTGAGGTCGGGTGTTGCATAGGAGTCTCCGCCGCTCAGGAGGGGGCCTGGGGAGGCCTACCTCCCCGCGGGTCTTGGCACTGCTTCCCTCGCGAGCTTGGGGTCTCGCGAGGGCCTTGTGTCGAGTGAGGCTGCGCCGGGCCGTTCTTGGTCGTCGAGGTGGGCCACGCCTTGGGCCGCAGGCAGGCAAGTCTGGGTACCCTAGTATCCAGAACGCCGATAGTAGCCCCCGGCCCCGAGGCGCGCTCAGGCTAGTTTCGGGGAGAAGCCACAGAGGATGGGTCGTAGCGCCGTGGGCCCCAAATGCCTGCGGGTCCGACTTGACGCGTGGCGCACCACGAGATGTGGGCGTCTCGGCTCCCCGAGGACGTCGGGAACTGCCTTGAGCCGTGTTGACACTTGGCCCACGCGCCTCTTTGGCCATCATTGCCCCTCCTTGAATGCTACTGACCCCTTGAGCCCTCTCTCTCCTCGGGCCACGTGGATGCGACCCGACGGGGGCAGATGGAGCGACATGAGGCGGGACAGCACGTCGAACGAGCCTGGCATGGGCCGCTCGAGGTGCATGGTGATCCCACTTCCCACGTCGCCCCGGCAACTGCTTGAGCTGGCCATCAACTGTCGCACGTTGCGGGGCCATCAATCCCCGGGGCTGGGAAGACGCCGGTTTGCCTCCGTCCAGCTATAAATGGGCGGGGGGGGGGGGGACTGAGCCCCCAACCCATTCCTTCTTCCTGCTCCTCCGCCTTTGTCTTCCATCTACTCCATCATGACGCCGGTGAGGAGGTTCTCCACCGCCGAGAAGGGAAAGCCAACAGGGGACGCCGGGCCAGCAACCTCCCAAGAGGGGTAGGAGTCGCCCTCGCAAGTATGTCGGGACGCCCTCGGCGGCGCCCCGTGGGCGCGGGGGCCTTTCCGCGGGACCCGACGCTTCCGCTAGCACAGCTGGAGGCGGCGGTCACAGTGGCCGTGGCAGGGGGAGAGACTTGTAGTCGGTGCCCGTCCACCACGTCCGCAAGCCCGCACGGCCGACGCGGGCCCGGAGTTCCTGGTGCCGGTGGAGAGGGCGGCGTTCTCCTAGTTGCAGCTCCCACGCGCCTTCGCAGAGGCGCTGCCGGCTGGCGCGCCCTCGGGCCTATGGCTGCAGGCCGACGGGTGTTGCAGCTGCGCGTTGTGGGTGGAGGTCGAGGTCACCCCTACGGGCAACGCCTTCTTGGGCCACGGGTGGTAGACCTTTGCCCGCGCCCACGACCTGAAGGGGAGGCCCACGCTCCACTTCAAGCACGACGGCGCCGCGACGCTGTTCGTCAAGATCTTCGGTGAGGACGGGAGGCGTTTGGAGTGCTGCCCAGTGGGCGGCGGCAGCGGCGATCTTGGAGATGTGCTTGCCCTTGGCCACGACCGCCATGTCTCAAGCGGCAGCGATACATCCTCCGATGGGAGCCTGAGCGACGACAGCTATGATGCCCCGCCGCGCCGTCGCGCCCGGACTTCGGGGCGAAGCCAGCCACGGCGGCGCCGATCCCCCGCCCAGGAAGCGACCGCGCCGACGTGCCACCACGGCGCCATCAATGAGGAGGAAGACTCCAACTGTGTGCCGGCGCACCAAGGCCGTGGCCTCAGGAGTGGCGGCCCTCGGGACGGGGGCCGCTTCGCCTTCTTTTCTTTTCTTCTGCCTGTAATCAAAACCATGGGGGGCCTTTTTGGGTGTATGACGAACCTTGGCGCTTGCGCCCTCTTATTAGCACCCTCGTTACGCGTTATGGTTGTTGTGGTACTGTTTACTGAGGCCTCCCTTCGATTGTAGTTAGAGTGCTTAGCTTGATGCATCCGCGGCGGGCATCCTCGTCGCGAGGTTTAGCAGTGGCGTCCCCCGAGCTTATACCGCTTGGAGAACTTCGGGAGGTGCGTCTTTCCTGCGAATGAGGCGGCTTGGGGGGAGCCCCTTTCGGCGCTCTACATCTGCAGGGCCTGATCCCGTGCATGCCCCTCCTCCGTTGGGGCCGTCCAGATCGCCAGGGCGAGACCAAAGAAGGCGGGGCCAGACGCACGGCGCCAGGTCTGGAGAAGCGAGCAACCTTGAACGGGCCCTCCCACATGGGCGAGAGCTTGTGCAAGCCTTCCCTGGAGAGGACCCACCTTAGGACGAGGTCTCCAACTTTGAGGGTCCTGGAGCGGATGTTGCGGCAATGGTAGCGCCGTAGCGCCTGCTGGTACCTAGCAGCCCGGAGCGAGGCTCGACGCCGGGCCTCTTCCCCGAGCACGAGGTCCGTCCTCCGCGAGGTATCCTGAAGCTCCTCGTCAAATGCAAAAACCCGCGAGGAACGGTGCTTGACTTCGTGCGGGAGGACGGCCTCGGCTCCGTAGAAGAGGAAGAACGGGGTCTCGCCGGTGGGCTTAGTCGTGGTGGTGCGGATAGACCACAACATGGACTGAAGCTTGTCGACCCAACCCTTGCCACAGGCCTCAAGCTTCTTCTTGAAGCTACTTGCCTTGAGGCCCCGTAGGACCTCCGCGTTGGCACACTCTGCCTGACCATTGCTCCGGGGGTGCGCCACCGAGGCGTAGCATATCTGTGTTCCAAGGTTAGTGCAATATGTCCTGAAGAGTTTACTTGTGAACTGCGAACCGTTGTCTGTGATGATGCGGTTGGGGACGCCGAAGCGGCTCATGATGCCCTTGATGATCTTGACGGCTGATCCGGCGGGGATGGTGCGGACGGGCTCCACCTCCGCCCACTTGGTGAACTTGTCGATGGCGACATAGAGGTAGCGGTACCCGCCTGCTGCTTGTGGGAAGGGTCCCAGTATATCCAGCCCCCAAACCTCGAAGGGCCAGGAGAGCGGGATGGTCTGGAGGCCTTGCACAGGCTGATGAATTTGCTTGGCGTGGAACTGCAGGCCTCGCAAGACCAGACCAGCTCGGTGGCGTCGTTGAGCGCCGAGGGCCAGTAGAAGCCAGTGCGAAACGCCTTCCCTACAAGGGTGCGTGAAAAGGAGTGATGCCCGTAGTCTCCCCCATGGATGTCAGCCAGCAGCTCACACCCCTGCTCCCTGGATACGCACCGCAACATGACGTCGTTCGGACGCCTGCGGTACAGCTCGCCGTCTCGAAGACAATTAGCCGTGGCCTGTCGTTCCATGCGCTCCGCGTCTTCCTCCTTTTTGGGTAACGTGCCATGAAGCAGGTATGCCTTGAACTCCTGTGTCCAGTCGTCGACTTGGGGCTCCAGCGCCAGGAGCAACCGGGCTCCTGAGGCTGGACCACAAGTTGGAGCTCCATGCTGGAAACAGAGTTGCACGGCGTAGCAGAGCTTGTCCCCGGTCGGGGAGATGAGCACTACTCCGGCCCCTGCTCCCCTGCACGCGAAGGCCCCATCAAAGTGCATGATCCATCCTTCAGGCGCCTCATCGCCGGGGTTGAGGGACTGGCCCTCGCCCAGCCCCCGGTCGGGAGCGTCTGTCCATTCGGCTACAAAGTCCGCCAGGGCCGCTCCCTTGATGACCCTGGTCGTGCTGAAGTCTATATTGAAGGCTTGCAGCTCGATGTTCCATTCTGCCACCCTTCCTGCCGCGTTGGGTTTGCGCAGGACCTTCTCCAAGGGGTACGCGGAGACGACCATGATGGGATGCCCCTGGAAGTAATGGCTCAGTTTCCTTGAGGCGACAAGGAGTGCGAGCAAGAGCTTTTGCTGCATAGGGTAGCGCGAGCGCATGTCCCGCAACATGGTGCTGACGTAGTACACTAGTCGTTCGATGAGAGAGAGGCCTTCCGCACCACCTCTCTCCTGTGTGGGCTCTCGAGGCTCCAGTGCCTCGGGGGCGGCCGGGGCAGCTGGGACATCGAGGGCGTTGTCTTGAGGGGATGGAGGTTTCTTGGTGTTTGGCAAGTCGCTCTATCCCCCGCCTGGGGGCCCGTTCGTGCCTGAAGGCGTAACACGCTTGTGAGCGAGCTCCTCCCTGACAGCCACAAGCGTAGCAATTGCGGAGTGCGGGGTGGTGGCCAGGTACAGCACCAGGGACTCCCGAGGGTGAGGTGCCACCATTACTGGTGGGCTCGTGAGGTACTGCTTGAGGTCCTCGAATGTCGCGTTTGCCTCCGGAGTCCACTCGAAGGGGCCCTTCCTCTTCATGAGTTTGAAGAACGGTAGGGACCGCTCACCAAGCTTCAAGATGAAGCACCCCAAGGAGGTCACCCAGCCCGCTAGCTTCTGCATTTCCTTGCGTGTCTGAGGTGGGATCATCTTGCTTGTGGCCTTGACCTTCTCCGGGTTCGCCTCGATCCCCCGGTGCGACACCAAGAAACCGAGCAGTTTGCCCGACGGGACCCCGAAGACACACTTCTCGGGGTTGAGCTTCAGGTTCACCCGCCTCAAGCTGGCGAAGGTCTCCTCCAGATCGTTGATCAGGGTCTTGGCTTCTCGCGACTTGACGACGATGTCATCAACGTAGGCTTCCACGTTCCTCCCGAGCTGTGTCCCTAGGGCGATGTGCATCAGCCGCTGGAAGGTCGCACCCGCATTCCGCAGCCCGAAGGGCATGCACGTGTAGCAGAACACACCGCACGTGGTGAGGAAGGCTGTCTTTTCTACATCCTCCACCGCCATCTTGATCTGATGGCAGCCCAAGAAGGCGTCCAGGAAGCACAGGAGGTCGCATTCGGCGGTGGAGTCCACGATCTGGTCGATGCGCGACAGCGGGAATGGGTCCTGAAGGCAGGCCTTGTTGAGGCTCATGAAGTTGACGCACAGGCGCTTCTTCCCACACTTCTTCGGGACGACCACCGAGTTGGCGAGCCATTCTGGGTACTTCGCCTCTCAGATGACCCCTGCCTCTTTCAGTTTGCCAATCTCCTGGGCAATGAATGCCTGCTTCTCTTGAGCCTGCCTCCTCGCCTTTTGCTTTAGCGGTCGCGCATTGGGGCATACCATGAGATGTTGCTCGATCACATCCCTCGGTACTCCCACCAGATCAGAAACTGTCACACCCTGTGTTTTGCCTCATGACTAAGTTAACATGACTAAAAAATTAGGGCCAATTAAAACTTTTTGAGTGCATGTGAATGCTTGACTTGTGTGCTATTTGCTTGCTTGTTTGATTGCTTGTTGGTGCTCTATATTCATAAAACTCCCTCCTACTCTCAAAACTCTTTTCCTTGATCTAAACTCTTGTCCAATGATCATACCATGTGTATAGTACCTAAAACTATTTTTATCAAATTTTATTTTTGCCAAAAACCATTTATTCAATTTAGGTTTTCAAAAATCCCTGAATTGAGGTTTGTACTACAAGTCCTCAAATTAGGTGGAATATTTTACACCAAAGGCTTTATTTGAAACCCACTATATATATGACTTTCCAAAAACACCAAATATTATTTTTAAAGATTATTTTACTATTTTTTTAAAGGCTTTTTCTTAAGGCCAGAAATGGTCTTTTATAGGGAAAAATTATTTAAACGCTTTAAAAATATTTGAGAAACTTTAGGAAAACTCAATGGACATATAGTGTCCATACATAAGAGTTTAAACACATGGTCATGTTCAAAATATTGGACAAAACCCTTCAAAACCATTTCTGCCTATTTCGAGCATTTGAAATATTTCTATAAGAAATATTATCAAATAAATCCAATAAAATTCTAGCATGTCACTTATGACATATTTGATCATCTTGCCAAGTTTCATCTCAATCCCAATTGATTTGGTTCACCAAAATATCCCAAAACCCTCTTTGTCCAGAATCAAATTTGAACAACTTTACATTGTAAAGTTTCTCCTATTGACCTCAAACTTTGTGGACATGTTCTAATCCTCTAGTAATGCATCCACACCAAGTGGTGCATCAAGGAGAACATGTACACTTGTCCAAATCCCCCCAACCCCATTTCTGTTGATTTCAAGAATTGGGAAGTTTTGCATTATCAAGTTTCCCCATTTAGTCCCAATCTTTTTGGGCATGCTCTAATGGACAAAATATGCCACCACCTCAAGTGGTGCATTAAGGAGAATAATATTTCTTATCTAGATCTAAGCAACTCCATTTATGCCCATTTCTAGGGTTTACCAAGTTTACATTGTCAACTTTCTTCAATCATGCTCAAATCTTGTGGTCCACCTTGTTTTTACCTCCCATTCTATCCTGTTAAGTCTCATGGTAAGTAGAATCACTTTGCTAGCTCAAACTTGCATCAAACACCTTCTGTTGAATTACTAAAGTTACTGTTTTGGCCACTTCCCTAGTTCTCCTTGATCTCAAAATTTTACCACAACCCCCATATGATGTCTTTTACCTCCAGTAAACTTGGCATGGCCATAGCTCAAGGGTTGATGGGGTAAAACCCCCATTTTTACCTCTGGCCAGCCCCTGCATTACCCTTCCCCACCTCTATTTTTCTCTCCCCTCCTCTCTCCTAGCTTCCTTGCACCCCAGGGCATCTCCAGAAAACCCCCGCAGCATGTGGACAAAGTGGGCGTGCCGAAAGCATCTTGGAGCGCGCCATGTCAGGCATATTCGTGCTCTGGAGCGCGCTACAGTGCGCCCCCGGCACTGTAGCAGCCCCCAATCCGCGACACCGACAGCCTCGGGCCTCCCCATCTTGTCTCCCGAGACGCCCTCGACGTTCGGGACACGCCTCCTTGTCGGGCCCCTCCTCCCTCGCTCTCCGGCGACCCCAGTCGCGTGTGCCCGACGCCGCCCATGTCCACCACTCCCTGCCCGCGCCCCTGGCCCACCTCAGCTCCTCTCCGCTCTCCTTCTTGCTCTCTAGCACCCTGCACCACTCCTACGTACATCATAGAGCAGCCCCAGCCCCTTTCCATGGCCGCTAGAGCCGTGCCCGCGAACGGCCGTGAGCCTCGTCCATGGCACCCGTGGCCCTCCCTATAAGAAGCCGCCCCCGAGCCCCCTCTGCGCTCCCTTGACTCTCTCTCCCTCTCAGCAACCTCCCCGCACTCCCCAATATCCCTCTCCTCCTTTCCATCGACGGCAATGGCCGGAGCCTTGCCGGCGGCCTCCGCTCGAAATTGAGCTCTCCCCAGCTCCTCCTCTCCCCCTAGAAGGACCAGCAGGATTCCAATGCCGCGAGGGATCCTTCCCACGCGTCTACTCCTCCCATCCATGCCCGAAATGTCGAGTTCATCATCGCCCGCCGTCGGTCTCCACTGCGGCTGATGCGGCGCTCTCCCTGACGCTCCCCGACAGGATTGAAGACCCCGGGGGTGTGCGGCTCCTCGCCCCAAGCCCACTGATGGCCGGAGCCTCACCGGAGGAGGCCTGAGCCACCAGAACAGCGCCGGCGCCCGCTCGGCCTTGCCTCCCCTACCCTCGCCTGTTCGGGCGGGAGGTGAGGGACGATCCTGACGGGCGGGGCCTGCCTGTAAGCGGCTACTGGGGCGGGCCTGCCGTTTAAGTGGAGACGGGCTCCGTTGGACACGCCTTTGCCCGGGGAAAACATATTTCCCCGGTGGCGCTTTCGACGTGGCCCTGCTCAGGTGCGCGGCCCGTTTAGGTATAATATTTCTCTTTTTCTTTTTCCAGAGGGCTAAAAATATTCATAGGAAATTCATTTTTGCTCCAAACTTGTTGATTCAAATTTCTATATTCTCCTAAAAATGCCACCTATTATTTGGTGCAACTTCCATATTTTTGCACCACAAGTTTTTGTACTGTTCAAGTTCAAATTCAAATTTGAACTATAAAAACCCCTCCTTGTAAAACTCCTAGAGCATTCATATCAACTCCAAATGAGGTGGTTCAAATTTCTAAATGATTCTAAAATCATTCCCTGTTTATCTAGACATGGTGACCATTTTTACCATGCCTTGATTCGATTGGATCTAGTAAATAGCCCTATCTTTAATTTATTTCACCTTGAGTAATTCATAGGAAAATAATCCCAACTCCAAATCCAGTGAAACCACTTCCCACATGTTTCTAAAATCATGCCCTATTTGTTATGTTCATCCAATCATTTTTGTTAAAACAATTTCTGTTGACACCTTATAGGACCATCAATTCCTGCATTTCCACCATTCAAGACTCCCCCTTGATCCACATCCAATGGAACCTCCTTAGTCATTTTTCTTATGACCAAAGACATCCTAGAAAATATATTTCCTATTTATAGAGCACTTTTATTTTCTGCTTGTTGTGTTGCTTATTGCGGTTGTTTCGGGCGATAGTTGACGAAGTAGATGAAGTGCTCAGAGTGGACGAGAAGCGTGCGAAGCCCTCGAAGACTTTGCTTGAACCAGGCAAGCAGCCCTTTCACCATGTTAAGAAACCTTTTTCGTGCATGTCATGTAGCTCTTTATTTCGATATGTTGATCATGAAAATGTGGTGACCACTTTGGTGGGATGCCTCCGATACTTTACCATTGATACTTGCATCGTGCATGACCCTACCATTCTTATGAGGGTTGTGCGGGTGGGAGTAGATAGGATGCTTAGTAGATGCTACGCAATGTGGGACGGGAATATGCATGGTGACGGAAACAAAATGATTCAAAGACTTTTCGAAAACCCCGTCGGGTGCCACTAATGCCCGAGGGAGATGATGATGATGAGCTAGGTAACCACTTGATAAAGAAGTGGTGTACCGGAGCAAGTGAGTGTGTGTGGTTTTCGAAAATGGATTGGTGTAAGTTGCGACCGTTATTCCAACCTTACATGTACAACCCCTCTACCTCTATATGGGAAGGGGCTTTGTTGATTACTTTGGTCGGTGCTGACATAGAGCCCGCATTACTAGTGGCGGGAGTGACGTGGTCACTCTCGATACGGGCTCGTGCCTGGTAGGGCGACCATGCGCTGTCTTCACAGGCACCGGGCACACCTTTGGTCCCTTCATGGATGGTACGATCTGGAGCGAGGCTCGTATGATGTACATCATGAGGGCTGGGTACCAATCGAGTGCACTCTTTGTTAAGTATCGTCAGGGGAAAGGCATTGTTTGGGTACTTGCCTCGGGTTTGGACAATACCACGAGTCGTGGCTTGACAAGGAAGTTTCTCGAAACTTGTGGGTAAAGTGTGCAACCTCTGCAGAGTGTAAAACTATTCGAATAGCCGTGTCCACAGTCAAGGACAGTTGGATGACCGCTCTTGTGCTACGTCCAGTGTTCACTAAACTTGTGTGTGTGTGTGTGTGTGTGTGTGTGGATGACACAGAGATGATACTTGAGTTAAGTCAGATGACTTGACGTGATGGCTGAACATGAGATGTTCAACCCCTTGCTTATGATGATATCTATAACTTGTTCATATGGATATCTGCCAACTGTTGATGCATGCTTACATAAGTTAGTTGATCATGTCACTGCACACAAAATTACCTTTCTGCAAAATTACCTACTTAGTGCCATATCATGCTCTGTTGTACCTATTTCCAAACATGGGTTGCTTGCGAGTACATTCAGAGTACTCATTGGCTTGGCACTGGTTATTTTATTGGCCTGGCATGAAAGAACAGGATACGATGAAGAGTACCTTGGTGACGAACATGCGAGCTAGGACGCTTCCCAGTCAGAATGCCTGTAGGGTTAAGGCAGATGGCATGGGTTCACGCTATCGTTGAAGATTTCCGCTGCGAGATTATGAATACTTGGCCATAAAGGCCATATTTGAGTACAAATGGTATGTAATGGATGTAAGACTCTTGTTATTCAGTTTCTATGTGTTCAGTGAGCATTGATCTCTGTGATCACTATGCACGTACATTCGGTGATCACGACTTATGAGTCGGGGTCCCCACAGAGCTGGTATCAGAGCCATCCTGACTGTAGGAAGCCCTTAGTTAGCATGGACGTTAGTTAGGACAAAACTATTTCTCCAGACCCTTCAAAATCACTTACAAAACCTCTATATTCTCACCTCTCCTAAATTTTCATAAGAAGCGAAGGTTTTTGCCTTAGCACATCCACCCCTATTCTCTTGACTCTCCTCGTCTGGTTTTTCAAAACTTTGCAAACGGTCGATAGTACCCTTATGCCCCTAACCACTGGATTCCTTGAAATCCTCGTGGGTCATCTGGAAGGACGCCACCTTGCCAGACATTCACACAAGTTTGACGACACCATGACAAGACAATACCAACAGAAGATACCTTCTCGAGGGGTGAAGGCATCAAGACTAGGAAGATGGTGACACCCTCGACACTGCCCCAGGATGATGCCACCTCAGCCTACGATGACCCGGGCATAAGATATGCAAGATCATTATGCATCGCTAACAGAGCAATCCTGTCATTACCAATGACGTGTCGGCAACCACCGGTGGATAAGAACCTCGCCATTTGGTCTGCCTCACTATTGTGAGGAGGAAAACGGTCCTCATCATCCCCCGCTCTTGGTGCCAATGATATCGTCAACGAGGCCGACAGGATACAACTCTACGATGCCTTGTTAATGTCATTGCATAAAAGATCGCCTACCTGGAACCCTCAACGTCTCAGAAGACAAGAAGGCATTGTCACGATCACAAGGACACTAGAAGACCGTGTCAACAACAGCCGTGAAGGATCACCTTCGTCGTCAACTCAATAGACCCGAAGACGTCAAGGACTCTTTAGGCGCAACCAGGATCGTTTTGATGCACAACAACCAGAGACATAGCGACACCTGAAGAAGACCTAGAAGACTAAGCGAACTCCTCTCCAAGACATGAAGCAAGCACGACCACTGAGTCCGAGGACCCCTAGGGTAGGATGAGTCGTGTATTCCCCATGCGAAGTCGAGTCCGTATGATGGTTCTGATAGAACCATGATTGTGTGTTGCTTGTTTTTGCTTGTTTGTGCTTTGGTGTAAGTCGCACTTTTGCCTCAGGCAACAAGTACGCGACTAAGCACCCACCTTATCTTAATAAGTGTGTTTTGCCTTTTTGGCACTTGTTTGATTGCACTTGCACTATACCACCCCCTTAGGCACTCTCCTCTATGCTACTTTCCCTCTTCCCCCTCTCGTCAACTGAAGACCGGCAAAACAAGATGCACCAAGGATCCACCTCGACGGACAGCTAGCGTTGAAGGCTATGACCACAACGTACTCAACCAGACGCAACCCCGTAGAGTTATGCTTTTCCCTCAAAGATTGGAAACCCCTCCCTAGCCTAGCCTAGACCTCACAAGCTCCCCCAGCACAAGCCTCTGATCACGTGTTTAATACACGAATTCGCCAGAGCACTTATTGAGCTTCAATAACCCCTGCTTAGCAGTGGGTTCATTATGGAGCTAGTGATCATAGTGAACACACATCCTTCATTCTTGCTAGCACTAGAACCTTGATGCCATAGGAAGGATCATTCTAAGGGTATACGAATTGTGGACAATGATTTGATTTAGCCATAATAGATGTCTTGAGGGAGTAGTTGAGACCCTTTGGTGGATTACGAGACTTTTATGTTGGTGAGTGGACTTGGTGGATCAAGTTGATAGAGTAGAATAACTTACTTCTCCCTTGAGTCAATTTGGATTTAGTAGGGCGATTGTAACCACCAGCCTGAAGTTTTGGTGGATTAATGACTTGACTTTGGCAAGTAATGTTGACAGTGGATTGATGGTGATATGTTAGTGACTGGAGTAACTAGTAGGGAATTCTTACTAGATGTAAACCTTGGAATTAAATAGGTGATTCTAATAGGTGCTCAGGATTAATCAAGCTACATGGTTCGGAGTAATTTGGATTTAGTCCGATGATCTTGACCTTGATACCATGTTTCCCGGTGGAAGACAAACCAGGAATATTGGATGGTTGTCAGAATTGATTCAAGGATCCATATGCACCTAACATCGGAGTTCACTAGATCATCATGATGGAATTGATGGTTATATTGTGATGAGATAGTTCTTTCTGGGATTTGGGGATTTAGGAAATCTGGAGATATATGGAACGCCACCGGTATTGGATTTGTAGCAATAATAGGTCATGTAATAATGGATGGTATTCGTGGATCGATTAAACTAGATTCATTAGGAAGGAAACAAGGTCTTGGATTTGTATATTACATGTTTCCTTAGCATAGAGGTGCAACACCTTTGACCTTGGGTATATTAGCTGAATACTTGGATTTGTAGTATCACAATCAAGCTTAGCGGCTTGAATGCTTCCCGAGGATTTTTACATAGGGATATATTTGAGTTAGCTGTAGAATAACATATGATATTTTGGTTTAGTCCTTCTCTCAAAACCTTGGAGATGGATAGCATGAGTGATGTTGGAGTTGACTTATATGAGACGATACCTTCAATGACATGGCGTGATTTTGTTTGGAGCAGTAGGTAGTACTATTGGCATCTAAGAACTGTGCTCGAGGATAAGATGATAGACGTTCACTCACATCCTAGGCTCCTTGAAACCCCAAAGCTTTACCGAGCCATGATATGGCCAGATTATGACCTTAGGCCTTGGCTCTAAGTCATTAGACTATGGCCAGTACTCCACCTTGACCACCACCCACCCCTTTCCATAAGGAAGGTGGACACGCAGAACTAGATTTCGATGGACCACAAACTCCTGGACAAGTAACCACCCGGAACAAATGCCCGCTCCTCTCATGCATCCCATGAGCAATGTGTTTGTGTGAAAACTTGGGGAAATATGTTGTTGTCCTCACAGATGACATACTTATTTAACCAACGAGAGAAAGGAACACCTTAGTCCCATTTCGATAAGCCCCAGGAACACCAATTGCCATGCCTCTCAAGTATAAGGCCCCACCTTGAGAAGGGTTGGACTACTTGATGTACCCACCCTACAGCCGAAGACATTCTTGCACAAGCAAGTTGAAGAGCCACTACGTTTGAGAAACCACGGTGAAGAAGAAGAAGCAAGAGAAGTCAACCACCGCTCCTCTGCCGGCTACGTCAACTAGGCTATATCAAGAAGCACCGACGCTCGAGCACGATGAAGCCCTTGGACATCAAGAGGATTATAGAGCCCCTTGCTTTAAATGGTCATCTATCAGTTCCTAACTAGGAAGGAACCGAGAAATTGGTAAGACCTCTCACTCCACCACCTTGACGGTGTACGGTGAGCATGACGTCCCTATTCCCTTCAGATGCCTGGAACGGAGTGGAACGACTGTCACGACTTCATTATTAGCCTCTCTTTGGTCCAATCAAGGGCGTGAATCTTGACTGGATCATGGCGAAACACCCGTCAAAGGAAGTCCACCCCGCTTGCCAAGCCTCGGACCTTGGGGATTGGATGGCTGATCTATACCTTTTGGTAGCCAGATCATCTAGGAACCCTCGAAGACCTTACCACAATGGCTACGGAGAGACCAATAGACCAAATACTCGGAGACCCGCCAGAAACGCGCGTCTGTAACGACGAAGACAGCTGGTCGAAGATGGATGAAGAACATACCTGGGCAACTTATTCAAGTAGAAGTTCTCGACGCAAAGCCTACGATGACGCGTTTCAGCACCCTCAAGAATGAAGACCACCTTCGACTGAAGACCTCCTGTTTTAAGGAAGATAAGGACTTCCCCGTCGACGAGAAGCCTACGCCAACAAACTCCGACGTCCTTACGATTAAGATCCACGAGCACCGGGAGGTCAACCACTCCAACAAAGTCAACGATTGCCCGTCACGAGGATACTACGCCAAGACCTTGACCCATGTAGACTAGAGAGAGACATCTAGACGTCACTAACAATGTGAGCAACCCCAGGACCAGCGCGCAGACACATTATCTTGCCACGTATTTCGACTTTGGAATACACACGCAAGCCAGACCCTTGCTCGGACCTCGTTCACCAAACCCTTGACCTTTAGGAAAACCTAACATATTGCTAGAAACCCATTCACCCTCAGACGAAGGCAACAATGCACTCGAAGCCGTATCGTCAAGCACATCAAGGACAAATGGAGCAACCACACCAAAGCAGAAGCAACCTGGAACGTGGAGACTACCTCACCTCGGAATTTCCCCATCTCTTCTACGCCTAGCCTAGGAATCTCAGGGACGAGATTCTTGTAAGGGGGGTAGGTCTGTCACCCCTGTGTTTTGCCTCATCACTAAGTTAACATGACTGAAAAATTAGGGCCAATTAAAACTTTTTGAGTGCACGTGAATGCTTGACTTGTGTGCTATTTGCTTGCTTGTTTGATTGCTTGTTGGTGCTCTATATTCATAAAACTCCCTCCTACTCTCAAAATATTGGACAAAACCCTTCAAAACCATTTCTGCCTATTTCAAGCATTTGAAATATTTCTATAAGAAATATTATCAAATAAATCCAGTAAAATTCTAGCATGTCACTTACGACATATTTGGTCATCTTGCAAAGTTTCATCTCAATACCAATTGATTTGGTTCACCAAAATATCCCAAAACCCTCTCTGTCCAGAATCAAATTTGAACAACTTTACATTGTGAAGTTTCTCCTATTGACCTCAAACTTTGTGGACATGTTCTAATCCTCTAATAATGCATCCACACCAAGTGGTGCATCAAGGAGAACATGTACACTTGTCCAAATCCCCCCAACCCCATTTCTGTAGATTTCAAGAATTGGGAAGTTTTGCATTATCAAGTTTCCCCATTTAGTCCCAAACATTTTGGGCATGCTCTAATGGCCAAAATATGCCACCACTTCAAGTGGTGCATTAAGGAAAATAATCTTTCTTAGATAGATCTAAGCAACTCCATTTATGCCCATTTCTAGGGTTTACCAAGTTTACATTGTCAACTTTCTTCAATCATGCTCAAATCTTGTGGTCCACCTTGTTTTTACCTCCCATTCTATCCTGTTAAGTCTCATGGTAAGTAGAATCACTTTGCTAGCTCAAACTTGCATCAAACACCTTCTGTTGAATTACCAAAGTTACTGTTTTGGCCACTTCCCTAGTTCTCCTTGATCTCAAAATTTTACCACAACCCCCATATGATGTCTTCTACCTCCAGTAAACTTGGCATGGCCATAGCTCAAGGGTTGATGGGGGTAAAACCCCATTTTTACCTCTGGCCAGCCCCTGCATTGTCCTTCCCCACCTCTATTTTTCTCTCCCCTCCTCTCTCCTAGCTTCCTTGCACCCCAGGGCATCTCCAGAAAACCCCTGCAGCTTGTGGACAAAGTGGGCGCGCCGAAAGCATCTTGGAGCGCGCCATGTCAGCCATATGCGTGCTCTGGAGCGCGCTACAGTGCGCCCCGGCACTGTAGCCGCCCCCCCAATCCGCGACCCCGACAGCCTTGCGCCTCCCCATGTTGTCTCCCGAGACGCCCTTGACGTCCGGGACATGCCTCCTTGTCCGCCCCCTCCTCCCTCGCTCTCCGGCGACCCCCGTCGCGCGTGCCCGACGCCACCCATGTCCACCACTCCCTGCCCGCGCCCCTGGCCCACCTCAGCTCCTCCCCACTCTCCTTCTTGCTCTCCAGCACCCTGCACCACTCCTACGTACACCATAGAGCAGCCCCAGCCCCTCTCCATGGCCGCTAGAGCCGTGCCCACGAACGGCCGTGAGCCTCGTCCATGGCACCCGTGGCCCTCCCTATAAGAAGCCGCCCCCGAGCCCCTCTGTGCTCCCTTGACTCTCTCTCCCTCTTAGCAACCTCCCCGCACTCCCCAATATCCCTCTCCTCCTCTGCATCGACGACAATGGCCGGAGCCTTGCCGGCGGCCTCCGCTCGAATTCGAGCTCTCCCCAGCTCCTCCTCTCCCCCTAGCAGGACCAGCAGGATGCCCATGCCGCGAGGGATCCTTCCCACGCGTCTACTCCTCCCATCCATTCCCGAAACATCGAGTTCATCTTCGCCCACCGTCGGTCTCTGCTGCGGCTGATGCGGCGCTCTCCCTGACGCTCCCCGACAGGATTGAAGACGCCGGGGGTGTGCGGCTCCTCGCCCCAAGCCCGCTGATGGCCGGAGCCTCGCCAGAGTAGTCCTGAGCCACCAGAACGGCGCCGGTGCCCGCTCAGCCTCGCCTCCCCTACCCTCCCCTGTTCGGGCGAGAGGTGAGGGACGATCCTGACGGGTGGGGCCCGCCTGTAAGAGGCTAACGGGGCGGGCCCGCCGTTTAAGTGGAGACGGGCTCCGTTGGACATGCCTTTGCCCGGGGAAAACATATTTCCCCGGTGGCGCTTTCGACGTGGCCCTGCTCAGGCACGCGGGTGGGCAGCTGGGCCGGCCCAGTCACTGTTCCGCGCTGGTGGGCTGTGCCTGGCCCGTTTAGGTATAATATTTCTCTTTTTCTTTTTCCAGAGGGCTAAAAATATTCATAGGAAATTCATTTTTGCTCCAAACTTGTTGATTCAAATTTCTATATTCTCCTAAAAATGCCACCTATTATTTGGTGCAACTTCCATATTTTTGCACCACAAGTTTTTGTACTGTTCAAGTTCAAATTCAAGTTTGAACTACAAAAACCCCTCCTTGTAAAACTCCTAGAGCATTCATATCAACTCCAAATGAGGTGGTTCAAATTTCTAAATGATTCTAAAATCATTCCCTGTTTATCTAGCCATGGTGAACATTTTTACCATGACTTGATTGTATTGGATCTAGTAAATAGCCCTATCTTTCATTTATTTCACCTTGAGTAATTCATAGGAAAATAATCCCAACTCCCAATCCAGTGAAACCACTTCCCACATGTTTCTAAAATCATGCCCTATTTGTTAGGTTCATCTACTCATTTTTGTTAAAACAATTTCTGTGGACACCTTATAGGACCATCAATTCCTGCATTTCCACCATTCAAGACTCCCCCTTGATGCACATCCAATGGAACCTCCTTAGTCATTTTTCTTATGACCAAAGACATCCTAGAAAAATATATTTCCTATTTATAGAGCACTTTTATTTTCTGCTTGTTGTGTTGCTTATTGCGGTTGTTTCGGGCGATAGTTGACGAAGTAGATGAAGTGCTCGGAGTGGACGAGAAGCGTGCGGAGACCTCGAAGACTTTGCTTGAACCAGGCAAGCAGCTCTTTAACCTTGTTAAGAAACCTTTTTCATGCATGTCATGTAGCTCTTTATTTTGATATGTTGATCATGAAAATGTGGTGACCACTTTGGTGGGATGCCTCCGATACTTTACCATTGATACTTGCATCGTGCATGACCCTACCATTCTTATGAGGGTTGTGCGGGTGGGAGTAGATAGGATGCTTAGTAGATGCTACGCAATGTGGGACGGGAATATGCATGGTGACGGAAACAAAATGATTCAAAGACTTTTCGAAAACCCCGTCGGGTGCCACTAATGCCCGAGGGAGATGATGATGAGGTAGGTAACCACTTGATAAAGAAGTGGTGTACCGGAGCAAGTGAGTGTGTGTGGTTTTCGAAAATGGATTGGTGTAAGTTGCGACCGTTATTCCAACCTTACATGTACAACCACTCTACCCCTATATGGGAAGGATCTTTGTTGATTACTTTGCTCGGTGCTGACAGAGAGCCCACATTACTAGTGGCGGGAGTAACGTGGTCACTCTCGATACGGGGTCGTGCCTGGTAGGGCGACCATGCGCTGTCTTCACAGGCACCAGGCACACCGTTGCTCCCTTTATGGATGGTACGATCTGGAGCGAGGCTCGTATGATGTACATCATGAGGGCTAGGTACCAATCGAGTGGACTCTTTGTTTAGTATCGTCAGGGGAAAGGCATTGTTCGGGTACTTACCTCGGGTATGAACAATACCGCGAGTCGTGGCTTCACACGGAAGTTTCCCGAATCTTGTGGGTAAAGTGTGCAACCTCTGCAGAGTGTAAAACTATTCGAATAGCCGTGTGCACGGTCAAGGACAGTTGGATGACCGCTCTTGTGCTACGTCCAATGTTCACTAAACTTGTGTGTGTGTGTGTGTGGGTGTGTGTGGATGACACAGAGATGATACTAGAGTTAAGTCAGATGACTTGATGTGATGACTGAACATGAGATGTTCAACCCCTTGCTTATGATGATATCTATAACTTGTTCATATGGATATCTGCCAATTGTTGATGCATGCTTACATAAGTTAGTTGATCATGTCACTGCACTCAAAATTAGCTTTCTGCAAAATTACCTACTTAGTTCCATATCATGCTCTATTGTACCTTGTTCCAAACATGGGTTGCTTGCGAGTACATTCAAAGTACTCATTGGCTTGCCACTGGTTATTTTATTGGCCAGGCATGAAAGAACAGGATACGATGAAGAGTACCTTGGTGAAGAACGTGCGAGCTAGGACGCTTCCCAGTCAGAATGCCTGTAGGGTTAAGGCAGATGGCATGGGTTCACGCTATCGTTTAAGATTTCCGCTGCGAGATTATGAAGACTTGGCCATAAAGGCCATATTTGAGTACAAATGGTATGTAATGGATGTAAGACTCTTGTTATTCAGTTTCTGTGTGTTTAGTGAGCATTGATCTCTGGGATCACTGTGCACGTACATTCGGTGATCACGACTTATGAGTCGGGGTCCCCACAGAAGCGTTCCACGCGAACGCATATTTGTTCACGCGAAGGAAGGCTATCAACGCCTCCTCTTGCTCTTGAGGCCGGCCGGTGCCGATGGTGAAGGTGAGGCCAGGACTCTCGTCGCCCACAGGCACCTGCTTCGTCTCAGCCCGGTTCTGAGAGAACCGTTGCTTCTTCTTCATCGGCGCAACATTAGCGATGTCCTCAACGCCCTCCGAGGCCTGCGCGGCGTCGCCTTTGCTGGGACGCACCGCGGCTGCAGCTTTGTAGGCTAGCTTGAGTGCGTGGGCCGCATCCTTGGTGTCTCCGGTGACGGAGAGGATGCCGCTGCTCCCGGACATCTTGATGACATTGTAGCCCGGGTGCGTTGCTGCCATGAACTGGGCGAGGGCGGGGTAACCAAGTATCGCGTTGTAAGGGAGGTGGATGTGGGCGATGTCGAAGTCGATCTGCTCGGTGCGGTAGTTGGAGCGGGTACCGAAGGTGACGGGGAGGCGCACCCGCCCCAAGGAGGCGACGGAGCCCCCAGCCACCCTAGAGAAGGGCTTTGAAGGAGCGAGTTGACCTTGAGGCACATGTAGTGCGTTGAAGGTCTCCACGGAGAGGACGTTGAGGCCGGCCCCGCCGTCTATGAGGGTTCTGGTAACCGCTACCCTATTTATGGTTGGCGTGCATAGTATAGGGAGCGCGCCGGCGGCGGCCGTTGTTCTAGGGTGATCGTCGGGGCCGAACGTGATGTCGGTCTCCGGACACGCTTGGTGCGGTGGGGTCTCGAACGGTGGCCGGATCGGGCCTGCCTGGCGGAGGAACCGCTTGACCTGGCGGTTGGAGGCGGGTGCCTGTGATCCGCCGAGGATGCAGGCGACCGTCGGGCCGACCCTGCGAATCGGGGCGCCGCCGCGCACCGTGGGCTGCCCCGCCTCGGAAGTTGCATAGGCCATCGACATGACGGGGCGACGAAGAAGCGAAGCTTGCCGAAGACTCCGACATGCCCCCTACCTGGTGCGCTAAATGTCGGATTTCGGGCTCCGCAAAACCCTAAGGGATTCGAACCCAGGGGCGTGTGCGAAGATTCCCCAACAGCTTCGCCCCCTCCAAGCTCACAACACAATACCCCCGCTCGATGGCGAGGAAGACGATGACACACAAGAGTTTACCCAGGTTCGGGCCGCTGCGAAGCGTAAAACCCTACTCCTGCCTTAGGTGGATTGCCTCACGAGGAGGTTGGTGGATGAACTAGTACAGAGGTGTGTTGCCTAGCGGGTGTGTTTGAGGGGTTGTTTCTCCTCCCCACCACCGGGCTACCTAGCATCTATTTATAGCGGCCCAGGGCCTCTTCCCTTATCGCAATCGCGGGAAGGGATCCCATAACGGCCAAATTTGAAAGGGGATAGGCAGTACATCTTATCCTGATGAAAGGCGGTCTTCGCCTGCAAAGTAGTCGACGGTGATGCAGCGGTGGGCTCGGGGATGACGTTCGTCTTGCGGGGCTTGGGGTCGTGGTCTTGTTGCACCGAAGTGGAAACCTTTGGGGGGGCTTTGGGAATTCGCGTGCGTCCCAACCTCCTTTACACCAAAGGGAAACTGTCCCCTTTGGCTTACTGGCGCCCGCCTGGCCTGGCTGGCGTCACCCTTGGCCTCCTGAGGTCGGGTGTTGCATAGGAGTCTCCGCCGCTCAGGAGGGGGCCTGGGGAGGCCTACCACCCCGCGGGTCTTGGCGCTGCTTCCCTCACGAGCTTGGGGTCTCGCGAGGGCCTTGTGTCGAGTGAGGCTGCTTCGGGCCGTTCTTGGTCGTCGAGGTGGGCCACGCCTTGGGCCGCAGGCAGGCAAGTCTGGGTACCCTGGTATACAGAACGCCGACAGGCTGCCCTCGCCCTGCTCATAAGCAGGTGCGGGGTTGTTCCTAGTGGAAACCATCCTAGGAAACAAAACCCACATCTTAGACAAGGAAGACATCAACTCAGACATAGGAGATGCGGAATGCACTATTGCTCCTAGAAGAAATCGGACAGCATAACGGCTGAAAATGCTCAAAAACAATTTTGAGACATCCTGCAAAAGATTGGATAGCATAACCACTAAACTTTCTTGCTTCAAGATTCTAACCAACTGATTGTCACACAGAAACAATACTTGAAACTGGAGTTTACTCTCAAGCAACTTAGTCTACAAGTCCATGGTTAGTAACTCGTCACCGTGAGAGCTAGATAAGATGCCTAGTTCTTAACCCCATAGAAAAGAAGAGGGTGACTCAGAATAGAATGACTCGGGAAGAGGAGTAAAAATAGCCTTACGTTCCCTTCCACAATCAATTCCCTTACATAACTAAAGAATTTCTAGACTCAACTTCAACCATTTTGGCTAGGTAATCCTACAGTCAGTCCGGCTCTGATACCAACGCTGTCGGGACCCCGATCCCAAGCCATAAGAATCTAGCATGTAACACTTCACATTACTTTGCGGCCTCACGCACGGTTATCTCCACGGCTGCCACCTTACCTGGGCCGGGACCGTTTGCGCCTTCTGGCACACGAATGTGAATATGTCGCTAGCATTCAAATGTCCAAGAACCCGGGTCGACATGACTAGTTGTAGAACCCAAGTGGCACATCCATACAGGGACATGCATACGTAACCCAACAATGCATGTGTCGGTCATCAGCGTGTGTAGACGAGTCATAGCAAGCTACAGGGACTCCATTATGCCGTGGGACATAAATGTCATCAACTGCGCGTAGACGAGTCATAGCAGGCTACATGGACTCCATTACACTGCGAGACATTTCCCCGAAGGGACAGACACAGCAGCAAGAAGGATACACGCCGGTCAATCAATGTGTCCGGAGCAGTAGCAAGCTACCACGGCTCATTGGGTGCACAAAGAGGCGTTTCCCTGTAAAGAGTACTACAAGAGGCACACAACTAGGTGTCAAATCCCATACATACCGTTAAACGTGACACGTACGCACGACATGTCCGATATGCATAGATACAACTATGGCATCACAACATAACCATACAACAACACAACATTTCCTTACAAGGCTCAGAAGTGCCTTACATAATATGTTCATACAGGTAGGGGTCACATGACCCGACACTCAAGTCATACAAACAAGTTCATACAAACCAAGTGGAAGCTTAAAGCTGTCTGAGTAGAGACAGATGAAAGGTAAAAAGGCATAAATCCTGACTATCTACAGCCCAACCCAGGGCATCAGATCGTACCTGGGATGCCAGCTACTCGGTGTCGTCGACGTCTACGTAGAACGCACCAGATGGGTTCATGTTGTCATCTGCAATAGTTATTAAGCAAACATGAGTACAATCGTACTCAGCAAGTCCTTAAAGCATACCTAAGCTATTCATGCTCATGTTTCAACAAGGGGAGTAGTGGGGTTTATGCAGCAAGCCAGCTTTGACTCTTGGCTAACCTGTACTATGACTACTAGTTCTTTGAACAAGTTTTGAGATGGCGCACACGAGTCCACTAACACCACTTCAATACAACACCATGGATCCACTCCCGTCACCTACGAGATTGCCATCCATGGTACACACACTTGTCTGGAGTCTTTTAAGAGTAACCATCAAGTTATCTGTGAATAACATAAGTTCTCCATGTAGTCCATATCCGAGGACGTGGCTATTCGAACAGATTCATTACCCTGTAGGGGTGTACTTCTTCACACACGCTCTCGCCACTTATCACTGTGTGCACATAAAAATAGGCACCTCGGCAACCTTCAAGCAGAATCCCGGCGAGGGAGTCGGCCACGACCGTCAATCACACAAGACCCTAGTCCAGGCTATCGCCTATTTGAGACTGAACCCGCACGGAAGTCTGGCCAAAGTTTCCGCTATGGCCCCAAAAGATGTGCGCAGGGTTCCCAAGCCCACCATTCGGGTGACCCTTGGTACACCGTGCCACTGCCTACCCCGTCGTAGCCCATCCCTAAGGTCAGCGCTACGCACGGACTCCAGCATAGCTACAAACACCAAAAACTACTTGCAACACCTGGACCGAGGACTAGGCGGTTGATAAGTCGAGAGAGCTTGGAGTGCCCGGAGCTCAATGTGTGGTAGTAACTAGTCTTGGGTCACAAACACGGAACTCGGTTCCTAAGAACGGTCCCAATGAAAATGTACTCCTACATAGCCTCTCATCGCTACCTTTACCAAATCAGGTTCATCATTAGCTCATCACATCAGAACAACACTGTTTCACTCCGGTTCATCACCCAGATGAATGAGAGCCGACACAACTCTAAGCATAGCAAGCAAGCATGGTAAAGCACATAAAGGATCAAGCATCTACCAGGTATGCTAGGTTGCTTGGTTTAGCTATTTACTGTGACAATGACAGGTCATGCAAAGGAATGGGTTCAACTACCGTAACAGATAGACAGTTGAAGCATTTGTCCTAATGCAATAAACAAGAGCAGGAGTGAGAGCATGGGATTGTATCAGAATGATCAATGGGGTTGCTTGCCTTGCAGGTTGGCCGGGAGGTACTCTCCTTCTAGGGGATACTCGTGGTATCCGATGGAGCAGAACCTACCGCGACATAGACGGAGTAACAATCAATACACGGCAAGTGCAACAATATGATGCATGATCATGACATGGCAATATGATTTGGATGAGCTAATGCACCTATCATTAGAGTTAAATGGAGTAGAGTTGAATATAGGTTCAAAACCGTACTCCATGTGATATACCACATATTGCATTATTGCAAAATGTCATTGTCTTCCTATTTTGGTTGCTCTAGCATGCATGATAATAGCACCAATGGATTCTTTGGATTTTTTTGATGATTTTTCATATATAAATTATTTCAATCTGAGTTACAGATTAATTTCTATGATTTTTCCAAGATTTTAGCATTTTCTGGAATTGAATTAAATCAGAAAAGCTTTATTGTGTCAGCATGACATCAGTAATGCGTCAGCAGGTCAGCTGGCTGTTGCCAGGTCAAACCTGACCAACGGGGTCCATTGGTCAGTGACACAGCCACTAACAGAGATTAAAATTAATCTTAAGACCTAATTAGTGGGTCTAGGCCCAATGTCAGTGGGTGATTAAGTTAATTAAACTAGTTAATTAATATTAACCTTAATTCAAATTAACCAGGGGCTAGGCCCACCTGCCAGTGACCCAGGGGGGTCAACCCCGTGGTCAAACTGGTTGGGCTCGCCGTCGTTGAGCCGCCGGCAGCCACAGGGATGGCGGAGGGGGTCGGGTTTCGCCCTCCGGCGACAAAATCGATGGCGGAGAGGCTCTTTCGAGCGCCCGCACTCATGCGCATCCAGCGGGATGCATCCCAGGGGCTGGGACGGACCAGTGTGTCGCCAGCGACGAGCTTGGCGGTTGCCGGAGCTCGGGCGAGCTCGAGGTCGACGGCTCAGCGCGCAAAATGACCGGGGCTTGGCTCCTACCGCGTCTACTCGTCCCTACGAGCTCGATGGTGGCCTCGGGAGGACCACCTGGTCACCGGAACGTCGCCGGCATTGAGCTTGCACGGCGGCGCTATTCGGCCTCGATGGAATCGGGGGCTACGGCACGGGATCGACCAGGGAAAGAGGGGGAACGGAACCAGAGGCTCACGGCGATCTCGTAGCCGTTGAAAGTGTGCTCGGGGACGGCCTGATGACGACGAATCGATGACGGCGGCTTCGATGGCCGGAGGAGGAAGATGAGCTCGGGGCGGCGATGGGGAGCTTCTGGCGTCGAGCTGGTCGGTGAGGAGGTCGAGGGCGACGAGGCGGAGCTCGTGGGGTGGTCAGCGAGGCGAGGGAGCGGCTGGAGAGGCAAAGCTACGATGGCGAGCATGCGGGTGCGGCGGCCATGGCGAGCAGAGGCGAGGGGAGGCAGTGGGGGTGAATGGGAGGTGGAGGTGATCGGGACGGCTCCTGGAGCTTATCCCCGACGTCGACTGTAATATTTTATAGAGCATTGTTTGAATAGTTAAAACTTCCACAAAAAGTTTCACCATTTTTGAATGACTATAATATTTATAGTGCTTTATTTATTCATTTCAGTAGCATTATGAGTTATTTTTAAAATGCTATATCTGTGATGAAAATTAAAATGTCACCTGAAATGTTGTTGCCAACATTTATCAGTAATAGTGAACATTTTTGAAGGGCATTTTGGATTCATTGAAAATCACAAATATTTGAATTGGTTTAAATCAAGTGAGGTGCTAGGGTTTCTGATATTCCCCATTTCATGTTGATACAAATTTAAACATGATGCACATCTTATCTAGCACAAACCAAGGGGGGACTAGGGATGTGACAAGTTAAGTGGTGAGGTTGCAGCAACACTAAAAATATGATATTTCGCTAACTTACAAGTACAAGAATAAGAAGATTGATCTACACATAAAAGGACATGAACTAGTAATGATCAAGAAGTGATCCTGAACACATACTTATGAGTCCATCATAACCCCACCGTGTCCTCTTCTTGGTTCAAACCTTACATGAAGAGACAGTCGCGGTTACGCACACGGCTGGTTTGCTTTAATTGAGTTTGCTTCAAGTTTTCTATTAGCGGATATTATAAAATTTCCAAGTTGCCACATAACCGCGAGGACGGCTCTCAGAAAGATTTAACCCAGCGGGGGTGCTCCAACTCATCCATCACAAACTAGCCACAAGCTGCGGTGAAAAACCTCAACCGCGCGATAGCCCGTAGTATCCTTAGAATCCCATGCACAAGACGTTCGAGAAGGGTAAAACAAATTCAGCAAGACTGTCGGGGTACGATGATCTATGGGGCCGGCAAGGCCCCTTTCGTGGTTTGGCTGAGGGAATCGTCTAGTGCAAAGAGCATCACCGGACACTAGATGCTCGAGGGTTTAGACAGGTTCGGGCCGCCGGATCGTAATACCCTACGTCCTGTGTGGTGTGGTTTATTCGGGTTCACTGTACAGTAGAGTCACAGCCCGGCAAGGATGCTTCAGGAGCGTCGCTTTGTGTGTAAATGAACGGAGTGTCGACCTTTCTAAAGGTAGCCATGGACCTCCTTTTATAATCCAAGGGGCTACCATAATGGCTAAAATGGTCATTACAGAGGCAAAAAGATGATGACGACACGGACAGGGACGGGTGTCGATAAAGTTGGTTCTGGAGCGGTGATCCGCCACGTAGCCGACAGGCTCTACCTAACCGCATGTGAGCCCACCACTTCCCGGCAGAGTTCTGCGTGCGTGTCGGGGAACTACAATCTATGGGCCCGGCAAGGACCCTTTGTGATCAGGCAGGTAGTTCTCTAACACACAAAGAGCATCGCTGATTCCTGCGTATGCTGGGGTTTAGACAGGTTCAGGCCGCCGGAGCGTAAAACCCTATGTCCTGTGTTCTTGTGGTTTATGGATGTTCACAGTACAGGGTGCAATAGCTCCGACAAGAGGTGCCTCGGGAGTGCAGCTACGCGTGTAGAATGAACAGAGTGTCGACCTTTGTAAAGGTAGCCATGGGCCTCCTTTAATAGACAAGGGGTTACCACAGTGGCAAAATGGTCTTTACATCTGGTAAACAGTGGATACTACTCTCTGCCAGAGTGTCAGTAGAGGTGGTAGTGGGAAATACCTAACCCTGATAGACTAGAACAGGCGAATTGAATGCGCCATGAGGTGCCAAGCTGGCGACGTCTCCCGACAAGGATTGCATTTCCTTCTGTGTCGTCCGCCCAACTACCTTCTATTCTTTTGCCACGCCATGGGATGGGTGTCGTTAAAGCTGCTGTAAATCCTTGCCACCTCGCCGATGTAGACAACCAGCCTGACCACGTGGAGCTGGGTCTTGCCGAGTGGAGTCCTTGGTCCTTGAGCCCCCGGCAAGGCGTCTTGCCGGGCTTACTTGGTCTTTGCTCATCATAGTTGGAGGAACGTTTATGCCTGGGAAAATCTTGCCGGGTTGGAGGTTGCGGTGTCTGGTGCACAAGTTAGGGTGCTAAGGTCCCCGTTTCTTATTACACCGACAGGAGCCCCTAGGCCTGGGCGACACATGCATCTGCGATGTTTGTTGGCCTAGGCCCAAAAACAGTGCACATGCGCACGCAACCGCAATCTTCTGCGGTTATGATGACTTTTACAGACCTTTCCCATGACGCACAATAACTGCGGGTCGAGGGAGTGGTGGAGCGGGGCAGTTGCGTCGAGGGGTCGCGCCTGGGCAACCGCGTCGCGCTGGGGCTGAGACAGGTGGCCCTTGCGTCTTCCGTCCCTATTAAGAGGGGAGGTTTTCGCAAGCGTGGCGTCTATTCCAGTCACAGTCTCGTAGCGCCAACGCCCCTCCTAGCTTTCCCCTTCCGCCACCGAAAAAGCTCAAGACTCCCCCTACACTCTCGGTTGTCGCCTTCCCACGAGCTCGCCATAGCGCCCAAGCAAGCGGCCTCTTCCTCCGCCTCCGGTCCGTCGAAGAAGACGAAGACATCGTCGTAGGCCAAGGCGAACGACGCCTTGGCGGCAATGTGGCGGAAGTGCGCCGTCTTCTCCCCCTCTGCGCTGAAGGAGAGCGACCTCATATCGAGGTATGCTCCGATGTGGGGGAGGGAGACCAAGGCGCATCCGGCGCCGGAGGTGCTTCCGGGGGACTACAAGCCAAGCACCGTTTTGCGTGGTGTAGTTCTACTGCGGGTTGGTTCCCCCCTACTCCTTCTTCATATATCTGATGTTGACATATGGGTTTCGCACGTTGGATTTTACGCCCAATGCAGGGACTACTCTGTCTGTCTTCGCGCATCTGTGCAAAAACTTCGTAGGGATCGCTCCCAATGTGTCCCACTTTCTTCAGTTCTTCTTCCCACGCATAGAGGGCAAGGGGCCCCTCTCCAGCAGCATTACTTGGATTCCTCGTGCCTCTCACAAGGAGGTGTACCCTCCTGGCGATTTACACAAGAAATGGGAAGAATGGCAAGCTCTTGTGCGAGGTCCGGAAATCCATGCTTGTTGTGACGAGGGATGGAGCCCTCTCGCTGACGATGACGAGAAGCTGGAGATCACCATCACCCGCATACTCCGGTTGTGGACCGCCAGGCTCACCATATAGATGGTGGGCTCTGATTTCCTCACCCGGCGGATCGCTCCTCTCCAAGACCGAAAGCGCTTCGCCTGGGAATACACAGGTCCTGCCGATATCATGCGGGTCCGTCCTGGCCTTGATGGCGACCTGACCTTTCTGCAACTCACCTTCCTCCGCCACCAGCTTTTCCGGCCTGAAGGCAAGTTCATATTTCTGATGTCTGTCATCCCGCTCTTCAACACGCATGGAGTGATGATGCCAGTGTGCAACTCGCATGGAGTGAAGTCCACGTGGAGGGCGCCGGCAAGGGAGGTGGTGCTGGCATGGTTTGATAGCTTGTCGGAGGCGCGCGTCAGGGACGAGGGGTCAATGATCCGCGCCAGTACTGATGCGGAGCTCGAGTTTATCGAGCGGTGGGCTATGGAGGCAGGTCTTGGCGTGGGTAGCAGCGGCTCGAGGGTCGTCGTTGCCGGCAACGATGAGGCTGGCCACGAGGAAGGGAGTGAGGAGGAGCCACCGGCGCAATATCTGCCGGAGGGAGTTGCCGGCACTGGTATCGAGGAGCCCTTGGCTCGCGACGCCCCCAGGAGGACGTGCGTGCTCCGCAAGGCCAGGAGCCGGGATCCAGTCCTCCGCGCCGGGGTTTCTCCGGTTGCTGAGGGCAAGTAAGAGAAGAAGGAGGAAGATCTTGCCGCCAACGTCGGCCGCCCGCGGCGATCAAGGCGAGTCGCTGCAGAATGTCCGCCCGACACGGTAGCGCAAGAGGCGTGGCCGGTTGGCCAAGTCGAGCCCCCGACGCGTCCTGGCGCTCCTACCCCACCCCCCGCACATGTCGCTCACGAGGGGGGGGATGTGGTACCTCTGGGCCCTCATCTCATGTCCAAGGAGGAGGATGAGTAAGCAGCGATCGCTGTGTTTGGTTTTATCTTTGTCTTTAGCTTCTCTGATTTTCCTTTCCCTGGATGTTGTTGATTTTGCAGGGGGGGAGACCCTGGCCCAGCAGATGGCCAGGAGGGCGAACCTTGAGTCCGCCATCCCTCCGTCGAGTGCTTCTGTGGGGACCCCGACTCATAAGTTGTGATCACTGAATGTGCGACAATGATCCTAGAGGTCAATGCTCACTGAACACACAGAAACTGAATAACAAGAGTCTTACATCCTTTACGTACCGTTTTACTCGAATATGGCCTTTATGGCCAAGTCTTCGTAAACTCGCATTGGAAATCTTCAACGATAGCGAACCCATGCCATCTGCCTTAACACTACAGGCATTCTGACTGGGAAGCGTCCTAGCTCGCATGTTCGTCACCATGGTGCTCTTCATAATACCATGTTCTTGCATGCCTGGCCAATAAAATAACCAGTGGCAAGCCAATGAGTACTTTGAATGTACTCACAAGCATCCCATGTTTGGAACAAGGTTTAACAATGCATGATATAGCACTAAGTAGGTAAGTTGCAAAAAGCTAAATTTGAGTGCAATGACATGTTCAATCAACTTGTAACACCATGCATCAACAAGTTACAGATATACATATGAACAGGTTACAGATATCAATAAAAGCAGGGTTTGAATATCACATCTTCAATCATTTCATCAAGTCTTTCGACTTAGCTCAAGTATCTCTTAGTCACACACACACACACCTAGTTTTGAGAAAACATCCTGACGTAGTTTAAGCAGCACCACCCAACTGTCCTTGACCGTGGACACGGCTGTTCGAATAGTTTTACACTCTGCAGAGGTTGCACACTTTACCCACAAGCCTCGGGGAACTTCCGTGTCATCCACGACTCGCGGTACATTACATACCCGAGGTAAGCACCACGAACAATGCCTTTCCCTTGACGGCACTAAACAAAGAGTCCGCTCGTTGGCCCACGTCTTCATGATGTACAAACACGAGCCTTGCTCAACATAGTACCATCCATGAAGGGACACATCGGTGTGCCCGGTGTCTGTAAAAACAACCCATGGTCGCCCTACCTGGCATGACCCCATATCGAGAGTGACCACGTCACTCCCGCCACTAGTAATGCGGGCTCTCTGCTAGCATCGACCAAAGTAATCAGCAAAGCCACTTCCCATATAGGGGTAGAGTGGTTGTACGTGTAAGGTTGGGACGGTCGACAAATCTTAAATTTAATCCGTTTTCAAAAACACACACATCCAACTTGCCTAAGTACACCATTTCTTTATCAAGTGGTTACCTAGCTCAAAATCATCTCCCTCAGGCATTAGTGGCACCCGATGGGGTTTTCGAAAAGTCTTTGAAATTATTTCCTTTCTGACACCATGCATATTCCCGACCCACTTGCTAGCAACTACTTAGCATCCTAACTAGTTCCCACCAACACAACCCTCATAGGAAGGTAGGGTCATGCTCAGTGCAAGTATAAACGTGTAAAAGTATCGGAGACAACCCATGAAGGTGGTCACCATAACATCATGATTAACATATCAAAAATAAAGTGCTATATGCCACGCAATGAAAATGGTTTCTTAGACAGGGTCAAAGGGCTGCTTGCCTGGCTCAGCAAAGTCTTCGAGGTCTTCACACGCTCCTGGTCCAACTCCGGGCACTCCGTCTACTTCGTCAACTACCGTCGGAAACAACCACAATGAGCAATACAACAAGAAGGAAAATGAAAGAGTCCTAAAATAGGAAGGTTATTTTTCTTGGACACCTCTGGCTATAAGAAAAATAACCAAGGAGGTTTTATTGGATGTGGTTCAAGGGGGTGTTTTGAATGGTGGAATGGAGGAAATGATTATCCTACAAGATGTCTACAGGAAAAATTTTTATAAAAATGAGTGGATGCATTCATCAAATAGGGCATGATTTTAGAAACATTTGGGAAGTGGTTTCACTGGATTTGGAGTTGGGATGATTTTACGAGGGATTTTCAAAGTGAGACATTCATGAGGAAATGGTTCAACAACTCACGTAACAGAGAAAGTATATGGAAAAATGTTAACATCTTAGCTCATGAGCTTATATACACGTAGGATTTTGATTCTTTCCATTTGGATCTACTGTGAGTGTTCTAGGGATTTTACAAAGTGGCTTTTATAATAAAGAAATGACCAAGATATTTAATGGAGGATAAACATCATGTGGAAAAATGTGCGCTGCACACCATTGGATAGACCTTGATTTTAGTGACCTCCAGGAATTTGAATCATCCAATTTGGAGTCCAAATAAATTTATTAGGAATTGTCTAAAACACGCACCAGTCGCAGGATATGAAGTTGGGCCGGCCCAGGGGCTCAGCCGCGCGAAGCCTTGGGCCACGCCGAAGACGTACTCTACGGAGTACGCCTCTGCAGCGGGAAGGCGGAGCTGGGGAGGTCCGCCTCCACTTAAACAGTGGGCCCGGCCTTTGGCTCGCCGACAGGTGGGCCCTGCCTGTCGGGATCTTCCCCCACCTCCTACTCGAGGAGGGATAGGCAGAGGATGCGAGCAGAGCGCTCGCTGGCGCCCGTTTCGGTGGCTCAGCCCACCTTCGACGACCTTCCGGCCACCGGCGTGCTTGGGAGGACGCGACGCTCCCATTTCTGGCCCGCACGAAAGCCGAGGGCACTTAGAGAGTCGACAGCGACGATAGAGGGATGGCGGCACTAGCAAGCTTGGGCAGGGTGGCACGATTGGCAAGAGAAGGAATGGGCGTGAGGGGAGGCTATCCGAGGTTGCTTGGGCCCCTTGCCGTGGTTAGGAGAGGAGGAGGGGCTTTGGGGGCTTCAATTTGAGGAGAGGCCGCCAGCAAGGCTCCGACCATTGTCGTCGGTGGAGAGGACGAGAGGGCGAATGGGGAGCTCCCGGAGTTAGCTGAGACGTAGGAGGGCCTATAGGGGCATCTGGGGTGCGTCGGGAGGGGCATTTAGGCGGGGGAGAGCAAGGGCAAGCTCCGGTATGCCTCGGATGCCTTCGGGCGCGGAGGGTGCGCGCGTCACGGTCTCTTTGGATCCTTCCTAGTGTCGGGGAGGGTGCAGGAGAAGTTCTGGGAGCCTTGGAGAGTAAGACTTTGGGTAAAAGGTAGAAATGAGAGGGAGAGGAGCCTCTGCCTAGTTTGTCCAGGGAGGTAAATGGGGTTTTTACCCCACTTCATGATTGAGCGGGAGCTTGAGACTTTTACTGGGGGTAGAAGATAACCAGGAGGAGTTGTAGTAAAAAGTTGGGGGCAAGGAGAATAGTGGAAGGGGTGAAACCAGGGGTTTTACTATTCTAGCAGAAGGTGTTTGACGTAGTTTTGGGCCAGATAAATTTCACCACTAGCTGTTAGATTTAACAGGGTAAACATGTAGGTAAGAATAAGGTTGATCACTAGGTTTGAGCTGATTTGAAGAAAGTTGACAATGGAAACATTGTAAACCCTAGAAATAAGCAGAAACTGATTTCTATAGATCTATCCATGCAATTCTATTCTTCTTAATGCACCACTTGGTGTGGTGGCATTATTTGGGTATTAGAGCATGCCCAATAAGTTTGGGATCAAATAGACAAACTTGACAATGCAAAAATTCCCAATTCTTGAAATCAGCAGAAATTGGTTTGGTGTGATTTTGACAAGTGAAATTGTTCTCCTTGGTGCACCACTTGGTGGAGATGCATTATTGGAGTATTAGAACATGTCCACAAAATTTGAGCTCAATAGGAGACAGTTGGCAATGTAGAGTTGCTCAAATTTGGATCTGTACACAGAGGGTTTTGGGGCATTTTGGTGAACCAAAATTATTGGGATTGAGATAAAACTTGGCAAGATTATCACATATGGCATATGTGACATGCTAGAATTTTCTTGGATTTATCTGAGAATATTTGTTATAGAAATATTTCAAATACTTGAAATATGCAGAAAAGGCTTTGGAAGGTTTTGTCAATTATTTTGAACATGACCATGTGTTGAAACTCTTGTATATGGAAAATATATGTCCACTGAGTTTTCCTAAATTTTCTCAAATATTTAGAAAGCATAAAAATAATTTTCCTCTATAAAAGACCATTTCTGGCCTTAAGAAAAAGCCTTTAAATAAAATAGGAAAATAATCTTTAAAAATAATATTTAGTGGTTTTGGGAAGTCTTATATATAATTTGTCTCCAATATAGTCTTTGAAAGAATTTAAATACCCTAATTTAAGGACTTGTAGTTCAAGCCTCAACTCAGGGGTTTTTGAAAACCTAAATTTAATAAATGCTTTTTGGCCAAAATATTTTTTATGAAAATAGTTTTTGGTCCTATACATATGGCATGATTATTGGACAAATATTTGGATCAAGGAGGTGAGTCTAGAGAGTAGGAGGAATTTTACGAATTAAAGCACTAGCAAGCAAACAGGCAACCATCAATCAAGACTAGCATCAAAAGCACACAAAAAGTTTTTGTTGGCCCTAATTTTTGAGTCATGTTAACTTAGTCATGAGGCAAAACATAGGGTGTGATAGGTTCATAGGAGTGTGAGGGAGTGGAGCCTGACGCCACCACTAGCCCCCGGCAAGAGGTCCTGCTCTCGTTTCCAACGGCGAGTGCAGGCGCCAACATCGTCACCTCGGTCCCTCTGCCGATGGGTACGGAACGCCTAGAGGGGACCCATGCGCGCTCGACCTCGGAGGGGAGCTCCGTGATGAGGACCTCTGTCGTCGAGCCGATCCTTGTGGAGGATGACTCAACGGTGAACGAGGTGGCCGGCGTTGCCGTGGTAACAGAACATGCCGCTGGAGGTGGAGAAGCGCCTCCTCAGCGAGAGCTAACAGGTAAGCTGCTTGTGGCCGAATTGTGTTTCTTCTTCCTTTTTTTATTTTTGTCTTCTTGAACTTCTTGTTGTTTCTGAGCTTCCCTTCCCCCTTGCTACCGCAGGCTCGCCCCTGCCAGAGGACCTCCACCTCAACGCTGGCGTTGAGGAGATCGCTAGGGAGGCTGCCGCGGAGGCCAGCCGGACCGCGGCCGAGGAGGGCGCCGACCAGGTTGTGGATGAGGAGGAGGAGGACGCCTGCCTCGTGTCAGGGACACCGGCAAGCAGGTCGTCGATAGGCCATCCTCTGAAGCAGGAGCGAACGCTGATGGTGGCCCGTTCCCGGAGGTGGCGGAGGGCGGCGCATTTTTCGCGGCGCCGGGGGCGCACCTTTTCTTCGTGATGGGGACCGGCGGCGGGCCCGCCGCCGGTCCATCCTCATTCACAGAGCCGACCCCGAGCCGCTATCTAAGGGTTGGTGATCTCCAGTTCATCCACTTCCCCAGCGAGACAAGCCTCGGAGTTATCTCCGAAGAGGAAGCGGTCGACAGGGCGGTGGTCGCACCCGGAGGAGGAGCGGCCGCGGACTCCCTGGGTGGAGGGGACGAAGCCACCGAGCACGTCGTCCTGTCCTCCCTCAGCAGGGACATCTGGCAGCCGTAGGCTCTCTACGCCCACCGCTCGAAAAGGTCGGACCATCGGGATGCCATTCTCGCGGCGACAGAGGAGAGGTTCCACGAGCTCCTTGCTACGAAGTGGACTTGGTGCGCCGATCAGCGCCAAGACCTCACCACCCAACGGATCGAGCTCACCAAGGCCAAGGCTGACTTCATCAACCGGGAGGCTGAAGAGGAAAAGATCTGGAGGGAGACGGAAGATATCTTCGCCGCCACGGAGGCGGAGCAGACCTCACGTAAGATCCTGCTCGACACACACGAGGAGGAACTCGTGGCTCAGGAGAGTGATCTTGCTGATAAGCTTGGAGTCGAGCTGAGGAAGCAAGTCCGGGCCCTGGAGGCGAAGCACAAAGAGGCTGTTGAGAGACAAGCCGCCGGGCACACTGCCAAGCTCCAGGAGGCCGTCCAGGCCGCCGAGGCCGCTCGCTCCACCCAAGTTGAGCTTGAACGAAGGGTGCAGCAGCTGTTGTCGGATCATGCCGCTTCCAACCTGTGGGTCCTGAAGCCGAAGGAGGAGGCCCAGAGGGGGCAAAAACTCTGATGGACCTCCATCTGGAGCTCCATGGTAGGACAGATGAGTTGAAGGTCGCCGCAAACGCCAATGTTGACTTGCAGGTGAAGGTGAGTACCCATGAGGATAGCCTGATCAGAGAGCGTCATCTGCGCGAGGAGCTTCGCAATGAAAAGGATCTATTCGCTTCTGCCGCGCGCGCATCCAATGAACTCCATACAAACGTCCAGCTGTGGTCAGAGCAGCTTCTCGACATCGCCAGCAATCTTTCTGCCCAGCCAAGTGACATGGGCCTGGAGGAGCGCGTCTTCTCTAACGATGCCCGGGGCGCGGCGAGCGCAAGGCTATCCATCTTTTTCAGGAAGCTCCTCGAGTTACTGGCGAAGTACAAGGTAGGGCAAGCCGACAAGTTCCTCCAGGGATGCCGCCGAGCTATGCCGCGGAGCACTCCACAAGGTCCTCGTGAAACTAGCCTACCACAACCCTAGTCTTGACCTGAGCAAAGCCTTCGCCAATCTGGCCAAGGATTTCGACATCCGTGAGCTCAACGCCCTCCTTGCTCCCTTGTCCGACAAGGCCGGCTCCGTGACCTTCAAGCGTTAATTTATCTTTTCTGCAATGCATGTACAAAGAACCAGTCACCTTGGATTAGCGTCACAACTTTGTTGCTTTTTAACTGCAATGTGCTTTAGTCGCTGGGATGGAAGGCCCCCTCCTCTTGGTGTAGTCTATACTTGCGTGCTTTTGTTTATCCCTATGCTTGCCGGAAACGCATGTTGGTGCGCGCACCCGTACTACAAGGGCTAGAAAGAGCGGATCATTAGCAGCCTGTTGGTGGCACCATTGCCGACAGGCCTCCTTGTCATCATTGCCGCGACAACTTGGGATGTTGAGCGGACTCGAAACATCCAAACGCGCGAATAAATTCAACAAGGGTCCTCCCCGTGCAGGTTTTCTCACACAAGCATTAACTCCATTTGAGGAGACAACTTCAGAAATTGTTTGAAGGGCATGCACAACTTAGCATTTTCCTGTTGCACTTCTTGCCGCCGAACGCTTCTGTAGGTGCCTGCACCGTTACTCCCCCCGGGAACTTGCGCTCGGGGTTTCTTCACCTTGTGAGAAAAAGAAAGAAGAGAAAAAAGAGTAGGCGAGGAACCTAGGTGGTCCCACAGCCCCCTTACGCAACATGTCATGAAATATACACAAAATAAGTATGTACTTTGAGAAAAGGTTGCGAAATACTTAGCTTTTAGTGACTACGCACAGGGTCATCGCCTGGCTTTGTACAAAGGATAACATGCTCTTCCGGCATAACTTGCACAAAAGAGAGGGGGCATAGCACCCTCCGAGTGGACCTTTTGTGGAAGCGCCTATTATGTATGCGAACTGCACATTTTTGGGTGTCGCTTCCGATCTCTAGGCGGTTCATACCGCTCATAGTGGCTCGTTCCACATGGCAAGGATTTGGCTGCCTCGTCCTTCTTGCTCTAGGCGGTTCACAACGGACGTGCTGCACTCTGCCGTGTGCTTCCCGGAGTTCTTACGAGACTTGCCAAAGCTCTTATCCTTGTTCTTCCCCCTGGGAGATTTGCCGGTAGGAGTGAATGCCTCATCGGCAGACGCTGGCACTGCCTCCCGGAAGAGTTTGTCTCCGTAGAGGACTGCGTTCTTGTTGTAGCCTTGATGGTGATGATGCTCATCAGCCCTGGCATCTTGAGTGTGTTGTAGGCATGGTGAGACGCCGCCATGAACTTCGCCAGTGCCGATCGACCCAGGATTTTGTGGTATGGCAGTGACATCTTTGCAACCTCGAAGACAATCCTTTCTGTCCTGAAGTTCAGCTCGCTGCCGAATGACCCTGGCAGAGTTATCTTCCCCTTTGGCTGAGACCTTCCTGGGTTGACCCCTTGGAAAGATTCCATCGGCTTGAGATCTGAATCAGGGATCTGCAGGCACTTAATCACGTCTGGCAAGATCAGGTTCAGCCTGACCCCACTATCGACCATCATCTTAGTGACCTTGAGGTTGCGGATTGTTGGTGATACGAACAATGGCACACACCCGACGACAGTGATGCGGTCGGGGTGATCCTCAACGTCAAAGATGATGGGAGTGTTGGACCACTTGAGGGGTTTCCTTGCTTCTACCGCTGGTTCCGCCGTGTTGATCTCACGGGCCCACTGCTTGAGTTGCCGGTGAGAGGAGTGCAAAGACGCGCCTCCATCAACGCACACGGCATCCACAACCTTCTGGAACTCCGAGTCTTCGGATTCTTCTTCGTCCGTGTCGTTGTCGTTATCAGATTTGTTGTCTTGGCCTCTAGCAGGCTTCTCTTTCTATTGCTTGGCCTTGCTGCAGCGGCCACCACGTTTTTTCTTGTCGGAGCCACCAGCACCGTCTTCACTCTTCTCCTTGTCGCGCCTTTCATACTCTTGGCTCTGCTTCCCGGCATGTTGTTCTACTTGGCGGCAGCTATTGATGTCGTGGCTCGTGGTGCGATGGATCTTGTAGTATGGCCCGATAGTCTTTTCCCCCGCCGTGGCTTTGTCGTCTCCGTAGCACACGGCAATGTTCTTGCCGGACCCCTCAGACTTGGCCTTCTTGGCGGAGTCGGGGTTTGCGTCCCCTTCGACATCCATCACTGCCTTTCCCTTACGCTTCTTGTTGCGCTTCGGCTTTTCTTCTTCGCGGCTGACGCGTCGTCGTCGTCGGAGTCGACTTCCTCGCCAGCGTCTTATCCGGGGAGTCTCCTACCCTCTTCAGCACTGTCGGTGTACTAAGGTCTGGGGGTGCCTAGTACCCAGACTTAAGCACGGGCAGTCGCCTCAGGCCGGCAACTTCTTGCCTGGCTCGCACCAGCCTTCGAGGCAAACAAAATTCAAGCCCAGAGCAAGATGGCAAGGCCCTTCACCAGGTTGAATAGCTCGCCCACAGGCATCCCCAACAAGGATTCTAACCCACCAGGCCGCCGCTCCACCTCACGAGGGACGATTGTCTACATCAGCTGAGGTGTCGAGCAGGCAGGAGGAGCTGGCCAGGGCACGTGGCAACAACGGCGGGCCTGTTGCAGCTTTAATGCCACCCGCCCCACAGCGTGGCAGAAGTATAAGAGGTAGATGGGCAGACGACACAGAAGGAGAGGCAGTCCTTACCAGGAAACATCACCATCGCGCCACCTCACGGCGCATTCAATGTGCCTATCCTAATCCGTCAGAGTTAGGTGTTTCCCACTACCACTCTGATGACAGCCCATGTAGCTATAAGAGCGCACTGTGCACCTAGTAAATGAGCATTGTAGCCTTTGTGAAAACCCCTTGAACTATAAAAGGTGGCCCATGGCTACCTTGACAAAGGTCGACACCCTGTCCATTTGCACACGTAGCAGCACCTCTCGAGCATCCTTGCCGGTATTTGGACCTAGATATACAAACACAGAGACATGACGTAGGGTTTTATGCTCCCGAGCGGCATGATCCTGTATAAACCCTACACGTAGTCATGGCCGACTGATGCTCTTTGTGCACTCGACGCCCCTGCCGAACTGTAAAGGGACCCCACTGGTCCCACAGATCGTCGTGAATCACACCCCGACATCTTTGGCATGCTAGGTAGGGGCGCCTCCTATGCGCGAATCTTCACAAGTGTTTCTGCTTGCCTTCACCGACGCCCATGGCGCCCAACAAGGCCAAAGGGCATGGCGACACCCGCCGTGACCACATCCGAGCTGCCATCCCAAGCCACTGATGGCGGCGACCATCGTGATCACCCCGTCAGTGAGTGTTGCCACAAAACTGCGTGGAGTTCCACGAACCACGACCCGGACCCTACCGCCGTGGTAGCACGAAACGTGCCGGCGGTGACCGAGGGCGACGCTGCTGCGGTGGCCGGGACAGCAGCCGCGGCCCCAGTGGCTGCGATTGGACCTCCGCCGCGCCCCTCGCAAGATGATTGCGACCCGCGCCCAAGAGATGGTGAACCGGAACATCGCGCGGACGGGGCCCTTGTGCGCCACTCCCTAGGGGCGCAAGGCTGAGCTCCACGACCCCCTCCCGTTGAGGGAAAATGGTGGGCGACGGCACGGGAAACCGTTCCTTCTGGCATTGCCAGGAGTAAGAGCGCTACCCATGCCTCGCCCCGTCCGGTCCCCAAAACCGCGGGAGAAGCTCTGGCGCAGTCCCAGCTCCTGCTAAACTTTCTGCCCGCGCCGGAGGTGATGGAGGAGTGGAGGGCGACCATACAAAACCTGCTGAGCTTCGCCAACAACGACAAACCAGATGCGGCAGGTTCCTCGTGCGCGCGGCGCGCGGCTCCCACGGAACCCACCGCCGGATGCGACGCCGGTGGGGCACACACGGTGCAGTCGGCCCCACGACAGCAGCGGACCTCCCGCTATACCGACGTGCAAGATGAAGTGTCTCAGGCATGGACAGACCCACGGCTGAAGCAAGACAAATGCCAAATTCTAAAGGACAGGCACAAGGAGGATGCGCTCACAACCATCGAAAGATGGCGGGAAGCGCATCTCCAATCCGATGGTCGCGTTGATCCAGTCGTCAACAAGCCCACGCTGTCGGCGTCCTGGGAACGGGGGTATCCAGACTTGTCTGCCCGCGGCCCAGGGCGTGGCATGCTTTGACGATCCGTATGGCCCAACGCGGCCTGACTCAAGACAAGACCCTCGCGAGAGCCCCGCGTTCGCGAGGGAGACGGCACCAAGGTCTCCGGAGGGAAGAGGCCTCCCCAGGCCCCCTCATGAGCGCCGGAGATCCCTATGCAACACTCGACCTCGGGAGGTCAAGGATGACGCAAGGCGGGCCAGGCGGGCACTAGTGCGCCAGAGAAGACAGTTCCCCCTTTGGTGCAAAGGAGGCAGGGATGAGTGCAGGTTCCCAAGGCGCTCCGCCAAAGGTTTCCATTCCGGTGCAACGAGACCAGGCCAGCGGGCGTGGCAGGACGGGTGTCACCAGCGAGCCCACCACCGCGTCATCACCTGCTACTTTGCAGGTGAAGACCACCTTTCATCAGGATAAGATGTACTCCTTGTCCCCTTTCGCATTTGGCCATTGTAGGATCCCTTTGCGCCATTGTGACAAGGGAAGAGGACCCGGGCCGCTATAAATAGGACTAGGCCAGTCCGTGGAAGGACAAGGGATCCAACACCGACCGAGCGCCCTCGCGAGGCAACTCACACTATACTAGTTCATCCACAAACCTCCTCGTGAGGCAATCCACCAAAAGTAGGAGTAGGGTTTTACGTTTCGCAACGGCCCGAACCTGGGTAAATCCTTGTGTGCTAGTCTCGTTCTTCCCGAGATTGTGCGAGTTTGTTCAGCTAGATCGTCGAGCTGAGAGCTAGAGGTTGAAGCTATTGGGGATCTTCGCACATGCCCGTGTGTTTGAACTTCTTAGGGTTTTGCGGAGCCCGAATCCGACATTTGGCGCGCCAGGTAGGGGGCGTGTCGAAGTCTTCCTCAAGCCTTGCTCTTTCTCCGCTCCACCGCTCCGATGGCTGACGCTCGTCGAGCCCGCGCCAAGCGCCGTGCTGCTCGTGTTGCCCAGGCAGCGCCGGTGGGCCGCACCACCGCGCGCCGGTCCGCCTCTCCTATGGCCAACGCCGCCACGGGCCCAGATGCCCACGAGCAGAAGGACTCGTAACAGCCGGTCACCGTGCGGCGCGACGGCCGCACCGCCACTCCGTCGATCGTTCCAGCTACTGGGTCGTCCTCCCATGCTCGCCCCGGGCCGGCGCGTGGGTCGGGCGCTCTCCTCATGGCGCACGAGCTGCTGCGCTACCGCCCTGCCCCCAACCGCTATGACGACTGGCTCGGGTGCATCGTAGAGCTCGTTAGCGCCGCCGGCGACGCCTCGGCGCTCTCCTACTTGTTCCGGCCCCATCCCTCTCTAGGAGGTGACGAGGCCCATGATGTGCCGCCCCCTCCTCCCCGGCGCGACGTTGACCCTGAGCCCAGGCGTGAAGCTCGCCCGCGCAACCAGCCGCGCGGGCCCCCGGCGAGGGTGAGAGATGAAGTAAGCTGCCAGGTGGTGCCGCGGCCGCGCGCTAACGTGCGCGCACTGCTTGCGCCGCTGCACCAGCGTCGCGACCGGGCGACCCTAGAGGCAGCCGCGCAAGAGCACTAAGACTGGGCCCCTCCCGTACTTGCGGCACCCGTGGGTCCAGTGGGTTGCCGCGCCATCGCTCGACAGCTCCATCTGGCCGTGTGGCCCTGCAAGTTCAAGCCTGACCTACCTCCGCGCTATGACGGCACCCCAGATCCCACCGAGTTCCTACAGCTGTACTCGCTGAGCATCTAGGCGGCCGGCGGAGACGACAAGGTCATGGCTAGCTGGTTCCCTATGGCACTCAAGGGTGGTGCGCTCTCCTGGCTCCTCAACCTCCCAGAGGGGTCAGTCACCTCCTGGGATGACCTGCACGAGCGTTTCGTCACCAACTTTCAAGGCACCCGCGACCGCGCCCTCGTGGCGGGTGACCTACGTCGCGTGAAGCAACAGCCGGACGAGACCTTGCACAAGTTCATACAGCGCTTCACGACTGTCCGCCTCAAGATCCCAAGGGCGTCGGATGAGGCCATCATCTCGGCATTCACCGACGGCATAAGGGACTTCAGGATGAGGGAGGAGCTCGCCATCAACGACGACCTGAGCTCGGCTCTGGAAATGTTCAACCTGGCGAACAAGTGCGCGAAGGCCGAAGAGGGCCGCCTCTCACTCCGCGAGCTCCGGAGGCGGAACCCGAAGACAAGAAGACCAAGACCAAGGAGACGAAGCGCAAGGCCCCCGCGGTGCTGGCGGCTGAACCTGAGGCAAAGCGCAGTCGAGACGAGGAACCCCCCGCGGGAGGGCGACCATTCTGCATCTTCCATGGCACCAATAGCCACAACACAATCGACTGTCAGGAGCTCAGGGTGGTCCGTGACGAGCATTTCGGGCGATGCCCTGGGTGTAGCGGCCGTGGCTATGGTCGCGGTGGAGGCCGCGGCGGAGGCCGCTGGGACAATCGAGACCCGCGCCAAGAGTGGCGTGACCGGCCTCGTGAGGACCGCTGGCACGATCAAGCTCGGGAGGACCGCTGCCGCGACGAACCTCCGGAGGGGTCACGACGCGGTCAGCCTCGTGAGGTCCGCCCTCGTGAGGCCGGCCTTCCTCTGCTGCCGCCGCCACCCAGGAGGAAGGAAGAAGATAGGCAGAACGACGGGGCTAGGGGCTTCCAGGAGGTCAGGGCAATACCTTGCATCCTGGGCGGCGCCCAAGCCCCAGCATCAAACCGCATCTTCAAGCAGTTCTCGCGGGAGGTGAACGCGGCTCTCCCGAAGCTCGAGGCTGCGCGCCCCCTCAAGTGGTCCCAGTGCGCCATCACCTTTGACTCCAAGGATCAACTCAGGTGTTCAGCCATGGCGGGCGCACTCCCCATGCTATGCACGCCAACAATCAGCAATGTCCTCATCACCAAGACCCTCATCGACGGTGGCGTGGAGCTCAATGTCCTCTCCATTGAGATGTTCGAGACGCTCCAAGTGCCATATGACCAGCTCATGCCAACCAAGCCTTTCTCAGGGGTCACTGACGGCTCCACTGTCCCCATCGGGCAAGTGCGCCTACCTGTCACCTTTGGCGGGCGTAACAACTACCACACCGAGCTCATCATCTTCGACGTCGCCCACATCCACCTCCCGTACAACGCGATCCTCGGATACCCTGCCATCGCCAAGTTCATGGCGGTGACTCACCATGGCTACAACGTCCTCAAGATGCCGGGGAGTGGTGGCGTCATCACTGTTGCCTGCGATAAGAAGGATGTCGTTTGCTCCCTCGAGCGCGCCTATCGTGCCGAGCACTCAGATGACGAAGGAGACGTCCTGCCTCGCGAGGATATCCCCAAGAAGAAGAAGCAGCTCCTTTCCAAGGGGCGCCAGGGGGCTGAAACTTCTAAGGACGATGCCTCAGGCCCCGCGCCCGTGGCCAAGGCCCCTTCCTCCCTCGCATAGGAAGGCGCGCCCGACGCCTCCCTAGGGTCGGGCTTGGTGGCTTCCACCCAGAAGGCTACCGACCTGACTAGTGAGACGAGGGAGGTGCTCGGGCACAACCTGGAGGCGTGTTTTGACGCACGTCCACCTGGGCAAGGAGCACGGCGCAAGGCGCCAAGTTCGCGGGAGTTCATCACCAGTGCAATTGAGGAGCTTCAGGAGGCACAGGCCATGCGCGGCGGGTGTCGCCCTGCATCACCAAGCGCGACCGCCGTCGTCGGCTCGGGCGGCGCGCTGCGCGTCTGCGTCAACGTACGCGGCATCAATAGGGCCGCGTCCCAGGACATCTTCTGGCCGTCGCACGTCGATCGCGGAGGAGTCTACCCATGCAACTATGTCCGCATGCCTTTTGGCTTGATGAACGTGGGCGCCATGTTTCATCGCCTTTCTTAAGCCATGCTCGCGCCCTATGGGGTCCAGTGCCGCGAGGTGCTGGAGGAGGCGCCGGGTCCGAGCGAGGTCCCTGAGCCTCGGGAGGCACCGAGCCCATATAGGCCGGGCTCATGGAGATGCAAGGGAAAGCTCCGACGACTACCTCGACGCTTCATCGGTACCGCCGCTAGGTGACTTTTTGGTTCGTACCAGGTAACTTTTTGGTTTGCGCAGTTTGAGGGCACCCATCGGGCTGCATCATCCTCGGGCGGTTGGGGCCCGTTCCCGCAGCTGCGTCATTTACGCATGTGCCAGAACCTTTCATGCATTTGATCAATTTCCTAAATATTCCAACCTGCATGCTCGGTGCTTCGTCACCATGAATGTCGTCGCGCACTAATGATCCTGCCTTCGACCGCCTCGTGATTAAGGGCTGGCACGACGTCTGTGCTCGGGTCCGTCCCTGCAGCGTTGATAAATCCAAGCGATCGTGCTCTGTCTCGTGGGCTAGCCCCATGCACGTCACCTCCCGTGGTCCTTGGTGCATTGTCCTCGCATGAGCTAATGGAGGGTGGGAGAGTCGGGGCGCGCGGCACGGTTCCTGCAACCACAGTCGGCCTTTTGCCACCGCGGGAGCCGCGCGCCGGGTGTTTTCTCCTCGGAATTGTCGCATGAGAAGACTGGGCACGGCGTCTGTGCTCGGGTCTGTCCCTGCAGCATCGATAAACCCAATGGCTGAGCTCTGTCTGGCGGGCCGGCCCCGTTCACGTCACCTCCTAGGGTCATTGGTGTTCGGCCTTCTCAAGCGATGGCCCTTGGAATTCCATTCGGCGCAGGTTTCTCCAAAATATACAGGACTTACCGGAAGACTCAGGCGCAACCCGCCTTTGAGGTAGGGCCTCGTGAGACCCGTGCTGGCTCACGAGTGCCCAGATACACCTCCCAGTTCTACCGTGCAAGCCACGCGTACGAACTTAATGGGCTATAAATGCCCGGGGGGCTCAGGAGTCAGGGCCCCCCATTCCCACGCCCAAGTGGAAGCCCCATGCACCGCGCTGGCGGACAACACTGCCCTCCAATGGCTATGCCCATGCAATGCGGAAGCCCCATGCTCTGCGCTGGTGGATAAACAACTGAGGGCGCCCTAGCGGGTGCATCCAACCTCAGGACGTCCCCTCGCGGCTCCATCTCGCAGCATTCCCCTGGGATGCCCGCGTGAGGGGGCTGCATGGGGGCTACGCGCAGGCCAGACCTGGCGCATGCCACCTTCCCAGGTCCCTGATACCTGGTCTTCACGCATCCATCTCAGATGAAAGTTGGCGAGGAAAGGTATGGGAGCTGCTCGTACGTCAAGGGGGACCCCTTAGCATCGCGATTCAGGGCCCTCACTGGTCACGTAGCCCCTCACCCCTTGGCACTGTCCGGGTGATCCGGACGCCCCAACGGCGGTTGAGGTATGCACGGGACCGGGCCCTACCGACGCAGAGCTCAAGGCGCTCCAAATCTCCATGTTAACCCCACCTTCGCCGCGTTCCCTTCATGAGGGCTGCTCGTACGTCATGGGGGACTTCTGAGCATCGCGACTCAGGAGCCTCACTGGTCACGTAACCCCTCGCCCCTTGGCACCGTCCTGGTGATCCGAACGCCCCAACGGCGGTCGAGGTATGCGCGGGACCGGGCCCTGCCGACGCAGAGCACTACAGCAAGCAGGAAGGAAACGAGGTGGGGAAAGAAACCACATAATTTAGCAGTCATTACAAGCATTAGAATGTCTCCGGAAATGCAAACAAGTATAACGCCTCCGCGACGCACGATGAACGTTGCAGGAAAAAACCCGGGAAGAGGAACTAGGAGGAGCTGGCGCCACCGCCCGTCCCGACCGCGGGGAGCTCGTCGTCGACATCACTGCCGTTATCATCATCGTCACTAACCCTTGCAGCTGCAGGAGGAGGCGGGGAAACGGCAACGGAGGCTAACTTCTTCAGCAGCGCCTCCACGGCGCCCTCCATGGCCGTCGCCGTAGCGGCGCGAACCCCAGGATCAACCGGATGGATCACGGAGCTGAAGTCGAAACTCGGCTCGCGAAGGTAGAGGTGGCTGAAGACGCACGTCGCGGACGCGGAGAAGAGGTCATGACACTCACTCTCCAAGACGTTCTCCACCCTGGCGACGGCACCCTCAAGCACCTCGATGAGAGCCCCACAAAGCCGCTCTCAGGAACCACCAGGGGTTCCGTGAATCCCCCCGGCAGATGGACTACAGCGCCTGGCAGAGCTTGAGTTCAACGGAGGGGAGGCTGTCGAGCTCTGCAGCCTTCCCCTCTTCAGCAGTAGCGAGGGCCTTCTCCCTGGAGTCAAGCCGATCCTTTTCCGCAGCTACCTCCTCCTTCAGCTTGTCCAGATGCTCTTGCTCCACGGCTTGGTCAGCCACCGCCTTGGACAGCGCGGATTCACGGTCGGCAAGCTTGGCCTCGCAGGTCTTGAGATCTTCTTCCCGCTGGTGAAGCCGTTCCACGAGCACGCCCCTTTCCTCTTGAAGAGCCTTCAAGCGAACCTCCTCCTCGTCACAGCGCTTCATGACAGATGCTGCATCAGCCAGCGCCGCGTCACGAGCTGCCCTGGCTGACGCGGCCTCCTTCCCGCTCCCAGCCGCGGCGGCCTCGGCCTGGCTCCAGATCGCCACGACAGAAGCGTCGCCCGGAGAGGAGCCCCATGCGCTCCTTCGCGAGGCAACCGTCGGTGCCCCCGAGGGAGCCTCGGACCTGATCTAGAGCGGCGTAGGCTCCATCCAGGGCACCTGACTTTGACCAGAAGGCCGCAAGTCAGAGGCACCAAGGCCAGGCCCAAAGGTGGCGCCTGCGCGGCGGCAGGAGCCGCCTCCAGGGGGCAGAAGCATGGAGAGCAGAAGGCGCCGGGGGCTGCGCTACTACCACAGACAAGGCAGGGATGGACGGTCCTATGGCCAGCTGGAACCTCGGGGCCTGGCCCTTCAGACATCAGGGGCTCAGAAACGGCCTCTCCAACGGGCATCAGGGGCTCTGCGTCCGTGACAGGGAGTGTCGCCCCGCGAGCCTCCTCAGCCGCGACATTTGGCGCCACATCAGGCGTCGGCAGAGCACGAGGAACGGGCATCATGTCAGAAAGCACCTTCCGCTTGACGCCCGCCTTCTTCTTCCTCGCCTTCAGCACGGCAGCACTCCTGATTGCCAAGCAAAGAAACGACCATCAGCACACAAGCCACCAGCAGGCAGCCAAAACCAAGCAGAACTACTTACTCTTCAACGTCGACCCACTTCCTATTCCTCTCCACCTTGGCGAAGGCTGGAATGCCCTCGCCCCTCTGCGGGGAGGCGCCGCTGCGTGGGAGAGCAGAGTCACCACCCGCAAGGGCCGCGGCCGGAGAGGCCGTTCCGGCCCCAGACACATCCGCCTCGCCCACAGGCTGCAGCTCGGGCAGGGGCGAGGCGGGCGCTTCGGCCACCATGCTGACACGGGCTAGGCACTCCGGAGGAGGCCCGGCCTCGTGTTTCCTCGGGGTCGCCCGTCCGGCGGACCGTGCGGCCCGAGAAGTGGGATCCGCCCCCCTGAGGACCCTGGCGAGACGAGGAGGACTTGAAGCAGAGGCTGCGCTGGTATCATCATCGTCTTAGAGGCCGTGAAGAAGTGCACTCTGCGACGGAGAGGACACTTCCTCCAGATCATCGTCCTCTGTCCCCTCCGAGTCTTCCCAGTCCGCGGTGTCGCCGGAGGACACCGCCATAGGGGAACCAGAGCACTCGGCCGGGGAGAGCCCCAGTTCGCCAATGGTGGGCATCGCGGCGACCAGATCGGCCTTGTCGTCGCGGCAGTACAACGGGGCATAGGCTTCAGGAAGGTCCCCGGGGTCACCGTTGAGCAGGGTCGCCACAGCCCTGTTCAGCTCCCTGGAGGTCAGGCCAGCGGACCAAAGCCTGATGTCATCGCCGCTGCCCTGATAGTTCCACATGGTCCTCGAGTGGGACTGGAGGGGTGCCAGGCGCTGCGCCAGGAACTCCTTCACTACCATCCCCCCGGTCAACTTCCTGGCGCTGATGTCTCAAGAGATCCGCTCCAGGACGGGCTTGGCCCGGGGGTCGGAGAGCTTCACGGAGCTCCTCGCAAGAGTCTTCTCCGGCAACCCCTTCGGAAGATCCAGGCCGGAGTTGACGCTCTTGAGATCCATGAAGACCCAGCGGTGCCTAAAGTTCTCCACCTTCTTCCCGGCCTTTAAGAGCATGTTCCCTCTCTGAACCGCGACGAAGGAGACGCATGCTGACAGCTGAGCGCCGTCATGAAGACGCAAGCTGAAGAAATGGCGGAAGAGGGCCACCGAAGGCTTCACGCCTACTAAGGCCTCCCAGTAAAAGGCGAAGATGGACAAGAGCAGGATGGAGTTGGGTTGTACATGGAGAGCTTGGATCCCGTAGTGCTCAAGGATGGTGGTGAAGAACTTGAAGAAAGGCGGAACGAGCCTAGAGAAGATGCTATGGAGGAAGAAAGGGTAGGCCGAATTGGCCAGACCATGCTTCTCCGCGGAGCCGCACCATATCAAGGTCCGCCCCCACTCAATTGTCCCATCCGCCGTCAACGTAAGCACCGGGGCAAGGTCCCCATCCTTGGCTATGGTGGACTCTGAGAGCGCCGGCGAGATGGAAGCGGAGGCCGAGTTCTGAGCCTCAGGTTTCGACTTGTTGGTGGGAGCCATCGAGAAGTCCTTGAGGCCGAGGAAGCAAGAAGGAAGACGGCGCGGTGCTAAGATCTGGAGAGGTTCTCACAAAGGATGGAGATCTGGAAGGAGGAGGAGGAGCGTAGAAGAGGAAAGCAATAATGGCTCAACGTGGACGTCAGGCTTTTGTCGGTTCGGGCAGTTGCCGAGGAGACATGGGAGCAGGCACGCCCGCGTGCAACCGCGGACCGCGCGCCAGGCCTGGCCCACAGGCTATGAGGGCCCGCGGCGCTATGGGCCATCTTCTTCGGCTTCGCCCCGAAGCCAACTCGAGCGCACCTCGGGCCCGGGGGCTATTGTCGGCGTCCTAGGAACGGGGGTACCCAGACTTGTCTGCCCACGGCCCAGGGCATGGCACGCTTTCACGATCCGTACGGCCCAACGCAGACTGACTCAAAACAAGACCCTAGCGAGAGCCCCGCATTCGCGAGGGAGATGGTACCAAGGTCTCCGGAGGGAGGAGACCACCTCAGGCCCCCTCCTGAGCAGCGGAGATCCCTATGCAACACTCGACCACGGGAGGTCCAGGATGATGCATGGCGGGCCAGGTGGGCACCAGCGCGCTAGAGAAGATAGTTCCCTCTTTGGTGCAAAGGAAGCAGGGACGAGCGCAGGTTCCCAAGGCGCCCCACCAAAGGTATCCATTCTGGTGCAACGAGACCAGGCCAGCGGGCGTGGCAGGACGGGTGTCACCAGCGAGCCCACCACCGCGTCATCACCAGCTACTTTGCAGGCGAAGACCACCTTTCGTCAGGATAAGATGTACTCCTTGTCCCCTTTCGAATTTGGCCGTTGTAGGATCCCTTCCCGCCATTGTGACAAGGGAAGAGGACCCGGGCCGCTATAAATAGGACTAGGCCACTCCGTGGAAGGAGGAGGGATCCAACACAGCTCGAGCGCCCTGGCGAGGCAACTCACACTGTACTAGTTCATCCACAAACCTCCTCGTGAGGCAATCCACCAAAAGCAGGAATAGGGTTTTACGCTTCACAGCGGCCCGAACCTGGGGTAAATCCTTGTGTGCTAGTCTCTTTCTTCCCGAGAGTGTGCGAGTTTGTTCTGCTAGATCGTCGACCTGAGAGCTAGAGGTTGAAGCTGTTGGGGATCTTCGCACATGCCCCTATGTTCGAACTTCTTAGGGTTTTGCGGAGCCCGAAATCCGACACACGTCCGTGGCGCCGGGCAGCTTACCTTACGAGGTCGGATGCCCGACGTTCACCCGTGAACTATGGCAAGTCCGCTGGCCCTCCAGTAGTGCTTTCAAGGCGGAGCTGCCGGATAAATACTGTCAGATTTCGGGCTCCGCAAAACCCTTAAGATTCGAACACAGGGGCATGTGCGAAGATCCCCAGCGGCTTCGCCCAACCTAGCTCGCTGCTCGATGAACACAGCAATGAACTCGCACGATGACGAGGAAGAAGATTAACACGATGGTTTACCCAGGTTCGGGCCGATGCGAAGCGTAATACCCTACTCCTGCTTTGGTGGATTGCCTCTCGAGGAGGTGGGGTGTATGAACTAGTACAGTGTTTTAGAGCCTCGTGATGGCTCCCCCGAGGTGTTCGAGGCCCTCTGTGGCTTGGTGATGGGTGAGTGGTTGAATGGATCGGGGTCCCTCTCTACGGTGCAGCCTACCCTCTATATATAGCGGTGGCTCGAGTCCTCTTCCCTTATGGCAACGGCGGGAAGGGATCCCACAACGGCCAATTTTGAAGGGGGATAGGAGTACATGCTCGCCCTGCCCAAAGGCGGTCTTCGCCTGCAAAGTAACTGTCGACAGCGCAGAGGTGGGCTCGGCGATGACATCTGCCCTGCGGGGCTGGTGGTTGCGGTCTTGTTGCACCGGAATGGAAACCTTTGGGGGGTGCTTTGGGAACCCGCGTATGTCCTTGCTTCCTTTGCACCAAAGGGGAATCTGCACCGTCTGGCGCACTGGCGCCCGCCTGTCCTTCCTTGCGTCATCCTTGACTCCTAAGGCCGGGCCTTGCATAGAGATCTCCGCCGCTCCGGAGGGGGTCTGGGAGGCCCATCCCTTGCCGGTCCTGATGCCGCTCCTCCTCGCGAGGCTTGGGCCCTCGCGAGGGCCTTGTCTTGAGTGTGGTTGATTGATGAAGTGGGCCATGCCCTGGGCTGCAGGCCGGCAGGTCTGGGTACCCCCGTCCCCAGAATGCCGATAGTAGCCCCCGGGCCCAAGGCGAGCTCGAGTTGGCTTCCGGGCGAAGCCTTGAGGGCTGCCCGAAGCGCCGTGTGCCCCAAACTCCTGCGGTCCTGGCTCCACGCGCGTCGAAAGCTTGGGCGGCGACGCTCTCGCTCCCCGAGGGTGTCAGAAACCGCTCCAAGTCAAACTGATGCGACGCCCGCGCGCGGCGCCGGCCATCATTGTCCTTCCTTGAATGCCGCTCCCGCTTCAGGCCTCTACTCCTCGGGCCACGCTGATGTGACCCTTCAGAAGCCGCACGCTTCCCAGAACGCGCGGGGGCGCCGGGCGGTCCTTGGCTATATATAAGCGGGCGAGGGCGAGAAAAGCCCTCACTCATCTTCGTCTTGTTTGCCTCCCCATCTCCAATCTATCGCTCTCCTAGCTATGGCATCGGTAAGGAAGTTCGCTGTCGCCGAGAAGGGAGAGGCCTCCGGGGATGGCCCCGCCGCTACGCCGCCCAGGAGGGGCCGCGGTCGTCCCCGGAAGCATGCCGCAACGCCGACTGTCGTTCCCGGTGGGCGCGGCCGTGCTTCTGCGCATCCCGGGATTACCATCGGTGGCCGCGATGGGGCGTCGTCCAGCGCAGGCGGCCGCAACGGTCGGGGCGGCGACGCCCGGAGTGGGAGATCAGCGGTGGCCACCCGGCCGCCGCGCCCGCGGCTCCATTCGTCCGACACGGCCCAGGAATTTGTATTGTGGGCTGAGAAGCCGGAGGCGGCTTGGCTCCAGCTCCCGAACTTCTTCGCAGGGGCGCTGTCTTCTGGAGGGCCTGCCGGCCTATGGCTGCTGCAGCGCGGCATCGTGGGTGGAGGTCGACGTCACCCCCGGAGGCTACGTGTACCTGAACCGCGGGTGGCAAACGTTCGCCCGCGCTCGCGGCTTGATGGGGAGGCGCACCCTCCATTTCAAGTATGACGGGGAGGCGACGCTCTTCGTCAAGATCTTCGGGGAAGGGGGTGAGCGTCTGGGGTGCTGCCCTTCGTGACGGGCGCCGCGCCCGCAGCAGCAGCGACACCCCTTCCGAAGAGAGCCCGAGCGAAAACAGCGACAACAGCTACGACGCGCCGCCACGCGGCGCGCCCGGACCTCGGGGGGTAGCCAGCCGCCGTGGCGCCGCTCTTCTGCTCCAGGGGCGTCCATGCCGGCGCGCCTCCACTGGACCATGAAGGAGGAGGAGGACACCGACTAAGCGCGGGTGTGCGGACACCGGGCTCCTAAGACAGCAGCCCCCGTGGGGCCCTTTCACTTTCTTTCTCCTCCTCTTCTCATGTTCCTGTAGTCAAAGAAACAAGGGAGGCCATGCGGGCGTGTAATGGACTTGGGCGCCTACCCCTCTTTATCGGCAGTTTTGTCATGCGCCCTGACCTTTGCATTTTGTTGGTTGAAATCGACTTCCGGTCGTGGTCAGAATACTTAGCTTGACATGCTTGCGGTAGGTTCCTGGGTTGCGGAGGCGTGGCTGCGGTGCTCGGAGAGTCCGTACGTCTGGTGGGCTTCTTCCTCTTGCGAGCGGGGTAGGTTGGGAGCCCTATCGGCGCTCTGTGTCTGTAGGTCCTAGTCCCGCACATTTCCCTACCATCGCGAGGCACAACCAGTTCACCTGGACACACCTCACGAGGCGAGGCCCCGATACCCTTGATGCCGACCGGATAACGAAGGACGACATCAAGGGGCGAGTGGCTTTCCGACCGGTAAGGCTCCTGAAGCGCGATGCTCAGGAGCCCCCTTCGACACTCAAGCAGCTCTAGTCAGCAGGTCCCAGTCCCGCACATTTCCCCACCACCGTTAGGTACGACCGGAAACCAAGTACGCACTTCACGGGGCGAGGCCCCGACATCCATGATGCCGACCGGAAACGAAGGACGACATCAGGGGTGGCGAGTGGCCTTATGACCGGTAAGGCTCCTGAGGCGCGATGCTCTGGAGCCCCCTTAGACGCTCAAGCGGCTCCCGAAGATTTCGCTTCCTGCCCCGGGAGGGGTGGGCTCCCCGTGGCTCCGATTTGTCATTCATGTAGCCCTACGTCGGCAGGTCCTTGTCCCGCACATTTCCCCACCACCGTTAGGTACGACCGGAAACCGAGGACGCACTTCACGGGGCGAGGCCCCGACACCCCTGATGCCGACCGGAAACCAAGGACGACATCAGGGGGTCGAGTGGCCTTATGACCGGTAAGGCTCCTGAGGCGTGATGCTCAGGAGCCCCCTTAGACTCTCAAGCTGTCGCAAGAAAAATTAAAATTTTGTTTCCTTTCCAAGATGGCGCGTCGGGCCGTGAATGGAGCCCCCGAGCGAGTACGAGACGACATGCGCCTGCTGACTCATCCGTGAGTACCATGCGAGGATCTGGGCGCCAAGGCCTTGGCGAGGTGTAAGCACCGTGCCCCCCAGCCCCCGCTCGCGGGGTACGAGGGGGAGGGGAGCAGGCAAGTGCTTGACTCGAAGAGGGAAAAACCAACATGAGAAATGGCGATGAAAACAAATCTTTGACCCTTTCCTTTAAAACATGATTTGGAAAAAACCCCGAGTTTAGTTTCATAAAGGCTGGCAAATCCAAACACGAGAAAAGCAAATAACCGCCGCATCCGGCGCCTAAACTACTCTTCGTCTTCCCCCAGCGCTGAGCGTAGGGCATCCACGTTGCATGGGCATAGCCATTGATGGGCAGTGTTGACTTCTCCGCCAGCGCGGAGCTGTGGCTGCCACATTGCGTGGGAGGAACCCCTCCGTGTCCTCGGGGGGCTCCGGGCGTATACAGCCCACTCATTATTACGTGAGAGTGTCACGGGTAGAACTTCTGGAGGTGCTGGATGTTCCAGGCGTTCTGGATGGGGACCCCGTCCTGAGTCTCCAGGCGCACGGCGCCAGGCCTGGAGACATGAGCGACCTTGAACGGGCCCTCCCACATGGGCGAGAGCTTGTGCAAGCCCTCCCTGGAGAGAACCCGCCTCAGGACGAGGTCTCCGACTTCGAGGGTCCTGGAGCGGATGTTGCGGCAGTGGTAGTGCCGTAGCGCTTGCTGATACCGCGCAGATCGGAGTGAGGCCCGACGACGCGCCTCCTCTCCAAGCACGAGGTCCGTTCCCCGCGCAGCATCCTGACGTTCCTCGTCAAATGCCAAGACCCGCGGGGATCGGTGCTTGATCTCGTGGGGGAGGACAGCTTCGGCTCCGTAGACGAGGAAGAACGGGGTCTCGCCGGTGGGCTTAGTTGCGGTGGTGCGGATGGACCACAGCACCGACTGAAGCTCATCGACCCAACCCCTGCCGCAAGCCTCAAGCTTCTTCTTGAAGCTCCTTGCCTTGAGGCCTCGCAGGACCTCTGCGTTGGCGCACTCTGCCTGGCCGTTGCTCCGTGGGTGGGCTACCGAAGCGTAACATATCTGCGTTCCAAGGTTAGCACAATAGGTCTTGAAGAGGTGACTTGTGAACTCGAACCGTTGTCGGTGATGACGCGTATGGGGACGCCGAAGCAGCTTACGAGGCCTTTGATGAACTTGACGGCCGACCCGGCTGGGATGGTGCGCACGGGCTCCACCGCCGCCCATTTGGTGAACTTGTCGATGGCGACGTAGAGGTAGCGGTACCCGCCTGCTGCCCGCGGGAAGGGCCCCAGTATGTCCAGCGCCCAGACCGCAAAGGGCCAGGAGAGTGGAATGGTCTGGAGACCCTACGCGGGTTGGTGAATCCGCTTGGCATGAAACTGGCAGGCCTCGCAAGACCGGACCAGCTCGATGGCGTCGTCAAGCGCCGAGGGCCAGTAGAAGCCTGATCGGAACGCCTTCCCTGCAAGCGTGCGTGAAGAAGAGTGATGCCCGCAGTCTCCTCCGTGGATGTCGGCCAGCAGCTCACACCATTACTTCTTGGAGATGCACTGCAGCGCGACGTCGTTCGGGCGCCTACGGTACAAGTCGTCGTCTTGCAAGCAGTAGGGTGTGGCTTGTCGGGCTACGCGCTCCGCGTCTTCCTCCTTCTCCGCTAGCGTGCCGTGAAGCAGGTACGCCCTGAACTCTTGCATCCAGCTGTCGGCCTGGGGCTCCTGAGGCCTGGCCACAGTCCGGAGCCCCTGAGGGCGGTGCTGGGGGGAGCTCCTCACTCCGTGGCGCCAGGCCTTCGGTAGGTGGTGTCGCGGAGGGCTTGAAGAGCCATTCCTCGAAGACGCCTGGCACTTGGGGTTCGCGGCGCGAGGCCCTCTTGGCGATGTCATCGGCTTCCTTGTTCGCGCCGCACGGGATGTGCTGCAACTGCAAGCCCTGAAAACGTTTTTTGATCTTACGTACCTCTTCCAAATACGCCTCCATGTGCTCGTCCTTGGGTGTATACTCTTTGTTGGAGAAGTTGACGAGGAGCTGGGAGTCGCCCATGACGGCGAGGCACCGAACCCCCAAGGTAACCGCCGCCTTGAGGCCGGCGATGAGGCCCTCGTACTCCGTGATGTTGTTGGAGACCTTCTCCCCATGCTGGAAACAGAGCTGCACAGCATAGCTAAGCTTGTCTCCTGCCGGGGAAGTGAGCACGACCCCGGCTCCCGCTCCTTTGCGCGTGAAGGCTCCGTCAAAATGCATGATCCATCCTTCGGGTGTCTCATCGCCAGGGGTGAGGGACTGGCTCCCTTCTAGCCCCCAGTCTGGGGCGTCTATCCACTCCGCCACGAAGTCTGCTAGGGGTGCCCCTTTGATGACCCTGGTCATGCTGAACTCTATGTTGAAGGCCTGCAGCTCGATGTTCCATTCGGCGACTCTCCCCGCCGTGTTGGGGTTGTGCAGGATCTTCTCCAAGGGGTAAGCAGAGACGACCTTGATGGGATGTCCCTGGAATTAGTGCCGCAGTATTCTTGAGGCGACAAGGAGCGCCAGGAGGAGCTTCTGCTGCATGGGGTAGCGTGAGCGCGCGTCCCGGAGCACCGTACTGACGTAGTACACCGGGTGTTCAATGAGGGTGAGGTGTCCCGCGGTGTCCTGCCCCATGGCGGGCCCAAGGGGCCTGGGCGCCTCGGGGGCCGTTGGTGCTGAGGGGGCTTCGTGAGGGTCGAGCGCTTCAGGGGCCGTCGGAGAGGCCAGGGCCTCATGAGGGTTGAGCGCTTCAGGGGCCGTCGGAGCGGCTTGGGCCTCATGAGGGTTGAGCGCTTCAGGGGCCGTCGGAGTGGCTTGGGCTTCGGGTGCCCCAGCTAGGGTAGGAGCGGGCTCCTGTTGATCGTGCGAGCCCCTGGCTCCGCGTGTGGGGGCCCGCCGGTGCCTGTCAATGCGGTGCGTGTGCTGGCTCGCTCTTTCCTGACTGCCACCAATGCGGCGCTGGCAGAATGGGGGGGTGGCAGCCAGGTATAGCAACAAGGGCTACCGAGGGTGAGGCGCTACCATCACCGGTGGGCTCGTGAGGTATCGCTTGGGTTCCTCGAAGGCTGCGTCGGCCTCCGGGGTCCATTCGAAAGGGCCCTTCCTTTTCATGATCTTGAAGAACGGCAAGGCCCGCTCGCCTAGCTTGGAGATGAAACGCCACAAGGAGGTCACGCATCCTGCCAATTTCTGCATTTCCTTGAGGGTTTGGGACGCGCTCATCTTGTTTATGGCCGTGATCTTCTCCGGGTTCGCCTCGATTCCCCGGTGTGACACCAGGAAACCGAGCAACTTGCTCGAGGGGACCCCGAAGACGCACTTTTCGGGGTTGAGCTTCAGGTTTACCTCCCTCAGGCTGGCGAATGTCTCCTCCAAGTCCTCGACCAAGGTCTTGGCCGACCTGGACTTGACCACGATGTCGTCGACGTAGGCTTTTGCATTCCTCCCGAGCTGCGGCCCCAGGGCGATGTGCATCAGCCGCTGGAAGGTCGCCCCAGCGTTCCGCAGCCCGAAGGGCATGCACGTGTAGCAGAACACCCCACACGTGGTGAGAAAAGCCGTCTTCTCGACGTCCTCCACCGCAATTTTGATCTGGTGGTAACCCGAGAAGGCGTCCAGGAAGCACAGGAGGTCGCACTCTGTGGTGGAGTCCACGATCTGGTCGATGCGCGGCAGCGGGAATGGGTCCTGGGGGCAGGCTTTGTTGAGGCTCGTGAAGTCAACGCACATACGCTCCTTCCCGCACTTCTTCGGGACGACCACCGGGTTGGCCACCCACTCTGGGTAACGCACCTCCCGAATGACCCCTGCCTCCTTCAGCTTGCCGACCTCCTGAGCGATGAATGCCTGCTTCTCCGGAGCTTGCCTCCTTGCCTTTTGTTTCACCGGACGCGTGCTCGGGCGCACCCTGAGGTGGTGCTCGATTACGTCCCTTGGGACCCCCACCAAGTCGGAGGCGCTCCACGCGAACGCGTCCTTGTTCGCCCTGAGGAAGGCCACTAACGCCTCCTCTTGGTCTTTAGCTAGGTCGGCGCCGATGGTGAAGGTAGGGCCAGGGTTTCCTTCATCCACCGACACCTGCTTCGTCTCCGCCCGATTCTGGGAGAACAACTGCTTCTTCTTCACCGGCGCGACGTCGGGGACACCCCCGGGGTCCTCTGCGGCCCGCGCGACGCCCCTAGCACTGGTGCGTGCCGCGGCCGCGGCCTTGTAGGAGAGCTTGAGCACATGGGACACGTCCTTGGCATCCCCCACGACGGTGAGGATGCCGCCGCTCCTGGGCATCTTGACGACATTGTAGCCCGGGTGCTTCGCCGCCATGAACTGAGCGAGAGCGGGGTAGCCGAGTATCGCGTTGTACGGGAAGTGCATGTGGGCGACGTCAAAGTTGACATGCTCGGTGCGGAAGTTGGAGCGGGTGCCGAAGGTGACGGGGAGGCGCAACCGCCCCATGGGGACGACGGACCCACCGACCACCCCAGAGAAGGGCCTTGAAGGTGCGAGCTGGTCACGGGGTAACTGCAGCGCGTCGAAGGCCTCCACGGAAATGATGTTGAGGCCGGCGGCACCGTCTAGGAGAGTTGTGGAGACGGCCACGTTGCGTATGGTCGGCGTGCACAACATGGGGAGCGTTCCAGCGGCCGATGTTGTCTTGGGGTGGTCGTCGAGGCCGAAGGTGATGTCGATCTCCGGCCATACGCGGAGCTGTGCGGGCTCGGGCCGCGGCCGAACCGCTCCCACGTGGCGTAGGAAACGCTTGACGTGACGGCCGGAGGGTGGAGCCTGCGACCCGCCGAGGGTGCAGGCGACAGCGGGGGTGGCCCTGCGCGCCCAAGCGTCGTCTTACGCCGGGGACCGGCCCCCGTCGGGGATCTCGCCCGCCATGGAGCTGCCGAACCGGGGCTTGGCCGTCGCCGCGAGTGGGGAAGCTCCGACACGCCCCCTACCTGGCGCGCCAAATGTCGGATTTCGGGCTCCGCAAAACCCTTAAGATTCGAACACAGGGGCGTGTGCGAAGATCCCTAGTGGCTTCGCCCAACCTAGCTTGCTGCTCGATGAACATAGCAATGAACTCGCATGATGACGAGGAAGAAGATTAACACGACGGTTTACCCAAGTTTGGGCCGCTACGAAGCGTAATACCCTACTCCTACTTTGGTGGATTGCCTCTCGAGGCGGTGGGGTGTATGAACTAGTACAGTGATTTAGAGCCTCGTGAGGGCTCCCCCGAGGTGTTCGAGGCCCTCTGTGGCTTGGTGATGGATGAGTGGACGAATGGATCGGGGTCCCTCTCTACGGTGCAGCCTACCCTCTATATATAGTGGTGGCTCGGGTCCTCTTCCCTTATCGCAATGGCGGGAAGGGATCCCACAACGGCCAATTTTGAAGGGGGACAGGAGTACATGCTCGCCCTACCCAAAGGCGGTCTTCGCCTGCAAAGTAACTGTCGACGGCGCAGAGGTGGGCTCGGCAATGACATCCGCCCTGCGGGCTAGTGGTTGCGGTCTTGTTGCACCGGAATGGAAACCTTTGGGGGGTGATTTGGGAACCCGCGTACGTCCTTGCTCCCTTTGCACCAAATGGGAAACTGCGCCGTCTGGCGCGCTGGTGCCCGCCTATCCTTCCTTGTGTCATCCTTGACTCCTGAGGCCGGGCCTTGCATAGAGATCTCCACCGCTCCGGAGGGGGCCTGGGGAGGCCCATCCCTTGCCGGTCCTGATGCCGCTCCTCCTCGCAAGGCTTGGGCCCTCGCGAGGGCCTTGTCTTGAGTGTGGTTGATTGACGAAGTGGGCCATGCCCTGGGCCGCAGGCCGGCAGGTCTGGGTACCCCCGTCCCCAGAACGCCGACAAATACGACGATACAGTTACCCCGTCGCAGTTCCTAGGCATCTACATCATCGCGGAGCAGCATGCCCAGGGACAAAACGAGATGGTGCTAGCCAACTACGTTCCGCTAGCACTGAAGCCCAACGTGAGGAGCCGGCTAATGAACTTGCCGGAGGGTTCCATTTCTTCCTGGGCAGACCTGTGCAATCAGTTCGTCGGGGCTTACCACGGGGGCCACAAGCTCCCGGGGCAACCCAGCGATCTGCACGTGCTCATCCAGCGGGATGGTGAGACGCTCCGCAAGTACATCCAGAGGTTCAGCCGCATGCAGCACAACATCCCAGACATCCACCACGCCACGGTGATCGCCACGTTCCACACGAACGTCTACAATCACTGCATGCGCGAGGAGATGAGCATCAACAAGGTGCGGGTCATCGCCGAGCTCTACGCTCTGGCCCACAAGTGCGCGCGGGCTGAGGAATGGAGGAGGCTCCTAGGGGAGGATGCTGGCACGGAGGTCGACTCCGACGACGACGGGAACGCGCCTGCCTCCTCGAGAAAAGGACACAAGCGCAACAAGAAATGCAAAGACAAAGCAGTAATGGTTGTCGAGAGGTCCGGCAAGCCTAACGCCGACAAGAAGGCCAAGTCCAAGGAGCCCGGCAAGGACGTTGCCGTGTGCTCCGGAGACGATGAGGCCGCGGAAGGCGAGAAGACCAGCAAGCCCTACTGCAAGATCCACCTCACCAACGGCCACGACATCAATGAATGCCACCAAGTAGAACAGCTTGTTGAGAAGCAAAAGCAAGAGTACGATAGGACCGCCAAGGAGAAGGGCCGAGATGGTGCCGGTGGACCCGACAAGAACAACCGCAACAGTCGAGGCGACCGCTGCGGCAAGGCCAAACAGCAGAAGGAAAAACATGCTAGAGGCCGAGGCGATGAATCCGACAATGATGACGAGGGATCTGACAAGCAAGAGTTCTAGAAGGCCATGGATGCTATGTGTTGATGGGGGCGCATCTTTGCACTCCTCCCACAGGCAGCTCAAGCAGTGGGTCCGTGAAGTCAACGCGGCAGAGCCAGCGGCAGAGGCGAGGAAGCCCCTCAAATGGTCCAACACTCCCATCATCTTCGACGCTGAGGACCACCCTGATCGCATCACCGCGGTCGGGTGCATGTCGTTGTTGTTCTCTCCAACGATTCGCAACCTTAGAGTCACGAAGATGTTGGTCGATAGTGGGGCCGGACTGAACCTGATTTCGCCCGATGTGATCAAGCGGCTATAGATCCCCAATTCGGACCTCAAACCGATGGGCTCCTTCCAAGGAGTGGATGGAGGAAGATCTCAGCCGAAGGGAAAGATAACCCTCCCGGTCACATTCGGCAACGAGCTAAATTTCAGGACAAAGAGTGTCATCTTCGTCGTCACCAAGATGTCGTTGCCATATAATGGGATCCTAGGCCGCCCGACACTGGCGAAGTTCATGGCGGCATCCCACCATGCCTACGACACGCTCAAGATGCCAGGGCCGATGAGCATCATCACCGTCCATGCCGACAAGAAAGACGCGGTCCTCTGCGTTGACTAGCTCTACCGGGAGGCAGTGGCAGCATCTGCTGGCGAGGCACTCGCTCCTGCCGGCAAAGCTCCCGGGGGGAAGAACAAGGAAAAGATCTCCGGCAAGGCTCGTGAGAACTCCGGGAAGCGCACGGCAGAGTGTAGCACACCCGTCGACGACTTACCAGAGACCTCTACCAACAGGAGCAAGAAGGGTAAAGTGACCATCCCCAAGACGAAGCAAGTGGCCGCACGGGAGGACGGCGAGGGTAGCACCTTCACTATAAGTGCCACCCTCGATAGCAAATAGGAAAGCGCGCTCGTCTCCTTCCAGCGGGAGAATGTCGACATGTTTGCCTGGCAACCGTCTAACATCCCCGGTGTTCCCAGGGAGGTGATCGAGCACCACCTTGTTGTCTGCCCCCATGTGCACCCCATCAAGAAGAAGGTCCGAAAACAAGCAGTGCAACGGCAAGAATTTATTGCCGAAGAGATCAAGAAGTTGAAAGCAGCAGGCCTGGTCAGGGGTGTACTCCACCCGACATGGCTACGGAATCTCGGGGTGGTGTGTAAGGCAAGCGAGAAGTGGAGACTCTGTATCACCTTCACAGATGTGAACAAAGCCTGCTGAAAGGACCCCTCTCCCTTGCCATGCATCGACCAGATAATGGACTCAACCGCCAGCTGCGACCTGTTGTCGTTCCTCAATGCCTACTCCGGTTATCATCAGATCTTCATGGCCGAGGAAGACGAGGAGAAAACATCGATCATCACTCCCTGCGGCACATACTGCTTCAAGTGTATGCCATTTGGTCTGAAGAGCACGGGTTCAACATTCACGAGGGCCATCCAGATTAGCCTCGGACCACAACTGCACAGGAATGTGGGGGCCTACATGGACGACATTGTAGTCAATACAAAACACAAGGACACGCTGGTCCAAGATCTGGAAGCGACCTTTGTGAATTAGCGCAAGATCAACTTGAAGCTTAACCCTGAGAAGTGCATATTTGGGGTCCCTTCCGGCAAGCTGCTCGGTTTCTTCATATCTCAGCGCGCGATAGAAGCCAACCCCACCAAGATTGAAGCAATTGAACAGCTGGCGGCACCAAAGCGCGTCAAGGACGTACGACGGTTGGCAGGCTGTGTCGCCGCCCTCAGCAGATTCATCTCCAAATCCGTGGAGCATGCCCTGCCATTTTTCAAGATCCTGAAGAAGGTGGGCCCGATGACGTGGACTCCAGAAGTAGAGGCAGCATTGCATGACCTGAAGAAGAACCTGTCCTCAGACCCCGTCCTAGTTACGCCCAAGCCCGAGGAGTCATTGTTGTTATATTTGGCAACGAGGAACCAGGTGGTCAGCGCAGCACTAGTTGCGGAGAGGGAAGACAAGGACGACAAACTGGTGGCCTCCAAACCGACAGCTAGCGAACAAGAGCCAACCCGGGTGAGCCAAGAAGTCGACGCAAAGACGGTACGGGAAGCGGAACAACGAGCGTTGCAGAAGACAAGGGTGGTGCAGCACCTATTGTACTTTGTCAGCTCTCTCCTATAGGGGGCTCATTCAAGGTACTCTGGGATTCAGAAGCTATTCTTCGGCCTCGTCATGGCCCCCCGGAAGCTGCGCCACTACTTCCAAGCGCACCGCACTATAGTCGTCACCCGCTTCCCGCTGTACCGGATCTTGAGGAAACCGGAAGCAACCGGCAGGATTGTTGAATGGGCTTTGGAACTGGCCAGCTTTGATCTGAGTTTTGAAAGCAAGGCAAACATCAAAAGCCGAGCACTGGCAGAGTCTGTTGCTGAATGGACGCCGACCCCAGATGAGAAAACCCCGGAAACAGCTCTTCACGATAAGGAAACACCTCAGGTATGGATCATGTACTTTGTCGAGGCTTTCTCGCTGCAAGGCGCCGGTGCCGGAGTGCTGCTCATAGCACCCACCGGAGAGCACCTCAAGTATGTGGTCGAAAAGCACTTGCCTCGGGAGGTGTCGACCAACAACACAGCTGAGTATGAGGGTTTACTTGTCGGGCTGTGGATAGCGGCATATTTGGGAATCAAGAAATTGATAGTCCAGAGAGACTCGCAGTTGGTTGTGCGCCAGGTCAATAAGGATTACCAGAGCCCCCCGATGGAAGCATATGTTGATGAAAGTGAGGAATTTGGAAGCACGTTTCGACGGTCTGAATATGGAACACGTCCCCATTGTAGAGAATGACATCGTTGATGACCTGTCGAAACGGGCAGCTCAGAAGTCGCATGTGGAACCAGGCACGTTTGTGCTCTGACTCACTTAGCCAATAGTTACACCATCAGGGCGGCAGACCAAGAAGAGAAAGATCAGCTCCGGCGACTATTTCTCGGCAGAGCAACCGATGGCCGCTAAGAAGGTTGCCGCAGATGACGAAATGGTTGACGATGAGCGCCGAGCCCCGGTGGGACAGGCGGTCCCCGCTGTCGAAGCTAGCGCTCCCGCAGCATAAGAAACGCCTTTAGTCCTTGTCGTCGAGCCGCGAGCTCCGACATGGGCATAGCACATTGTCCAGTACCTCCAGACAGGAGACGTCCCCAAAGAGCAAGAAGATGCCAAGAAAGTAGCCCAACAGTCGAGCATGTACCAGTTTGTGGACAACGATCTGTATAGGAGGAGACCGAATGGGGTGGAATTTAGGTGCATCGCTCAAGAGGAAGGACAAAAGCTGTTGGCAGAGATACACGAGGGGATCTGTGGCTCCCACGTAGGATCAAGAGCCCTTGTCGGGAAGGCGTTCTGGCAAGGATTTTACAGGCCCATAGCCCTTCAAGACACCTTGGTGGTGGTAACAACGTGTGAAGCATGCCAATACCATGCCAAGCAAAAACACCAACCAGCACAGGCCCTTAAAACCGTGCCACTATCATTGCCATTCTCGGTCTGGGGGCTCAACATCATCGGCCCCCTCCCCCATGCTACCAGGGGCTTTGAGTTCTTGTTCGGCGCTATCGACAAGTTCACGAAGTGAACCGAGGTTGAGACAGTGAGAAAGGTAACGACGCATGTGGCGGTCAAGTTCCTTAGAGGGATTGTTTGCCGTTTCGGGGTCCCCAATAGGATCATCACCGATAACGACACACAGTTCACCAGCAGCACTTTTATGCAATACTGCCAAGACATCGGCTCCCGAATCTGCTTTGCCTCGGTTGCTCACCCCAGGAGCAATGGGCAAGTAGAGAGGGCGAATGCTGAAGTGCTACAGGGTCTCAAGACGAGGACTTTCGACAGGTTGCACAAGCATGGAAGGCGTTAGATTGATGAACTGCCGGCGGTTCTTTGGCCATTCAGAACGACGCCAAATCGAGCCACCGGCGAAACACCCTTTGCCTTGGTCTACTGGCAGAGGCAGTTCTCCCCACGGAACTCATGTACGGGTCACTGAGATTGTAGGCCTTTCACGAGGACCAGCAAGAGCAGCTACGGCATGACGATGCCATGCTCCTCGAGGAAGATCGTCTCCAGGCCGCACTACGCGCCGCTAGGTACCAGCAGGCCTTGCAACGCTACCATAGCAGCAAAGTGCGTGCCAGGATTGTTGAGGAAGGTGACCTTGTCCTTCGATGGATTCAGTCCGCGAAGGGGGCAAACAAGTTGACGCCGAAGTCTGAAGGCCCTTATCGGGTGGTACAAGTCACCAGGCCAGGAGCAGTCCGCCTGGACACCAAAGATGGCACCCCGGTGCAGAACTCATGGAATATCGAGCATCTTCGCAAGTTCTAACAATAAGGCGCCGTTGTCAGGCTCCCTGGCAACCAATTTTGTGCAAGTCTCGCAGCAATGCATGTAATCCTTTGTACAAAGCCAGGTGATGACCTTGTGCGCAGTTAGTAAAGCTAGATATCCCGCCACTTTTCTTCTGCCAAGATACATATTTCCATTATGTTTCGCTATGAGGGTTATTGTTGTAGCTCATTGCCGGTGTAAGGTTGTTATCGAACAGGTAAAAGCCCATATCACACTCGATTTTCTCTTGTTTCTTTTCTCAAAAGGAAGCATGATTACTTCCCCCCGCGCGCAAGTTATTCCGGGGGAAGAAGGCGACAACAATGGCAGACGCACTCGGCGTGACAGCCTCTTGGAAAGAAGGAGAAGATAAGTGAAACCCTTACTCTTTCCCTGCTACGAACTGTGGCCTGAGGAAAGACCTGCGCGCGGGTGGGCCCTTATCGAAATCGTTGCGCGTCGGGGGTTGGAAGCATGCCCAACCCCCTGAATAGTCGTGGCGAGAATGATGAGGGAACCTTGCCAAAAGTGGCGCTATGGGAGAGTGCTCGGGATTTATCCATAGAAGCGCTCCTCGATAAGACAACCCATATCGGCAAGGGTCCCCGACAAGCGTAAAAGTCCAAAAGGCACCGCAATGCAGTTTTTTGCAATGAACGGAAGGAAAAGAAGGATCAACACACAAACATACAAGGCAGATCCTTGATATATCAGTAGTACCCAACGTTTTTCTTTGATTTTCTTTGAGGACTTCGTCGGGTACAACTTAAATACAAAAGGAGGGCGCCAAAATCAGCAACAATGGTGACGGGGACTATTCGGATTACAACTTGCTACAACGTCCCCGCCGGCCTCCAAGGAGGAAGGCGCATCGGCTTGGTGGCGGCGGCAACGGTGTCAAGTCGGAGTACGACTTCACCTACGTTCCCGTCAGCCGCTGACAGGAGATTTGCCACAATGATGTGGCAATTGATCCGGAAACAAGCCCTCACAGATGGAGCCTCGTTCCCAGATCGCTAAAACCCCACCTACGACGT